>OY728125.1:1717228888-1718478888 GCA_963277665.1 Viscum album
GAAAATCACTCTACTAATTTTTATAATATAAACACTCATACTCATAAAAAATTCAGATTAAACATAATATAATTCTAATATAGAAGTCTTCCATAAAAAACAGTCTTGAAGAAAATAAATTTTCCATTTTGAAATCCCAAGTGTTTTTTTTAAATCTATACACTTATATAAGTTTTTTTAAATAAATATGAAAAATTTAAAATAGGATTATAAAAAATGATTTTTAATTTCTATGGGGAAATCCTCTCATTCCATATAAGTTTAAAAACATTCATGTTGGCTTTTGTATGAAGGGTTGAAAGAGTAATATTAAAAGATGATTTTTAGAAGAATTTACCTTATGTTGAGTTAGAATCATCGTGGAAAATAATATATTCCTAAATTATAAATTTATGTTTACTTATTCTTGAATAAGAAATTTTTTAATTATTATTATTACATTAATATAAAATATTACAATTTTATACTCAATTATATAATCATTTTATTTCTTGTCGGATGATTGAATGATATGCGATTTATAAGTTCAAATTGACTTTGGTTAGTTGGCTGTGGTCAAAGTGTACATTGTTACATCATCACCAAAATAATAATACTAAAATAAATATAATTTTTATAATTAAATTATACATTTAATTCATTCCATTATATATGGTTATGAAAAATTAACTATGTTACATTCATGAAGATGTTAGGCCATTTGTACACCTGAGTACTATTTTCATTTATCATCGATCATTATAGAAGGGAAAAAATATTATTTTTACACTAAGGAATTATAATTATATCATAAATACCATATTAATTCTATTAATATAATTAATTATATCATATATTCGATTCTGTGATGAAAAATTAATCACATAATTTCCTGGATTTTGTAGTCCATAGGTACACATAAATGATGTTTTCAATTTGGCATGCGTAGAAATTTAAGAATTTAAATGATATATTATCTTATAATAATGAAAAATATATTATGAATTTAATAAATAAAGGTTAATTATGTAATTATAACCAATCAAATGTGAGAGTGATCAAAAATGAATTAAATCATTTTTTAAGGCATTAGTCTGTTGTATAGGATAATGATGAATTGTTTTCCCATTAGATGAAAGTAGAGATGAATATAGGTCATTAAAATAACATAATAAAATGTTTGTATATGGTGGGTACTGATTTTATTTTTTTATCATGGAATAATAATATTTAATAGATAAAAATTATGAAAGAAAACTAATACATGCTGATAAAAACTATACATCTTTTAAAAAAAAATCTTTTTCATAACACCTTAATACCAATATGTTTGATGTTATACATAAAATAAGGACTCCAAAATGAGAATAGGGAATCTAGGAAGGCATTTTACTACATATTGGCTAAACAAAATGTGTTTTGAACTACTTTTAAATGAGAAGGATATGTGACCTTTTATATGAGAGGGGAGGGGAACTCTTGAAATTTCTCATATTATTAAATTAGTATAAATTATTTACCATTTTTAAATCACTAAAATTCGATTTATATAAAATATAAGATTAATATGGGTAGAAATACGTTCAAAAAAATTAATTATGTTCTGGTCACTTTCATACCATTTTTATTTTGTTTTACCCATATTTAACTTCTTTAACTCATACCGTAACAACATTATATTTTACTATCTGATGGTCAATATTGATTCTAAAAATATAAAAGACAACTAGTTGGATCATGGTTGATATTATAAATCATATCCTAATAATTTAGATTAATTTATGTTTTTAGGAAGTATATATCATCTAATAAAATTTTATTTATTTTAAAATATTTTTATGTCAGATTTAACAGTATTCATTACATTGAAAAATAAAAATACCCATAAAACAAAATTACATTAAACCAATTATTTTAATATATCCCAAAAATTTCAAAAAAATATATAAAATTCGTGTATTACATTATTTTTCTAATATTATATATATTTTAATATTTTAATGTCATTTATTTTATTTTCCCATGAATTAAAGAATTAGTGCATCAATAATGTGATAGAAATTAAGCTAAATATTTCTTCACTAAAAATTTAAAGAAAATTATCATGTTGAAGATAAATATAATATATTTCTAAATGATATTTATATTAAAATTGAAATTTTCTATTGAACCATATTAAAAATTATATATATTAAAAAAAAGTTTGACATGTTTCACTGTTCTTGAAAAAAAATATTATAAAGGTTATAATCAAATACAAGTGGCCATAAAGAGTCATATGACCAAAAATAGAATGATTATCAATGAATATTACTTATTAAATAAAATTTAATAAAAGTTTAGGGTCATTTTCTAGTCCTTATAATTTTTTTACCCTTAATTACTAGATTTGTCCTTTACTTTGGCAACAATATTTACCATGTTTTCTATAATTATTGTACCAAAATAAAAGGGTTATATTTTAAAATTTTCGACCCTATTATTGAAATTTTAAAATATAATTTTTAATATTTAATGTACATCATTTCTAGAATTTAATTTGAAATTAATCCATCCAAACCCAATGAATAACAGTTTTCTGAAAAAATCCCTTTTAAATATAAAATGTTTTCACACTAAATTAAAGTTTAAATCCATTTAAAAATTCCTAATTAGAAAATTTTAAATTAAATTGAATAAATGGATATTTAAAAATAATCTATAACAAAATTTGACATTATAAAAACTTGAAAATTGAAAATTTTAATAAAAATTTGTTTTATTATTATTTATTAATAAAATAAAGAATTTCAAATAAAATTATTAAATTTCCATTACATGATAATTTTGATATGATGATTTCAAAAATAAGGATAATTTTTTCAAATAAAATTTCAAAAATATCATTAAATTAATTATAAATTGAACAAAATAATTTTTTAAAGAAAATATATTTCTTGAAAAAATTAATTTTCTAATTTTTATATGATTATTTTATAAAAATTTTAAAATAATTTTTTACTGTGTATGATTTTTATAATTATTTCATAAATATATTTTTCTGATTCATAAAATCCAGATTAATGGATTGGTTAAAATTGTCACATAATAAATAATATCTAGTTTTTTTTGTCCACAATGTTGTGTATCTTATACAATATCAAACATAGAATTTACTTTTAAAATCTAAAGATGTTACCAAATCCATTCATTTTGTATATTACAAAATAAAGATCTCATTCACACATTTTGGTAAAAAGTAACTTGTTCGGAAAATAATAATAATATTCATTTTAATTTTTTTAAAAAACTAAAAAAATGGTAAAACATATTATAAAATTAAATTTAGAAAAGTAAAAAATTTACTGAAAATATTTTATGGAAAATATTGAAATCGAAGGCAAAGATTTGACACCAAATAGAAATAAAATATTTTTAATACTTAATATCATTCATTCAAACTTATTATTATATAGGGAGAGGAAAATTAAAAGAGAACTACAAACTCCAAAAATAAAATAAGTAGAAGTAAAATACATATGAATTCAAATTTATAGATCATACAATTATTTCATTAGAAATTTATGAGTAACCAATCCTATTAAAAACTGATTTTGTAAAATGAAACCCTTATCACTTTGGTAACTTTTGAATCATAACACCAATGAAATAAATACCATCAAATGATTTGTTAAATACCATGAATATTTATTGTTACATTATATAACATCTCAAATGGGTAGTATGTGCACATTATAATGAAAATAAGTGGATATTATAACATATATTCTACAAAAATAAAAGGGAAATGAGATACTATTACCTTAATTCCTTTTGAATTCATGATCCCCTTTAACATTATATGTAATAAATTTAAATTTATTATTTTTATATATTAAATCAATACCAATTCTTATAATAACATACACTATTTACTTATGACATATTATAACCTTTTCATTAAAAACAATTCCTTATCCTAATCATTTCAAGTGTTAATTACTTCATTTTTCATGTATATTTCTATTCATATGTAATGTTCCTTGAACATTGATCATTATTTCACAATATCTAGAACTTCATTCTTTATATTGATTTAATATGTGTTCATTATATAAAATAATTTAATTATCTCTATAATGAGGTGATGAAAAATGAATTATATCTCTCCGTGGGGATGTTAGTGTGTATTTAATCACGAGATATTATTCAACATTTAGATAGATGTATTAAATAATGATAAGTTATAATTCACATGTAATTAATAAAAATAATATCAATTATAAAATATATATTCTGTATACCAATCATTATAACAATCAATGTGATGGAGTGATGGAAAATGAATCACATCTATATCTGGAGGTGGTAGTCTACAAATACACATGTGAGATACATTTATTCTCCATTTGATTGAAAGGAGGTGGAAAATGGTTTTCCAATAATCATAGTAACATCATGTTGTATTCATTATGATAAAATCATCATGTTAGGATGAATGAAATATATTTAGATGAATCATATGAATAAATTATCATTAAATGATTCAGGTAAGGTGATTACCGCATTTTTGAGATACTTCCTTTGTATTAAACATTAATCCATCATAGGATAATAATAGGGGATGGAAAAAATATATAGGGTGAATTTAAGGATCCTAGTAACGTATTACAATATGGATATGTGGATATAGTGTTCTCAATTATTTTTGAATAAAAGAAAATAAGATGTGTCCATTTGTAACCTGGTGAAATAAAAAATATATAATTACTTATAATATTTATATATAATATATATCATTGTAATGTAATTTGTAACTATATATATAATATAAAAATTAATAAATTATAAGTTATAAATAAATTCATCCATTAAAATATATACATGTTTATGTTGGATTTTAAACCCAACTTCCTAGTTTAACTAACAAGTTAAACCTCTTTATCCTTAAACTTGGTAACACAATATTTATTAATAAAGGGACATAAATTTAATAATAATGTTAATATTTAATAAAAGTGGTCCATGAAGGAAATTTTAGTACATTTTCACCACAATTTGTTTATTTATAGTTTTTTAATATTTAAATCGTTCAACAAAATATTAGTTAACAATGAAATATGATTAATGTTATTTTTGGGACTATTCATCTAATTTGACTATATAGATATAATGAAATAATGGAACAAGAATAAAATAATTAAAATCATATCTAATTTATATTAACATATATAAATCTTGATATATATAATTTCATCATAACCATGTTAATTTTACTTTTATAAAATCATTCAACATGATTCTTCTACTACAATAAAATGTACTATATCGATGTATCATAACCATTTTAAGTAATTATATAATCATTTTAAAAAAACTCTATATCATAAATATGTATTATTTATTTTTAAAATACCCTTTTATATTCATTCATAACTTCTTTTTATCCATGTGATATCATATAATATGAATTAAAATCAGTAAAGTAAAATTTTTTATGTATCATTTCTTTAAAATAATAAAAACTATATAATCAATGGAAAGTGAAATGAA
Source organism: Viscum album (assembly GCA_963277665.1). Lineage (NCBI taxonomy): Eukaryota > Viridiplantae > Streptophyta > Magnoliopsida > Santalales > Viscaceae > Viscum > Viscum album. Next base: position 1,717,234,400 of record OY728125.1, read on the forward strand.
ATTGATATAATTTTATATATATTATGGATCAAGGTGAAAAGACATATCTAATATGATAAAGGTAAGTTCTAGAGATATTTTTATGCATTATCTCACTGATTTACCCTCATTTTACTCTTAACGAATTGGCAATTAGTTACCATGGTTACTATTAATAAATAACTAAAATAAAAGGGACCAATTTACAAAATATGTAACCACTTATTCAAAATATGGAATATATTATCCAATATTCAATATCTAGGAGTTGGGGAAATCTGTTTTAGTATTAATTCATAAAACACAATAAAAACTATTTTTTGAAAAATGTGTTTTAATAAACAAATAAGCATAAAAGGTGAAATTTAATATTGAGTTTGATATAAATAATTATATAATTTCTTAAATTAATTTAATATAGAATAGAAAAATAATTGGATTTTTATGTTACTTGATTTAATGAATGACAATGAAAACATTATTGAAATCAATATTTTCATTATTCACTTAATAAAAAATATTCCTTGAGAACTGAGAAAATAATAAACCTAAGATAATTTTAACATTTTTTCCATAATGATATTCATTTTATAAAATTTAATTTATAATGAAATAATATAAGTTAAATATAATTTTCATCCACAATATGAAAATACCCATTATTGAATGAAATTTTTTTGATGAAAAATAAAATGACTTCAATAAAAATTTAGGATTCATTTAATTGGAATTATTAAAAAAATAAATAAATAATAGATTAATATGTATATTCTATATTGTGGATTTTTATATAAATTTTCCTCTATTTAATGGATAGGGTATAATATATAAATTTTTATTTTATGCTCGATGTTTCATGACAATAAAGCTATTGAAGAGTTACAATTTATTGGAGAGAAATGTATTCTAAAATTCCATAGTGTTACATTGGATTATTTATAGAATCATGAATCTCAGAAATATATTATATAAATACTTTTAACATAATGATCCGGAATATAGACCCATTAAATCTAGCATGCAAGTGTGTTTATAAAATTAGCTATATAAAAAATCAATAAAAATAAACTTAACATACATATTTCAATATATATAATGTTCCCATGAATGTCATTAAAATTTCATTAAAAAATAAGATACCCAGGATTCATACATATAGAAATTGGTAAACTAAAAATCTGTATTATGGAAGAAACATGATACCAAATTAGAATATAAGAGTTATAAGGCATAACTTGATATCATAAAAGAGGAGGATCATATATATAATCATAGAGAATCACAAAATAATGACGATGACATCCAAATATCATCTCATATTATATACATGTAAATAACCTGAAATATAAAATCACCACCATAATTCTAGGATCATAAATAAGAAGTCATAATATATTGTTATAGTCATATTTTTCGTGGAACATTCATAGAATATCATGAGATAAAAACATTAACCAATGAATTGGTGGGATGTATAAATTCAACCTATCACATCATAATTTATGAATTTATGTGCACGTCACATTATGAAATCATGCATAAGGAATACGTATAAGAAAACACTATGAAATAAAATTGGGTTTCATGATCTTGTCTCAAAGAATATCTGAATGAAATTACATAAGTTTTCTAAAGAGAAGAAGATATTATATATTTTTTTAAATTCATATTTTAATAAAAAATCTATATATTATGTATATATTTAAATGTCATAAAAACACAAAATAATGGTGTTTATAAAAAGGTATAAAATGTAACCTTTAAATTAATGTTTTAAGAAATTAGTAATGAATCATTAGAGAAGGTATGCACATAGTTTTTTCATAAAATAATGAAATAATAAGAACAATTTTATCTCAAATAGTGAAAATTATTATTATTAATAGATTAATAAAAAAATATGGTTTATTATGAAATAAAATAAAATATAATGATGTATCTATTAACAAAGTTTTCTTGAAATAAGTAAATAAGAATATATCATTAAAAAAATCTATATCCTTATAAAAAAATGGAAAATGGACTTGGTTTATTTATAATGAATATTTATAAAATATATATAAGATGTTCTTATAAAAAAGAAAGAGACAAAGAGAGGTATATTTACATAAGTGAACCAAAATAAAAAAGGTGGTTTTTATGCTCCCTCACTTCACATACCAAATCACCAAGTAACTATATCCAATATGCTGAATATTTAAATATAGTTTATTAACAAGATGATTAAAAGAATATTTCATATGTATTTTTTATTTCAATTTTATGTTTTTAATAATATTAACATGATAATATATTCATTTCTATAGTAATAAGGGTGATTGTTTCAATGTTTGAGGATAAAAATGTTTTATTAGTATCTATGAATATTTTTTTCAAATGGGACCATCACTAATGTGGTAGAGTAGTGTTGAGTTCATTTTATCCAATAAGTTAAAAATTAAATTACTATCAAGTACTATTCAAATCTGAAAAAGATTTATAGAGTGTAAATTTAATATATTAATGTATAGTTCATTATATAGTATTTTAAGCATGATAATCATATTAAATTTTTTCTCTTAATTATTTTTTAACACATTAATAATATGAAATGAAATAGGATATAATTATTAATATCATATTTAGTTATAAAACATTTACTACCTAAATCCTTTAAAAAAATGATGAAAATGTATTTATTTCGTTCATAGGGGTGGGGAACAGAGATCAATATGCACCTATTTTCATTTAAAAATAAATTAGAGGTAGATAGAAAATGGTTTTTTGGTCATATAATAATAATTCATTATACATTAAACAGTTATATCATTATATTAAGATTTATATAATATATTTTATGTGGGTAAAAGGATAAAATACCCAAAATATGATGGTAGATATAATGAAAACCTCATATGGATGTCCTCCACTGATACACTACAATGATTAATCAATGTTCTTATATGAAAATGAAAACCTAAAAAAATATATAATGATGTTGGAAAGGTATAATGATAGTGATTAATGATGTTCACGATTATATGATCTCATGATTTTTTAGTCAATAAAGTGTGGTATTTATATGGGTATGATAGGGTTGTTTTGGATAAAATATTCATTAATTTATTATTTTTTCGATAAAATACACTTGGTAATGATTGAGGTAAATATAAAAATTAATTGCTTCCCTAGAATCTGATTTAATCATTTCATAAAACATTAATTATGAAATTAGTCATGTTTTAAATTATATTATAAATAATTTTTTTTATTTTTCATTATTCACTACATTTTTTCTTTTCATCAATAATTATAAAAATGAAAAAATATAAATTTTCACTAGTTAATTAAAAAAAGAAGTGATTTTATATCATTAATTTCATAAGTGTTAAAATTTTCATTTATAAAGAAAAATTTAATTTTATAGGATGTAATTTTATTTGGACACTATAAGATTTCATACACATAGAAAAAGTATTATAATTTTTAAAATAACACTATTTTTCACTTAAAAATTAATATTCCAAATTTTTATGAAAAGTTACATAATTTTTAAATTTTAAAAATGAAATAAAACTCTTTAATAGAAATAAAACATATAAATTTTCAAAAAATATCAGTTATGTTTTCACTGTGTCAAAATGTTTATATTTTCAATATTTTCAATTTCAATTCATTTTATCATTAATGTTATATGGTATAAAATATTTTTTTTTATTTGAATGATTTGGTAATTGGTTACTTTTACATTAATGATATCCATGAAACTAAATCAACAGTATATTTTCAAATAATCATATTGGTTTAATACTCTATAAATTGTACAACATTTATTCATTCCCCATTCATATTAGTTCCACTAATGGTTATATATTCATCATTATGATGTGTTTTATCACATTAATAATGTTTTATTTTAAAAACATGGAATAATGTAAATGTATTAATAATTGATTTTTGAATATTTTGATGGATTTATAACAAGAGTTATCATTTTTATTGGAAAGAGTAATGTTTTATAAGTGGTGAAATATTTTATGTTATGAAATCAATGATGTTTAGATTAAAGTGGGTTATGGCTTTCTTTAAGAATATTATGTTATGTTTGAGTATACATTGTTTCATTAGTTTATATTACTATGTTTTGTGATGTTTAAAAATTTATCACATAAATTCATTAAAGAAAATGTTGGTCCAACAGTCTCGTACTTAGGGAAGTTATTTATATTTTCTAGAAGTGGAATCCCTTGTCAAAGACTCTTTCCAAACTCTATATCAAGTGGTCTATCTAGAGTCATTAAATCCATTGAACCCCATCCTTGAATTAATATATTTATATCCAACTTCTTATAAAGTAAAAAATGTTTCTCATGAGGTTGTGTAGGGGATTTAAGACCTTGATGCAATCATTGATTATCTTAACTCTCTCAAATCTCAGAAGGCCATTTCTATTAATGACATATTTGGGGGACCGAGCCAGGAGTGGTGGGATGTTGTGATCATTTCTGGTATGTATGAATTAATTACATTGGAATTCTTTAGGTTAGTATTTATCTAGTGTATGTATCTCAAGAAAGTAAAGAAGGTGAATGTTATCAAGTTCTTGTGTTTTGTTCAAGATGGGCTATCAGTTATAGAGTATACTACGAAATTATCTTGTGTTTATGTTTCATACATGGTCTTGTTGGTAATGGCATTAGTAGGGGTTTTTGTTTTATAAATGGTATTAATCAAGAAAGTGTAACCACCATGTATAAGGATAAGTGTATTTTTTATCAGGTGATTCTTCATAAGGATTTACTTACTGAAATATAGAAATTGAAATAACATAAAGGGAAGAATATCTATTTCATAGTTGATAAAGGAAAATATTCTCATATAAAGAATATTCCTCCAAAATAATTCCACCAGGGATCACTTGTTCATACATAGAGGTTGTGTTTGAAATTTATAATGTATTGTAGAAGGTGTGTATGTTTAGGTTACCTTAATATTTTTTTTAAGTTGTAAAATAGGTAGGATAAACCTTAGTTAATAATATAAACTCCTAAATGTGGTGAGTAGATACTTAAATATAATAGGACTCTAACCATAGAGCCTAGAGTGAATCATTTCATGTAGCAGTGAGGGGCATAAATATATTGGCGATTATCTACTAGATGTGGTTGACATTGATTTAGCTTGGTGTTCCCGAAGCTAGAGTGGGAAATGTTTGAGTTTTTCTTGTTGTGGGTTTTCTATTTTGGAAACCACTTGTTTTAGGATCTTTTTTATTATGCCATGTGCCTAATAGTTTGGAAAATTTTTGTATTTATGATATAATAATGGTTTCCATTTACTTATATCTTGATTGTTGTTCCTCGATGTCCACATTTATTAAATTGATGGTTATAAATCATTTTTTATATGTTGGCTGATCTACCTTTTGAGAGTGTAATTCCCTATTGTGCATTGACCTAGATGTTTGATATTATTCCAATTGGACTTAGATGAACCTGGGGAATGTACATAGGTAACTAGGATGATGTGTATTTTTGATAAACTAGGATCCCAGTGGTAGTAAAATTTAATTTTATGAGATCATCGAGGTATGAGTATTAGCTTTAAAAATCCTATGTTACCATTAATTAAATACCAAAGTTAAAAAAGATCCTCAATTCATAACCTTTTTTGGAAGCATTATTATAGAATTTTCTCCATAGTGTGTGGTTTAATTCACTTTTTTGTGTCTAAGGAATGTGTGTTTCTTATGTTAAATCATTTTTGTGTATCATAAATTTGTGGGGATACCTATTCTAATAATCCATTCCTTCTATGGTTTGGGAACATGTTATGATCTTGGTGTGTTGATCATGGAGATTTTTATGAGTTTTTGACCATTAGGTTAGTCTCTATTCTGTACTATAGACCTTCTATCTCAAAATTTGAGTGAAGGAATTCTACTTTCTTATCATGTTATATTGTTCAGAATAGAATATTTATGGGGAAATGAAGTTTTATGGGGGGATTCTTCAACATCTCATTACCTATTTGTATGTTTTTTGACAAATGCATTTGAGTACCCACTAACTAGGTCTTTTTATGGTCTTTTTTAGAACTTTTTCATACATATTTGAATGTTTGTGGGCCTATTCACTATTTGTGCAAAGTTTGAGTATAATTTAACAAAGTGTAAAACATGGATATAGGGGGTCACATGATTTGTGCATGGTTAAACTATGTGTGAAACCAAACCATGAAACCCTTCCAGTAGATCTATTTTGGGAACATGGTTAGGCCCACTATTAGTACCAACTGTGTGACTTAACCCAAGAAACCATTTTTGCGATAATTAAATCACCAAATAACATAATTAAAATCCTAAACCACCAATTTAAAACTATAATCATCCCACTAAAACATAAATAAATAAATTTTAATTTGGAAGACCTCTAGTGGATTTTTTGATTCCCAAATATAATTTCTTGGAAGATCAAGTCACTAATCAAAGTGGTGATCCCCTTTCTGTGGATTCTTTTATTCTTGATTTTTAGTCTCTCTTATTCTCATAATTTATTCTCCCTAGAGGTTGTAATGGCCTTTTGTTTTGTTTCATCTTGGTATAGTTTTTTGGGATTTTGGATATAGTGTCTCTAATCTATTATTTTAATATCTATCTTCTTAGATTCAGTGATCACCATCCAATGCGACAAATTTTAGATTCAAAATATTCCAAGAAGGTTTTCTGATGCTTTTCCTTCATTTTTTAATTCATTTTTTCTTAAAAATTTCCTTGATATCTGATTCTTAATTTCTAATATATATTATATTTAATTTACCATTTAAATTCCTCATAAAATCTCCAATTAACAATTTTCCTTTGAATTGATAATGGTATGAATTTAATGGAAAACATCTTGATATCACCTTTTTGATATTTTTTTAAATTCAATGTTTGTTTTGATTTATTTTTAAATTTGTTTGGAATGATGTTTTGGTGGATTTTAGGTATTTTTATCATGTTTTGACTTATAAAATAACCCCATGGATTTTAATCAAATGAAATGATTAATTTTATGTTTATTAATTATATAAAAATTAAAGAATTTATTAAATGACCAAGAACCCTCTTTTAATGAATTTATTTTTTTTTTCAATAGGTGTTTTGGGGTTATTTGAAATAAGTGATTTATCTGCATGGAAAAAGGGTATAAACACAAGTTTTTAAATGTTTTCAAAACTATTAAAATTGAAATAATTCCTTTAAATTATTTCTGTTTCCATATAAATTAATGATTGTTTAGAAATAATTTTTGGAATTTTAATGATGATTTAAGAAAGGAGGTGTGTATGGTTTCCCATTTTGAATTTTTAAATTATTTAAAATTATTTTGAGTTAATGTAATAATTTTTGATGTCCTATATGTCACTTTATGATGATCCGTTAATGAAAATTTCATGACTATTGTACTTACCACTTTTTGGTTATGGAAAATTGATTATTGACTTTGTGGGAATTTGGGGGTGTGAGAGTAAGATGAGATATTATATCCAATGCCCATGGTGGATAAGGATCCTGATGTGATCCTCATAACATTATTTTCTCAATAGCCTATTTTAAATAGTCATCAAAACCTGGATAGGTGTATGGGATGACCTAGATATATAATTCTCTAGAGGACTCACACCCTTCTAGAGGATCCACAGAGAAAGTGAAAGGTTCGAGATATAGACGTTTGTCTAGGAAAGTGGGTGGGTAAGGAATTGGTTACATTTAAACCCATGAGACAAGATGTATTCCTATTAATTGGACATTATGTAATTTTTTAGCTATATTGAGGTATACTCCCTACTGTATCTAGGTTGTACATATGAAATCTATATACTAGATATTCCTTAGAATGAATTTTCTGTTACCACTATTTTCAAATGGAGTTTCCTTTCATGATTAATTTAATGTTATTATTATCCATGACTATATTTTATTAACTCTTATTCATATTTCCATTCCAGGTTTATATTATCATCTTTTAAAAATTATAAGACTTTAGCTTGCAAAATGGAAATAAAATTATTAAAAGGAAATGAATAATTCTTAAATGGTGGTATGGAATGTTTAGTGGTTTATTTTAATGAATTAGTCATCAATGATTAGAACTATATTTTTAAAATAATCCTTATACTCTCTTATTTTTAATCATCTTTTATAATATTTTAATTCCCTTATAAGGTAATTTCATAGAATCATTAATGGAATAATAAGGAGATCATTAGCTCACACCATGATTATACAATTTTTTGTTTGATGCCCCTAATATCGCACAACATGTGTTAATTATCTACTATTCCATTTTTGTTTTGAGTTAGGTTGACTAGGGGAGATTGACTGCTCACATTGTCGGTGGTTGTAGACCACCAAGAGATGGGTTTTTGTAGTAATGCTTCATATTTAGTTTTACTACTATCAATTTTTTACTTGGTATGTATATATTTAATTATTTATATAATGATGATTTCATATTATAAACTATTATTTTAGTTTTATTTGGAAGAACTTATTCCCATAAATTATTTTTTGATTCCCACGTGCTTGTTGCCAGCCCATAGAGATCATGAACTCTTTTCATGTCAGTGAAGAATCAGCTCGAGTATCAGTTTAGCAAGAATTCTAGGATGGTTCATTTGAGGTTTAATAAAAACATTAAGTTTTAATGATGGTAAAAAAATACACTCATGTCGAAAAAGTATAAAATATATCATGTTAAAATTCGTAAAATGCGTGAAAAGAATAAAATTAAAAGGGGTTTTTAAAAGGAAAGTCCCTTACCTTAAGTCGGACTCATCACATATAATCTCTATCTTCTTAAGTAATAAATTTAAATAAATTTATAATTTATTAAAACCAATTTTAAATTTTAGTATTAGTTCTAAATCACTTAGTACTATGTTATATACAACTACATAGTCATTTATATTCACATCAGATGTTTTGATGATATTTAGTTCATAATTACAAAATGACTTTAGTCAATTGACTATGGTAGACATGGCCATTATTCCATTGTCTCCAAAATAATCATGGTGTAATAATTAAAAATATTACATGTTGTTATACCTTAAAATTAAACCATTATATATGGTTATGAAAAGTGAGCTATAATACAATCCTAGAGACGATAGGTCATACGTACACATGTTTAACTTTTACAATTTTCAATGATCATTACAGATTGAAGGTAAGTATAATTTTTTATTTACTAAATTATAATAATATCTTAAATATCATGCTAATTCCATAAATATAATCATAAAATTCATTAATGTGATGTGTTGATGAAAAAAAAACATATCGTTTCATGAATGTGGTAGTCCACACGTACGCACCAACATCGTTATCATTTTTATGCTCATTGAAATTTAAGAATTTAAATGATGAATTATATTTTTGTAAAATTAAAATTTCAACAAAATCATATATAATCATTATTTCAATCAATACAACCATTTCTAAGTGATGGTGATCAAAAACAAATTGCGTCTATTCATGAGGTGGTGGTCCATCGTATACATGAATGATGAATTATTTTCCCATTTGAAAAATGAGGATATGGAAATAAGTAATTAATGTAAAATTATATAGTATATGTAAACGTAGGATACTATATTTAATATTTTATCATTGTTGATGAATATTTTAATGATGTAGAAGAATAGAAAAAATAAATAAATCAAGCGGGTAAAAACAATACATCTTCTTTGGATAACCCCATTTTGTTACCAACTTAATACCACTAATTATGATATTATTTCTAAAATAATGGCTATATAATCTGTTTAAGGGTTATATAAAGTTATTTTGGTAGATATAGGCCAAACCAAATGTGTTTTTAAGTGTGTCTGAATGAGAAGAATTGTTTCCCTTTTATAGGAGAGGGGAGGGGCACTCTTAGAAATTATAAAAATATTAAATTAATAGAAATCAATTCTCAATTCCAAATGGATCATAAATGTGTTAATCATAATCTATGTAGATAATTATTTTTAATTATCTCATAATAAATTGTTTTAAAGGTTTTGTTCACTTTATTACCCTTATAATTTAGTTATAACCCTTATTAATCCATTTAACTCTTATCATGACAATATTTATTTTTATACTTTAAGGATCATTATTGTTGTAATAAAATTTTAAAAACCCATAATTGGATCATGTTTTATATTTTATACCTTATAAATAATTAGGTTTTTTGAATTGAATATATTTTTTATTTTATATCATATAATAAAATATTGTTTATTTTAAAATATCATTACTCTCAATTTTGACACTAATAATTACATTGAATTTTAAAAATATAAATAAAAAATATAAATCTGAAATAAATCTTTTTATAAATTCCTAACATGTAAAATTAATATATGAATTTCATGTATTACATTAATTATCTCATATTATATTTATCTGAATATTTTAATATCATTTACTTGATTTTTTTATTAAATAAATATTTTATGCATCAGTGTTGCGAAAGAATTTATGGAAATTATTTCATTACTAAAAATTTAAACTAAATTTATGTGTTGAATATAACTCTAATATATTAAAAAATAATCATTATAGTCAAATAAAAATTATAGATAAAGTCGTATTAAAAGTATTATACATATTTAAAACAAGACTGTGACATGTGTGACTTTACAACAAATAAAATATTATAAAGGTCAAAATATAATCCTATTGTCTATAAATGGTAATATTACAAAACCAAAAATTTTTATTGATTAATATTAATCTGAAAAAAAAAATTGGGAAAGTGTTCGGGTTTTTTGGTACTTATAATTTTATTTTTTCCCTTATTTACCAGATTTACCCTTATCATGGAAACTAAATTTTCCACGGTTATTTTTAATATTATCCAAAAATAAAAGGGATATATTTACTAAATATGGACCATATTATTAAAAATATTAAATCAATTTTTCTAATTTCCAAATAAATTTTTTTGAGTATATAATTAAAAATTAAACCGAAAAACGGAATGAAATACATGTTTTTCAGAAAAATGATATCTTTTAAATATAAAATGAATTTATAAAAAATTCAAGTATAAAATTCCTTTTAAAAATAATAATAACAATATTTTAAATAATATAAAACTAATGGATGTTTAAAACTAATCAAAAGAATAATTGGACTTTTAATATTCCTGTAAAATATAATTTTTTATAAAAATATGTATTTTTCAGCATTAGGTACAGAAATGAGTATTTTCTAAAAATTATCAAAATTTAACCCTACATTTTTTTTGATATAATTATTTTAAAAATTAATTTCTTTTTATAAAATATTTTTCTTAAAATATAAATAATTATTTTTATAAAAATCGATAAAAATTATTTTTGAATAAAAAGTGTTTTTTGGAGAATAAAATGACTTTCATAAAGATTATGTGATTATTTTTGAATCATTTACCAATATTTGTTTTTTTGATTATGATGTTTATATATTGGTCATATATTTTTTATTCTTATTCATAAAATCCAATTGAATTATAAAGTTATGATGATTAAGTAATAATAATATTTATTTATTTGTTTAATCTCGATGTGGCATAACATATTTCTATAAAACATAGTGTTTCATTTTAAAATATTAGGAAAATTAATTATACTCCTTTTATAAATTTTTTCCTCACAATTTTTAATTTGTCCTTAGTAACTAATGATTGAGTTTTAAAAATACCTCTGTTTAAATCCCACATCAGAAAAAGTATTAAGAAAAATACCACAATAAAAGAAAGAAATAGAAGTACGATAGTCATTTGGAATAACAATTAACTAGGTTTACATGTAATAAAGCACAGACATGGAACATAAAATCCATTATCCATGTACTAATAGAGAGTGATAGAGAAGATCAACATGAAAAGGTGAACAATCACATGAACATAAATCTGGGATGGGTTAAATTTTCATTTATTTAATGGTATGAAAATTAAACTCATAACATTTTATTTCAAGATCTTTTTCATAGAGATGACGAATTATTTTACTACCTGGAATGATAAAATAACGAAATATACTTACATAACATCTATAATTTTATCCTTTTATCAATTTCCACCACAATATCATCTATTTTTCTCCAATTAATAATTACAATTTTTCTTCTATTTTCTGAATCAATAGAATATACATTTATGGCTCACTAATTCCATAAAAGGATAAAAATATATTACTATCTTATTTATAAAATAACAAAAAGAAAAACGGTTGTAAGAATAAAAAATCATTCCCCAAAATGTGTAAAACTTCAAATGAAAAATAACTAATTTTAATCCCACGAATTTAAAATTATTAACCAAATTTCAACGTGAATCAGTCAATAATTATACTTAATTACATAAGAATATTTCAGACTATAATTGAAACCTAAAAATTATAAGAAAGTAATCACATAGTCTTCCATGTTAATTTTAATATTAATATCCATATAACAACAACTACCCTTGAAGTCTCATAATGAATATTACATCCCCAAATCAGGTATTCACTATGATATTGTATCCATTTCCATACAACAAAAAGTCTCAAAAAATAATTAAACCTTTATTCCCTGACTAAAACCACATAGTATTATGTTTACATTATTTGTGTAATGCTTCCCAAAATTTTAGTGATATTTTTCCAATATAACATTAATCACTTAGTCACCATTTTTTTCAATATCATAGTTTTCAATACAGTAATACATATATCCCAAAAATAAGCATATTATTATCCATACAAATAACTAAAAAGAAAAATACATACTAACTTGGACTTCATGTAGTCTAGTGGTAGGTAATGAACCCTTGTTGTCCTTCGGTTGTGGGTTCATGTCTCGTGTTGTTACTGAATGCAATGGGGGTGTCACATGGTTTTTGGGTCTTCCATTTCCAAAATATTTATTATTATAATCTTTAATACATTCATTGAAATGTTATAAAGTTGTAAAAAATTAATAATATATTCAAAATGAATGAAATATTTTAACCACAATGTTTATCTCATACATGGTAAATTATTTCCAAATATGTAACAATCCATAATTATCGGAAAAATAAATTCCTCCAAAAGTATTACTTCTCTCATTAAATCTCATAAACTAATTTCTAAAATGGTTTTTCTATAAATTTGAACTTATTATGAAACTTAAATTTATAAAACCATTATGGTTTCCCTAACTCTTAAGATAAAATTTCCTGAAATCATTATAATCATCAATGCTATCAAAACCTTACTTCAATACAAACAGTAAGGACCTGACCTTAAACATTTCATATTATAGTTACTTTGGAATAAAATTAAGGTTCTTACATTCCCAAATAAAATTTAGTTATATAGTTTTATAGAAGTTGAAAAAACTCAATAAATGTAAACCTTTACATTAAAAGTTAACACATCTAAACAATATCCATTTGTTCCTTACAACAGAATTCATTAAAATAAAACATCATTTATTATCATGATAATATTCAAAATTTTATTCATGACATAATCTTTATTATTACACTCCCTTAAACATTATTAAAAATATTTTAAAACATGGGATGAGTAAAAAAGGCTCAGTAAGGGATATAAAGAAATGAAATAAACAATTAGTTCTTAAATACTTTTAAAACTATTCCTTTTTAAAATTGGTATCTGGGTTCAAAATAGGAATTTAATATAGAATAAATCACCTTCCCTTCTCAAATATTTTTCCTAAAACAATTTTTAATAAATCTTAATGGAACATGATAAACTCAAAAAGGTTTCATGAAATTTTTTCAGAAAGTCATAACATTCATCTAAAAATCCTATGTTCTTTAATATAACTTTTTAAATCATATGTTTACTATAAAAAATGAAATCATAATCCATTATGGTAACTTATTACATCATTTTAAAATCACACTTAGATATATTGCATCGATCATGACTAAATGGGGAGTACCCATCATAGTTACCTTTTGAATTACCATTATAGTATATTCCCATAATATCTTATGGGAAACCTAATAAATTAAGTCCTTCCCATTACCCAATTCATTGGAGAGATATAATAGGCTCACCATACCTATTTTTATAATATAAACACTTGAACTCATAAAATAAATCTTAATAACCAAAATACAAATTCAACAGAAAATTCTTTCATAAATAATAGTCCTGGGGAAAATAACATTTCCATTTTGAAATCACATGTTTCTTTTAGAAAATATGGAACTCATAAATGAAAAAAAAAAATTTTAAAAAAATATTTTAAAATGTAAAATAGGATTATAAAAATTGAGGTGTAATGACTGTGGGGATATCCTCTCATTCTATATAAGTTTAATAAACATTCTTGTTGAATTTTGTATAAAGGGGTGAAAGAGTTACTCTAAAATAATATTTTTGAAAGAAATTCTCTAATGTGGAGTTTGAATCATCATGGAAATAATTATATTCCTCAATTATAAATTTATATTAATTTAATTATGATTATGAAAGTTTTTAAGGATTATTATTAGTTTAATATAATATATTACATTGTTTTGTACAATTACATAATAAGTTTATTTAATGTCGGAATATTGGATGATATTATCTTCATAAGTCCAATTTGACATAATTCAATTAACTATGTTAAATGTTTACATTGTTTCATCATCAATAGAATAATAATAATGAAATAAATTTATTTTTTATAAAACAATTATACATTTAATTCAAACCATTATATATGGTTCTAAAAAATGAACTATGTTACATTCATAGAGATGGTTGGTCATACAATCACATGAGTATATTTTCTATTTTTCATCAATCATTATAAAAGATAGGTTAGTATCATTATTTCACTAATTAATGATAATTAGATCATAAATAGAAGATTAATTCCATTATTATACTTAATTATATCATATATGTGATGTTGTGAGGAAAAACAAATCACATCGTTTCATAGAGGTCATAGTTTATAAGTATGCATGAATGATGTTATAATTTTTTCATGAATAGAAATTTAATGATTTAAATTATATATTATATTTAAATAATGATAAATATTTTATGAATTTAATATATAAATATTAATTATGTAATTATAACCATTAAAATATTATATTGATGGAAAACAAATTAATTTTTTTTGCAAGACGGTTGTCTGCTATATAAATGAATGATGAATTATTTTCCCATTTGATGGAAGAGGATATGGTAATAGGCCATGAAAATAACATAATTAAATCTTATTGTATGTAGGGTAATCGGGTTATTTTTAATCAAGGATTAAATAATATTTAAATGATGAAAAATAAGAAATAAAACCAATATAAGCGGATAAAAACTGTAAACCTTCTTTGTAAAACATCCTTTTCTTAACACCTTAATACCACTAAGTTTGATTTTTTGTATAAAATAAGGCCTCAAAAATCCAGATAGGTATTCATGGAAGAAATTTTAGTACATATAAGAAAAATAAAATGGGTTTCAAACTATTTTGAAATTTGATGGATATGTTCCCTTTTATCGGATATGGGAGGGGAACACATGAAATTTCTCAAAATATTAAATTAATATTAATTATTTACCATTTATAAATCACTAAAAAGTGATTTATATAAAATATTAGATAATTATGGATCTATATCCTCTTAATAAAAATTTATGTTTAGGTCACTTTCATATCGTTATTATTTAGTTTTAACCCGCTTTTAACCACTTTAACTCATACCATGACAACATTTTTTTTACTCTTCGAGGGTCAATATTGTTACTAAAAAATGTAACAAACCCAAAATTGGATCATTTTTTATACTATAATCTTATACAAATAATTTATATAAATTTATGTTTTTATCAAATTTATATCATCAAATAAAATTTTATTTATTTCAAAATATCCTTATTGTCAGCTTTAACACTATTCATTACATTAAAATTTAGAAAATTCTATAAAACAAAATAACATCTAACCAAATATTTTAATACATACAATCCACGCAAAATAAATCTATAAAATTAGTTTATTTCATTAATTTTCTAATATTATATTTATTTTAATATTTTAATATCCTTTATTTTATTTTTCCATGAATTAAAGAATTAGTTCATCAATTTTGTGAACGAATTTAAGATAAATATTTCCTCACTATAAATTAAAAATAAATTATAATGCTGAAGATAAATAAAATATAATTCAAAAATAATATTTATATTTAAATAGAAATTTTGGATGAAACCATAATAAAAATATTATATATATTAAAAACAAGAGTGTGAAATCCTTCACTGTTCTTGAAATAAAATATTATAAAGTCATAATCTAATATAAGTGTCCATAAATGGTTATATAACAAAACATAGAATTCTTATGAATGAATATTACTCATTCAAAAAAATTGAAGAAAATTTTAGGCTCATTTACTTGTCCTTATCATTTTATTTTTATCCTTCGATACCTGATATGTCCTTTGTTGTGGCAATAAGATTTACATAGGTTATTGTTTATATTTTATAAAAATAAAAGTATTAAATTTTATAAATTTAAACCCCGTGATTAGAAATATGAAATAAAATTATTAATATTTCAGGAACATAATTATATAAATTTAATTTGAAATTAAACTAGCAAAACCCAAGGAAAAATAGTTTTCCTAGAAAAAGCCACATTAAATATATAATGTTTTTACACTAAATTCAAGTATAAAATCCATTTCAAAAAGTATAATAAAAAAATTTAAATCAAATTGAACTAATTTATATTTAAAACTAATTAAAAAAATGTTGACATTGTAAAACCATGAAAAATATAATTTTTTTTAAAAAAATAGGTATTTTCACTATTCATTATGAAAATCAAGAATTTCATAAAATTATAAAAATTTCATTACAGGATAATTTTGATATGATTATTCCAAAAACAAGGTTAATTTTTTCAAAATAATTTTTTAAAATCTCTTTAAATTAATTATAAAATATGATAAATTTTTTTTGAAGAAAATATATTTTTTTGAATAAAATTAATTTTCTATTAGTTATGTGATTATTTTATAAAAATTTACAAATAATATTTTATTGTGTTTGTATTTTATACTTGTATCATAAATATTTTATTCCAATTCATACCCTCAAATTCAATGTATTTCTTATAATAGTCACATAATAAATAATATCTAGTTATTTGTTTATGCATAATGTGGTGTATCTTATACTATCTAAATTAAATCATTTCCTTTTAAAATCTCAATAAGTTACAAAATCCATTCATTTTGTATATAAAAAAAATAAATATTTTACTCACACATTTTGGTAAAAAGTAACTCAATCGGAAAACAACAACTACATTCATTTTAATTTTTTTTATAGAAACTCAAAAATGGGTAAAATGTAATTTAAAAATACATTTACTATAGAAAATAATTATTGAAAAGATTCTATTGAAAATATAGAAATTGAAGGGAAATATTCCTCATCAAATAGAAAAACAATTTTGGTAATCCATAATATCATTCATTAAAACTTTTGATTATATAGAAAGAAGAAAATGAAATGAGAAATATGAACTCAAAAAATAAAACAAGTAGAATAAAAATATATATGAATTCCAAGATATAGATCATATAATTATTTTCTCAGAAATTTATGTCTAAAAAATCATGGTAAAAGTGATATTATAACATGAAACCCTTATCACTTTGGTGACTTCTGAATAATAACACCAAAGAAATAAATACCATCAAATGATATGTTAAATACCATAAATATTTATTGTTTTGTTATATATCATCTCAAAATTTTAATATTTCTACGTTGTGAATAAGATAAATGGAGAATATGGCATATGTCTTACAAAAAAAAGGGATATAAGACACCATTACCAAAATTATGTTTGGATTCAGAAGCACTTTTAACACAATATAAAATAAATTAAAAATTATTATTCTTATATAATAGATATATATTTATACTTATAATACCAAATATGATTTACTTATGACATATTATAACCTTTTCATTAATTTTAATTCATTATCGTAGTCATTTCAATGGTTAATTACAACATTTTTCATGTATATTACCATTCAAATGTAATTTTCCTTGAACATTGATCATTATTTCATAATATCTAGAATTTCATTCATGATATTGATTTAATAAATGTTTATTATAAAAAAATATTTAATCATCTATATAATGAGGTGATAAAAAATGAATTATACGACTTCATGGGGGTTTTAGTATGTATTTATACATGAGAGATGATTCAAAATTTAGATGGATGGATTTAAAAAAGATAAATAATAATTCACCTTTAACGAATAAAAATTATATCAGTTATATAATACATATTTAGTATACCCATAATTATAACAATCAATGTGATGTATTAATGGTAAATGAATCACATCGCTATATGGAGGAGGTAGTCTACAAATACACATATGAGATAAATTTATTCCCTATTTTATTGAAATGAGGTGGAAAATTTTAACCCCACGAGCCCAGTTACCCAGAGTTGGTGCATTATTAAATAACATAGGCATGGTACAAGGAATCATGTCCCGAATGACAGATCAGATTAGTATCCTTGTATGTACTAGATACATACATAAGTTTTAGATTACATTATGAAATAAAAAAATAACAACATTGTATCCCATTATGAACACACTCATATCCCTTAGCCTATTCTTGCAGGTCAACCATAATATACTTTTTGCATCTTAGGAAAAATAAAACATAGAAAGGGGTGAGGTAAGATGCTCAATAAGGATAACTATATAGCAGAAACTATCATAAATAAGCATAAATATCTAAGGAAATGTATAAGACTAATAGACAAGATTTTTAAACATAAGAATCATCATAATATGGAAAAGATAAATCAAATAATTTCATTTAATTATTCACATTGATATTCTACTAGTTGAATAATCCCATGTAATATCAATAGCTAATTTCATAATGATGGAATGCTTATTGTCGGAAATCATAACCACATAGTCAGGGCCTCTTCCAAGACTAAAAATAATAATTTTATCAATCTATTGTACAGTGAAACTAAATTGTCTTATGAGACCTACCGATGCATCTAGGAGCTATAGTGGGCTCCACCCATCACTTACTAAGTCGAATGCAATCCTCATATGAAAATGTTGAAACATAACATAAACATTTGTATTAAAACTAGCATACGAAATGTCAATAATTTATCCATAAATTATGAATTCTATAAAAATAACACATCCATAGTCAAACATATCACAAAACCTTCAATACAATATGGAATATTGTATCATAATAAACCAACATTAAACAAGTGTAAAATCCATCAAAGGATATTGACATAGATGAAATCAAAACTATTTGAGAGAAATATCTCTTTCTATTTTGAAATCATTTAAAAGTAAAATATTTATAAAAGAAAGAATTTATTTTGAAAATATTCTTATAATATTGTAATGGAAGCTTTGAAGGTGTTATAACGGCCGAAAATAGACGCACTCACCGTATGAGTTAAAAAAATTATTTCCATAATTTTTTTAAAAAGGTCGTAAAGGAAATTTTTTGGAAAAAGATTGAATGATTACTTTATAAACATTATATAAACAGTTAAAAAATGGTATAAATTACTTTAAACAATATTCTAGGAAATAGTAAAAATGTTTTGAAATGCATTTTTAAGAAACACGGATGGGGATGATAAAGATGTCCCAATAGGTACTCTCGTATAAACAACCTCAGATAATGAAGAGATTGTAGAATTAAACCCTACCTTGTACTTTTCCTTGATCGAGGGTACATTAACCTCCTTTATAATAGTTAAATCATTATTATTAAATTATAAAATAACCACATACATAAATATGATATCATATATGATCTTATAATATTTCATTGTTAGTAATATTTCAGTAGTATCATTATTTCAGGTGTTAACTGATTTGTTTTCTTTTATATGATTTGTTATGTAAGTCATGTTTGTTATGGATATAATGTATATGATTCATATACATAATTATATTAAGTTCTTAAAAATTATTTTTAATCATAAAATGAAAATTATTCTTTAATGATTATGATGGGGAATGAATTGCATCTCTTTCATGGAGACGGTAATCCGTGCGTACACATGAGTGACACTTTCATTCTATTGATGGTGAAATCATATATAATTAGATGGTATATAATATATACAGAATAATTAATATGTTATATTCATTATTTACATCAATTATACTCATTATTAAACCCATCCAATTAATTAAGTGTTTAATAATAAACTACACCACGACGTGGAGACCGTAAGTTGTACGTACATGCATATGGTGACTTTTTAATTCATAGGATGGATAGAATAATGAATATGGTTGTACCATATTTATAATAAAATCATAGTATGTATAAGGTACTGGATTTATTATTATGGTATGGAAACAACAATGAAATAGAAAGTGGAAGATGAAAAGAACTTTGAAAGAGGTGATTAAATTATTACATCTTCTTTTGGTGCTTCTTATTGATTTGATCAAAAGGGATTATTAGGTTTGATTCTGATCTAAGTAAGGCATATAGGTTAAAATTAAGGTATTTTGGAGGATATTTGAGTAGGTTTTTGGCGATCCAAATGTCTTTGGAGGTTTAATTTTGAGACAAGGGGATATACCCTTTTATAAGAGTGGTGAGGGTCAGTTTAAGAAAAGCTTGAAATATTATTTTATTATACCATCATATTCTATTTATAATGGATTCAAAATGATTTATTTCAAGGCTAAGGTGGGGATGGGTTGCAAAAAGCTCAACCAATAGGTTTTATACATGTTTAGGTTACCATATAAATCTTATCTTTTATATTTAACTCTTAGTTAAATAATTCAACTTTTACCACTTATTCTTGTATTATTATAATAAATGGTTAATAAATATACTATAAAAAGCCAAAAGAACCCCAAGTGGTTAATTATTGATATATATAACCTTATTTAAGTACTTTGTCCAAGCCTTATATTTTTAAGAATATTATATCAATTAATAATATATTATTTATTTTAAAAACTCATTTATGTCAATTTTGACACAATTTAGTATTTCGTTTTTGTCAAAGTAATAAAAAAATTATCACTTCGAAAAAAAATTATTTAATAAACCTTAACATGTCATATTAACCTATAAAGTTCTTGGAATACATAACAAGTCTCAATTTAAAATTATATTAATATTTTTTATATCAATTATTTTAATCTTTCAATAATAAGGTAATTATTGCATCATCATTATATCATATATAAACTTAATTATTTAACGTCTAAAGATTATAAATAATATACCATTATATATGAAATCTTTTTATCTTTATAATTAATATTTATAGTCGAATTTATGTTATGTATAACCCTATATTAAAAATTGTTTTGTTATTAAACATTGAATTTAACATTTTTTACTCTTCTTTAAATAAAATAATAATAAATGTCCTAATCTAATCCAAGTAGAACAAAAGGACCATATTTTATTCCTAGGGTTGATTTTGGTCAAAATATACATATCCAATAGAATTAGTACATGTGTTAGGGTAATTATAATATCATTTTTACCTTTAATTACCCTATTTACTTTTAACTACGGTAAATAAAATTCAAAAGTTACTATTCACCAAAAATTATTTTCATCCTATTGAACCAAATTTCACTTAATTATTTCAACCATGTCTCCTGGATTTAATAAACTCAATTCATAGAAGTGGTAAAATTACATTTTATGAAAATTTTCAAATGTGTCTAGAAGGTTAGTAAAAGACGTTAAAAGTTGAATAAAATTTTATATATCTAATCTTGTTATAAAATGACTCCAATGAATAACATTGAACACATATAGGTATTATGTATCTATTTTTACATAAAATAAATTGAAATAACATAACTAATTAATTAAATAATTTTTTTTAAACAATAATGCATCGTTTTTCACTATTCACCAAAAATTGAATGTTTTTAGAAAAATACCAAAAATTAACCAAAAGCTAATTTTGATATTTCAAATCCAAAAAAGAATTCCATTATGAAAAATAAAATTTATAAAATTTAAAAAGGTGGGTATTAATATTCATAACGGATAGATTGATTTTTCGTGGTGTGTTGGAACTCAAAATTGCATACAATGCAAGCTATTGAATTATTCAAATAGAAAAGTACCATAGAAGCTTGGGGTGTTACATTCTTCCCTCCTTCAAATAATTTTGTCCTTGAAATTTATATAATACTACTGCATAAAAATACTCAAGCAGTTCTTTATCATAAGTCCATTGGGTTCCCATGTTGCCTCTTCTATCTTATGGTTTCTCCATAGAACTTTTACTGGATGTGTCGTCCGGTTTATCAACACTTGTTCTCTGGTATCTAGAATATAGATAGGATCTTCACAATAAGATAGAACGGGTTGTTGTTCTATTTCTTCATAGGTGAGTACATCTGTTGGGTTAAGCATGTATTTTCTCTATAGTGATACATGGAACACATCATGAAATTTGGAGATACTTGGAGGCATTTACAAATTGTAAGATATAACTCAAATTCTTTCTAGAATTTCGAAAGGTATGATGTACCGGGGACTTAATTTACCCTTCTTACCAAATCGTACAACACCCTTCCAAGGAAATACCTTCAAGAAAACATGATCTCTTACTTGAAATTCCAAATCCATCCTTCGATTATCAGAATAGCTCTTTTACATACTTTGATCTGTTTTGATGTGGTTTTGGATAATATTCTCATTTTCTACTATTTCCTCAACAAGTTTTGGGCCTACGTGTTTTATTTCACCAACATCATCCAAACAAGTTGGTGTATGATATCACTTTCAATATAACGCTTCATATGGTACCATCTGAATACTTGAATGGAAGATATTCTTATAGGAAAATTCTACCAGAGGTAAATATTGATCCCACATACCTTGAAAGTCCAGTGATAAATATCTCAACATGTCTTCTAAGGTTTTAATAGTCAATTCTGATTGTCCATCAGTTTTAGGGTGGTAGGCATTGCTCAAACGAAGTTCAGTATCTAGGGCCTTATGAATACTTTTCTAGAATCTTAATGTGAAATGGGGATCATGATCAGAAACAATTGATAGGGGTACTCTATAAAGTCTTATAACATTATTAATATATTGTCTTTATAAACGTTTAAGTGGTAAATCTTCTCTTATAGAAATAAAATGTGCTGAATTGGTAAGACGATCAACAATTACCCATATTGCATCATTCATTATTGGAGTCTTTGGAAGAACCATGATAATGTCTATCGTAATATCATCCCATTTCCACTCAGGTATGGGAAGAGGTTGCATGACACCTCTAGGATGTTGTCTTCCAGCCTTAACCTATTGACGAACTATATATCTTGACACATAATCAGCAATTTCCCTCTTCATGTTGTCCCACCAAAAATGTTCCTTCAAATCTCTATATATCTTAGTGCTACCATGGTGTATAGAGAAATTGGAGATATGAGAATCATCCAACAATTCACTTTTTAGATTAGGTTTGTCAAGAAGGCAAATTCGCTTCCCAATTTTCAAAATCCCATCTTTATATACGAAGTCAATCAATCCCCCATTGTTCATAGCTTTAATTTTCTTTTGAAACTCCTCATCATCAGTCTGAGAAATTTTTAACCTTTCTAGTAAAGATGGTTTGGCAACCATTTGAAAATGTATTGATGTTTCACCTTCCATGATTATTCTTATGTCAATATTTACTTGATCCATGAACATTGGATCTCTTTCAAATATAATCTTATTCAAAACTCCATGATTCTTTCTACTCAAATAATCTTCCACCTTATTTTCCTTCTCTGGATGGTAGTGTATAGTGTATTCATAATCCATGAGTAGCTCAAGCCATCGTCTTTTCCTCATGTTGAGTTATTTTGGTGAGAAAATATACTTCAGACTCTTATGATCAATATATATCTCACATTTTTCACCATAGAGATAGTGTCTCCATATCTTCAAAGAAAATATTACAGCTTCTGACTCAAGATCAATACTGGGATAGTTTTTTTCATGAATTTTCAGCTATCGTGATGCATAGGAAATAACTCTATCATTTTTTATAAAGACACAACCAATTCCATTATTTGAAGCATCACTATAGATAACAAACCCATCATTCCCTGATGGTAGAGTCAATATTTGAGCATTGAATAATCTTCTCTTCATTTCATCAAAACATTATTCACACTCTTTTTTCCAAAAAAAATTAACCCTTTTACGAGTGAGCTTGGTTAATGGGTTAGCCAATCATGCAAAATCTTGGACAAAATGTCGATAATAACCTGCTAAACCAATAAAAATATGTACCTCAGTTATACTCATCAGTGCTGGACATTGTTGTATTTCTCTTGTCTTATAAAGATCAATAGATATTCCATCCTTAGAGATAATATGGCCAAGAAAAGAAATCTCCTGAATCCAGAATTCATAATTGCTAAACTTCCCATATAATTCATTTCTTCTAATAGTCTTTAGAATAATTCACATTTGATTTTCATGATCTTCATAGATTTTGGAGTAAACCAAGATATCATCAATAAATACCACTACAAAGTCATCATGATATTACTTGAAAAATGTATTCATTAGATCCATGAAGACAAAGGGTGAATTAGTCAGTCCAAAAGGCATTACTGTAATCTAGTAATGCCCATACCTGGTATATAATGTTGTCTTCGGAATATCTTCCTTCTTCCCACACAACTGATGATATCCAGATTGAAGGTCAATCTTTAAGAAATATTGAGCTCCATAAATTTTATCGAATAAATAATCAATGAGAGGTAGGGGATACTTGATCTTTAATTTTATTGTATTGATCTCCCTATAGTTAATGCACAATCTCATAGATCCATCTTTCTTCTTAACAAAAAGAACATGGGGCCCCCATAGAGAAATATTGGGGCGAATAAATCCTTTATTAATAAATTCCTCAAGTTTTTTCTTTAGTTCCACTAATTCCATAGTGTTAATTCTATAAGGGTCTTCGATATGGGCCTGGAACCAAGATTAAGTCAATGGAAAACTCAATTTCTCATTCTGTAGGATGTCTAGTTAAATCTTCTAGAAACCCATCAATATATTCTTTCACAATAGGTATATACTAAATTTAAACATTCTTTTCCTCACCTATAGTTATTTCACTCCCTTATTCCCTAGTAATTGAATTTAGTAGAGCTACTGGGGGGATCTAGATAAGAATCAGATGGTTACATTTATGCTTTAAAGATAAGGTATTCCTTATCATCATCAAAAAATTTAACCTCCTTCTTCTTACAATAAATTTTCGCATCATGGTCCGAAATCCAATCCATAATGAGGATTATATCAAATTCAATCATGGGTTTGATGATGAGATCAGTAGATAAATCACGTTTATATGCCCTAATGGGAACTTATTCACAAAACTTTATTGCAATGATACTTCCCTTAAGATTTTTTACTGACAAATTCCTTGTTAAATCAAATTGTAAATATCTAATTTTTTTTAAAAACTGGGAAGATATGAAACAATGTGATGATCCAAAATCAAATAAAGAAATTCCCAAATTTGAGGAAACCAATAAATTACCTGCCACCACATCATTCAAAGATTCAAACTTAGCAGTAGTGATCGCATAAGCCTGGCCTTATTCCCTTGGACTTTTATGAGGTAATTTTCCTTGGCACTTAGGAGATTCATTTTCATAATTCCCCATTTCTATACAAATGTAGATTTCAATATTGACAGCCTCCTTCTTTCCCTTGCAATCACAAGCTTGGTGGTCTTTTTCACCACACTTGTAACATGCTCTTATTCCCTTTAGGTAAGTACCAGGGCGTTTCTTCCTGCATTTACCACAGGATTAAAATTTAACTTTTCTATTATTCCCTTTATTTCCATTTCCAGAGTGTTCAGTAGATATCTTCTTCACTTACTTTTCTTTAAATTCATAAGACTTAGAGAATTAATTTTCTATCTTGATAGAACATGAGACAATATCTTCGTACGATAAGAAGGATTGTGATACTAATGATCAATAGAGAAATTGTATTAACCCATAAAAGAATAGATCAATCATACTCCTTGGGTTACATATATAATCTGTTGCATGCCACACTAACCTTGTAAATTTAGTATCATACATTGTGAAATTCCCATCCTCCTTTTTCCTCAGACTCAGAAATTGTCTTTCCATATATGATCGATTGTCACGAGGAAATTATTTATCTAAGAATTTTTTTTAAACTCCCTCCATTTCATATTTGATACTTCTTCATCCTCCTTTTTGTTTTGAATTAATGACCACCATTGATCTTCATCTCCCATGAGGTGATAAATTGCCAGTATAACTTTTTCCCTTCCACTAACCCCTAATGCATGAAATATTTTATCTAAGGAACTTATCCATTGCTCAGCTACAAATGGATTTGTAGTCCCATTTAATGTTGGTGGTTTTTTCCTCATGAGTCATTCTAACATTGATCCTCCACGTTGTGGATTAGGGTGCTCCATACAAGTAAGGTTATTATTCATAGCCTGATTGAGTTATCCTAGTATGGTTATAAGTTGTTTAGCAATAGTTCCATCACCAGCTCCACTATACTTATCATGAGTAGGAGGGAAATCCCTGAATGGATTACATGTGTTTATACAGTTTTCATTCCTTCCACTATGGGCCATTTCTAAACAATGGCATACACTAGATTAGTTTATGAATCACAATACATAATTCCAAACTAGTATAATACCTAACATAAATTGAGCAGTTTATGCAGATGATCCATAGTCATAAAAAAATGTTTTCATTGAGGAGGTATTTACTAATAAATCTTTCATAATGGTTTGTAAAGAATACGTGAATTATCCTAAGCATGTCCATAGACAATGTCATAACCAAGAGTGAAGCAAGACTCATTTTCGTGTACCAGGATACCACGTGTTAAGGAAGAAACTCCTTGTCAGAGTTTTTACTCCTAGGTACATCTGTTGTAGAGCTACCTCTACTTGCTCGTATCCAGACAGGTATGTATTTCTTCTAAACTTCACAAAATCTCTACATTACAAAACATCTAGGATGTTCTTCTATACTAATCCTCAAAGTTTATCTTATGGAAATGTTATCAAATCAAGGTTTTCTAAATCTAGTTTCAAAGGATTGTACTAAACTTTCTCCAATAAAAACTATAATTCCCCAACCTTGGTTACCTAGATTTTCTTCATTATTACTTAAAATTGGTATGATATAAGGAATCATTTCCCGAATGGCCGATCTGTTTAGTAGCCTTGGATGTACTAGATACATACATATGTTTTAGATTATATTATGAAATAGAAAATCAAGAATGTTTATCCCCTTTTGAACACACTCATATCCCTTATCCTATTCCTACAGGTCAATCATAATATAATTCTTCACATCATGGGAAAAATAAAATATAAAAAGGGGTTAGATCAGATTCTCACTAAGGATAAAAATAGAGTAGAAACAATCATAAATAAATATAAATATTTAAGGAAATATATGAGACTAAAACAAAAGCCTTTTAAACATAAACATTCACATAATATGGAAAAGATGACTCAAATAACGCCATTTACTTATTCACATGGATATTCTACAGGTCGAATTATCACATCTAATATCAATAGATAATTTCATAATGATGGAATTCATAATGTCAGACATCATAACCACATAGTCAAGGCCTCATTCCAAAAATAAAAATAAAACTTGTGTCAAGGCCTTGTTCCAATATATAAATTTGTCTCATGAGACCTACCGATGAATCTAGGAGATATAGCGGGCTCCACCCATCACTTACTAAGTCCAATGAATTCCTCATATGAAAAGTTTAAAACATAACATAAATATTCGTATTAAACCTAGCATATGAAATGTAAATACTTTATCCATAAACCATGAATGGTATAAAAAAACATCCATAGTCAAACATATCACAAAACCATCAATACAATATAGAAGAGCGTATCATAATAAATCAACTTCAAACAAGTGTAAAATCCATGAAAGGATTTTCACATAGATGAAATAAAAACTATTTCATAGAAATATATCTTTATATTTTGAAATCATTTAAAAGTCACATAATTATAAAAGAAAACATTTATTTTGAAAATATTTTTATAAGCTAGTAAGGTAATTTTTTAAGGTGTTATAACATCGTAAAATATCCGCACTCACCGTAGAAGTTAAAAAACAATTCTTTCCTTAATTTGGTCGAAAAGGTCATAAAGGACCTTGTTTATAAAACGAAAGAAAGATTCCTTTATAATTTTTTTTATAAAAAGTCGAAAAAGGGTGTAAATGAATTGAAGACATTTTCAAGGAAATAGTAAAAATGTTTTGAAATACATTTAAATGAAATATAGATGTGGATGATAAAGAGGTCTTAGTAGATACTCACGTATAAACAACCTCAAATAATGATGAGATTGTAGAATTAACCCTTACCTTGTACTTTTCATTGATCAAGGGTACATTAACCTCTTGTATAATGGTTAAATCATTGTTATTAAATTATACAAGAACTACATACATAAATATGTTATCATATGTGATCTTCTAATGTTGCATTGTTAATAATATTTTAGTAGTATCATTATTTCAGGTATTTACTGATTCATTTTCCATTATGTGTTTTGTTACACAAGTCATTTTTTTTATGGATAGGATGTATTTTATTCATATCCAAATTGATATTAATTATATAAACATTATTTTTAATCATAAAATAAAAATTATTCTTGAATGATTATGATGGGGAATGAATCTCATTGCATTCGTGGAGACGGTAATCCATATGTACGCATGAGCGACAATATCATTATATTGATGGTGAAATCATATGTATTGGGATGGTATATCATATATAAAGAATCATTAAAATGTTATATTTATTATTTACATCAATTATACTCATTATTATACACATCCAAATAGTGATGTTTTGAATAACAAACTATACCACGATGTGGAGATGGTAAGTCGTATGTACACGCGTATAGTGACTTTATCATTCATATGATGGATAGAATAATAAATATAGTTGTACAATATTTATAATAAAATCACATTAATTATAAGGTACTGGAGTTATTATTTTGGTATGGAAACAAAAAATAAAGAGGAAGTGAAGAATAAAATAACGTTGACAAAGGTGATGAAATTATTACCTCTTCTTCTGGTGCTACCTTTTGATTTGATCAAAAGGGATTATTTGATTTGATTTTGATAAAAGTAAGGCCTCTAGGATTACATTAGGGTAGTTGGGAGGATATTTGAGCAGGGCTTGGCTGAGTTAAATGGCTTTGGAGGTGTGATTTTGAGAGAAGCTGGAGTACCCTTTTATAAGAGAGGTGAGGGTCACTTTAGGAAAATCTTGAAATATTATTTTATTATACAATAATATTCAGTTTATAATAGATCCAAAATAATTTATTTCTACAAAAAGGTGGGTATGGGTCAAATAACTCTCAACCAATAGGTTTTAGATAGGTTTAGGTCACCATATTAACATTATCCTTTAGATTTAACTCTCAGTTAAATAGTTTAACTTTTACCATGTATTATTGTATTATTATAATAAATAGTTAATAAACATACTATAAAAAGCCAAGATAACCCCTATTGTTTCATTATTTAAATATATAACCTTATATAAGTCCTTTGTCCTAACCTTAGATTTTTAAGAATATTATATCAATTAATAATATAGTATTTGTTTTAAAAACTCATTTATGTAAATTTTGACACTATTTAGTATTTGGTTTTTGTGAGATTCATAACAAATTTATCACTTCAAAAAAAAAATTCAATCAACCCTAAAATGTCATATTAGCCTAAAATATTAGTCTAATACATAAAATGTCCCAATTTATAATTTTATTAATATTTATAATATCAATTATTTTAATCTTTCAATAACAAGGTTAATATTGCATCGTCATTGTGTCATAATTTTTATTATTATTTAAGGTCTAAAAATAATAAATAAAATATAATTATTTAGGAAATATTTTTAGCTTTCTAATGAATATTTACATTCTAATTTATATTATGTATAACCCTATATTAAAAATGGTCCAGTTATTAAACATTGAATTTAACAATTTTAAATATCCTTTAAATAAAATAATAATTAATGTCATAATCTAATAAAAATGTACCCAAAGGATCATATTTAATCCCTATTGTTTATTTTGGTAAAACTACACTTATCCAATAGAATTAGGATATGTGTTAGGGTAATTATAACATCATTTTTACCTTTATTTACCTTATTTACTTTTAATCGTGGTAAATAAAATTCAAAAAATTATTTTTATCATATTGAACCACATTTTACTTACTGATTTCAACCATGTCTCTCGGATTTTTGAAATTTAATTCACAGAAGCTGTAAATTTACGTTTTATGCAAATTTGAAAATGTTCCTAGAAGGTGGGTAAAATACTTTAAAAGTTCAATAAAACTTTATATATTTAATATTATTATAAAATGACTCCAATTAATTACAATGAAAATATATTTCTATTTTGTATCTATTTTGACCTAAATTAATTTTAAATGAAATAAATAATTATTTAAATAAAAATTCAGTTTTAAACAATAACGCAGTGTTTTTCACTATTCATCTAAAATTGAATGTTTTCAGAAAAATACCAAAAATTCACCCTAAGATAATTTTGATATTCCTAATCCAAAAATGAAGTCCATTTTTAAAAATAAAAATTATAAAATTTAAAAAAGTGGGCATCACTATTCATAATGGCTAGTTTGATTAGTCGTATTTTGCTGGAACTCAAAGTTGCGTACATCGCAAGATATTGCATTATTCAAAGAGAAACGTACCGTGAAAGCTTGGGGTGTTACATAAATGGTTATCTAGTAATAAACGTAACATCATGTTGTATTCATTATAATAAATTCATCATGTAAGTATTAATGAAATATATTTAGATGAAGTATAAGAATAAATAATCACTTAATGATTCGGGTAAGGCAATTACCACTTTGTTGTGATGCTTCCTTTTTCTTAAAATTTGATCCATCAAAGGATAGAATTAAGGGATGACCAAAATATATAAGATTAATTTAGGAATACTAGGAAGGTATTGACTTAGGTATTTGTGGATATAGTGTTCTCAATTTTTTTTGAATAATTGAGAAAAAGAGGTGTCCATTTGTAAGTTGGTAAAATGAAACAAATAGAATTACTTAAAATATTTATATATAATATATATCATTAAAATGTAATGTAAAACTATATGTATAACATAAAAATTAAGAAACTATGAGGTAGAAATAAATTCATCCAATAAAATATAGACATGTTTTTCTTGGATTTTAAAACCCACTTTTTAGTATAACTAACAAGCTAAACCTTTTTATCCTTAAACATTGTTACACATTATTTAATTATAAAGGTTTATAAATTTACTAATAAATTGAAAATTGGATAAAAATGGTACATGAATGAAATTTTAGTAAATTTTCACAACAATTGAAATATTTATAGTTTTTTAAATTTAAAATCATTAAATAAAATAATAGTTAACAAAGACATATGTTTAATGTTATTTTTGGGTCCATTAATGTAATTTGACTATAAATATATAATGAAATAATGGAATATGAATAAAAAAATTACAATAATTTATAATTCATATTTATATATGGAAATCTTGATATATATAAATTCAGAATAGTGGTGTTAATTTTATGTTTAGAAAATCATTTAACATTATTTTTCTACTACAAGAAAAATGACAATATCTGTGTCACATATCCATTTTAGGTAATTATATCATCATTTAAAACAAATTATATCATTAATATATATTATTTATGTTTAAAATATCCTTTTATATTCATTCATAACTTCTTTTTATCCATGTGATATCATATAATAGGAATTAAAATCTGGAAAGTGACATGTTGTCTATATCATTTCTTTAAAATAATATAAACTATAAAATCAAAGGAAAATTGAATTAAATTGACATAATTTCATATATAAGATGAATTAGGGTGAAAAAATACAATAGTATAAAGGAATGTTCTAGAGAGATTTTTAGGCATTATCTCATCGATTTACCCTCATTTTACCCTTAACGACATGACAATTAGTTACTATGGTTACAATTCATAAATAACCAAAATAAAAGGGACCAATTTACTAAATATAAAGCCATTGATTCCAAATAAGTAATATATTATTCAATATTTTCAATATTTATTAGTTAGGGAGATCTGTTTTAGTATTAATTCATAAAACAAAATGAAAACTATTTTTTGAAAAATATCTTTTAATAATAAAAAATAATGTATAAAAAGTAAAATTTAATATTGATTTTGTTGTAAATAATTATATTAATTCTAATATTAATTTTATACTAAATAAAAATACAATTGTAATTTTAAGTTACTTGATTTAATGAAATAAAATGATAACATTATATAAATCAAATTTTTTATTATTCACTTAATAGTAAATCTTCTCTAGGAAATAAAAAAACAATAATCCTAAGATAATTTCTACATTTTTACTTCCATAATTATATTCATTTTATAAAATTTAATTCCTAATGAAAAAATGTAAATAAAATATAACTTCCCTCCAAAAAATGAAGAAAATATATTTTAAGGAAAAATATTTAATGAAAAATAAAATGAATTCAATAAAAATTGATAATTCATTAAATTTTAATTTTTTTTAAAAATAATAAATAAATATATATATATATATATATTGTGGCTTTTCATATAAATTTGAATATATTTAATAGATAGGTTATGATATATGAATATTTATATTATACAAAGTGTTGCATGTCAATAAATCTATTGAACACTTTCAATTTATTTGAATAGAAATGTATTCTAAATTCCCATAATATTACATTGAATTATTTATAAAATCATAAAACTAGAAAATATATTATATAAATATTTTAAACATGATGATCCAAAATATAGAACAATGAAATTTATCAGGAAAGTGTGTTTATGAAGCTAGATACATAAAAGGACAATAAGAATTGAACTTAACATATATATTACAATATATATAATGTTCTCATGAATATATTTGAAATTACATTAAAACATAAGATACCATGGATTCAAACATATTTAAATAGGTGAACTGTAAATCCCTATTATGGAACAAACATGATATGAAATTATAACATAAGAGTTATGAGGCATAATATGATATCATAAAAGAGGAGGATTATGTATATAATCACACAAAATCATGAAATAATGATGATGAAATCCTAATATTAGCTCATATTAAATATGTGGAAACAACATAAATCATAAAATCATCATCATAATTCTAGGCTCATAGATAATATGACATAATATAGTGTTCTGGTCATATTTTTCATGGAATATACATGGAATATCCTGAGATTAAAAAATTACCTAATGAATTGTAGGGATGTATAATTTCATCATATCACATCATAATGTATGCATGTATGTGTGTGTCACATTATGAAATCATGAGTAAGGAATATGTATAAGAATACACTATAAAATAAAAATGGGTTTCACGATCTTGTCTCAATGAATATCCAAATGAAATGACATAAAATTTCTCAAGAGAAGAAGATATTAAATATTTTTCTACATTAATATTTTAATAAAAAAAATCTAAATTTTAAATATATATTTAAATTTTATAAAAAAATAATGAAGTGGATAAAAAGGTATAAAATTGAAACATTAAACTAATGTTGTATGAAATGAGTAATAAATAACCATAGAAGGAATACACATAGTTTTTTCATAAAATAAATAAATACAAATAACAGTTTTCAATAATATAGTGAATATTATTAAATATCATAGATGATTAAAAAAATAATATGCTTTTATATAAAATAAAATGTAATATAATTATTTTTCTATTAACTATGTTTTCATGAAACCAGTAAGTATGAATTGAACATGAAAAAAATCTATATCCTTATAAAAAAATAATAAAATGAACATGGTATTTTGATAATGTATATTTATAAAAAAATATATAATATGTTCCTATCAATAAGAGAGAGATAAAGAGATGTATATTAAGATAGATAATCCAAAATAAACAAGGTGGTTCTTGAGTTCCCTCACTTCATATCCCGACACACTCAGTAACTATGTCCAAACATCTGAATAATTAAATTTAGTTAATTAAGTATATGAATAAAAATATAATTGATATTTATTTTATTTTATTATAATTTTATGTATTTAATAATATTATCATGATAATATATTCTTTTTTCATAGTATTGAGGGTATTTGTTTCAATGTTTGCAGATAAAAATGGTATATTACTTGCTATTAAAGTTGTTTTCAAATGGGACCACTACTAAAGTGGTAGAATATTATTGATTTAATTTCATCCAATAAGCTAAAAATTTACATAATATCAAATAGTATTAAAATGTAAAAAAAATTTATAGAGTACAAATGTTATCCATTAATGGCTAGTTCATTTTGTACTCTTTTAACTAGGATAATCTTGTTAAATTTATTTTCGTAATTATATTTTTTACCCATTACATAATATAAAATAAAATAGAATATACTTATTACTCTCATATTTATATAAATAAATTTTATTAAAAATGCTTTAATTAAATTATGAAAATAGATATATTTCATCCATAGGGGAGGGGAACATATAATAATATGCACCTTGTTTTCATTTAAAAATAAATTAGCGGTGGGTATATAATGGTTTTTTTATATAATAACACTTCATTATATGTTACACTTAAAAAATTATATAAATATTCATATAATATATTTGAGGTGGGTAAAATGAGGAAATACCATAAATATAAAGATATATATAGTGACATCCTCATATGAATGCCCTCTATTAACACACTATAATGCTTAAAGAATGTGATTATATAAATATGAAAACCTAAAAACATATATACAGATGTTGGAAAGGTATTTTGATAGTAAATAATTATGTTAAGGAATATATGATCTCATGGTTGTTTTTTATTTAATGGGTGGTATTTATATAAGGATTATAGGGTTGTTTTGGAAAAAATATTCTGTACATTATTATTTTTTCTCAAAACTACCATTGGTAATGATTCGGGTAAAATATAAAGAGTAATTTCTTCATTAGAATCTGATTTAATTTTTTAATATAGCATTAAATATGAAATTATAAATGTTTTGAACATATATTATCAATAAAACATTTTTTTATATTTTATTCTTCATGAAAATTTATATATTCTTCAATAATTCTGAAAATTCAACCGATGTAAATATTCAAATGTTAATTCAAAAAATTAATTCATTTTCTATCATTAATATCATAAATTTTAAAATTTTAATTTATAATTGAAATTTTAATTTGATAGTAATTAAAAATGTTTGGACATAATAAAATTTCATAGATATATGAAAAGTATTATAATTTTCAAAATTACACTATTTTTCATATAAACAAAAATATTAAAAAAATTAGGAAAAGGTACATGATTTATATGTTTTAAAATTGATAATAAAAATATATTTTAATAAAAACAAAACATATAAATTTTCAAAAAATATCAATTAATTTTTCACTATATCAAATGTTTATTTTATCAAAATTTTCTATTTTAATTCATTTTATCATTAATTTCATATGATACAAAACATTATTTAACTATTTAAATGGTTTAGTAATTGGTTAGGTTTAAATTAATGATATCCATGAAACTATTCAAATAGTATAATTTCAAATAATCATATTGGTTTTATATTCCTTTTAAATTTCACTTAATTTATTCATTTTTCATTCATATTAATTCCACACACAATTATATATTCATTATTTTGATATGTTCTATCACATTAATAATGTTTTACATTTTGGCATTTTTTTTCTCTTTCTTTATAATTCTTGGATTCCAAAATGATATGAATTTTTAAATTCTAGATTTTTTTTGTTTCCATTTCCCCACAATATTTTATTCAATGTTATTATGTGTCTTTATTATGTAAATTTATTTTTCTATATTTATATAGGGATGTGTTTTTTCTTATGTGTTGAATTTTTTATTTTATTCATATAAATATGACATGCATTTTTATTCCAAGGGAAAAATAAGTATTTAACAGTTTGGGTAATTATATTCTTCCAACATTTAGGGATTTGAAGTTCCAAATTCCATTTCAAACACTATTTTGGAAATATGTGATGGTATGTCTATTTCATTCCATCTTTAAGTTACGATGTTTCTTATTTATACATATTGTTTCCCAAATTTACTTTGATCGGTTAATTGTATTATTTTTTAGATCATTACCACTATAGTATAAAGTCTTCACTAGTATCTATTTATATGGATGTTTATTCTCTAAATAAAAAACCACTAGATTTATTACATTTGAGAGATTTGGTATGTACATCATAAATAGATACCTATATATCACTTCATTCACTTAAGATTGGTTTCATGGGAGTTATAGTCAATATTCCACATATGTAATTTGATTATGAGTATGAATGTGGACAATTTATCTTGGACATAACATTCCCTTCTTAAAAAACAATTTAAATCCCATCCATAGGAATATATGAATAAAATCATTAACTTTAACATAAAATTAAATACATCTTAAATGATTATAAGTAAAATACATGTTTAAAATATATGTTTAATTTATCTGTTATAGAGTGGATGTTTTCTTATATTCCATTTATTAAATATGATTTAGTCTCATGTTATTATATTTTAAAACATATTACCAAAATGTTATAATTAAATATTTCATTTTATAGAGTGCTTTACATGTATCCATTTAGATGTATGAGGGGTAGCTATTTTTGTATGAGAACTCTGCCAAAGGAAGATATTTATCCCAACCTCCTTCAATGTATATAGAGAATGATATCATAATATATCCAACTATCAAAATAGTTCTATTAGATGAGACATTTATATTAGAGTGATAGTTCATAAAAAATTTAAACCGTATATACAATTCATGTTGAATAGGTTTCCAGATCATTGAGGTGAACTTTGAATATTAATCAAATATAGTCGATAGATTTTTCCTTGCATCCTTCCAACTTCCCTATTGTATAACATCACAATTTCATTGATTGATAATTCCTCTTGAATGACAATGATTTGAGATGTTTTTTAATATCTCCAACCAAATTATACATGGAATTTCTTCATTAGCATGAAATATAAAGATTCATGAATTTATTCATGGTTTTTTATATAATTTGTATATGTGAATGAGTAATGTTTGGGTCATTTTATTAAACTTTTCCATTTCTCCATCACTTTTTCCTTTCCTGGAACAATGATTTACATTAAAAATATATCTTTCATTATATTTCCGCACTAGAATTTCTCTATGTAATCTATATTACTATTTCTAATTCATTGATTAATAAGTATTATTGAGATATTTAAAACATCCAATAGATCCTCTTTTATATTTTTCTTTGATAAAGTTAATTTCTATTCCATAATTCTAAAAAAATATTTATTTTCAATGTTAATCTCTCAAGATTTATGCATTCTTGTAGTATCCACTGTATTATTTGTCCATATACTACCCTTTATATTTATTTATCTTCTCCAAAATGAATTTTTTGATAATTATTTTAACAAATAAAGATTGTGATTCATTCCAAACAGATACTAAATAACCTAATTTAATTGATAGTGAGTATTTTGTTTGTTGTAAATAATTTTTAATGATCAAAGGGTGTATTTGGGGTCATTTTTAATGTTTTTTATTAAACTTGATATTATTTTTTAGAGGGAATAATCATTTATATGTTTTGACTCAATTATGTGTTTCTTCCACTAATGAATAATTATTGACCACGTTATCAGTTTACTAAATAAGAGGTATAATATGAAACTTTATATGAGTCATTCTGTGAGTTAGTATAAGAAATTGGAAATATAAAATAAATAATGGAGTAGAAACCTATTACCTCATAAGTATGTTTTGGGATATAATGTTGAAAATTTTTACTATTTAAAAGGGGCTTATTTGACATTATAGGAGTATTAAAAGATACCACAAGAGTATCTAAAACTTTTGGAATTGTAATTGGTGGAACTGTAAGAGTATCTTACAAAAATTACATGGTTATTAAATATGGCCCATAAGACTAATTAGTAATTCCTCAAGAGTGGTTGGGAATTATCATTAATGTAAGAAAAGAATTTAGAAAAAATTGTGCATCAATTAAAAGGTATATTCCAACTATATACAAGTAGTTGTCATGTTTTTAATAATCATGTTATATATTGATTAAAAATTTTAAAATGTATTTATTTATATTTAGTTTTAATTAATTATAATTTTATAATTTAGATAATTTATGAAAAATTATATAATATGAGTTTATATTAAATCATATGATTTCCTATATTACTAAAATTCATCAATATTATAGTTGTCAATTAAAGACATGTGTAATGGTTATTTTAATGGAGATTAATTAATGGATTGTGTACTAAAACAATTATTTATAATAATGTTTATTATATATAAAAATTATAGAACAATGCTATTATTCATCATTTTAAACTGTTATTTCCAAAATAATGGATTGTTTCTATGATTTTTTATTGAAATACTATACACATATTATTTTGAATATAAAATGGGGAAAATAAAGAGATGAATAATGGTCCTGATTTGATAAAGTAAGATGATACTCCACTCCATTGATGAACAAATTGATAAATGAGAGAGAATAGATAAAAGATATCAATGATAATACTAATAATTTTCTTTATTTGAATCAATTAAATAACATTTTTCTTCTGATCATCTGAAAGATATCAATTGGGGAGGATCGATTCTATGTTATTTGATCATGTTCTTACTCTTGTATTTAACATTAAATAATATATAAAAATAATTACCGATATGATTGAAACCAAGATGATTTAAATTAATAATTTAAGGACCATTAGGAAGAATAATATCATATATTTTATGTTGATGCATTCGATTGAGAATATATGAACTTTTCCAATATTAATAAAAAAATGGTTGACACTTGATATCTAGATGTTCTATAATAAATAATGCATAAAATATATTTATATTGTAAAATAATTTATGAAATCATTATATTTTAATTTTATAAATATTTTTAATCATTATAATTAAAAAATTATAATAAATATCATCTTTTGACATAAGCCACATGTGAAATGTAGAAGGCACTCACAATGATATTTGGCCATGAAAAAACGTTATTTATTTTTCTTTATTATTATTAAAAATTCAAAATAGGAGATAATTTTTTTTATTCTAGATTGATTTGGGTTTTACAAATACATAATCATTTAATTTGAATGAAATTTTTAAAAATGTTAAAATAGAATAAACCCACTTGTTTTACTCAAACAACAAAAATTAACTACAAGTTTTGTTAGGGTTAACAAGGTTCTATTTGAGGCATCATTAAAAAATGTAAAAATATGAATTTTTTGAATAGTTAGAGATTCAACTTTTAATGGAATAATTTATCATTGTTGGAAGAACAAAATATTTCACCATTTTCAGTCAAAACGTCTAGATTTTGGTGTTGTGGTGATGGAGAGATTCCCACTGTTGGGGTGAAAAATAAGATAAAATGTTTGAATCTAATGTTTAGATCAAAGAATTCAAACTGTAAAAATAGAGGTACAAATTTGAGGACATCAAAAATATATTATGATAAGGATATTGATCTCTATTTTAACAACGATAATAATATATTAATTAAAATATATGTTTTCCATAATATTATGAAATATTTTATAATTTTCAAAACATTAATGAGAAATATTCTTTGTAGACTAAATTCATATATTTATTCAATTATAGAATGATAAGATCATTCATTTAATGAATAAAAAATACTAATCCTAATAATATGATGAAAAAATATACCATTTATGAAAAATGGATAAAGAGTAAAAGGAATTCAAGGCCATGAAAAACATGAATATAAGAGGAAGTTGAATTCTAAAATAATTTTAGTGAGGATGGTTAGATTAATTAAAACTATTAAATAATTGTGACCATTAATTAAAATAATCATAATTGATGAAGGAAAATGAATATAAATATTACCACATGTGAACATCATGTGTAGGATAATTGAAAACATTGTAGAAGATTCTATAAGGAATAAGAGTATGTGATATATAGAGGAATATGATTATTAGAATATGTAGTGAAGATTAATAGGACATGGATTCAATGAATACAATAAGACTGGTTGGTATAAAATTAAAATTCATTTAATAAAGAATAAATGTATGTTTAATAAAGAAGAAGATGAATAATATTATTTAATTAGTGATTATCAATTTATATATGATTTAAATGCCTATATAATTATAGATCATGCTGATAGGAAATAATAGAGACCATACATTTTCTATGAAGGAGAAAAACCAATAGAGAAGACATTATGAAATCATAGCTCGATGTGTTATTGGAAAGAAATAAACAATAGTAAAGGGAAATAGATTCAATAATGTTGAATTTTCATAAATTTTAAAAATATAGATGTGGTACTAATGAAAACTATTGTGGTTATTTTAAGTAATTAAACCTACTTATGGTGATGGTGGATGAAAAAATAGGATGGTGGAACATGATGAAATTTTTTTATTCTAATCAAATGGATAAACATGATATCATTAATGTATGAAAATGATAAAAACACTACAATGGAAAAATATATATTCCTTTGAGAATGAAGTGAATTTAAGTGAAAAGTCATAAAAAAATTCTATGATATGTCTTATATGAGTACACGTATAATATAACCATCTTATACATTAATATGAAATATTTATTTTAACTAATATTTCATATTCTAAAAGAAAAATTGAGAATACCGGGGCTGTAATGAACCCTTAGTATAATATACACATTGAAAATTTATTTGAATGATCCATGGAAAACATAGATCATCTAAAACTAATTAAATAAAATTTGTGGTTTTACCAAAAAAGAAATCTAGAACTCACAAAATATTAAATGATTTATTGATGAAATTTTTTGAAAGAATATTTTATATTAATTTTTTTTATGAAATAGATAAAATGTAATATTTTAATATATGTATTTCCCGTGAAAAAATTAATTGTTAGATTTATGGGGGATTTATTATGAGAACATGAGAAAGAAATTATTAAATAAGAAGCTGAGACGTTTGAATTCAAAAATATTACCTATTCTAAATATCTTAGATTTTTTGTAATAAGATTTATTTGAGTTTTGGAAACTAATATATTTATGATATATATTGAATAACCATTATTCATGTTAAAATAGTAATAAACTATTTTGCAAAATATGGTCAATCTAGAAAAATCACTTCTTTATTAAGTATCTCTCAAAAAAATAAAAGGAGAATGACATGTATATGTGATTGTGGCTTCACATCACACCTAATTGGTTATGTTATGATTTTGAATAACATTGAGGACCACAATGTTTTTCTTATAACGTTTTCTAATTTCTATTTCATTAATATCAGTGAGAATGGATCAGTAAAAATTCAACATTAAATGTTAGAATCAATTTTTTTTATTGATAGACATAGAAATAATATTTTGAGGTTGATTATGTTTTGTGGTAAGGGTGATTTGGTTTTTATTAAAAATAACATAAGAATATTAAAATTATTGTGAAATGGATGCTCCATGAAATAATTCAATTAAATCTTGGGAACTATTTTCTTATTATATATCGTTGAAATTAATGTTACATTAGTTGAATAGAAGTGAATAATATCTAATATAGAAGGATTGGACACCATGGTCATAAGATTTTGTTTATAATATCAAAATAAAATGTTCTGATACATCAACACCATATTAGTATATATATATGTCTAGTTTATACATCCTTTTACAGGGGAAATATGTTTTATGAAAATAATTGAAGATCTTAGATATATTCCACTTGACTACCTCCATTGGTTCACTCAGATTTAACTAAACAAAAGAGATGTAAATCCAATATATGTTATTTAAATTTCATTAAATTCATTTATTAATATATAATAATGACAATAAAATTGTATAGGAAACAAATGTCAAATGAATATTAGATTTTTATGTTTGTTATAACAAAACTAGAAAGATAAATTGTAGTTTATCTAGAAGTATAGGAATGTCAATGAAAATCAGTTCATTATAAATTCAATTTCATCCTACATTTATATGAATTGAATTAATCACCAATAGAGTAATCCTTTTAATCATTTTTATAATGGTGATTATAAAAAAATAAACAAATGCATTTTAAAAATTTGTAAAACAGTGATAGTTTCATTTAAGAGATCAAAATTCTTCTAGATAGTTGTAGTAAGCATGAATGTAAACACACAAAACTATTTCCTACTAAGGATGAACATAAACATAAACACATATGAGATATGGTAAAATATGAATCCAAAAATGAACTCTATTTTTTTGTATCCATTGTTTCATTAAAATTAAAAGAATAATTTTCTTTTTAAATTTTATTATAAGACCATAGATGGAACCATTCATAGAAACTTCTGAAAAATAAAAGGCCAAAATTATATAAAAATGGTCTTTATAGAGTTAATTATTCTATTTGTGAAAATATAATTAAAAATTATAATAATATTTTGTTGTTCTAAATTATTAATATAAACTAAAAAATATTTTCATGATATTATATTACAATTTTAGGTAATAAGACTGCACTTATGTGAATGTTCCTAAAACTGGATAAGAATATATTAGGGATGAAGATAAGAATGATATTTGTGTAAAACTAAAGTATCATAAGTCAAAAAAACATATAGAGGTAGAATAAATTAGTATTTATAATAGTTATCAAGACTAAACCATTAATGGAATGTGTATTTATGAATAATAACCCTCATTTAACTACTTTATCCATGATTAGTCTCTAAAACTATCAAACACAAAAACAAATGGT
Source organism: Viscum album (assembly GCA_963277665.1). NCBI lineage: Eukaryota > Viridiplantae > Streptophyta > Magnoliopsida > Santalales > Viscaceae > Viscum > Viscum album. The sequence goes on from OY728125.1 coordinate 1,717,277,389, forward strand.
TTGGTAAAAGGAATAAGGAACTTGAAAAAAATAAAGAAAAATGTCATTTTCTAGTTTGTCCTAGACTAAATGAAAAAAATTTATTAGAGCCAAATGCATGTTTACAAATAAATTTAATAATATGAGAGTTGTTATTATGAAAATTGAAGATATGTCTACAAAGGTTACCCCAAAGTTTATGGAGTCGGTTGCATAGATAAATTTTCTCATGTTTCATGTTTGAAATATATACAAATGTTTTAGTGGTTTAAACTTATAGGTAGAAAAATATATAAAATATAGAGGTTATTTATCCCTTATTGAATGGTGAACTAGAATAATAAATATATATGAGAAGATAAATAGTATTGTGCATTATAATGATAAAATTATGTTATTAAAATAGAGGATGGATTTATATGGATTAAATTATGCCTATAGAGCCTCATATCCAAGGTGGGAAGTGTCATGAACTGCATGAAATTAGAAAAATGTAATGTGGACATCAACCTATAGCTTATGAAAATGAAAATAGGTAATCTAATTTTAATACTATATATTTATGACATTTTAGTTACAAGTGATTAATAGATTTCATATAAATTGTTTTCGTATGAAATGATGAAATGTTTTTATATGTTCGTACTTTGAGAGATTTTATACATCCAATGAATATTAGTTATATAAGAATAAAAAATTATTTTTCTCTCCCATGAAATAAATGAAAAATATTTTTTGAATATTTTTTTGATATAATAATATATGTGCCCAAACTATACAAGGATGTTAATGAAGAATATTTTTAATTGAGATAGTTTTGAAAATAAAATTTGTATTATACTCAACATCACTACATCCATATAACTGATTGTACAATTATCAATCCAAAATTATCCATTTAATAATAATTTTTGAAATTTTTTAAATATTGATGATCCTTTCCATTTATATTTGTAGAGAATTAGAAAAGGCATTTACATATCCTTCCCTTACAATAAAATATTTCATTACCCACTAAATATCAATATTTTCATATAAATGATATACACAAATTTAAACACATGTTTTATTAAAAACATGTCTTCTTCCATAAAGAATAATCCCCATAGTGGGATGATAGAAATTTCTATAGTTTCTTAATCATCCATAGTATGTGTAAAATAAATTTTCAAATAAGGGATAAGCCTAGAAATATTATTAAGGGATTAAAAAATAAAAAAACCCATTGGTCAATTTTGAAAATTATATAATCCCATAATATATTTTTTATTTATATAAAATAAACATTATGATTATATATTTATTGTTTAATCATGAAATATTCTTTATTCCCACAATATTTCAACAAAACATATCATATGAAATATTAAAATAAAAAACATAATCATGATGGTTTCTTATAAAAACGAGAACACATGAAATCACATTAATATAAAACTTATATTTCACCTATAAAATAGGAATAAAAATCATTTTTAACAAAGTAACATTATCTTACCTAATTAAGTTAAAATACTTCCATGAAAATTGATTTTCCAAAGTTAAATTCCATGTGGTGCCACAAACTCACTCAATTACCCAGGAACATTGATACATGATCTGATCCAAAAAAATCCAAGAGAATTCTGGATCCCCACAAGTTAGTGACTAGCTCCTAGAATCATATCAATCATTGAAGGAAATTTTTTTACACAAGAATAACAATTTATATATAATAGTGGAAGATAAATCAATGTTTGGTCGGTATAGAAAACACTCATCAAGAAGATAAGTACCACAAGAAGATGGACAAACATACCAATGTAAAACATTAAAACCATGTATAACACAACATCCATGAATAAAAAGTATCACAATCCTTATATAATAAAAATACCATATCACTACCAGTCACCACCTTCAATCTAGATTCTTTCAAGAAATGAATAGTTACCATATCAAAGTGGTTACTTTCCTTTTTCTCTGACAGTCTTCATCGGATTTTCCTCCTTTCCGCTTCATCCTTATTTTGCGCCTTGCCTCCTATATGATTCCAACATTGCTGCACTCATCCCTTCTTCCTTCATTTGATGCTTTTTTCTCTCCTCATTGTCTCCTTGATCTGGCCAACTCCAGGTTCGACAAGGTTTGAAGTGCTCTTTCCTCTTTCCGGGGACTTGTGGGTGGCATTTTCATCATTCTTGTAGCAGACACAGTTCATACTTACCTTCAGATATGTTTTTAAATCTGTGAAACACCTAGCTGGATCGTCTTGCATTTTGTGTTGGCATTCCATGATCCTAGTGGTAGAGTTTCTTTGAGAAGTGTCTTCAATGCTCCTCTACACGAAGGCGAAGGATTCTGAGTTTTTCATGATCCTTCGAGCGGTGGTCTCTGATGGATCAGTGGAGGTATACAGATTCTATTTTGGGGGGTCGGTTTCTTGATGCATGTCGTGATGCTTTCGTTACTACCTGCTAGAGATGGGATGTTGTTTCTGCTAGATTGGTGACATTGCTGCCTTCGAAGGTTTTGATTTGAGTGATGGATACAGTCTCTTTTGATCGAGTTTTGGTGCTTGGTTTTTTTTCTGCTGTGTGGTGTTCTCGTTTTGGTTTTCAAAAGTGATTCAATCTAATTTCATCATGTTTTTCATCTAGTCTTAATGGATTTTTTTGCACTTGATTGGATGATTTCTTTGTGATCCCTTGCTTGTCTTATTACATTTGGTGTGGTGTAGCTTTTTCATGCATCACTGGGTGGGTTGCCTCGAATGAGGGATGGGTGTGTTGGCATCAATCATCCAGCCATTGGTCATCAACTTGATGAACTAATGGATTCCTTGCCATTGACTTTTTCTTAGGGTTTTTTTGTCTGGTCTCACATCACATTAGGTGACATTACTTGATTTCTTGCTTTGTCTGGGTGGACGACAATTTTGAGAGAAAGGTGTGTTCTCACCTTTCATCCAGCTCTTCTCCACAATCATGTGTTGGTCGGAGAGGTGCTCTAACACACTGTACTTCCATCACGGTGGTACTTCTTGATAGAGGGGGTAATGCAACATTTAGACTGATCTTACTTTTGCACTGTCTGGCAAGGGGTCAACGAGGCTTTCACTTGTGCTTGCTTAGATGTTTTCTACTTTTGAACTTATTTCCATATTTTCCCTTCTATCTTCCAATGCTTCCTTGGCATTTTTTCCTTCACAGTAATAGGTTCCCTCTTACCTAGGGGTAAAATAGGTTCTTTGTTAAATTAAGAGGGCTTGGCCCTAAATCTTTTATAAAAAAATAACCATGGGAATATTCTCTCTGATTCATTAGTTCTTGGATCTTTTATCCCCATACAAACTTATCATCAATCACATGTCAAGTATCTATACACATGTACCTTAGTTAAACCCAACATGGCTAAACAGTCAACATACCATTGGGGAAAATCCTCCCAAATAGGTTTAGTTAGTGTTTTCATCATCAATCCATTTATTGGTATTTAGAGTCCTAACATTATTATCTTAATCACCAACAAACTACTTAGAATCACATTTTTTTAATGATTTAATCATTCAACCATAGAAAATTTATTATTTGAATTTAATTCATTATTCATTATTCAAATTCCAAATTTTCATGTTCATCACGACTTTTCAATTTCAAATCCAAAATTAAGTTTTTTATAAAATTCACACCATTAAATTTCTATTTCATTTAAATAAAATTTTCTCAAATATTAAAATTAAATTATATATTTAAATCATTTCACATTTCAAGATATAATTTTTCCAAAAATAATATTAATAATTTCAATGTCATTGAAGTTAGTGGTTTTACATAATCTTCATGCCCTATTAAAATCATTTATCTAATATTCTCAAATAAATGTTCTAAAAATAAATTTAATAGTTATTTCAACTAAATAAAAAAGATTAGTGTCTCGGTATTACTTTAAAATAATATAAAAATTCTAAAATTTAATCAAATGACCTAAAAATTAAACACCAACAATGGAAAATTCAAATGCAGAGATAAAGGATAAGTGGATCTTTATACAATCTCTATAATTACATACCATCAAAATAAGATATGCGGAAAAAGAGATATAATGCATAAAAATTTAAAGATTCGACTCTCTAAAAAGGGAAAGAGTTAGAGGATAGATTATAGATAAAAAATAGAAAAAACAGACTATAGAGTTACTGAGATCTTCCATATGAATATTTATTCCAAAGGGAAGAGGTCTAAGGAGCCATAAAATCTATTATAGAGCCTCTAAAAGCTAAGGGAATAGGTTATGATCAAATGGGTGATATTAAGGGTAAAATAAGGGGTCTACGTATTTGGAATAAAATTATTAGGGGAAATAAAACCCACCCAAAATGTTTTTTAGTCGTTCGACATGGTTAGCAGTAACCATGCACCCATATAGGGATTCTAGAAAGGATGCATAGTTTGTCTGAAAAATTATTTTAAGTGTTATCCAACTATGAAACAACAACACCCCTTGGACGAGTGGTTTGGGAAAAGGATAAACGATTTGAAACTAACTACACACCCCCTCCATTAGCTCACAACAAGCTTCACAGTCTTCTATGCTAGAAAGAATGATTTAATATAACCATGCACCAACCATGAACAACCCCATTAGATTCCAAAATGTTCATAAAACTCCAAAAAGGACCTCAAAACAAGACTAAACAATGGATGATCAAAAGAGTGTTCCTAAAGTACCTAAAAATAGGTAATGGTATGCCAAAAAATTTCTATCACGACGAAATTTCCTTCTAAAAAGATTGTTAAGAAGACTACATATCAATGATATGGAACCACTACTATCTGATTATTGAACCAAGATCCTGAATCTCATGAAAATTAGAAGAATTCATCAATTGAACCTGAATAAGAGGTATAAACATATAATGAAGAACATTTGAACCAGAATCAACAATCCTTACTAGATGATCATTCTTGGGTAAATCAGGTTCCACATCAATGTCCTTTTAGATCATGACATGAGAAGGGTTAGAAAGATACTTTATGATATGTGATACATGACACACATTGTATATCAATATCAAATATGTAGTAAAAGATAAATGGTAAGATTAAATGGCCACCTAATCAATAATTTAAAAAGGATCAATAAATTCAAGTGAATTATTTCCTAGTATCTAAGCCATCAATTACCCATCCACGATGGAACTCTAGAAAAATCATGGTCACTAATTAGAAATTAAAATGGTCCAAATCAATTATTTTTTTATGTTTTTTACTAGAACTATATCGTAAACATTCGATAAAAATCTAATGAATCGTCATCACCATATCTTATACTGAACTCATTCCAACTAGATATTCTTCACCAATATTCATCCAAGACAAAAAAAGATTTACATAGATGATATTACAATGAATCAGTGTGTTCTGTCATAATGGAAGACTAGTAACTACTATTAGAGGAAAACTCCACCAGTCCCAAGTGTTTATCCCATTCTACATAAAATTCCAAAAAAATAACATACAACATGTCTATAAGGATCTTCATAGATTATTCTATCAATTCATACGTCTTTGATGCCTTTTCAAGATCAATCTAACAACGATACTCATTTACTCTTAGTGGAATCTCCAAAAATGATATATAAAACAACAATACCAATATGAGACTATAGAATATAGAACTCCATTAAATATGAAAATTTCATTCACATATAGACTTACTAAATCCAAAAGACTTCTTGTATCTTAAATAGAGTTAATATGAGGTGATTTGGTCAAAACATCAATCACAACCTATATTTTTTTCATTTCTAAAGGGTTACAAAATATCACAACAATTAAAAATATAGAAATCTAATAACACTTCCATATTGTCATATGAACAGGTTAATGAAAAATCAAAGGTTTCTGATACTTGGCCTTGACATTATGACAAGTACAAAAATGAAGAAAAAAATAAACCATGTATCATCTCATATATAGAAACTATGATAATAAATACATATCATCGAATATATTTATGGTACATGGGTGTATGGCCATAGGGAATTATAAAAATATACCTTTACAATATTGATCATTGGAAGATGTATATCATATGAGTTCCAAAAACATAGAACACACTAAGAGGATAAAGAACACACACAAAGGGTATCCCCATAATAAATAGAGTCCCCAAGTCTATATAATTAAACATTAATATTCCGATCCATATAAATAATCTTGAAAAATAGGATTTCAACTGAACATTTGATAAAAAAATATTTGTCACACCATATCAGACTCTAAAATGAATCTATATAAATAGAGCCATCAATTTCCAATCTTCTAATGATTACTTTAAGGCATGGGTCAGTAGTTTACTACTCAATGAATCATCAAAGAAATTCCTCTTACCAGGGATGTTGGAAATATCAAAATCAAAACATTTCATGCACATCACCTATCATCTCTACTAAAGGATAAATTTATTTCAAATAATTTATAAAGCATGCTATTGTGGTCAGAAAATTTTTTAATCCTTTCTTAAAAAAAAATTACATTAACCCATAAGATCATTCATCAGAATAGTGATCTCAATAACATAGGAAAGATTTTTATTTCCATGTGTTCTTAAAATATTGAAATATTAGACATAATGTGATCACTATGATTAAGATGAAAAAATAAATACAAACCAAATGTATTACAAAAGAAAACATAGACTTACATAACCTTTGGAGGATTCAACATTTTTTTATAGGTCAAAAGATTATTAAACACATCAAAATTATTCTAACATTTGTAATCCAAAATGATCTTCACCCCTTTTTGAATGATAAAAATCTTTTAAGAATCCATCATCAAGAAATATTTGATGAACATGTAGGGAAATTCTTTCAAGCCTATAAATATCTTAATCTTAAAAACAATATGTGGCTAGTCCTTGGTCATAAAAATATTTATCTTCATAGGATAAACTGAGATACCATGTTCTGAGACAGCATGTCCCCAGATCATCTCTTCCTAAATCAAGAAATTACACTTGGAAATATTTCTATAAAGTTAGTGATCTCTGATGATTTATAAACTTATTTCAAATCACAGAGATTGAAATCCATTGTTTTAGAGTAAACAAATATATCAACCACAAAAAATACAATGAATAAATTGAGATATCCATGGAATATCATATTCATCATTTCCATAAAAACTGAAGGAGCATTGGTTAGACCAAAATAAATAATATGGAACTCATAATGGTTATACCAACATCATAATGTGATCTTCTGGATGTCAAATTTTTTTATTCTTAATAAGTGGTAGCTAGAATAATTTTCATTTATCTAGACCAACATCACTCATTTCATTATGTTAAAAAATCGTTAATACTTGAAAATAAATAGTTATTAATTACTATAAAATGATTTTGTTTTTGATTGTGAACACAATTTTAGAGTGTACCATCATCTTTCATCCCAAAAAGAATATCCCCAACCAAGTTGACTCATTCATGTAGGTAAATTATTTTTTCATAAAATATTTCAACTATGTTTTATTATTATTTGAATTTAGTTGGTTCCATATTGCTAGAATTAATAGATAGTGGTTGATTACTAGGTAACAAATTAATGGAAAACTCCCTCAACTATATGGCTAAAAACACATAAAATTCAATGAAAACATGCTGATAAAGAGGGAAATAATTATAGGAATATTAGTCTAGTATTCCCACTTACTGTTAAATTATACATCAATATTACCATAGAAAACACTAGGATAGAAGGACCATCACTAATCAAACATGTGTACCATTCTTCCTAAAAAATATGTAATATCCCATTGGTCATAGTGAAGTATTAACATTGATAATAATAGTCAATTCTATAAATTTGAGAAATTATCCAATACCTCATGAGAATAATGCCAAGAGGATTTATATTGAGACCCAAAAAATTTCTGGTGTTTTCAATATCTAATAGGGAGAAATCACAAGACGGAAATTAGAGACCCTACACTCTCTTCATTTCATAGGGGAATAATAATATCCATCACATAAGAAATAATCTCCAATTGTTTTTTTTAGAAAATTCATAACATGAGTTCATAGGAATGAGTGAGATGCACCTGTATCAAATAAAGAAGTCACTAAAGATTAATCCATAGTGATGATACCACTCACTATCGCTATAATCACATTATCTTCCTTTTGATACTCTTCTACTATGTGAAAAAAATTCATTATAGATTCATGTGGATGGAAAACATTCATTCGTGATGAATATAATTTCAGCATAGTACTTTTATGAACTTAGTATCCTATTCTAATATACAGATAATAGAAGATATGAAATAAATTATATAGGTATCATGAGTGACCACAAATATTGTAGTTATTTATTTCATAATTGAAAACTTCTTTTGAATTCCCAAACTTTCCACACTAGGAACAAGTCAATGGGCCTCTTCCAGAAACCACATAAGTTCGAGGGGAAGTTTTTTTTATCAAAAAATGAAATTTTAATCATCATGATTAATCATTACATTAATGAATGTAACTGATCATACAGTTGGAGTAAGAGAAACTCCCCTCATTAATGGTATACCAATCAGGTAAAGCTCAATAATCAACAATCTATCTAGAATATTTTATAAGAATTTAGTTTCAATATGAAGACCTAACATTAGATGTTAGGTCTAAAACTAATCTATAATATTCAATAATTTATCTTCTGATTCATCACTAACTTAAGAAAAAATTGATCAAGATCATAAAATTGTTTTGTATACTGACTCACAATCTTGTAGCCCCATTGTAGGTTGTGAAACTCCATGGACATAACTAATACCATGGATTCATCATTGAAAAAATCTATAAAAATTACTATGATGCCTTTCTATTCTAATACCTCATGTTTCTTTTATTTCAACATTGAATCCCTCCACATCCTACTAGATCCTTCAAACATAAAGGTATCATGGATCACATTTTTTGATTTAAGAGTATCTAAAACTCTAAAACCAAATCAATACCTTTAAAAAATCATCATACCCCTTAGGATTATTATAGACTTTGAAATATGGTGGTTTCTATCAACGAAACTCTTATGCATGATCTCTATCTTTATTTCTTTGTGGTTCCACTATGGTATCATGTGTAGGAAAATGTGAAAAAACCACTCCCAAAGCATTGAAATATCACACCACTATCTCAATAATATTATGGTCAAATATAGGATTATCTTTATATGGCTCACCAATAACTTCTACCCATGTCCTATTCAAACATATTATTGGTGGCATGATGCTACACAACAACAAAATGAATCAGTAAAACATTAGAAATAATAATATAATAAAACTAGGGAAAGACATTAATAATGTCATTTTTTTCTCTAAGGAAACTATTCCCAAACTCCAATAGTGAATTAAGGATCTCAATGATGAGATCTAACCATGAACCTAGACTAAAATACCTTCCAAACCCCGATAATCCAACCTCCCATCTAGAATGAAATCCAAGAATGAATACCAATATTATATAAATAAGGTAATCACACCATTGATATAACTCTTTAAATAACCAATCTAGACGCCCTTGTATACTTATATGTGATGCAGTCTTTATATAACCTCAATGGTACATTGGAATCTACATGGGTTGGAGAATTTCACTAGTCATCATATAAAACATTGAATGGAATGGTTTCTTCACATACACGAATATCAATATAGAACTGTGGACGATAAATCAATAAATAGTCAGTATGCTAAACACACCTCATAGAGAAATGTACCACCAAATGATAGATATATATCCTATTAAGTAACATTAAACTAATGAAAAAAAATAATTAAGAAAATTTCTCAAAATTTATGTGAAACAATTGGAAAATACCTCAACTAATCACCAGCTTCACTCCAGAGACCAGTGGATCAAGGACACCCTAAATCTCTAAGTGTTTCTTTCCATTATCCTAGAGCTAGCATGATATGATCTTCCAAAACCTAAAGGAAAAGGTAGGGTGTGATCTATAAAAACCATTATAGTCTCACTAATTATTCTATAATCAATTCCATGAAAATTAAAACTATGTTCTCTATAAAATTTTAATTAATACTGATGGAATAAAATTTAAATAATTTATATGAAAACATTTTCTAAATAAAATAGATGAATGATATATCCAAACAAGATTAAATGAACGTTTTTTATTAATCTTTTATATAAAACAACTAGCATGAATAAATTATTTCTTTAAATAATTGAATGAATAATCAAGTAAAAACCAAGAACTATTGTCGACTGACCCGAGTTATATTAGTTCTATGCTGATGGATACAATCTATACTCACTCATATATCATGGATCAAGTATATTTACACACATACCATGACTTAGGATAATGAATATAATTAATACTCATCTCATCATAGAATGTGATGTTGATCTAGATTTTGTAAGTGTTTTCATTTTCAATCCATTTTAAGGGAGTCAATGTATCAGAATGATTTTCTTTACCACTCACTAACTACTCAGGATCACATTTTATTCAATCATCCAAACAATAAATCATGATAAAATTAATCATTTCGTTTCAATTCACTATTCACAGTTCAAATATATAATTTTCATGTTCAAAAACCCTTTCTAATTTCAAAACCAAATCACTGTTTTTCATCAAATTAATTCCTTTAAAATCAACATTGTTTAAATAAAATTTTATGAAAAGTTAACATCAATCATCTGTTAAAATCATTTACAATTTAAATCCTTAATTTCTCTCAATATCTGATGAAAAATTTTATTATCAATGAAATTGGTGGGTTTCAAAAAATTTATAAAATTTTAAAATCAAGAATCAAATAATTTAAAATCAAAGTTTTATAAATCAAGTGGAAACTCATTTCATTTCAATCGAGATATTTAATGGTTTAGTAATAGGGTGTACCATATGGAACCACATATCTTAAATCACTTAATAAGAAAAATAAACACTTATAATGAGAAATATAAAAACGGATATAAAGGTTAAAATGATATAGGAATAATACAAAACCTCACAAACCATAAAAATAGATCCATAAAAATAGATACTTAATCTATTAAAAACATGATAATTCATGGTTTTGAAAATATATATAGAGATGTGAGTGAAAATACCAAAACCAAGGATGAAAACACATACTAAGAAGGGATGGAGATCATCCTATGACACATTGATTCACTAGGGTAGATGTTTGAGAAGAAAGAAAATCATTTAGAGAGCTTGAAAAAGACAACAAAATTTATTGGTTTCGAATAGGGGTGATTAGAAGTAAAATACCTGATCCATATATTTTAATTATGTTTTGGGGGATTTAATATCATAGTACAGGATTTCCTGTTTAGTTTCCATAGTTATTAGAAACCATGGTCACTAAGCATGCTATATTACATGGATTTGAGAATGGCTACATGCTTTTTCCATAAATTTGTTTATCAATGTACCAACCATGAAATTCCAACTATCCAAGGCTATATAGTTTGGGGGTAAGACCACATAGTTTGAAAATCACCATATACCAACGTCCAATCACTAATAATAGGGCATATGGCTTATTGGTGCATTCCACAGGGTTTTTCATAACTATGTTCCAACATTGGACAACCCCATGGGATTAATAAATATTAAAAAATCTCTTAAAACAACTAAAATACAAGAACCAAAAAATAAAGATAAAAATGGTCAAGAATTATGTGAAATGGGTAAAAGGATATTAAATTTAGGTTCCTTAGGAAATCATCCTTATATTTATCTTACAATCACTTTTAAATTAACTCTTATAAATTGAAATACCAACTCATTTAATTCCATATTTATTCCTTGGGGAACATAATTTGTACCCAATGCATTTGATGATTATATCAAGCATACCCATCATCATGGGAATTTTAAATAGAAACAAACATAACTAAAAAAGATATATTTTTTCATTTGGATAAAAAATTCATAAAATAACATTTTCAATAGACATGTAGAATCCCATTTGTTATTTATGAAAAAATTATGATTAAATTCATATTTATTTGAAAACTCAAAAACCATTCCAAGAAGAATTTTAAATACAATATTATTTTTAAAAAAACTTAAAATATGAACATGATTCATCTTAAAAAATAATGTTCATGAGAATAAAAAAAATTCGTTCTTCTGTATATGATAAAACACCAATCTACAATATTTTCAAAGGGGTGTCAATTGACTCATATACTTTTTTTAAAAAAAATTCTTTTTAAAACATTAAAAATAAATTTAAATTTAGTTGAAAATATAATTTTATAATCAATGATGTGTTAATAAGAACCTTCCTGAAATAATTTAATAAAAAATTATATAGATAAGGAAGAGTTTAAAACATATAGAATAATATTTTGAACGAAAATCCCTTGTAACATTATTACATTTTGAATCAAAAGATCAAGAAAATAGATAAAATGAAAAGGATTTTCAAAAAAATAATTTCAGTAAGATAATGATAAAAAGAATCAATAGTATTGCATATAAACAAAAAAACCTCTTGTAAAAAAGGCATAAGCATTTATAAAAGTAAATTAATATGGGAATTCCCTTACCTTAACTAATTTATAGCTACATACATCCTCTAACTCCTAAATAATATTATAATTTTACTATTATAAATGATTAATAACTATTTTTAAGTATATTCCAATAATATTATTCATACAATATCATTCATTGAAAAGTTAATTTTATAAATTTTTAAGTTCGCGATGGATATTCTAAGTTCATTAAATTAATAAATCCCAAAACAACATTAGTATATTTACTTTGATCAATGTAATATTAGATCCATCATCTCAAAAATATTAATCAATACATTTTTATAATATTTACTTATTAAATAAAATTGTAAAAAAATTTATTTATTTTGGTAAGGAAATAGGACTCACATTACATCATTGTGGTTCTATTGCAAACATACACATGATTGATATTTTAACTTTTTAATGGATGTAATTTAATAAAATAGTTAATATATTATGTTTTTGTAATTATAATTACATAAATAATATAATAAATTTATATTAAATCTATCACTATAACAATCCATCTGTTGAGGTGATGAAAAAGAAAACACATGAATTCTTGGAATTGGTTGTTCACACATATGCATATATGATGTTTTCATTCTCTATTGGATAGGAAATGGGACGAAGAGGGGTTGTAAAATAAATAGAATAAAATTTTAGTTTCTCTAAGATACAATTATTATTATATATTCATTGTTTTTGATGTTCTAAGGAGGATTATGAAGAAAAAAATAAATTATTGTTTATTAGTTATATCTCTTTTTCAAAATTCACATTTGTCTTACAAATTAATCATTCTCAGTAGGTACTCTGATGACACCAGATCCTTTGGATCATGGGTAGAAATGTCTTAAATGGATTTTGATATGTAATGATCATAATTATATCCTCTTTTGTTGTTAATAATAGATAAAAAATCCATACATAATTATGTGTTATGGTAGAAATACTCTTTTCATTATTTAGTGAATTAAAATAATATAAGGTCTTAAAAAGTCATGTGGGACAAGGAACCAAAATATTCTTCTTTAAGAACTTATAGGGACAAAAAAACACAACTATTTACATTTAGACATGTTTTTTGGACATTTTAATCCTTATATCTTAGTTAAAATCCTTTCAATCCCAATTTGACCTTATCCTCAGTAATATAAATATTTTTTCTATAATAATTTAATTATATGAAAAAATAGTACATCAAAAAAATTTAGATCCTAAATCTAGATTTATAAAAAAAATTATCAGGGTTTAAATATATTGGTGTAAGATATTATATTAAATATAAATACACAAAATGCATGAAAATAGATTTTATGAAAAAACCATATTTAAGAGAGAAATTAATTTAATCGATACAACATGTAATATATTGATTTACATATTTTTTTATGATAAATAGTATTCAAATGAAGGTTTTTATACCTTTATATAAATTGAAAAACTATATTAATCATTTAACAATTCCATTTAATGTAAAGACCTAAAAATATTATTTAATTTGAATATAATATTACTCTTTTCAATAAAAATCATGCTTGGGTTCTAAAATTCAATATAGTGTTTTGAAATATGTTATTTAACTCCATTAAAATATCTTTGGTTGAATGAAAATTTTCATATTTTTTAAGTCATTATTACATCATAATAATTATATAAAAGTGAATGTATTTTAAATATTTTTATTCCCACTATTCATTAAAAAATAAAATGTTTTATATGTTATAAAATGGTCACCCTAATAATATTATGAAATGATGACTTTAAAAATGATTTCTATTTTTGAAATAAACATCATAGTATTGTTTGAAATAACTTATTATATCCATGACCAAATATATAAAAAAATATTCTATAAAATTTATTTCTAAAACATAAAATGAAATTATTATGATTAACTATTTAAAACCCATAATTATTTTTTTAATTCATTAATTTGGTTATATAATATAGTTATTTCATTAAAATTATTTATCTATAGTGATTAATTTTATATATTTAGATCAAAATACATTAGACACACTAAAAAAGTTTTCCACCAAATATATTTTTTATAATTAAATGATTTTATTGTCATTTACATATAATTAATAACTAATATATAATATATTATTTAATTTTTTTGAAACAAATTATGAATAAATCTAATAATACAATTATTCATTCTCATAACTTCCAAAACATTAGATAGGTCATAATGCTATATTTACATAATAGTATACCATTGTATATTTATGATCAATATTTTCCATATGACACATTATCGAATATATTACTTAAAATAATTTTAATATCATAGGGGTGGATCCTTATTCCAATATGATGAAATATTTCCCACACAATTTTATATCATACATCAAAATAATGGGTTTAAAAAACTATAAAATTTAATTCCAGGAAGTCGATGATAAAATATATGATCGTAAATAGGAAAATCATTTTAATATTAAAATATACCTTTATTAAAACCCTGCATCAGAAAAAAAAATAGAAAATCATTTTCAAGAGAGGAAAAGGTAAATGTGAAGGTCACTAGAAACAACTAATAATCACATTCCTAGATAAAGAGATCATTGTTTGGAAATGAAAATAGGGACATAGAGGATGTAAATAAAATACATTAAATAATAGAGATTTAAACTGAACGTGATTAGGATAAAATTAAAAACCATAGAGTCATTAATCATTGTAGAATTAATAATTCAATTAATTAATAAAAATTAAAGGTAAAAAGATAATGTGTTTACTTCATAATAATTTTCTTAGAGTTAAGGGATTATTTTACTGTCACTATATAAAACATGAGAGGATATACGTAACTCATTTCATTATAATTTAGAAAAAAAATTTATTCATTTTGTTTTGCTTTAATAAATTTCCACTTCAATTACATCTCTTACTCCATGAAATGAATATGTACGGTGAATTTTTTCTTGGGGCGATGTTTTTAAATTATCTTTTATTAGATCATAATATCAATAAAAGGATAAAAAGTTATTCCACCCATCTTAATACATTATCCAGAAAACAAATTATTAGAAAATGATAAGATAATAATTAATATAAATAAACCTTCATATATAAATATAAAAACATAGAACAATAACACCAAAATTTCAATATAATTCATTCAACATATATGTAACTATAAAAAATTCATAATCATTCATAACTAAATTGAAATTAAAATAATTTAATGATTTTATAATGTATTATTCAATAAAAAATTTGCATTTATCTCCAAACATCATGAAATGAAAAAAACATATAAGAAATTTATTTTCCCAGATCATATATTTCCTCAAATAATATGATCTTTTCCATAAATAACCTAAATCACCATAAATCTATAACAAAATCATCTATTCTCTAAAAAATTTACCCAATATGTATTTCAATTATTCATAATACATTGACATGAAATATAATGTCACCATTAAAGGCTATTTGTACATTGAATGTGTAAACCACCACATAATAACAATATTCCCAATTAACAATAATTCTAAATCATATGTTAAAATGTAAGGGTGATATTTAGTTCAATCACATATTTCCAAAAATATCATTAATCATTGTAAAATTTTATTATATAAAACCTAAAAAGGGTATATATTCCATGAAACACGGGATCATCTTTATAATTATTTACCCAATTTAGTATTTATAACTCTTAAAATAAGATCATCTTAGTCATTATAACCCCTAAAGTTATCTTAATATTTTCTTTCAAACCAATTATAATGGATAGTATCACAATGAACCCATTAATATGTGCTTAAGAGAAGGTTTTTAACATTATTTTTTAAGGATAATTCTGGTTTATAGTATTATAGAATTATTAAAAACAATTACATTTAAAACCCTTAAAATAATAAGTTCAAACATAAAAAAAATACATTTTTTATAAAAAACATGATACTTAAATTTTATCCATTGTTCCATTAAAAACATGTTTTTATCATTTAATTTGACTCCCTATGGTGAAATGTTAAAACTTTATATAGTTTCCTACTCAACCATATTTCCCAATAAAAACATTTTAAAAATTTGGAAGATCACAAAAATATTAGCAAGAGATATAATATGAAAGAATCATATTATTCCATTTTATAAATCATGTAATCCTATATAAATTAATCCCCTTTTACATTATTTATCTGAGATAAAATATTTATTTTCTTAATAATAAAATAATATTTCTTTTACACATATTCTCATAAGTCATCTCATGTTAAATATTATAGTAAAAATAAAAATCATGAGGGTTACTTGTAAAACAAGGACACTCATGGAATCATTTTCCGAGAAAACATACATTCAAACCATAAGAGGGTAATAAAAATTCAATTAAACAAAATGCCATTACCATACCTAATGAGGTCAAATTATATACATGTAATCTCATTTTCAAGAGTATGTGTTCCTTATAAGTACCATGGTATATCGTCTTATTATCACAATTACAATCAAACATACAATTAGTTATAAAAATATAATAACCTTCTTAGTCAATTCCAACATAGTTCCCTATATAATATAATCATTACCCAATGAGTTTGAGAGATATATCATCTAAACCCATAATTATAATCATTTAAAAAGGAAATAAGAAAAAATAAATTACCTATAATATTTATTTTTTATTAAAAAAATCATAAATTTTCATTTTCAACACACATAAAGAAGTACTTTCGGACAACTAAAAAAATTAGTAGAAAATTACTTGGTATTTGAAACATCTTCAAAAAAAAATTCATATATTAATGACATATATGATATTCATTTGAAAAACCATGAATTCCTAAATAACTATATTCTTAAAGAATAATGGTCATGACGGTGGGAAATTCAACTCATCCCGTAAATGTGAAAAACAATATTCTTTTTCATGATGGAAAAAGTGTTAATAGTGGCATAGACAATGAAATGCTAAAATAATTCTTTTTAAACTTATGTAAACATAGATATTATTATTTAAAAAATAAAATTAATATTATTTTATGTGGAAGTGTAAAAATTATTTATTCATTTTAATGAACATTGATATGGAAATGAAAGAGATTAAAACATTCAAAACAAGGTTTTAAATGAATAGAACTTAGAACATTGGTAAAATTTTAATTAGAATATAAATGAATGATATTACATGAAAAGGATTTATAAAACACATTAATTTAAGTAAATAAAATATTAAATAACTCTATATTGATTTATATACACCACATAAAATAAAACAACTTTTAAAAAAATATTTATTCTTATTGAATAGAGAATGGGATGAGAAATATTTTAACTTATGTCCCTTTTGGATTCATACATTCACTCAATATAAAATAACAATTATATACTATTTATATATATGATTAATAAAAAAATTATTTTTCATTACATTCTCATTATTATTATTATATCATTCATGACTATGTCATTTTTTAATTTGTAAAATTGTTGTGTTCACGTTAGAAATTTTGACGTTGTTCATTTAATAATTCTTAAAACTAGATCAGTAGCTTTGCTATATTCAATGAAATCATAGTTCCATAATATCTATAATATTCATCAGGAAATATTTATTTTATTAATATATTGAATACACTTTTAAATTCTTCCATGTAAGTATGATAGGGAAATTGTGTACCATCGCCTCATAGAGTTGGTATTCCACATGAACACATGAAAAAATTGTCATTATTAAATGGAAGAAATTATCAGAAAATAGATGATAAAATATCTTAAAAAATTATAATTAAATCATTAATATAATATATATACTATATATTTTAATTAAATACAACATTGTAAAAATCCATGGGAGGCAGTGGTGGAAATCAAAATATATTTCTTCAATGAGTTGGTAATCTACATGTATGCATGAATGATATTTTCATTCATCATATGATAAAAAAAGAGGTAAATAATGGTTTTATAATAAACATAATAATATTAAAATATTTTATAGATAATTATTTTACTATATCATAAAATTTTAAGACTATATTACTGAGGTATACCATGAAATAATTGAAAAACCTCAGGAATTATGTACATATCACTTTTTGTAAATAAATACATTTTTTATATTATTCCTTCTAGGATTGTAATATGATGATTCTATATAAAAAAATTAATATAGAACATGGTTTTTAAGGTATTTTTTGAGGGATTTTTAGAGTTAAGAATCTAACGAGTTTTAACGGAGGGAGTATAATTATTTCTCCTCTATAAGTCAATGGAGTGGAATTCCTATAAAAATTCAATGTTTGAAATAACTATGTGATTTTTTTATGATCATGTGGAACCGATAAACCTATAAGTTTTAAATAATACTTGATCGGGTTGAAATAAACCTAATAATATAGATTTTGAAATAATTTGGAGACATTGAATGTCTTACATTCTTGTTAAAAACCTTTTAATAACAATTTTATCCTTAATCATGAAAACATAACATTTTACAATGATAACAAAATTATATACATGAAAATAAAAATGAAATATAAAAAATTTAAAATTTATGATTAAAATACATCAATAAATTTAGTTGCAGTCAATTTCTATATTTTTTCAAAAATTAAATTTAATATAAATATGAAAAAATACATAGACAAACAATTTTAGAGTAATATACAAAATTTAATTTTAATAATTATTTCACATTAACACTAAGTTTCAATATAAAATCATTTTTTTATTATATATAAAAAGGGTGTTTTTATAATTTTTTATCTATCCAAAATATAGTCAAATATTCACACTATACAATGAAATGCAATGATCCAAAAATAGTTTCAAATTCTAATAAAATATAGCTTTTGTTCCCATAAGTCATGATTGGGTAAACAAATTAAAAATAATGTTATGAAAGAGAATATTTTACTCCATTAACATATAATTTGTTGATAAAATGGTTTCATAATTTATTAGTGAGTTTTACATCATAATAATTCCCTTAAAGTGGCAGTATTTGAAAAATCAATATTTTCACTATTCAATAAAAATCATTTTTTTGGGAAAAACAAAATAAATTATCCTTAATTTTTTTATGAAATGATTATTTTAAAAATTACATCAATTTTATCAAAAGAAATTAATAAATTTGGAAAAATTATTTTTAAAATCCCCACACAAAATTCACTAAAACCCATTTTGAGGGAAAAAAATTAATGAAAAAATAAAATTATTCTCATTACATATCTAATAAACATAATTAAATAAATGATAATTCATTTAATTGAATACATAATCTAATTTTTTTTTAATTTATTAATTATTATTAATTTAATCTATATAAATAAAACTTCATTACACAAATAAAAACAATTATTTGGAAAATATCAATTTTACCATTAAGATATTTTACCTTCATTTCCAACCAATTAATATTCATTTTATGAATTATTTTTTAATTTATTATTGAGAAAATTTCTATATATATTTAAGTATATGGTTGTTCATATTCATATCCACAAATATAACTTATTTTTCATAATTTTCTTATTTAAGACATAGTATATAATGGTACATTTTTTATTAGTGTTTCATATACCACATGCTACCAAATATGTTTCCCAAATAAAATTATTTCCAATGTATTCGGGTGTTACAATCCAGTCCTAAAATCATCTATGTTGTGAGATTATATGTGAGGAAGAATATAGTTTATATGGAATCTCAATGAATTATAGTTAACAGAGTTCATAAATACATTAATGGTACATTAAGTTTTGGGTTATATAAAAGATGAAAGAACATAAAATTGATTAGTAATATTGATACTGACTAAGTAGGTGATTGGGATGAGAGAATATCTACATGTGGTGGAATTTTTATATTGAATGAGATATGTGTTATCTATTAGGGAATAAAGAAAAACAACACTACATTGAGGACAACAGAAGTTGAATATATGGTTGCTAATATTTCGTTCCTCGACGTTATTCAGGTGATGGAATAACTTGAGTAGTTAACATTGTTTTTTAAAATACCTATCAATATATAATTTAATATTAAATGTGACATTTATATTAAAAAACATCTTATGTAACTAAAAAATATATTCCTACTGATATTAAATATCATTTAATTAAAGGGTGAGTTTTCAGTGGTTATACCTAGAATGAATATATTCCCAAACAAGACAAATTAGAATAAATTTTAACCATGTATTTCCCTAAATATATTCAGGAGACATTGAGCCTGATCGTGAATATTTATCCATTCCCACTATCTTGAGGGAGAATAAAAGATAATCTCCAATATGATTTAGATGTTTTATAAAAGATGGAAAAGATAAAAAATTATAAGTTTTCTCTATTTAGAAATAAGATATATGATAATGGTGAAAATGGGAGAAATGTATTGATGGCTGGTAAGATTAAGGAGGGTATCAAGATCCCTTGAACAAAAGATTCGTTCCAATAAGGGATTTTATTATATTAAAAAAGTCATGTATTGTGTAGTTATCAGTTAATATAATTTTCTAATTTGAATTTTTTTGATGTGGGTTTTTTGGGTTGAAGGAAAAACCCAAAGGGATAGATTTATATTCCCAATGTACTTTTAATAATGAATATATTTTCTATAAAATATTTATAATGATAAAAGGAAGTTATTAATTATATTCTATTCGGATGCATTTGATGTTTCTTATATCAGTTTTGGTTGTTGGAATTATATTATAACCTCCAAAAGGTTACTATTTATTTATTATATAGTTACATAATTATGAATAATATTATATATGTGTTACATTGAAACTATAATGATAGAATTTCTAATATTATTTATATGATTTAGGATTTGAACATAAAAAAGAAAAGGAAAATTCATATAATCCAACCACAATATCCTAATAGTATATTATTATATTTTATTTGGGATATATGTAACTCCCCAAATCCAGTATCCCAGATTTGATGCCTAAATTTATTAAATTTTCATGATTACAAATATATACATCCTAAAGGAATGAAAAGTTTATTAATCTTGGTAAACTAGAAACATACGTGGCTCTCTTTTTTACAATGGTAATAGATATTAAAATCTATTTCACAACAAAACTAAATAATAAAAATCCTTAAAAATCATTTAATGATCTCTCCTTCATGACCTTGGGAAATGAAATAAATTATGGGTCATCTCAAATTCTCATTAAGGGTTTAATTATATTGGAAACATTCATGAATCAATGAGGATAATCAAAATGGCATGATAGATAACTAAAGACACATTTTATATAATCAATGAACTGAAAATGAAATGCATTGATAGATTTTTTTCATAGTGAAAATATCCAGTATAATAATTAATTAATGATGAATGAAGGAAATGTATAATTATTGGATTTCATGTATCTATAACAAGAACCACTTTATCATCAAGACCTATTCTCTAGACATTTTAAGCCTTTGGGTAGAAACCTATCTAATTATTCTTCGAATCAAACATGAATGGTATTCCACCAAATAGTTTGTCTCCTGAGACGTGAAAATGCCTTGAAGGGATTTCAGTAACCAGTCCCTAATCCATGTATTTAATGTCCAAATTATTCCTAATATATCAAATAATATATTTAATAATATATCATTAAATCTAATTGTCATATACAAATTTGAAATATTATAATCATAAGCCCTATAAAAGTAAATAATTATCAAATTAAAACTTTAACACCATAAAGATAAAGAGATTTTTGATATGATATATCAAAGGAGAAGTACAATAGACAAAATACCAAGTGGTGAATAAGGAATATCTCAAGAAAATAAATATGGGGTGAGAGAAACCCTTACATTGCAATTTCTATTAGTTGATAATTCATAATTAACTTGTTTAATGGTTTAATAGATGTTATTAATTTATGAAAAATATTATCCATATTTATGATATCATATATGATGAAATTATACCATGTTAACACCAGTTTGTTTATTATATTTCACCAATACCCTTGTTTCGGGTGTAACTACTTCATTTTCTTATGCTTTTTTATCATGAAAGTCCAGGATCTTGTGTATATGTTATATTTATATCATATATAGAATGATATTGAGGTCATAAATATCATATTTATTTACTATATACATTATTATAATCATTCATTAAGGGTTAACATGGAAAATTAATCACATTGCGTCATGGAGAAGGTATGTCATAAGTATGCACGAGCGATGGTGTAATTTCTATAACGATGAAAGGGTAAGGAATTGTATTGTATATTAATTTTTACAGAATAAATATCTGGTCATATTTATTATATATATGTATATATATTATTTAAATAATTATACACATCCATTAAATGTGGCTTTGGAAATCAAATTACACCACATCGTGGAGACGGTATGTCGTACATATGCACATATGGTGCTTTCATTTTTCATATGATGGATAAAAGTTGAAATATGGTTATACCATAATCATAATAGCATACCAGAATTGATATTATAGATGAGTTATTACTTTATCATGTAAACAAATATGAAGAGGAAGTAGAAGAGGAAACAAACACGAATGAGTCGATAAATACGATTACCTATTCTTCGATGGACATCCTTTAATCTATTTTTAACTGATATAGTGTCAGTATTTTGGAAAGAGAAGAACCTCTAGAAGATAAAAAAGAATGTTTATAATAAAAATTGGTAGGTATTGGTAACCCTATATATATCAAATTCTTGTGAATAAGTTATGGAGGAGGTGGCCATTTATAATTGAGGTGAGGTACACTTTAAAAAACAACAAAATATGGAAACACAATAAGTGAATTATAAATTCATAAACCCAAAATATTTCTTATAAATGTATAGGGGTAGACATATATGACCATAAATAATATAATTTGGTTTTAATTGTTATTTTTATTATTTTTACGTAATTTAATAAACTATTAATTCAATAAAATATAATTATTATCAAATTTGATACTATTCAATTAATTTGACATCAAGTGCATCAAAAAAAGTAAAAATTCAAATGAAATTATTCCAAAAATCTATAATATATACTATAGATAAAAAATTATTATACACATATAATAATCAAAAATATATCAAAATTGATATTTTTAAAATCAATTATTTTATTTTCCAATAAATTAAAAAAAAATATTTTAGTATTGAAGAAGCATTTAATGTAAATATATAATTTATAAAGATTAATAATAGAATCATATAATGGAAAAACAAAATTATTATCAAAATTGACATTTATTTTCATTCATATCTTGACATTGTCCATATGTGGAGACATAAATGATATTCAATACTATGAGAGTTTCATTTTCTAACTATCATTGATTTAAATAATATATAAGTAATTCTCATATACATGTTCCAATAAAGAAATTAAAATTTTATATTCATGTTACAAAGGTCGAACAACATTCATAAAATAAATTTTGGTCAAATTTAGATCATGGTTATACCCTTATTGTTTGATTTTAACCATTATTTAACCCCTTTGACTCTTAATGCGACAATAAGGATTTTTACTATTTGATGGTCAATATAGTTACTATAAAATTACAATTGAAAAATAAATATATCATTGATGGAATATCTAAAACTATACAAATACTTTTGATCAATTTAATATTTCTTGGAAATTTATATCATTTAATAAAATTTTATTTATTTTAAAATATCATTATTGTCTATTTTGACATTATTCATTACATTGACTTTTGAAAAAATCAATAGAAAAAGATATCTTCAAAAAACCCTTTTATTACATCTCTAACATGTCAAGGTAATATATAAAATTCTTGAATGACATTATTTATCTATAAATATATATGTTTTTTAATTTTTTTAATATCTTTTATTTTATATTTTAATTAATTATTCAATTACTACATCATCATATGAAGGCCTTTAAGTTAACCATTTATTCCATAAAAATAAAAATAAATTTAAATGATTAATATATATATATATATATATTATGTTGAAAAATATTTATATATGAATATATCTCCTTGGTAGACTCCTGTAAAAATATTATACCTGTTAAAAAAAGTATGACATTGTTCACTTTTCATTAAAATAAAATACAATATAGCGATTGAACTCCCCAAAGTGTCTTCAAAATCTCATAAAATCATTAAAAGGATGTGTTGGGTTGAAAATTTCCCATAAAATACAACTAATTCATGATTTAGGGTAGTATTCTTAAATTTAGAATATTATTTTATCCTAAATTACCCGATTTACCCTCAAACTCGATAATTTAAATTACTAATATTACTATTCATATTGGCCAAAAATGGAAGGTACATATTTAATTAATTTGGGCCTTGTGGTTCCAAATATTTAATCCATTTTAAAAATTCAAAAAACATAATTGAAAAAAGTAATTTAAAATTAATCTTGTAAACATGGTGAGAAAAAGTGTTTTAAAACTTTAAATCTCTAATATTTAAATATGTTATTATATAAAAATTCAATATAAATAATATTAAAATTAACTTAATTGTATTAATAGATATTTTATTGATCTAATTTCATAATAAATATAATTTAAACTATAATTTAACCTCAAAAATTATTTTGATAAGAAGTAAATTATCAATTAAAAAGTATTATTTTTACTATTCATTAAAAACAGAACATATTAGAAAAATAAAATAAAACAACAAAAGTAAAATTTTATATTAGTATTTAAAAAATAATATTAATTTTTTCAAATATATATTATGAAATTATCAATATTTATTTTTAAAATGTGTTCCCCATTAAAAGGTGGAAAAGAAATCTTTAGAAAAAGATAGATTTTTATTCATAAAAGTGGATTTATTTATATATATTGTCTAGAAAACACATAAGATAATTGTTAAAAATTATATCAAATATAAAATATTTAAATTTCATAATTTGGTAAATATTATTCATTCCCTTATATTTAACAGCTAGGCTATAATTATATTTCATTTTTATTTTATGTTGGGTGTTGCGTGCAACATAATCTTTCAAAAATACTAACTATAAAAAGATACATACCATGAAACATTGAGGTGTTTCACTCTCCCCTATTCTGATAAATTTCATCCTCAAAATTTTAAATTTCACTTCAAAAATAAAATTTTGATACATGAAAATTATTTTGTGGGGAAACCAGATCGAATATGGGGTTAATAAAATAGCCTCTTAAGAAGAGGGAAATGGAAATGTGAAGGTCACCAAAAATTATGATTTAAAATAAGAGAAAACTAGTTGAAATTGGAAGCATTGACATTTAAGAGAAATATAAAAATCATGTTTTGATGGATAGTGATTGATAACATCATCATTATAATGTTAACAATCACAACATCATAAATTTTTTATCTGTTAAAAGATCATTGATTTATCATAATAAAAAGTATACATATAACAATTTTTCTCCAAAATCATTTTCCTGGAGTATATAGATTCTTTTAATATATTGATAATAACCTGATAAAATAATATTAATTTATTACATTACTTGTCATAAGTATAATATTAGCCTTTTTATATGATTCAATATACTTTAACTTCCT
This sequence comes from Viscum album, assembly GCA_963277665.1. Classification (NCBI taxonomy): domain Eukaryota; kingdom Viridiplantae; phylum Streptophyta; class Magnoliopsida; order Santalales; family Viscaceae; genus Viscum; species Viscum album. The sequence continues at coordinate 1,717,303,439 of OY728125.1, forward strand.
CTTTTATGCAAGGAGATAGATGTTAAAGATGTATTTTCTTTTTGTTATGCATAAATTAGATTAATGACTCATAAGATCAAAAAGTAACGCCTTAGGTATTTAAATTTTACTAAAATAAAAATTGGTATCAAAAGATATTAATTATAATAAATCACACTTATAACCCCAAACAATAATTTCTAATGTTCAATTCCATCCTTTCCATGAGTAATTATCCAAAACACATATTTTTCAGATCATTGTCTAAAAAGGTATTTATATTTCAAAAATCAATCATACAATTAGATTATCCAAAAAAAATATAATTTATATCACATTTTTACCTTTCAAATATATGAATACTTTGATAATCATAAATCCTTAATGAAAATATACATTCTTCCAAAACTAAATCTTTTGGTTATTGATTATATTACTTAAATCCAAACATGTAGCAATACCAATAAGTATAATATAAAAAATAAAATAGATAACCAATTTCTTTTTCCATAATAATATCCCATAAACAAATATTTATCACCATTATCCCAACATCAACAATATATTAATGGTTATATCCCATCAATCACATGTCTTCTAAAATATCAGCTTTCAATTGAATCACTCCTCTTGGCTATCAGTTCTACTCCTGATGTACTTCATAATACAAAAATAATAAGTACTACAATACAATCCACACATGTCATAGAATCATTTATAAAATAATTATTTAATCCAAATAAACAATCACTCTAATAATTTCTCTTCATTAATAAACCATTGAATACACCTGATCATATTCATCATCATTTAGTTATTTATTACTAAAGAATGAAAGGATCCAAGAAATGACATAGCAGTCCAGAACTATCAGGGTTTAATGTAATGCAGCCTGAGGGAATACCCTCTTACTATGTGAACCACCACTCGGATCAAAGAGTTTTTGTTATCAATGAAAAAGATACTGGAATCCTAGACCACCATAGATGAAATATGATCTAAAATTATACTTCCTTCATACTAGGTGTGACTCATGTGGATGTTGTTGTTAAAGAGGATCTTACATATTCTATAGTCTATGTTTTCCTCAATCTTGTTTCCAATTATTCTACTATACATCCTTTGATACTAACTATAACAACCCGACCCCATTAACCTAGAGCTAGTTTTTTTACTTTATTACATGTTCTTGATTATAAGAGAATGATTCCTGAAGTACTGAATAGTTTATCAGCCCTGGTAAACTAGATACATACACAGTTCCATTTTTATATGGGTAATATGAAATAAATCATATTACCTAACCTGATTAAATACTCATAATACTTGAAAACCTATTAAATGATATCTTATTCATAACATGGGAGAACAAAACAAAACATGGGTGAGCTCAGATGACCCATATGGGGTTAATTACAACATAAACTATTATGAATGAATGAGCATAATCAACATCGAATGCTAGAAAACTGAACAAAAACTCCATTTAATCAATAACATATAAATGCAATGGATCCATATAATTTTTCATAGTGAAAATATTTTTAATAATAATAAATAAATATTTATTTAAGGTAATGCTTTATTATTTTATTTCATGTATCTAGCATATGAGCCACTACATAATCAAGAAATATTCTTAAGAAAATTTACATTATTTGGTATAAAACTATTTGATTCTTCATAGAAAAAACAAAAAGGGTTTTTTTCAACCAGTTTATGTCATGAGGCCTATCAATTCACCTAGGGTATTTCATTGAACTGTCCTCAATTTGTGTCATTCGTGTTTAAAAATAATTCCCCATATACCGAATAATCGATTTAAAAAGATATTTTTAAATCAATGTATCCCATACTACTTTAAAATATTGGAATCATAATCCCCATAAAAGTAAATAATTATCAAATGAAACATTGAATATCATGAAGGTAAAGAAATTATAGATATGATATATCAATGTGGATGTTCACCACAGAAAATAAAAAAGTTGCGAGTGAGGCATATCTCACAGAAATACAAGTGAGATAAGAAAAACACTTACATTAAAATTTTCTATAGTTAAATGTTCATAAAACTAATTTAAAATGTGTTAAATAATTTTATTAATTTATAACCAAACCATGTACATATTTATGATCATGTATATTTTCTTATTATACCATTATATCACCCGTTTGTTAATAATATTTGATTATTACCATTATTTTCAGTGTTAATTACTTCATATTCCTATGAATGATTTGTTGTGTATGTCATGGTTCTTGTGAATATAATGTGGTTACATCATATCGATAATTATATTAAAGTCATAGATATATTATTTATTTTTTACACACATTCCTACAATAATTATTTAATGGTGAACATTTAAAATAAATTGCATCATATCATGGATAGGGTAGGTCATACATACGCACGAGTGACGATGTCATTCCCTTAATGGTGAATGGGTAAGGAGGTGTATGGTTTATTAATTTTTCTAGAATAAATATAATTTACTATTATTTAATTATATATATATATATCCTTTATTTCCATCATTATACCCATCCATGTAAAGTGGGAATGATAAAAATTACACCACCATGTGGAGTAGGTAAGTCATATGTACGCATGCACCGTAATTCCAATTTTTATAGGATGGGTAAAAGGTAGAATATATTTGTATCATTGTAATAATAAAATAAAATAACATTAATTATAATACATTTATTACTTTATTATGAAAATAACATATTAAGGGGATGTTGAAGAAGAAACAATAATAAAATAGTCAATAAAGATGATTACATCTTCTTTGGCGAACGTCCTTCAATCTAATCTTAGTGATAATTTTTTTGGAATTTTGGATGGAAAAGAACCACTAGAACATAAAAAATTATATTTATAAGAATATTTTTTCTGTTTTGGTAGATCAATAATGATACAATTATTGTGAGGAAGTGAGACAGTAGGTGTCCTTTTATAATTGATGTGAGGGACACTTTCGGAAAACCTCAAAATATTAAAATATAATAAATAAATTATATATCCAAATAATTAAAATGGTCTAAAAATGAATATGTAAATAATTTTAGACCATATATTATCCCCATTGTTCTAATTTATTATATTTATTACTTTTATATAGTTTAATAATATATTAATTCAATAAAATACCATTATTTTCAAATTTAAAACTATTTATTTAATTTTTTTAAAATATATCATGAAAGAGTGTGACATATAATACAATGATTTTACACATATCTAATATATACTATTTATATATTAAATTATTTATAAACAATTCATCAAAAATAATATATCAAAATTATTTATTTTAAAATAAATTACTTTATGTTCCTGTTAGCCAAAAAAATTATGGTTTGGCATTGAATAATCTATTAAGATAATTATATAATTTATAATTTTAATAAAGTTATATAATTATAATAATTTCATTAATATCATAATAAACATTTAGGTTCATGAATATATTGATTTTTTTTCAATGTAGACACAAAAATTTTATTAAATACAAAGAGAGTGACATTTCGTGACTATCACTGATTTAAATAATATATAATTCATTTACATGGAAAAGTGTTCAATGAGAAAATATAGTTATATATTAAGGTTATTATGGTATAATATTATTCAACTAGTATTTTTTTGGACATATGTAGTTCATGGTTTTACCTTTATCTTTTGGTTTTAACCAGTATTTAACCCCTTCGACTCTTATTGTGTCAAATGGATTGTTACACTTCGAGGGTCAATATATTTATATTAATATGAAAAAAAACCATAGGTGTATAATATATAACATTTTTAATTTTATAAAAAATAATTTTTTATAGATTTATATTTTTATTAATTTTATATTATTTAATAAAATATTATTTATTTTAAAATATCATTATTGTCTATGTTGACACTATTAATTACATTACATTTTAAAAATATCAACACAAACCAGATATCTTTGAACCAACTCTTTTAATACATCCTTATCATGTCATGTTAATCTATAAAATTATTTTATACCATTAAATATCTCAAATTATATTTATTTTAATATCATTTATTTTATATTTCTCTAATTAAACAGTTACTCCATCATCAGTGTGCACTCTGTTAAAAAAAGAATTTCTTTCCTAAAATTAAAAATTATTCTTCATGATAAATATAACAATTTTATCTTTAAATATAAATTTTTTATTCTAATATATCACCTAGGTAACCCCACATTAAAATATTATCCTTGTAAAAACCAAATTATGACATCTTTGACTTTTCTTTAAAATAAAATACTATAAAGGGAATAATGTTATCCAAGTGGCTCAAAAAGTTCATAAAATTTTCCGGATTGTGATTTTAGTCGAATTTTACTCATCCGATGAAATTGGAAAAAGTTTTAGAGTATTTTTCTAATAATTATAATATTATTTTATCATAAATGTTATGATTTACCCTTAACAAAGGTAATTAAATTCACTAAAGTTTCTATTAATATTGACCAAAAAATAAAAGGTGACAATTTAATAAATTTTGATCTTATAATTAAAAATGTAAAATCCATTTTTCAAAATTCAGATCACATAACATGATAGAATTAATTTAAAATTAATCTCATAGACTGGGTGAGAGAATGGGTTTTTAAGGTGAGAATGTAAAGAAAATTGAAATGTTTTTATATCAAAATTCAATTTACAAAATATTCCAATGATCTCCATTGAATTAATATATATATTAGTTATCTAATTTTACATTAAAATAAATTTTAAATATAATTTCAAATCATAAATTATTTAGGCGAAAAGTCAGTTTTTAATTAAAATGTAGTATTTTTTACTATTCCTAAAAAATGAATCATAACAAAAAAATAACAAGAAATCAACCAAATTAAAATTTGATAGTTTTTATTATAAAATTAAGTTTATTTTTCCAATATAATTTATAATAGTGTCAAAATTTATTTTTAAAGCAAGTGCTCCATTAAAATTCGAAAAAACTACCTTTAGAAATATATATATTTTTACGCATAAAAATTGATTTATTTTTATGTAATGTTTATATAACACATAATTTGAATATTAAATTTTTTTATTGAACTTATAATATATAAATTTTATAATATGGTTAATATTATTCATTCATTACTATTTAATGTCTAGGTTATAATAATATCTCATTGTTCATTTAAACAGGGTGTTGCATACAATGTAAGCTTTTGAAATGACTATTCAAAATGAGAGATATACCATGAAATCATGGGGTGTTAAATTATCCCCTACCTTATAAAATTTCATCCATTCAATTATAAATTTCACATTAACAATATATGTTTTCATGAAAATTTCATTGAGGGGTACCAACATCCGAAATAGTGTTAATACGACATTCTCTTAGTAAGAGAAAAAGGGAAATATGATGGTCACCCAAAAATAGCCTTTAAAATAAGAGAACATTAAAAGAATGTGAAAAATGGACGTAGAAGAAATATATAACTATCATTTTCTGATGGAGAGTGATAGAGAATACAGTGATTAGAAAGTTATCCCTAAAAAATGGTAAATTTCTTATTATTGAAAAGACCATTGATTTCTCAGAATGAAAAGTAAATAGATAAACCTTTTTCCCCAAAATAATTTCCGTAGAGTTGAGGGATAAATTTAATATATATATATATATAAACACTTAATATGTAAAATTACATTATTAATTTCCATTTCATAAGTATATTCTCATCTTTTTTGTGATCTGACCTAATTTCACTTTATATTTTATGCCAGGATATAGATGTTCAATATGAATTTTTTTATTGAACCCTGAAGATCAATAATGAATCATAAGATCCACAAGACATTCCTCAGTCATTTAAATGTTTACGAAAACCAAAATTATTCACATATGATACCCAATATAATAATTATAATTTATAACCTCAAATAATAATATCCAATGTCCAAATTAATCTAATTCATAAGTAGTCGTCAAAATCACATCTGTCTAAATTCAATGGCCAAGTTTTTCTCCTAATTCAAAAAATAAATATTCAAATTAGATTCCCAAAACAATATATTTTATCTCTTATTTTCACATGTCAAATATATGAATACCTTGATCACCTAAAAACCGTAATGAAAACATGCACTCTTCCAAAAATAAAATAACAGGTTATTGAATATATTTATCAATTCCAAACATGTATTAAACCCAAAAAAGAAAACATAAACCATGAGATCACAAACCACATACTTTTCCACCAGTACTATCCCATAAAAATATATTTATGATTTATTTCTCAACATCAAGAATATATTCTGAGCTATATTCCCCCAATTATGTGCTTTCAAAAAGATCAACTTGTAATAAAATCACTTCTCTTGGTTACTAGTACTACTCATAATATGCTTCCAAATCCTAAAAGAAGAGGTAAGAGTGATAAATTATTAAAAATATAGCGCATTATTTATAAAATAATTCAGGAACCAAAATACACAAGAACATTAAAAATTAAAATTAATTCATAAACCATTTACTACGCTTCATCATCTTAATCCTTAATATATGAGGCCATTATTTTAATTCCCCTTGATAACCAAACATTACATTTTTACTTGGAAATTACTTACTTTGTGTCCTTATATCACATAACCAAAAAATCTTTCCATCCCTATAATATTTTTACATGGGGTGTTCATTCTAACATTATCATCATACAAGAAATTTAATCACTTTTTCTCTATAGTTTCTATCACCTGTGCTCTTAGAAAACTCTATCCATCCCTTATTTTGAGAGTTCAAGAGTTAGTTATGGTCCAAGTTGTAATTAATATATAATTATAATTGGTTATGTATAATAAAATTATTTTTAACACCAGTATTTATGTCATCTTATTCCTCATCAACACATTTAATATCACATTCAACATTAACCAGGTTTCTTCTGGTTATATCCACCGACTAAACCTAAAAAACACACAATGACCAATACTAATCAGAGTGAATTATCATTTTTAGGATGAATAAATCATGATATATTCTTATAAATTTTTAATTACATGTTTTAAAACAATATTTTTCATATTCATTATCAATTCTATAGTATTTTATCCTATAATTATACTTATCCAAAAAAGTCATTCACCAGGTTATGTTCTGAAGTCTATGTTTTCCAAAACATAATTCTCAATGTTTCTACTAAATATCCTTTGATAAAAACTATAACACCCCAACCCCAGTAACTAAAGGATATTTCCTTAATTTATTAAATTATCATGATTACAGATGCTTCGCAAATAAAAGAATATTTTTGAAGTATTGTTAAAATAGATAGAAACATGAATTCCTTTTATACATTGGTAATAATAAACAAAACATAATACATAACAAATGTAAATTCTATGAATCATTTAAAAATAATTCATTGATATATTCTTTATAACCTGGTAAAATTAAACAAAATAATGGTGATCTGAAATATTCAGTAAGGTTTTGAGTATAATTCAAATTATCTTGAATCAATGAGCGTAATCAATATGGCATGATATGTAACTGACCAAAAATTCCATTTAATCAATAAATCAATAATAAAATTCATCTATATATTATTTTATATTTAATAATATCATAGATAAAAATAATTTAACAATTAAATAAGAAAATTCCTAAATATACGACATCATATTTCTGGTACATGAAAAAATATACCATCAAGAGCAATACTCAAGACAGTTTAAGCCTATAGGTAGAAACCCTTCTGGGTTTTCTTGGAAAAACACAATGAGGTTTTCATCAATAGGTAAATCTCATGAGACAAGTTGATTCATCAAGGGGATTTCATTAACCAGCATGCAACCCATGTATTTCATGTCTAAATAAATCCTTATATATCATTTAATAGATTTAAAATGAAAATTTTAAGTCAATGTGTCCCATGACACATTGAAATATTTGAATCATATGAAAAATAAAACTATGTAATACTAAAATGAAACATTGAATACCATGAGGATAAATGTATTCATGATATGATATATCAAATAGGTGGTATTCCACAAATAATAAGTAAATTGTGAATAAGGCATATCTTATAGAAATAGAACTGAGATGATTAAAACTCTTAACTTGGACTTTCCAAAAGATTAATGTACTTTATTCGCATGTCTAACAGTTTAAAGAAATTTATTAATTTATTAGAGATCCAGAACCATATTCATGATATCATATATAATTCTCTCACACCAACTTATCACTCATTTGTTAATAATATTTCATTGTTAACATTATTTTGTGTGTTAACTACTTCATTTTCCTATTCATGTTTTGTTATTTAGTATCGGTTCTTGTGAATATGATATAGTTCCTTCATATCTCCAATGAAATTAATTTCATATATATCATATTTATTCATTATATACATTCTTATAGTCATTATTTAATGGTAAACATGGAAATTGAATCGCATCGCATTGTAGATATGGTAGTTCGTACATACACACGAGTGACAATATTTTTCCTTTTATGGTGACAAGATAAGGATGATTATGGTATATAAATTTTTACAAAATCAATATCATGTCATATTTATCATATATATTCACTATTTCCATCATTATACCCATAAAAGTAATGTGGTGACGAAAAAATTATAGCCCGACGCCGAGATGGTATGTTTTACATACACACGCATATTGCTTTAATTTTACTACATTAGTTAAAAGGTGGAATATGGTTTTTCCATAATCATAAAAAAAATAGAATATATATATATGTTATACTTTATTTATTAATTTATCATGGATACATGACAAGAAGATTAAGTGGAAGATGAAATAAAATTTAAGGAGTCAACAAAGATGATTACCTCTTCCTTAGCGGACTTTATTAATCTGTTATTAAGTTTTATAGGGTAGGACTTCTAGAAGTACCTGAACCTCTAGAATGTAATGAATGATATTGAGAAGGGGAAGTGGCTGGGTTTGTTCAAGATAGATTACACAATTGTTATGATTAAGTGAGGGAGGAATCTCACATTAATAATTGAGGTGATGGGTACTTTTAGAAAACATACAAATATTAAAATATACTAATGTAATTATAGATAAAAAGATATAAAATTGGTAAATGAATTTATATTGGGAGACATTTTATACCATATAATATAACCATTGGTCTTATATATTAATTTTATGTTTTTTAAATAATTTAGAAAATTATTAATTCAATAAAACACCACTATTCTCACATTTGATAGTATTAATTAAATTTAACTTCATATACTTCTAGAAAAAGTGATAATTCTAATATGATACATGTAGAAATATCTAATACATCCTATTGTTCTGAAAAAAATATACTAATTCAATCATCCAAAATATATCAACATTAATACTTTTAAAAACAATTATTCTATTTTTTAGTTAATTGAAAAAATAATTTTTTAGAATTAAAGATGAGTTTTTGGTAATTATATAATTTTAAAAAATTAAAAAAAATTATATTGAATAAAAATTCATTGAGATAAACATAAAAATATTGGTTCATTAATTTCTTAATTTTTCCCATTTTTGGAAACTTAAATGATATTAAATACTAAGAGATTTATATTTTTTAACTATCATTGATTAAAATAATATATAATACATTTTCATGGAAAAGTTTCCATATAAAAACTAAAATTAGATCTTTATATGATAAGTGTCAAATAATGTTCATTAAATTATTTTTCGACAAATTTATGTTAGGGTTATACACTTATCTTTTTGTTTTAACCCTTATTTATCCTTTGTTTACTCGTATAATGACAACATGGTTTTTAACACATTAACAGTTAATAAACATACTATAAATTGAAAAACGATCCATAAATGGATAGTTGATGAAATATTAATCATTATAAAAATAATTTGGAAAGTATATATATAATGAATAATTTTATATAATTTTATAAAATATTACTAATTATATAAAATATTTACTATATATTTTGACACTTCTCATTACTTTGACTATTAGACATATAAATAAAACAAGATACATTATAAAAAAAATCATTTCATATATCTGTAACATATTCTGGTCATCTATAAAATTATTTCATGTCATTATTTATTTCAAAATATATTTATTTTAATATTTTTATATCATTTATTTGATATTATTATTAATTAAACAATTTCTGCATCATCATTATCAAGACATTAAAGTAATTATGTATTCCCTACAATTAACAATAAAATTCCATGATGGATAGAAATATTTTAACATTAATAAGACTATGTGTAGTCGAATATATCCCCTTTGTAAAATCATAATAGAATATTAATCTTGTTAAAAACAAGTGTATGACATCATTGACTTTTCATTAAAATAAACTACTATAAAGGGATAAATGTCATCTAATTAGATCCAAAATCTCATAAAATCTACCTAAGTATTATTTCATTCGACAATAACTCTTCTAATAAAACTAGGGCATGTGTTATTTTAATTTTATAATATCTATATTGTTATTTTTATTCTTAATTACTAGATTTACCCTTAACTTTTTTAATTAAAATCACTTTTGTAACTATTCATATTGGCCAAAAAAGGGACCAATTTATATAATTTGGACCTTCTGATTAAAAATATTGAATCTATTTTTCAATAATCAAAACACATAACTAATAAAAATTAATTTAATGTTAATCTCATAGACATGGTGATAAAATGGGTTTTTAAAGACAAAGAGAGCATGTAATGCCATGGACCCCTCCAGTCCATTCTTTTGTGAAAACATAATGCATGAGATATTCTGGGAGGTAATAGTGACTCATTTCAAGAGTTTTCTAGATTTTTCATTGGTGAGTGGCATCGGTAGGTGGCGTCAATGAGTGGAATCAATTAGTGTTGTTGGTGAGTGAAATTGGTGGGTCACATCAGTGAATCATTTCAATATGTGGCGTTAGTGATTCAGGTGCCAGTAGGTGGCATTAGTGGGTTGTGTCGGTGACTCGCTATTAGAGGGTCGCATCAGTGACTCTCTGTCGATGGGTCACATCGATAACTCATGTCAGTTGGGGATTTCGGTGAGACAAGAATCAGTAAGTTTCATTTGTGACTCACCATCGGTGACTCGCATCGGTGACTCACATCGTTGACTCACCCAATGGTGATTCAATTCCAGGTTTCACAAGTTTCACCAGTTTCTTCCATTTGACATTTTATTTGAATAAAAATGATTTTAAAACCATATTTAATGAGTTTTTTGGGATGTTTAAAATGTTATCTATCTCCTAAAACATGAAACATCCATTTAACCCTAAACCACATGTTCATGACTGTGATCCAGTATTAAGGGAATTTTGGAACTATTTCCCCATCAAATTAGGATATAGCCTATCTAAAGCCAAGAACTTTTCCACCATCACAAGTTTCCTTTAATCATGATACCTAGGCACCCAGAACCCTTCTTCTCTAAGTGATTGTGTGTTTTTAGAGAGCCCCCTTGGGTTGTGACTCCCTAGAGGTTCTTCCTGCTATTTTTTCACCCCCTATTTTAGCGCAAGGAGGAGTTACTGATCGACTATTGTTCGATGTAAGGATATCTTATTCTTTATTTAATTGTGTATCATACAGCATGGTAATATGATGTGTCTTTGAGAATGTGGTCAACCCCCAATCTTATATAAGGATTTCACCAATATGAATAAACCTATTATGATAGCAGGTTTTGTTACTTTAAAAATAAATGAGGGGTTAAAAAAATATGATGATGATCATTTGTTTTCTTTGTTATCGTTAATCCAAGTTGTAAATTTTATGGGTTTGATCCCTTTTAAAATCAGTCCGTTTGTGGTCTTTTTTTGTAGCAGTATGGCTTGTGGAATACTAATATAAACTTGAAAATCTGACTAATCATGTATACCTGGTTAAATAAATGGATTATTGAGGATTGAACTTGTTCTTTGATCACCCATGAATAATAAAAGTGTAATTAAGTAATTAGGGATGGTAAATATTATTACACATTGAGTTTTTGGTGTGGCTATGTACTATGTGTGGTTATGTTTTTTCTTGTGTATTGTGTTGATCATGTGGTGTTGTGGATGGGGGTGTGGCTGTTTGTGTGGGGTGTTATGGGTGGTGTAATGGAACCATAGGTTGAGAGATTGGTTGATTGTGGAATGGATAAGCTTCTTATTCTATGGGATTGCCTCTCGACTATGTAATGGTTTTTGGGGAATGGTATGTTTATGCATCGAGGCTATCGAGTATGGTTGTGATGAGGTTTTTTGGAGGGTTTGTCTTTAAGTTGGGGGTTTTCTTGTTGAGATAAAGGACAGAGTGACATGACATTGAAGAATGATAATGGAAGTGGTTGTCTGGGATGTTAGTGCAAAGGAAATGTGGAGTGGGATGTTTTATCATGGTTTTCTTCACCTATTTGGCTTGGTTGTGAGGCTGGATGTGTGATATGGTTGTCTATTTCCTATGTAGGAATAGAAATACTGGTAAATTCATAATAAAGTCAAAATGATTTGGTGTTCTATAGAATTATTTTATCAACTTCGGAAGTGACCAGCGTTCTTCCCGATACTGACTGAAAATTATAAACTTTTATTAAAAGAAAGAGAGATACAAGAAAGAAAACAAGATAAAAAGTTCACGACGGTCGAAAATGATGAAGACCGATGGAATCCCATCAGACAACCAAAGAACCCTCAATAGGAAGAGATCTTGTGCTAGAAAAAATCTGAATCCTTTCATCTTGATTGCCTTTAGAGGCTAGGAAGTCTTCCAGCATATTACCTTCACGCCATGTATGGAGAACAAACATGTTTGAATGAATGAAAGCCTTGCAAGCACGGATTGAATAAGTAATATTCCAGGGGAAATCCACTTTACCTTTCAAGGCATTAATCACAATAGCAGAATCTGATTCAATTTCAGATAGATGGATAGATCTTTCCATACACATTTTGAGACCTAGAAGAAGCGCTAGTGCCTCAGCCACCACCGAATTACCTTCCCCAAAGAAAGCTGAAAAGGCCACAACAACCGAACCGCGATCATCCTAAATAACACCGTCACCACGCATAACTCCTTGCACACAAGAACCATCAGTATTTAATTTAATACCATCGATAGGAGGATGCCAACACACCCATACACTAGTAGACCTCCGCCCAGAAATTGTTGCATCTGTCAAAGTATCCGATGAAACAAAAGAATGCAGAACTAGAGAAATACTCACACATTTACACTTTTTCACAAATGAAGAGAGAAGGTTCAAAATTTTAAATTTGATGTACTTCAAGTTTGGACGGGATCCATGATGACCAGTAGCATTCCGCATTTCCCATAAAGTCCAACAAGCAGCAAGGATGAGTAAAGACCACCCCTTGGCTTGTGCAGAACCCCTCTCCTGAGAATTCCAACATGCTTGCAAAAATTCTTCCACTGTATCCACACACCCACTAAAATATGAAAAACTAGCAACATGAACCCACAGATGAACAACCTAATCACTTTTGCAAAAAAGATGAAAAACAGTCTCAGAATTAGAGAATAAGCAGCATTTACATTTTGAAATAAGAGGAATTGAAATCCATTGAATATTGTCATCAGTAGGAATAGAACCATTGCGGATTCTCTCGAGAAGAAAACTAAATTTATTAGAAAGGTCTTTACACAAAATTCTAATGCCCAAATAGTCCAAAATAGGGGAAGGATGAACCATAGAACGAAAAGCTGAGCATGACATATTACCAGTGGAAGAAGACGTAATGTAACATTTGTGGTCTTATTTTTATATGGAACCCCATAGGTTTGGATTATTTTTTTCTACCTATATATATATATATATTATTTCCTTGTAAATTCTATGGACACCCCACCCTATTTGAGCATTATATAATAAACACTCGCATTATTAGGGGTAAGGGTGTCTTTTCCAAACATCCCAGTGGGAAGATGGATGGATGGCCACCCACTCTTCCATAATCCATGTTCTAGGTGGTGATATCCAAAGACTACTTGGGAAGGTTGTTGTTTGTGATCCCCATGTGTGTGTAGGAGAGCTGTTGTTTCCATGTGTATTCAGGATGAGATGTGTTGTAGTTCCCATGTGTCATCAGAATGTGGTGTGGTTTGTGGACCAGGTTTCTGTGAGCAGGATGAGATGTGGTGTGGTTTGTGGCTCATGTGTCTATGAGGGGATGAGGTGTGATATTTTTGGAAGAGATGGGATCCCCAAGACATCCTCTATTAGGGTGCACGAGTGGATAATAATTGGGAATGTTTTGTGGTGTACCCTCTCAGCGATGTGCCCTATATTACTTTACATGACTTGCGTTATTTGGCGAGTTTTCCATTATTGGGGTTGGGGCGGCTAGTATACCTTTATATGTGCTTTTGGATTCTTCTATTTTCTCATAGGGGTATTAGTATGGTTCCCCACTTGTGCACGATATACATTGGTTTTTATACTGTGTATACTTGTACGCTCACCCTATGTTATAAAACAGATTTTAAGTTTCCAAGAGGCCTATGTTGATCATGTTGGACAATACAAGATCGAATGTTGGGTATATTTATGGTGTTGCTTCTTATATTTTCTTTTGGTATTTAATTTAGAGACACTTTATTTTATATCAAATAAATTTTCAACATTCTTGTGGGTTGGTTTGTATTTTATTTTATCTATATATATCTATGTTGGAGTTGTTTGAGGATGGTATATCTTATCTCCTGATCTTGGTTACTTTAATCAGGGAAATGCCTCCCTTTTTTTATGTTATATTTCTATACCCTTGGTACTTCTTGCTACCCTATGTACTACTGGAGGTAGGACTCTAGGGTCATTATCACTCTTCCATCATTTATATCTCAAGAGGGTCATCATTGGAGGAAGGGGGTCATGAAAGAATGGTATTAAAGGTGATGGTTGAGAGATATGATAGATTTTGTAGTTAGTAAAAGTTAGGATTACGTGGGTTAATAGGGAAATAGTGTTATGAGACATTGGTGTGTGACATAGGTTAGGAAATACCGACTAAGAAAAGATATTTTAGGCCCCTAGTGATCCAATGAAAGGACTTTGAGCTTATTAAACAACCAAGTGAGGCAACACTATTTACAAGGTAGAGACCCTTGGAAAGGTACATGCATTATAATGACTTGTGTTCTTATTTGAATTGGGAGTTTCAAGGAATTTAATTAAATAATATGTTAAAATTATTCTTAAATAAAATTCCATTCTAATTGGTCATATGAGTTCCTTTTTTACCTTTCAGTTATGGAACCCAAGCCATTATCCACAAGTGGCTCAGGTAGTAGAGGATTAGCAGGATGATCAGGTTTATCCATGGAGGGTTGGTCTAGAGGAGTAGGGAAATTTGTTTCGTAGAATGTTATGTGATTTCCAGTGGCATACAAAGTTAAAGTATGCTGAAATTGTCTCGAACATAGATATAGAGAGTTGGTTAATGGATATTGAGATCACCATTATCTGGATCCATGTTTGACGGAGTACTGGGATGTGTTGGTGGTTATCCAGATGAGGGTACCTATGCATCAGTGGTGGATTTAGTTCATAGGGGAGATAAAGGATTCTGATTTTCTATGGGTTGATTTCAAGAATGAGTTCCTAGAATAATTCTTTTATTCAACCATGAATTCAAAGAAGAGATAAGAGATACTCTAACTCTAGAAGGGGAGTATATTGGTACAATATATTTGATCAAAATCAAGTATCTACTTCATTTTTCTATAGTTTTCTTTCCAGATGAGGAGTCTCAGGAAATATGCTTAAAGGAGGAATTTTTTCTTTCCATCCAGTACACAGTTACTCCCTAAACCTAGCGAACATACCAGGTGGTCTTGATGAAAGAAGAGGTGGTTTATAAAATTCACATGTGAGGAGGTATACTACAATAAGGGATCCAATAGGGTTATTAGAAGGGAAAGGATACCACCGGAAGGACTTAGGTACCATGGCCTTTTAGGTTTCGACCGTTAGAGAGTCAACCTCAGCTATTTTGGTTTCTACCTTTTGGTTCTTGTGCCCATCCTAAAGGCCTAGGTCCAGTGTTTTTTATCTATGAAGTTTGTGGGAACCTTCAACGTCAGTTATAAATGGTTGTTTGAGATTAGTATGGTGGGATTGGACTGGTTTGTTTCCCACCTCATTAGTAGTTCTCCACCTGGCCATTTCAGTAGTAGGGAAATAGGTTTCTACTACACCGAGGGAAGATAGGGTAGGTTGAGGTCATCCTCAAGGAATTACTTAGGGACCATGACCTAGAAATGTTCAAGAATGTAGTCATCAGTAGAGGGTAAGAGGATCTAGGTGTTTTTGTTTATATGTTGTATAGGTAGTAGTTCCAGCAGGACCAAAGATCGTTTGAGTTAAGATAAGTTTTTCAATAATATTTCTTATGCCTTGTGGGATTTAGGATCTTCGTACTCATTTTTTTCACCCACTATAGCCTATTCTATGGCGATTTAAATAGATAGGTTTCATGTTCCCCTAGTGTAGATTACACTAATTGGAGGTCTGACCAACTTGTTTGATATATGTTGGGGATGTAGACTGATGATGGGGGAACATCCGTCCCGTGGGGATCTTTTCATGAAATAGATGCATCCATATGATATCATTATTTTCATTACCTATTTGTATTATTTACATTATTTTATTGACTATTTCTGGATTAGGGTTTTGTTTTTAGAGGTGGGTGGACAACATGTTTCTTTTGTTGGAGAGTGGAGCTATCAGGTGGGGATTTGACATGTAAAGCCTTTTATTTACTGGTTGGATTAATTTTTAGTGGGTTTGGTAGATGCCGAGATGTTGGACGATCCTAGAGTTTTTTTGGAGTTCTTGGATTTTTTCCCAGAGGAGGTTGTGACTCTACCCCCTCGACGTGATGTTGTGTTCTGGATAGAACAACAACCCTGTACCACTCTGATTTCGATGGATCCTTATTTGATGAAACCTTCTGAATTGTGCGAGTTATGGATTTATATCGGTGACTTCATGAAGAAGGTATTTATACATCCTATTGTTCCATCGTAGGGTGCTTCATTCTTGTTCCCAAAGAATTAACTTGGTTGTCCAAAGTTATGCATAGACTATCAACGGTTGAACCAGGTGATGGTCAAGAACCATTACCCTCTCCCGCGGATAGATGATCTTTTCAACAAGCTGAGGGGATCAAGTTGGTTTTTTAAGATTTATCTATGGTCTGGGTATCAACAGCTAAGGGTTAAGGATGGTGAAATCCCAAAGACTAATGTTTGGTGCAATTATGTGAACTTAGAGATTGTGGTTATGTTGTTTGGTGTAACGAATGCACCGACCAGGTTCATTGGGCTTATGAACTATGTCATTCACGAGTTTCTAGATTGGTTCGTCATTGTATTCATTAATGTCATTATAATCTACTCAATGTAGGAGGAGGAGCATACTGAGTATCTTAGGACTATCTTGGATGTTATTCGATGACAGAATCTCTACGAAAAGTTGTCCAAGTGAATGTTTTGGACATGGTATGTCCATTTAATTAGACATGTGGTGTCTAATCAGGGCATAGTGGTGGACCTTTTTAAGGTCATGGAAGTAGTTTCTCGGGAAGCACCCATGAAAGTGGTGGAGATCTATAGTTTCTTGTCATAGTAGGTTATTACCAAAGATTTTTACCTGATTTCTTTTGAGTTTCAACTTCATTGATGAATCTAACTAGAAAGGGCCGGGCCTTTCTTTGGAGTGAGTAGTTTCTAGAAGATTTAATATATCTAAAGGGGAATTTGGTCAACTCTCCAGTATTATGGTTTCTAGAGGAAAGGGTGATGTTTGATGTATTTTTCAATGCTACCCATTTAGGATTAAGATTCATTTTGATGTAGAAACAGGGAGAGATAACTTATGGGTATAAGTAATTATTTCCCCATGAATGTAACAATGCCACCAATGATCTGGATTTAGTAGCAGTGGTGTTTTTTATAAATTTGAGGTAGAATTACCTCATTGGGGATAAATTTTTGGTGTTCACAGATCACAAGAGGTTGAGTTATATCTTTTAAAAGTGAAATATGAAATTGAAACAATGGTGGTGGATGGAGTTTCTTTGGGAAAACGATTTTTAGATCTCCTACACCTCATGAAAGGGGATTGTTGTAGCTGATTTCTTGAACAGAATGTCACAGAGAGAGGTAGTTCAGAAATCTACATAATCTTGTAAGGTGACGGGGGAGTTATCCACCTTTCACTTAGATGTTGGAAAAGATAGTGGGGAGGTTTTCTATTTCAGATGATAGTGCAACCTTCTTGGATGCATCAATTTTGAGGAGTCTCTATGGGGAGAGATAAAGGCATAGGTGATTCACACTCACGTTGACCAGGGTGACATTTCGAGAGGATGGATGGAGGATGGCCAGAATCAGACATTATTCCATGAGAGGTTGTTAATTATAGTATAAATTCATGAGGGATTTATCAATGAGATTCATAAATCACATTTTTAAGTGAATAAATGGGTTTTAAGATGTACTATGGCTTGAGGGATCTGTTTTGGTGACCTAGGATGAAACATGTTGTGGAAAAGTTTGTGAAAAAAATGCTTGGTGTTCCAGCAAGTGAAGTTTGAGCACCAAGTTGATAGTGGTTTCTTGCAGCCATTAGATTCCTCTGAGTGGAAATGGGATGACATATTGATGTATTTCATCATAGGTATACCTAGGTCTCTGGGAGATTGTGATGTAATCATGGTAGTAGTGGTTGACAAAATTGACTCACTTTATGGAAATTAAGGAGTCGAGCGCAGTGGATGCCTTAACACAAAGGTATGTGGATGAGTTGGTGTAGCTGTATATAAGTTATGAGATCCATTTTCATGGATTAGAATCTTTGTTTTATATCACGATTCTGGGGGTGATTGTAGAAATTTTTCATAACTCAGTTACACCTCAGCACTACTTTCCACACATAGTTAGATGGGAAGATAGAATGTAAAATCGAGACATTGGAGGAAATGTTGTGATAATGCTTTTTGGACTTTGGAAGATCTTGGGTATAAAAATTTCCCTTGGTATAGTTCACATAAAACAATATATTTCAATCTTCCATTAGAATGGATCTATTTGAAGCTTTGAATGGGAGGTTATGCCATTCACTATTATGTCAGACAGAGGTTGGGGAGATAGTTGTTCTTGGATCTGAGTTACTATAGAGAATGAAAAATAAGGTTAATATTATTTGTGAGAGTATGAAGGCAGCGTAATATTGATATAAGTCGTATGCTAATCATAGGTAGAGGCCCTTAGAGTTTGAGGTTGGGGACCATGTGTTCTTAAAAGATTCCCCTCAAAATGGGTAGCAGAGGTTTGGGAGGGGGAGTAACCTTTCCCTAATGTTTTTCAGAATATTAAAGGTATTAATGTGAGTTGGCATGGTGGAATTCCATTTGACTCTGCTACCATGGTTAAAGAGGATCCATAATGACTTTCACATCTCCCAGCTTCATCTGTACCTTCACAATGACTCCCACGTCATTGAATGGAGAGAATTGGATATTAAGGAAGATGCAATGTTCGTGGAACAGCTAGTTGAGATCCAAGATCATCAGGACAAGGTGCTTCAGGGAAGAACTATTCCATTGGTTCATTCGTTGTGGAGGCATGGTGTCCTGGAGGAGAGTACTTGAGAGTGAGATGGGAAGATGAGTTATGAGTATCCAAAGTTGTTATAAGTTTTGACTTTTCCTATTTTGTTTTGTAATTGTTGAAACTTGTTTTATATGAGATGTGTTGTTAATTGGTTATATGATGTGTGATAAATTCTTGACATTGGAAAGGGGGAGGACTTGATCCCTAATCATGATGCATTAATGATGATGCGACGAAACCTGTGTGGTCCAATTAGTGCCACCCAAAGCAGGTAGTATGTTGAAATGGAAGAAGAAATCCCCTAATTCATGTGTTCAGACAGTGCAACATTTAGTGCTTGTGTGGTGATTATTTTGGTCAGTTGGGTTAGTATATGTGGGAGGAGGTGATCTTTGATGTCTAGGATTCACTTTAGCTAACAAGATTTATAAGGTGGTTTATCCTTGAGAGATATCTAACAGGATGGTAAATTGGACCCCCTTTGTATTGGGATTAGATTTAAATTCATGGGGGTGACAAAAATTTGAGAAATATCTAATGTAATTTCCCAGAACACTCCAAACCATTCCATTGTAAAAATCCAATGCTTTAGGTGTTTTGGGAGGTAATAGTGACTCATTTCAATATTTTTCTTGTTTTCCTATTAATCAGAAGGTGAGTGGAGTTAGTAGGTTGTGTCGATATGTGAAGTTTGTAGGTGGGGTCAGTGAGTGGAATCATTGATCCATATTAGTGAACTAAGTTGGTATGTTTCATGCGTGAATAATGATTTGGTATGTGGCGTTGGTTGGTCACATCAGTGACTTGCTGTCGGTGGGTCGTGTCAGTGACTCGTTGTCGGTGGGTCGCACCGATGGCTCACATACGGAGGTGGTGTCGATGAGTCTTGAGTTTTTAGGTGGAATCATTGAGTGGTGTCAGTTGTTTTAGGTGTCCATATGTCACATTGATGACTCACAACGGCAACTTGCATCGGTGACACACCCAACAGTGGGTCATTTCTTGTTTTCTATAATTTTTACAGTTTCACCCCTTTGATAATTAATTTGACATAAAATGAGTTTAAAATATTAATAAATTAGTTTTTTGGCCTTTTAAAATTGTATTTATCTTTTAAAAATATGATTGGATTTAATGGCCTTTGAAACCATTTTCCCCATCGAAATAGGATCTGGCTAATCTAATGTCAAGATCCTTTCCTCACATTTTTGTCTCCCTTAATCTTGATACCAAGGCACCCATAACCCTTATTCCCTAAGTGATAATGCATTTGGGGTGATCCCCCTTGGATCATATCTCTTGATAGGTTCCTCCAACTATTTGTGCACCCCTTGTTTTAGCACATGGAGAAGTCGTTGACGGGCTATTGTTCACGTAAGGTATCCCTTAGTCTTTATTTTAATTGTGTATCATGTGAGGTGGTAATTTGATGCCTCTTTGAGAATGTTGTTGAAACCCAATCATAATTAAGGATTTTATGAAGATGAACATACCTGTTATGATAATATGTTTTGTTTCCTTGGTAATAAGTGAGGGACTGGGAAGTTGATGATGATAATAATTTATTTTATCTATTATCTTTGATCCATGTTGTGAATTGTATGGGTTTTATCCAACTAAAAATCATGGTTGTTGGTGGTCATTATTTGGGGACAATTATGGCTTGTGTATTAATGCTATAAATTTGGAAATCTATGTAATAACGTATACTCAGTTAAATAAATGGATTCCCTAGGATTGAACATATTCTATGATCACCCCTAAAAATGAAAATGGAATTAATGAATTAGTGATGCTAAATATAAATACACTCTGGTTGTTTAGGGTGGATGTGTGCTATGTGGGGTCCTGTTTGGCCATCTGTCTTGTACTGATCATGTGGTGTTGTGGCTGGGGGTTTGGCTATATATATGGGGTGGTACAAATGGTTTAATGAAATCATTGGTTTAGGGATTGGTTGATTGTGGAATGGATGAACTTGTTATGTAGTGGGAATACCTTTGGGGTATTTTATGGATGTTAAGCATGGTATATTTATACAATGGGGCTATAGAGTATGGTTTGGATGAGGTGTGTTGTGGGGTTTGGATGTATGTTGGGGGGTTTTCTTGGCGAGAGAAAGGATATGTAAACATGACTTTAAAGGATGATAATTTTAGTGATTGGCTAGGAAGTTATGGGAGAGGAAATGTGGAGTTGGTAGTTTTATCATGGGTTTCTTCCTCTATTTTCATGGTTGAGAGGCTAGTTGTGATGTGGTTGTTAGTTTCCATGGTAGGGATGAAAAACACGTAAATGCTTAATGATGTCGAAATGGTTTGGTGTTATGTGTATTTGTTTTATGATCTTTGGAAGTGACCATAAATCATTCTAATATGTGAATTTTGAGATAATATCAAATGTAGTTCTGTTGGATTGTTGTTGTTTTGAACCCCATAGAATGGGTTGAGTTTTTACTACCTATATATATATATATTTATTTATTTATTTCCTTGTGAATTTTATACACATGCCATCATAGATGAGAACTATTTGATGAACACTCCCATTATTAGGGGGAGGGCGTCTTTCATAAACATCATGGTGGGAGGATGGATGACAGGCCACTAGCTCTTCCCTGCTCCCCCTTCCAGGTGGTGATAGCCCAAGACTTCTCAAGAAGGTTGTGGATTGTGAGGACCAGGTGTGTGTGGGCGAGTTGTTCTTCCCAGGTCTCTTCGGGATAAAATTTTTTGTGGTTACATGGGGTCTTCAGGATGTGGTGTGGTTTGTGTCCCATATGTCTACAGGTGGGATGTGGTGTAGTATGTTCAAATGAGGTGGGACTATGAGGATGTCTGTCATTAGGGTGTGAGGGTGAATAATTAGTGGAAAAGTGGTGTGGGGTCCCCTATAATTTTCATTCTCTATATTACTTTACATGACTTGCATTATTTAGTGAGAGTTCCTTTGGTGAGGTTGGGGTGGCAGTATACCTTCTTAGGTGCTTTTCGTTTTTGTTTTTTTATCACATGGGCATTAGTATGTCTCTCCACTTGTGCACGAGATACTTTGGTTTTCCTATTGACTATACTTGTATGCTCACCCTATATTTTAAAACTACTTTGAAGTTTCTAGGAGGACTACATGGACCATGCTGGAAAGTACCAGCTCAGATGTTGGGGATAGTTACTATGTCACTACTTATCATTTCTTTTGGTATTTAATTTGGAGACTCTTTATTTTGTATCAGTAACATTTTGAATAAGAATGTGGGGTGGTTTGGATTTTATTTTTTTGTATATATATCTATCTATGAATTGTTTGAGGTTGGTACATCTTATCTCATGGCCTTTGGTACTATAAAAGGGTAATGTCTCCCATTTGTTTTGGTGATATTTATATATGCTTGGTGCTTTTTGCCACCCCGGGGACTACTGGAGGGGGGACTCGGGGGTCATTATCCCTCTTCCTTTATTGCCAGCTTAGGAGGGGAATCTTTGGATAGAGGGGGTCGTGATAGTGCAATGGTTTGAGATGTTTTTATATCCAAATTAAATATAAAAATGATTATAGTGAAATAATTAGAACTAAGATATGTAATTTTTATCTAATTTTATATTAAAATTAATTCTGAATATAATTTATCATCATAAATTCTATAGATGATAAATAATTCTTTAATTAAAATGCAGTAATTTTTTACTAGTCATCAAAAAATGAAGCATATCAGAGAAATACCAAAAATTCAACCAAACTATATTTTAATATTTGGATTTAAAAACTGAATTTTGTTTTTTCAAATATAATTTATAAAAGAGTGAAAATTTATATTTAAAACATGTGAAACATTAAAAGGCGGAAAACTGAATTAAAAAATCATCTTTTTATGGGTAAGAATGGATTTATTTTTATATCATGTATAGAAAACACATAAGATGAATGTTAAAAATTAGATTTATCATATAATATATATATATTTCATAATGTGGTCAATAGTAATCATTCCCACCAATTTTATGAATTAGTTATAATAATATTTCATTGTTCATTTAAGCTGAGTGTTGCGTGCAATATTTTCTTTAAAAATGATTACCATTAAAGAGATACATACCATGGGTTATTGGGGTGTTACAATATAGGCCATAAAAATGTTAAATGATTAATTTTAGAGGTAATAAATTGACATTGGAAGAGTAATGGTAGTATATTAAATAGTATCCATCATCATTGAAAGTGTAATTTATGGTTTTGTAAGTGTACCAGGCCTGCGTGATAAGAGTATTCAACAAACATTGGATGAATAATTTGGGGATACATAATCATAGATTTTAAACCTTGTAATAGTATTTTATGAATATAGAAGAGTAATATTTTACTTTATGAGGGTACATTGAAATATTTTCAAAGTAGCTTTGGAGTTTCTGACTTTTATTTTATTATTATGAATAGAAATTTCTAAAATTCATTATATTTTCATAATACTCTTTTATAAATATTATATTAATAATATAAATTTAAAATAATTTAAGTTAAATTGTTTTTAATTAATTTTGATGTTTCTTAACTATACTAGAATTCTTAAATATCACAATTATTGGTAAAATATGTGATCCTAGAGATGATTTCTAGATATTTGAATAATGATATATTGAGATGATCGTGGACCAAAACTCATGGTGATTTAAAATTTTAATATTTCAATTTATTTTTTTCTTCATAGATATTATTCATAATGAAATATTTTTCATTAAAATATTATTTAATTGTAACATCCTGTTCCACTGCCATTGGCTAGGGAATAGGTGGGTGTGATTTACTAGGACTTAAGTGATGTCCCCAAGACACCAGAGGCTAGAAATAAATACCAAGGTATTCCTACATAGTTAGGGATGATTTTCACTTCGAAAAAAATAACCACACACATGAAAAAATCTATAAAACCACTATATTATGCATGACTATAAGGAAATAAAACACAAGGTTTAACAAAAAAAATATATAACATAGTAAAAATAAGAAACAAAAAAAACTCAATGACTTGAGAGAAATCCAAAAAACACCCTAAAATATCCAATACCCAAATCAACAATCAATACCCATTGTATCATAACGCCTCACTAAAGAACATAGATACATTTCCTTTACTGATTTCTTGATAGATAATATTTATAAATACAGCAATGATCCCTTATAGGTCCATGTATAAAACTCAGTAGGATTTCCCCAATGACTTCCCAACTAAACACAGAAGGATATAATATGTTGGAACATTTATATAAAATCTTTTAAGAAAATTTAAATTAGTTTATATCGTACCAAAAACCAGTTTTCCAAACCAAAAAAGGGTCCATGGAAATAAATTAAAAATTCCCATAAAATAATTTCCTAAATCCCATTTTTCATAACCATACCACAAATCCACACATGAATTCCCAGGTGACAATTGTATACTCATGAGTATTTTCTCATCGATCTAATAATTCATCACAATGCAACCAATACCAAGTGCTCCAATGGAACACAACCCTTCAATATGGTCACATCTAATACAAATGAGCACACTCAAACCATGTATGCCAAAAAACATGTCAATAAATTTGGATAAAAATTTCCAGTTACTGAAAATAATTCAATAAACATTTTAAATATGACAAAACATATGACATGGTTCTAAAATAATCATTTCAAATCATGACAAGGCTTTCTATAAAACCATCCAATTTTCTACCATTTCACAAAACCATCAATTAAAGAGTTTTCCATAAATAGTAACACATATAATACACAATAAATTTCATAAAATTAAATCAATTTTTAATTAAACCATTATGTTCTAGCCAATTGATTTCAAGGGAGAATCTACCTACCTTTCAAACTTTGGTGAAATTGAAGAATGAACCAAAAAATTTAAAAACCAGCATGAATCTCCTAAAAAACTTTTGATCTTGTCCCCTCCAATAAAAAAATAATATATCATCATAATTGAAATAAAATACATATATATATCCCCAATAGCTTAGATATCTGATTTAATGAGAGGGAATAAGAAGATATATAAGGAAACACACCATGAATAGGTACTTACCAAGGAAATTTGGGCATCCAATGCACATGATTCACCTACAAACCACTCCCACCATGAAAGAAATGATGTATATATCCTTGGATATAATATTAATATATTTTATGTCATTTTAGGGAAAAGAGTGGTTTTGGAGCTAAATAGGATTATATACATTATTTTCATATCTATTTTTTCATGAATCATGGTAAGGGAACGTTGTTTGGAAATTTGTGTGTTAACCCTTCATGAGTAACTAAATCAAACCACACCTCACATGGATGTATCATTAAGTGAGAGAAATTGTGAACTTCCCATGATATGCAACACTATATAGAATTTCACCATTTCTCTTGGGGAGTTGCACAGTTTGGATCAACTGTTCTCCTAACCATGTACCTTCCAAGTGCCTCTTATTTTAGTTTCACAGTTTCTCGAAGGTGTTCCATAATTCATATTAACCGTATTAAAAATATTATCCTTTTTAAAAGCCTCTAAAATGTTCCAAAACCACTTGGAACCATCCCAAACATATCCCAAACATTATATATACTTAAAATACATAAATAAAGGGTCATGTACCTAAAATCAGGGGTGTTACATTCTCCCCAAAATTTATCTTTTGATCCTTGGAATATAGAATAGCATCATTGAAGTAAAATTGTACAGACCACTGTTACACCATTTCCTTGTAATGCTCCCATAATTCTCCTTGAATATGACCATGTTTCCATAAAATTGGAACTTGAAAGATTCTTTTCTAATTAAATAAATTATTTTTCTTGTCTATACTCTATTACGACATATGAACCAAAGAAGAATTTGACTCTAGTTTAGTGTGATACCATCAAATAACATGGTCAGGAATAGGTTGATACTTTTTCAATTGTGATACTGGAAAAACATTACATTCTAAACTAAAAATTTATGTTAAAGACAATGATATATCACCTCACCAACCCATTCTAGTAAATTAAAAGATCATATGTATCAAGTAGATAAGAATTCATACATAAAAAATTGATAATGAACAAGACTAAGAGAGATTCTCAATAACACATAATCACTCATATGGTATTTTAAAACATTGATCTATATCTATTATTTTAAAAATCAACTATAGTAGTGGAGTAACTGTTGCACCAGAAAAATTGTAATAATGGTGTGAATTGTTGCTGGAACTATAGCAACATTAGTACTGTAGTAGGTACTATAGTTTATTGGATAATGTATAATTAGTATTCACCAAAGGGTATTTGGGATAAAAAAATATCAGCATCATTTCCACCGGGCTAATGGGCCATGTAATTAATAAATAAGACTTGATGGGTGGCTATCCCCTTTGGGGAGGGGGGGGGGGTTATGGCCTACCTTTCCTTCCTGTGTTTTAGATGTCTACGTGTGTGTGTTTGAATGTTATTATACCCCATAGTACCAAATATATATATATATATATATGTATTTTCTAACCGACTAAATCATATCCTTTTTTTATTTCTCAAGGATTTTCCAAACTAGTGAAGTCTCACTAGTTTCCACCCAAAAAAGTAGAGATCTATAAATATTTACATATAATTCTTCAAAAGGATCCATATTAGGGAGTATTAATAATAGTTTTTGTATAATAAATACACTAATAGTATTTTATCCTCCAATTAAGAACCAAAATACATTACACGTGTCCTAAACACATCCTCTAATTTTTGGATAATCCTCTTAGATGGTCCATCCATTTGAGAATGATACACCATGGTCAATGTCAATTGAGTCTTGAGGGCTTCCTATATATACTTCCAAAAAGGATACATAACCCATGGATCTTGGTTTGATACAATAATAACATGTATTCCATTCTATTTTATCACTTCATAGATATATATTTTTGAAATTTTCTCCACCATATTAAACTCAAGAATATGGATGAAATGGAAAACATATAAAAACATTTTCAGAAGATTACATGGTAGAAACATTATAGAATCCATAGATATATTATTCCACTTTCCCATGGGAATTAGTAAACACTACAACATACCCATTGGTTATTATTTTTATAACTCAACAATCTAAAAGGTGAGGAATCTTGAAACAAACTTTGAAAATTTTCATTTCATTCCTTCACAAAAAAAAATTTATTTCATTTCTTTATACTTATATTGTATTGTAAGAGGAAAAGACCATCTTGAATGGTGGAAATCATGAAAGATTTTTCCATAAAATCCAAAGGTATGACTATTTGATTAGAAAACCAAAACATTATAATTTTATCATGATTCCATACCTCAAGGGTCTCACCACCACTATGTTTTTACCTTAGATAAACACATTAAAAATAATAATTTGATGCCTCTTTAACCTCCTCAATAAAATTAGGAAAAAAGAAAATGTAAATAAAACCAAAAAAATATATCTTTATATTCAAAATCCAAGTTCATGTATGTTATCAAAAACATTATTTTACATTGACCTGAATCCAATTATACCTACTAATTATATGACTTCATACTTAATTTATTTTCCATCTAATTTCCTTTTCCCAGTGTATTCATCATGTTTATGTCAAACATTTAATGGTACTCCATCCATCTTATTTGTATCATATTCTAATATATTTTTGATAAAATGTGTTTCAAATAGGAATGGTCTGTAAACATAAAAAAATTATCACCAAATATGTAACCTCCCTAGTTTTTATAGGGTTAGAAATTACCCAACCAGTTTAAATTGTTCAGTTTGTCGAGCATGCTAAATTTTCTCTTGATATTTCAAACCTAATTCCATTTTTTTGATTCACCCAAGGCCTATTTGTAGACATTTCTTATGTCCTAACATATTCTTCGGTGTTTTAGGAGATTTTTATGTGCGTCGGACCCCAAAAACTTCTTTTTAGAAAAGTGGAGACAAAGGCACACTATTGAACAAACCATGTTGCTTCCTAGGTGTATCCATAAAGCCCACCTGCAACACTAGAAATAATTTTTCAGACATTAAAGTAGGGGGATCATTGTCTTGTGAGACCTCTATAGTTTTTAACTTGGGGTTCATGCACTATCTACACACAATTTGGAAAACTATATGCCAAACCATAGATAGTGTGGTGTTTGGATAGTGTGCACTAATCTATTAGTGTACGATTATCCAAAATATAAAAATCAATTTTTGGGTGAAATTACCAACATACCAATACATAATTATTTTTTCCTCATTCCCATTTATCCTCTACTTATTTGGTAGTATATGGGCATATCCCTCTCTTCCAGCCGCCTAGGATTTGAGCCATCTACTTTAACTAGACTGCAATCCTTGATCTGTTGGTGGTTGTGGATTTTCATTAGTATATCCTTTAATCAACTACCTTCTCTTTTATATATTTCTTTATATATGGAATTCTAAATCCACATAGTTAATTTTTCCCTATTTTTATGGAATTCAAATAAAACATTGTTTTCATCTGATTCGGCTCAAGTTAGAGACTGATTTCAAATAATTGATTTTTTATATGTACAAAGTAAATGGTTTATATCTCTCTCTTTTATTTTTTGGCATTTCATGGGTGAGTTCTATATGCTCATCCAGGGTAGTCCATGAGAGACCCCCAATAAATTAATTCATGTATATAAATTTATTATTTGATGATTTGAGATTTCTATGGGCATGCACTTATATCACTATAAGTTTTTATGATGGTGAATGGGCTTAGACCAATTTGGGAAGTTTAGAAGGTGTGTTTTTGTGTGTTTTTAACTGAATTAAATTGCTTATATTAAATGTTTATGTATCATGGGAATGTTATGGGCATGGACCATATAGTAATTTGATGTTTATCACTTGGATTGAAGCAACATGGTCATCATGTTCAGGGTGTGTCTTGGTACATATTGGGTTATGATGTTTACCAGGTTGAGGTGGCATGTTCGTTGGATTGAGATGATGAGGACACCAGGATGAGGGAAATGCATGTGTAATATGTAGTGTTAACCATCTGGATTTAGAGATATATTCACCATTTAAGGTGGTGTGAATTTATTTTTCATAGGTATAATATTGTGATTTCCACTCACCATTGTTGACTGACACCATGTTGGAGTCATGTTCACAAAGATAAAACTCAGATAGAGTTGGGTTTGACCACTCGTTGGGGGTGTAAGACCTCATAGACTGTGTGTCTTAGGTGATACTATTGAGAAAAAAATATGTTGTGTTGATCACCTTTTAAATTCATATGGATAGTGATGGAACATTTTTTTATGGTTTTGAGACCATTGGTTAGGGGTCGGGCTCACTGTTATGCTTAAGGCCATTGGGGCTTGATATTTTGAGGATAAATATCCTCATGTATTGGGATCTCAGTTATTACAATGAAATATATATATATATATATATATATACTTTAGGATATACATTTTTTCTAGGAACATTATTCTTCTAGATGACTATGATTTCCAATGGAGTGGTCCTAGGGATAAGTTATTAGATTATGTGTGTCGTTTGGATGTTGATTATGTGATTGATGGCAAGAGGTGATGGTGACATGATTATAGGTGCAACCCAAGGGTTACCCTAGTATTCTCTTCATTAGATGATACCCCTTAAATTAAGGAATTGATCCTAACAACTTCAATTATAAATATATGGACATGTGCTTTATTCATTTTATATTATTTGGAGAACGTATTCAATGATTATCAACATTGGATAAAGTAGGTAGAATTCTCACTTATGTCTAGTGAGCACAAGTGGAGTGGGTAAAATATTAGTTTTGTGTTATTTTCAATTTTACTATACTCATAATACACCTACATAATTATAAATTTAGTATAAGAAAATTTTGGTTGTTGACTACATAGATTATTCTCACACATTAAATGGGCCCCTCCGGATACATTTAGACATTGTTTCTGTAAGTCAAGGTAAGGGACTGGGCTATGGAGTTAGAAATTAGTGATCATATTTTAATGGAAATCATGGTATGGATGGAATTAGAAAATTATGGTTCTTATATTGGGATGGAGTCTTCTTTTTGTTTTAGAATTATTTATATGTATGTATTATTATTTTTGGCCAAATGGGACCCTTCATTCCAATTTTTTTGTATGACCTGATTTGATATGTATCATCTACAAATGGTATGCCTATGGCTTTTTTAATTACTAATACCATATGATTATGCTTAACCTGAGTTCATTTAATTTCTTTCACTAATTTTCAGTCATATTGTACTCAATTATATATATATGGTATATTATTATTATCACTATCCCAGGGTATAGTCTAACCAATATCAACTAATCATACTATCACTACTAGTTGGTAACCTTCTGTTTTGAGGGGGAAGTTCTTAAGGATGAGTGGTCAAATATCTTAGAGAACTATTGGGTGAAAAAATGGATGTGGGTGCTAAAAATGGTATTATTGTTGTTTTTATTTACTTTTTGGTTTTACTATATGAGATATGGTAGACCTAAGACTAGGATTTAGTTATTACTTGATATAGATCACATGTTTAGGTTCTTGTATCCCCATGAAAAGGGGAAAAACCAAGTTTATTGGTATGGTAAATTGATGTTGTTATTTTTTATGTTATAGATTGATTTTATTTAGGACATGGGTGGTACACTTTGGTGTTACTTTTATTGGTTATGTGCATTTATACACTTGGATAGGTATGGAAAGGGATGTTTTTTCATGGAACATGATAAGAACTCAGTATAATATGATGTATTAATTTTTATGGTATATTTATTGGGAACCTAAAATCAGTTAATAGGGGTTTGACTATTTATAGTGTCAAAAAGGGAAGCTAATATTTTTCCCTTCTTAGCCCACTTTTGATGGAATTCTTCCCATCCAACCTTGTCATTTGGTTGTAATGGAATGAATATGTGATGTTATGTTATAATATATGAATGCGATACATTGTAATGACCATGAAAAATTTATAAAGGTATGATGATGGGGGGTGAGTTGTATAATGATTCAATGAAGAAGTTAAATAGTGTTTTTATATATGGAATTAATGGTGGAATTCTACTTAGCTACCAAAAGTTCAAATATGATACATGATTACTAAATTTTATGTGGGTAGGAAATGTTACATGATTATAGATTTTTTTTGATTCCTAACATTGATGTTGATAGGATAGGGGACATGAGGCCAGATGATACTTGATACCTAACCCTGATATGGGTAGGTAAAGGAACTAGTGGCTGGATTTCGTGTGAAATGGTGTTGTAGTGGAGTTTAAGGGTAATGAGATGCATTTCTTGTTATAGCTTTCGATATCTATGATATTAATATATATAATATTATGGTTGTTTGACCATGTTATTGGTATTAATTATGATTCCAAAAATATGTATTCTAGTGGATCTTCATGAGTGCGGTGATATGGTTTCATTAAAGCTACCAAAGGATGGGGACCCAAAGGGTTGGGTTGAGTCCTTGGAGGGTCAGGATGATAATGAGATGTAGCGATAGGCTCTGGTACTATAAGGATAACCACAGATGAAAAAGATTTGGCTATAAATTTATGAATAACCTAGGGAGTGATTGGTTCGGGTTATACAAGGTATTGACAGAGGATCTATAGGAAATGAGCCATCTATGGAATATATAACTAGCATGTTATAGTCATAGAACCTACCACTATTTGAGGGTAATGGTGGACTATAAGAGAAATAAAAATGGATAATGTAGGTCTAGTACATATTTTATAATCTCAAGAAACACCCAGTATAGTAGGAGATGATAGATATATACAAAAAAAGATGACCGAAAAAAGCGATGGTGGGAAATAGAGGTACAAGTGGTTAGACCCAATGGAACTTCATGGAAGGATTTAGAGGATAGTTTCATTGAGTACTTTTTTCTAGATATTATGATATAGGATAATCCCTATGTTTTCATGAATCTACCATATGGCGATAGAGAATTAATGGACTATGAATCCATCTTCAAAAACCTATATTGTTTTTCACCAGCTATGGCGGGAGCTGACATCTATAGGGTGAGAAATTTGAAGGAAGGATTTCAACATGAAATCAAGGTTTATATGAATATATTTATTTCACCCTAATTCACAGAAGTTATAAATTAGGTACTAATAGCCATGAGAAACTTGAAGGGAAATTATTATACGACTTGGATGACAACGTCATGTGCGCTAAGTTGTGATGCTTCAGTTAGTAAAAAGTAGGTCCATGAAGAATCATAAAGATGAATTTAGGATAGAGATTCATGAATATAATGGAGGATTGTGTTTTTAATCATGTGATTATAAAGTGGGAATCCTAGGAATTTTTTGACCCAGTGTAATTTGGATCTGAAGTATTTTTTGGTGTATGGATAGATGGTCCATCTTCAGAGGTTCTGCATGATGCCTTCCCAGATAGTTGATAGCTAGGGACAATGGAAGACTCAGTTATCTGAGGACGGACTGAGAGTGGTACCAAGATCTTGTATCTTAGATTTAGATACACGTGGAGGATGGGGATGAGATAGTGGGACCTAGTAGTGGGGTAAGTGGCCAGAAGATGATGTAGCTCTAGAGTGATGTCAGGCCTCCACCAGTCATCCCTCAGGGTAGGTGCATGTAGTTGAGCTTCCTGATGAATAACATGCCAAGGAACTGACGGTAGTTAATGTTACATCATGGTTATGGTCATGATCATTTTTCTTCTATTTTGGCTTTGGATGGTTTTTTTTTCACACGGTGTATCATTTTGTTTTTGGACAACCATGTTCCATTTAGTATGTTTTCATCAGTTATGATGTTTAATTACCCAATCATGTATGAATAAAATTCCCATTCTTTTAATGTCTTATGGATATAGAAAAGACATGCACTATTTTTTTTATTAGTTTTAAATAACCATTAAGTTTCATAACCTTTTAAAATATAGTCGTTGAACAATGATCACACAACTAATATAAATATAAGGTTTTAACAAATCCTTTCGACAATGAAAAAGAAGTTGATGGCCTCATCTAGTAGACTCGGGCGGTACAAAATTCATTTGTTAGAGGTCAGAAAGGAGATAGCATCACTGGGGTTTACTCTTGACCAATCCCAAGCCAAGCTATAACACATTAAGCATGAACTAAATCACATGTTATATAAGTACAAGTTAATAGAGATTACCACATGATCAATGTTATTCGAGTTGCTGCAAGATTCTGTCACTATCCCACACCTTAATTGTGGGTCTTATGCGGGTGTTGTGATGGGTTATGTAACAAGGTATTAGTTACCTATTGTGTAATCCCTATTTATATATAAAAGTCTTATTCAATCAATTTCTCTATGAGAATAGTCTTTCTTATAAAATTGATGAATTTGATAAATTGGTTTTCCACGTAAAATTGGTATGCTTGAAAAATATATACATTATTATATTAAACTATTTTTTATTAATAAAATTATAAAACCAATTCTTATAAATGATTATTATATCATTTCCTTATCAGTAAAAGATTAGGTAATCAGTTTGATAAGAGTTATATTTTTATATGATAAAACAGAAAGTGTATTTTTAAAGGAATTTATATTAATTAAATAATGTATTTTTTTAAATAATTAATATTTTAATAAAATATTATTATCAAATTGAATTTATTAATAATAAATGTGTATATAATTTTTATGAATTCAAATGTAATTTTTATTAATGTTTAAAAACTGTTTTTGTCGAAACTCATCAATTTTCAATAAATGTCAGTTCTAATTTTAAATGTGGAAATTCACATATTTAGAAAATTATATAGATAAAATGAATATTTTTTGAAATTTTCCAATGATGATTTTTTAATAATTTTTTGAGAAAGTTTAATGAATGGGTAAAAAATAAATAACATATAAATATATAGTGTGTTTTATGACATCATAATAACCCAATAGTGATGTATTAAATTCCATAAAAGGGATCTCAAAACAAATATATGTTACAACTTTAGGATAATTTGATTATAGAATCATTTGAATTGTTTTATAATTCCTTAGTGAATCCTATAAAATGTATAATATTTTTTGTGATTTTAAATTCATTTCCATGAGAGTTTGACTCACCTCCACATAAAAAATGATAATATTTTAATATATTTGTCCCTTTTCTAAAAAAAATAATGTTTCCCACTCACCCTGGATATAATCCACAGAAAAAAACTATGGGTTGGTTTCTGGTTTCGAATATTTTAATGTGTAGTGTCCAAAACCTAAATAATAAAGAATCCCCCCTTCTATCCTATATAAACCACCCAAGAACCCATTCCACTTCACTCAAACTCCTTGAAACTCTTCCTCACACTGATATCTACTCCCTAGATCCATTCCAAGTCTCCCCAAGCTAACAAGAATCCTCTCCCAATACTTTTGGGATCACACATCGAAGTAAGGGATCCTCACTTTCCTTTCTCATTTTTTCCATGTTTCCTTACATTATTAAACATTGTTTTCAGTTAAAATGATGAGGTAGGTTTTTGTACCTCGCCCATTATTCCCTAATTATATTTGAATGATGAGATAAACATTTCAATCTCATTAATTCCTCCCATGTACACTCACTACCATGATGATATTCCATAAGGGATTTCTCTCTCCTCCTTTACATTCAATCATTTATTTCATATTTTGTATATCAAATTCCATTTCATATGTTGGGATATTATGATATTTGATCCCATTACTACCCCTTTTATGTATAAATGATGAGATACCAAATTTTATCTCATCCACCCTATCTATAAATCCCCATGTGATGTTCTTATGATGTCAAAATAGCACTGTGTTTTTCCATGCCAAAATAATTGTGTATTAAATACCATGCCCATTTCTATATCAAGGGTATCAACCATTATTCACATATACATATTTATTATATACTTTAATATTTTTATTCCACATTCCTTTATCATGGAATAAATGGGGAGGTTTAATTAATCCATGTTATATGATCTATGTTGCACACTCAAGAATGGGATTAAAATGTTCATGAAGGGTGCGCTCTGATAGCACTCCAATGAATTGGGTAATTCTTAGTATAATGATATGTCATGTTTGGACAAGATTTTACTTGATCCCTCTATAGGATGTTTTCCCATCATGTTGGGATAGAGGTTTTCCATACACCTTTATGTTTATGATTCAGTGTATTAAGTTGTTGCCACATTTCCTTGTTATGATGACCATTCTATATAATTCCTTTATGTTCATGTTTCTCTTATTATCCATTGATATTTCTATTTCCTAACATTTATATTATTCTTCATTTTATTCCTTATTTACTCCCTTATGGTTCATTATTTTTCACCCTTTTATTATATATTTCCTCGGGTTATCCCATGCAATGCTAAGTAGGAAGGAATGTTGTGGTCGTGTAAAATAATTTTTCAATAAAGATGTTGTATTTTATATCTTAAGATGTCATGTAATGTTCCTAATCCCAAAAGACACTAGATCTCTTGATCGTCTGGGTTGTATTAAGTTAATGTTTATTTAATAAATCATGTTTAAATATGAAATAAAGAGCAGGGTCATTATAGTTGGTATTATAGGATATGTTTATTTATTGTAGCGATTATGATTAGAAAACCCTAGTGAAAGACTTAGGGATAAGAATAAGTTTAATCAAATATTATTAAATTTTGGTGATTATATATTAAGTTTCTTATCAAGAAAATAAATCCATGTCTATATACAAACAATTAAGGGTGGATCTGGAATAAATGTATTTAGGGGTAAAACCCGAAAATACTGCTTTAAGCTAGACTAGAACGGGAACTGGTGCACAAAAATGGGCCCTGTTGCACTCTTGGTACGACACTCATGGGGGATATGCTTTGGTAAATATATAAGCATAGTATGAACCATTATTAAGATAGAAAGAGAAAAATTCCCATAATAATATACATTAGTAAATAGATCATGGATAACATAGATTAGAGCCTAGAAATTTATCAGTTAAGGAAATATATGTAATTTTTATGTTACCATTTCTGTCATTGGATTCCACTTTATGAATTTAATAGTTTAAAAATACTAATACCTTAGTTTTTATTGGATAATGTAGAAGAAAAATCAAAAAAGGAAAATTTAGGGTTATCATCCATAGTTCAACTCATTATTTTATATCTCGAATGTTTAGTATAGAAACCCAAACACCACCACAAATCATGGAAGTAGAGATGTTGGTGATAATGGGAAATGGGAAAAATATTTCATCCCATGAATATAACTCCTCCCCTATCATAATTTATGGATTTAACTTCTTGGAGAACCACATCATACTTCCCTTGGTGGAATTTGATGGAATTAATGGCATGGATTGGATTTCCTTATATAGATCCAATAGAAATTGTCGCGAGAAGGAAATCACTCTTTATATGGTTAATCGAGCTCCAATTATATACAATTACAAGGAGGTGGATGAATCTTCTTTAGTTAAATCAACTCATCAATGGATATTTTATGTTTATGAGCATGCATATCTTTCTCAAATGATTGAGTTTAAGGAAGGAACCATCCCTAAATACATGTCCATTGTGATGGAATTCACTAATGTGTTTCTATTAGAATTGTATGGTCTTCCTCCAAGAAGATATGTTTAATTTTCGATTGATCTTATACATCGGGCATCACCAATATCCACAAATCCATATAGAATTGTTGTTTTGGATCTTGTGGAGCTAATGATAAAACTACAAAAGAATCAGGAAAAAGGGATTATACACCCAAGTGCTTCACCATGTGGTGCACTGATCCTCTTCATCAAGAATAAGGATGGGTAAATGTGCATTTTCATTGATTAATGTGAGCTCAAAAAAATCTTGATAAAGACCAAGTATTCTTTTCCACAAATTTAATACTTTTTTGATCAGCTATGTGGAGTACAATACTTACCCAATGTTGATATATAGTCAATATTTTACCATGTAAGGGTGAATAAGGAGGATATCCCCATGACGGATTTTTGCACAAGGTACGAGCACTAGGAATTCAAAGCAATGGATTTCAGACTCACTAATGCTCCAAAAATCTTCACAGACTTGATGAATATAGTCTTTAGAGGTTACCTCGACATATTTTGGGTAGTATTTATAGATTATATTCTAATATACTCTAAAACCAAGGAGGAGCATGAGGAGTATTTGACCACTGTGCTAGAGACCTTTCAATAGGGGAATATCTATGAAATGTTCATCAAGTGTGAGTTATGTTTGAAGGAAGTCTCATTCTTGGGTTGTTTCATCAAAATAAATTGAATATCAATGGATCCTTCCAAAACAAAAGAAATTGAGGTATGTGTGAGGCATACATCTATGATAGATATCTAGTAAGGGAGTTAAGTTTTCTTGGAATAATTATTGTTAATAAAGATTCATGGAGTTGAATAAGAGGATTATCACTACCCCTTGTGCTCACACTACCCAAAAGTGAGGAGTTTTTCATATTCTTCAGCAATGTTTTGAATAAGGTCATGGGAAATGTGTTGATGTGGAATGAAAAATTCATCGCCTATGTCTCAAGGTAGTTTAAAATTTCTGATAAAAACACTCCCACGCATAACCTGGAGTTATGAGTTGTGATATTTTCATTGAAAATACGACATCATTATCTCTTGGGGGGAAAGTGTTAAATATATACGAATCACAAAAGTCTCCAATATATATTATCGTAGAAAGTGATGAACATGATACAAAGATGATGGTTAGATATCATCAAGGATTACGACTCCTCGACCCATTACCACCCTGAGAAATCAAAAAAGTTAGAAGATTCTCTAAGTAGAAAGGACCCAGCAATTATATCATTGATGCGAATTGAAAAGAATTCAATATTAAATTGATTTGATAAAGATGGACATGGGAATCATAAAGAACAGAACATCATCAATCCATTCATAATGCATAGATCAACATTCTCTTTTGGAAAGGGTAAATGATGCTAAAAAAGAAGATGTGGGAATTCAGAATAAAGTGGAAGCTATCAAAAAATAGAAATCTTTGGAGATTAATGTTACTGAATAAGGAATTGTGAGATTTGGGTCAAGAATATGAGTTCCATAAAATCTAGAGTTAATGAATGAACATTTTTATGATGCACATAGTTCGAATTTCTCGATTCACCTAGGAAACACAAAGATGTATCAAGATATATGAGATAATTATTGGTGGGATAACATGAAGAAGGAGATTGCTGAGTATAAATAAAATTTATTGGTATGTCAGTAAGTTAAGTATGAGAGGCATAAGTCTAAGTGGATGAAGAAACCATTTCCCATCCAGCATGGAAATGGGAATACATCACCATAGACTTTGTCACTGAACTTTCAAATACATCCAATGGATACAATGCTATATCATTTGTTGTGGATTGTCATACAAATACATCACACTTCATTAAAATTCTAGAGGATTTCTCACCCGATCAGCTAGCACGAATATACATCAGATAAGTGGAAAGGATGAATGGTGTACCACTATCGGTTGTATCCGATCGTGATCCAATATTCACCTATAAGTTCTAGAAGAGTATCCAACATGCTCTAAATAATGAGCTAAATTTTAGTATGAATTTTCATCCTCAAAATGATGGCCAAATTGAGAAGACTATCCAAACACTTAAGGACATATTGAAAACATGATAATGTAATTAAAAGAAGGATGGGATCAACATATTTCACTGGTTGAGTTCTCTTACAAAAATAGTTTCCACTCAAATATCCAAACGGATCCTTATAAATCTATTTATGGGAAGAGGTGAAGAACACTAGCATGTTGGGATGATTTTGTGGAATGAGAACTCCTAGGTTCAGAAATGGTCAAATAAATGGAGTAGAATTTTAAGACCATCCAGTAGCACATCAAAGATTTTTACAGTTGACAAAGGAGCTAGGCTGACAACAATCAATGATACCTAGGGTATGATATTAGATAATTGGTTTTCCTCTACATATCTCCATGGAATAGAGTGATGAGATTTGAGAATAATGGAAATCTTACTCTAAGGTACATCAGCACTTTTTAGATCCTTTATCGTATCTGAGCAGTAGCCTATCAACTAGCACTCCCACCGAACCTATCTCAACAACATGATGTATTCCATGTATCACTCTTGAAGAAGTGAATACCTAACCCATAACATGTACTCAATCCAGAGGTGGTACCATTGGATAATGACCTACCCTATGAAGAGGATTCGATAATGATCTTAGATCCTATAGGAAAAGTTCTATGAAATAAGATGATGCCCCTCGTCAAGGTGATGTAGTGAAACCACATGTTTGAAGAAGCAACATGGGAACCAAAGGAAGTGATGAGGTAGAGTAGATATCAACTATTTTATTGTGGGAAAAGGAAATTTAGAGGGTGAAATTTCTTTAGGGGGAAGGTTGTAACGACCCGATCATTTATGAATAAAATTCCTCTTATTTTAATGTCTTGTGGATATAGAAAACACATGAAATATTTTTTCTTATTATTTGGTTTAAATAACTATCAGGTACTATTACCATTGATAATATAACCATTGAATCATGATAAAACAACTAATATAAATTTAAGGTTTTGAAAAACCATTTCAACAATGACAACGGAGATGATGGCCTCAGTCGGTAGAATACGGTCATACGAAGCTCTTTTGTCGGAGCTCGGAAAGGAGGTAGCATCACTGGGTTTTGGTCTTAGCCAAGACCAAGTTGAGCTTCAACACATTGATCTTGAACAAAATATCTTATAGGAGAAGTTCATGTTAAGAGAGATTAACACCGGGTGATGTTATCTGAGCCACTGCAAGAGTCTTTCACCATTGCAAACCTAAACCTTAGGTTTTATGTGGGTTTTATAAGGGGTTATGAAATGAGGTATTAGTAACTTATTATATAATACATTTTTATAAATAAAAGACTCATTCCATGAATTTATTACTAAAAATAGATTCTCTTAAAAATGATGAATTTGATAAATTGAGTTTTTAGGTTAAAATGGTACTTTTGAGAAATATATACAATACTATATTAGAATAATGTTTTTATTAATAATATTATTAAAAAAATTCATATAAATTATTATAATATCATTTCTGTATCTGTAAATGATTTGGTAATCAGTTTGATATGTGTTATATTTTTATACAATAAAACAGAAATTGTATTTCTAAATAATTTCTTTTAAGTAATTAATGATTATTTGAAATAATTAATATTTATGTAAAATATTATTACCCAATTAATTTTATTAATAATAAATTTATATATAATTTTTATGAAGTCAACTGTAATTTTTATTATGGTTAAAAAAGTTTTGGTCAAAACTTTTCAATATTCAATAAATGTCGTTTCTCATTTGAAAAGTTAAAATTCAAATAATTAAAAAAATATTTTGATAAAATGAATATTATTCAAAATTATCCAATGGTGAATTTTTCAATATTTTCTGAGACAACCTAATGTTTTTGTAAAAAATAATAATATATAAATATATATATTCTGTTTTATGAAATCATATTAACCTAATAGGGATGTAAAAAATACCATAAAAGGAATCTTCAAATAAATATATTTTTTAACTTCAAGATAATGTGATTTAAGATTTATTTGACTTATTTTATAATTCCATCATGAATCCTCCAAAATATATAATATATTTTAGAATTTTAAATTCATTTCTTTGAGAGTGGGACTCAACTACACATAATAAAGAACAATATTTTGATATATTTGGCCCCTTTACTAATAAAATAATGTTTTCCACTCCCCTTTTCCATAAACCATGGGCAAAAACTATTTTTTGGTTTGTAGTTTTGAATATTTTATTGTGTAGTACCCAAAACCTAAATAATAAAGAAATCCACCTTCTTTCCTATATGAACCCAAACAAGAACCCATTCCACTTCACTCAACCTCCATAAAACTCATCCTCACTTTGATATCCACTCCATAGAGTCCTCCCAAGGCACCCCCAAACTCCCATGAAGCCTCTCCCAAGCCTGTGGGATCACACATCCAAGTAAGGGATCCTACCGTTCCTTCCTTTCACAATTTTTTCCACATTTCCTTATATTGTTATACCATTTTATTTTACAATTACAAAATATTGGGGGTTTTTTAACCTCCCCATACTTAACTTATCATGTTTTAATGATTAGTGGCCCCTTTCACTCTCATTAATCCCTCCCATGTAAACATTTTACCATGCCGAAATTCCATAAGGGATTTCTCTCTCCTCATTTCCATTCAGGGATTTCTTAAAAATTGTGCTTCTCAAATTCAATTTCATATGTTGGGATATTATGGTCAATGATCCCCTTACTGGACATTTTAGGTCTAAATGATGAGATACCTCTTTCTCTCTCATCAACCCATTCTATAATTCCCCCTAAGATTTCCTTATGTTTTTGATATTTCACCGTGATTTTCCATGGAAAAATCATCATGTAGTGAATAACATGACCATTTCTCTATCAAGGGTATTCACCTATATGCACATATACTTATTGATTATATATTTTCATATATATATATTCCACATTCCTTTATCGTGGAATAAATTATGATGATTAATGAATCCAGGTAATATGATCAATGTGGGACACTTAAGCATGATATTAAAATGTTCATGAAGGGTCTGACCTGATAGTGATCCAATGCATTGGGTAATTTTTAGTATCAAGATACTGCATGTTGGCATAGAGGTTTACCTGATTCCTTTATAGGATTTTGTACATCATGTTTAGAAAGTGGTTTACCTGATTCCGTTATGTTTTTAATGTAGTGTTTTAAGTTGTTTAAACATTTCCATGTTATGATGACCATGCTTTATAATGTTTTTATGTTCATGTCTTTATTATGATCCATTGATATTTATATTTCCTAACATGTATTTTATTATTCATGTTATGCCTTGTTTACTCCCTTACTAGTCTTTATCGCTCGCCCTTTTCTTATGTATGTCCTTAGGTTACCCCATGCAATGCTAAGAATAAAAGAATAATGTGGTCATGTAAAAGAAGTTTTCAATAAAGATGTTGTATTTTATGTATTAATTTGTCATGTAATGTTTCTAAGCCCCAAATAAACTAGGTATATTGGTCTTCTAGGTTATATTAAGTGCACATTTATTTAATAAATCATGTCTAAATATAAAAGAAAGAGTAGGGTTGTTATATGATGTGTGGTATATATATATATATGTGATTTAATTAGGCATCAAGGCATCAGTGCGATGTAGATTTTATATGAGGTGAGTGGGCATCAAGATTTTGTTTGAATGCATATGTATTTAGGGTGCATGATTATTGTGGGAATATTTTGATATGTAGTATCATGGGAAAATGGTGTGGTGAGGGATTATATGTGTGTCATATATGACACATGTACAAATGGGAATCTGATAACATGTGGGACATAATGGGTGTCATATATGACATGGGTAAGAAATGATCACCTGATGAAGTTTAGAAATGATGATGCATAATGGGAGGAATTTTAATTATAGGGATGTTTTGTGGAACACATGAATGTTTTTGTATGTCAAGATGAAAATAGTTCGGTAACTCCTAAGGTAGAGAGTTCATTAAGGGGAGTTGACAAGTCACATAATTACTAGGTTAGATCAGGTAAATGAGTTGATATGAACATTTTTTGTACCATATTCTAGTAATGATTTATATATTATGGATTAGATATGTTATTGTGGGGATACTCTAAAATCCTAGGTTGTTTAGAGGGATAGAAATTCCCCAACATGTTTGAATTTTTAGTTTGGTGAGCATGCCAACATTTTTATTCATCTCTAAAACCTATGTATAAGAGTTTTAACAAACCAAAGAATTATTTTTGGATGGGTTTTATGTTCCATCAAGTATCATAGAGTTTAAGGTGAGTTTGTAGTGTGTCGGACCTTGAAAAAAACTATTTTTGGAAAGTGGAGACAACGATGAAGTGTTTGATCAAAATGTACAGGATCCTAGGTGTAACTGTGTGGCCCACCTTCAGTACTGAGTACATTTTTTCAAACAATGAAGCTGGGGGAGAACACTTATTCAACACCTCAAAAATATTTAATATAGGTATCACTCATAGTCTATGTATGTTTTGGAAAACAATGTTCCTGAGCTTTTATAATTTAGTTCTTAGACATTGAGCACTACACGGTTGGCGCACGATTAGCCAAACCGAGAAGGACAACTATTTTGATGAAATTATAAAAATAAAAATATATCCTTATTTATATTATCCTTCCCATTTATACAATAATTAATGAAAAACACATGGTGATTCTCCATTTCTTCCTCTCGCATAGGTTTTGAGATAACGTTTTTGTCAGACTCTGGTCCTTGATCCATTGGTGGCTATAGATTCGTCTCAATAAGACCCTCAATCCGCTAGATTCTCTATTATGTTTCTTTATATATATGAATTTATAAATCCACATGATCTAATATTCTATATTTTTATGTTTTTC
The DNA here is from genome assembly GCA_963277665.1 of Viscum album. NCBI lineage: Eukaryota > Viridiplantae > Streptophyta > Magnoliopsida > Santalales > Viscaceae > Viscum > Viscum album. The sequence continues at coordinate 1,717,347,560 of OY728125.1, forward strand.
ATCTAAATTTTTTTTCTTCCAATTCTTCTGGTGTTATTGGTTTATATCAGATGAGTGATTTCCTTCGACTACAAGGTAGGTGGGTTCTAGCATTCTCCATGATTTTTGTGTTTTTTCTTGGTGCATTATATATAAGACATAAGGGTAGTCTTAGAGATACAAATAATAAATTTATCCTTATAATTAAATTTATTCATTTATTATATGATGTTATTATTATAATTATATTGCATTAATACAAGTGGTTATGTTGGCTAAGCTGCTTAGACTCACTAGGGTTGTTTAGGTTGGTCTGTGTTTTAATTGAATTGTATTGTTTATATTGAATGAATGTGTTAGATGGGAATGGAATGATATTTTCATGAGGATTGAAGATACATTGATAACAGAGATTAATGTGACAAGGTATTCATTTTGAGGTAATGGATCATGATATACATGGTGATGATGATCACCAAGTTGAGGAGAAATAGTCATCAAATGAAGATAAAGATATTGTAAGGATGATGGAAAGGACCATGTGATATGAGATGTTGTTTAACAATAATTTTTAGTGACATGGTCACAGGGAGATGAGGTTCCAGATGATTTTTCTTAAGTATTTTTTGGTAATTGGTGCTCTCTATTATTGGTCGACGCACCATTGGAGTTGTATGAAAATAGATAGGACTCATATTGATATGGTATTGACCACTCATTGTGGTTAGAGGTCCCTATACAATATATGGATTAGGTGATGGTGTTCACTATATGATATGTTGGTTGTGATCACTATAGAAAGACACGTGGATTGTGATGGATAGTGGGTTGATAGTGTTGAGACAATCAGTTGGGGGATGAGGATGAATGTTATGCTTGAGACAATTAGGTCAGGATATTTGGTGGATGGATATAACAGTGCCTCAAGAATTCAAATTTTGAGATGATTTTGATATATATATATATATATTGGTGGATAGATATCATTGTTCCCTAGTATTTCAGGCTTCGACAGTAAATATTTTTGGTGAGATTCAATGGAGTGAGGAATGAATTGGGTGTGCCATTTGGATACCAGTTACATAATTAGTGACATACGGTGTTCCTAATTTGACTATAGGTGGAACCTGTTTCTTCACCTTGTATGCGATTTATGCAGGGATTCCCTAATATTTATTCTAAGGATCCTCTCCAATGGAATTATATAAATACAGATAGGTTCAATATAACACAAATATATTTGGGGGAATGTATTCTGAGATTACTGGGACTTTCCAAATTAGGTAGAATCCTCAGTTGGGGATATTGAGAAAAAATAGAGTGGGTAAAATATTTTTTCAATATTCTCTAAATTTTTATAATATTCAGAATACAATATCATAACTATGATTGTAGGAAATATAAACATCGTCATTCACCTACTGAGATTACTCTCACACCCTACAAAAGCCCCTCAGGATTCATATAGAATTTTTATCTTTCATATCTATTTAGGGTCCAAGATCAGGATTTGGACCGTAGTGATCATATTTTAATTCTTATAATGGGATGGATGGAAATGGAATATGGTGGTTCTAGCATCAGGATGGAGTACCCTTCTTTGTTTTAGAATGATTTATATTTATGTATTTTTATGGTCAGCCTTGAAAAAACCCGCATTCCAATTATTTTTTATGACCCGGTATGATATGTCTCATCTAAAAATGTTATGTTTTTGTATACTTATTTACACTGCTACAAGATTATTATTTTGACGTGTTTTATTTAGTTGCATCTACTATGTTATGTTCTTCTTCAGCTACTATTTTTTTGTAAGGACTATTATTACATCACCACTTGATGGTATAGTCTATCCACTATTACATCTCGTGGCCCTCACTGCTAGTCTCTATCCTTTGACATATGGGGAGGCACACCTATAGCCTTGTGGAAAACTAGCTTAGAGCACTGTTTAGGTGGAAAATAGTTTGGGGTACTAAAAAAGAGGTAATAATGATAATTATTTGACGCATGAACCATGGAATCTATTTCAAAATCAGGTGTTGGGTAGTTTTTCTCATGAATAAAAAACATACATGAGAAATTAGAAACAACAAGACCTCCCTAAATGACATACACCCCGACCTAGATCTTGAAGCATCACAAAACACCCCATATCCATGTACTAATACTAGAAATATCATTATTAGTGGTTATGGTAGGTGAATATTTAGCTCTTGAAAAGACTTCTGACATTCATCATTGTACTAGAATGGAACAATTTTCCATATCAAAGATGTCATTGGTGAAGCTAGTCCTTAAAATGCATAAACAAATGTCGGTAACTACTAGCGAGGTCAAGAAAACTATGTATCTCAAAGAAATTATTTGTTAGTTTCTAAGAGATCACAACCTCTATCTATTTTATATCATCAAACAAATCATTTTAGAGATAACAAGGATAAGGAAATGTACATATTGTGACCAAAAATCACACTTTAAATGTTTACAATGTAGATGATGATATTGAAAGATACATAACACTATTTACATGTGTTTCTCATGCTCATCCTTTGTCTTGGAATATACCATTGTGTCATCCACAAGAACCACTACAATACAAAGACTTTACCATTGATATAATTGATTCATCAATTCTGTAAAGACGCATGGTTAATTCCTAAGAATAAATGGAACTACCACATACTCGTAAGGTCCATATCCACTTCTAAAAGTTTTCTTTAAAATATCCTCCCAAAAAAACCACAGTAGGTGATATCATTAACATATGTAAATTTTAGAGAACTAGTGGTCTCCACTCCATTCAATAAACAAATCATCTATGCATAGAAGAGGATACCAATATTTTATTGTCAATTTATTAAGCTTACGATAATCCATAAATATTCTATGACTTCTATATGCCTCATACACTAGAGGAATAAATGATTCCCATTGATATGTACTAGGATGAATGAACCCTTTTCTTTCTAACTATTCAAATAGGACATTAAATTCCCTTAAATCTAATGGTTCCATCTGAATTTTGGATGTGACAAAGTACTAGTCCCTGGTAATAGATCAAATGTAAACTCCACTTAACTTTTGGGTAGAAACCTCAATAAATATTTAGGAAAATAAATCGACCATCTATTGTATTATGGCTAGAAAATATCTACTCTAATTGGATTCTTAGTGCCATATATATTTTTAAAACTATACCTTCAGGTATAACAGTTGATGTGATATTTTTAACATTATAAACCTATCCATATATAGTATTATGTTAAATACATCCATCTCTTCTATAGAGAAGTCCCAAAGAAATTCAGCCTCATCGAGAGTTATAGAACATGCATTTCACATACAAGTTCAAAATTATAGGCTAATTTGAGTTTGAAGTTTAAAAATAGAATGTATTATCTCAAAATGAAAATCCAGAATTTAAGCAACATGAGATGAAATAAACAAATGGGATGAACTGTATGGGAAAAAACTTCCTAAAGTCATATTTCCAAAGAATCATTCCTCTCACCATAGAAGGTTCCAATTGATCATACATAATCACTTTCTCAACTCTATTAAATTTTTTACTCTATGCACTTTTCTTTTTAATACTCTCTTGTGAATGTACTATTTAAGGATTAATGTTATTCGTCATATCATCATGTATTTCTTGGTTCGAATGATAAAAATTATTTTGCTGCACTTTTCCAGTCAAGGCATATGATTCCTGAGAGGCATAATATGTTTCTATATCACCCAACTATAGAGAAATATCACAAATGTGTTGAAGATGAACAATATGGTTGAAATTGTGACTTTCTATAGGTGGTGGCACACAATCACATTTTATATGATCAAAATAACAATACTAAATGCATCCAAATATATTCTTTGATTTATGAGGAAGATTCACTAATACCACTTTCTAATTCTATGTCTTAACAACCCATTGGAAATAGGTATCCCTATTCAACTTATTCTCAGCATTAGAGTTCCCACTATTTGCAGTAGGTATCAACATGCTTCATCATCCTTATTTCATGAGATATACCATTCTTCCACCATTTCTGTATTGACCATATTTTTATAATATGTTGTACAATGGATGGAAATAGTTGAGAGAAAATCTTTTTTTAACCTAGATTCAATGATACATTTCTTTAGGGATACTTTCAATAACTTTCCTTGAAAAGAGAATCAAATTCAAAAATTTAGTCACATACATTGTCACATTGAGGTTTTATTGATTCAAATTGAATAACATTTTTGGTTGACCATTCTAGAATGTATGAGGAATTTTTTTTGTTAAAAAAATCTTCAAAATCATACCATGATATGCTTGGTCCAATTTATCTTGAACTGGTAAGTTCCACCATTGGTGTGCAAGATCCTATAGCATATAAATTTTCATCTTTAGCCTCATCTCAATTGGTGTGACATGGAAATAGAAGATTTGATTCATCCTATTTAGCCAAACTTCTACTTTTTCTAGTTCTGAATCACCATAAATGATGGGTGCATTTTTCTTTTGGAAGTGAAATAAATAATACAATTTCCATGGATTATCCTTTTCATTCCCTCTATCAACAGATTAAAAGTATTGTAAAATACCCTAATATAATTATTGGCTAACCTATGGCTTATGTGAAACGATATTCTCATCAGCCTCTTCCATTTAGTTTCTATGATGCCAATCAGGTTCCATTCACAATTACTAAGTGAAAACTCCTTTAATATCACTTTGTAGAAAGTGAAATCATATAAATTACAAATGTATCACATCATACATATAAAAATCAGGATTTCAAAAATTCAAGAAACACTATTTTCGACCCAATATTGATAATTATACAATTATTTTTTAAAATAAAACCAGTTTCAAATATTTTCAAGAATCAACACTTTTCTAGAAAATCATAAATCATTCCTCAAAATTAATTATTCATTAAAACTAATAATTCATTACTATCAATTAATTACATACTATTATCATTAGATAAACCCATGAAAATGAGTTAACAAGTCTTATAAGTGTCTATGAAACTCATGTACCCAAAATTCCTAGTAACATGATGTTCAGGATAAATAGGATTGCATCGCCTTTTTATGTTTTATATTTCATTTTCAAATGAGCCTACTCCTTAATACGAACCCCTGTCAAGGAATAAAAAATAATGAATTTATAAATCCATGGGAAAAAATTGATATAATTTTTAACATCTTTCCCCCCACCCATTAGCCTAGAAAGAGCTGGGTGGGTGTTACTAAGTCTTAGGTGACACCCCCAACAAAGTATTTCCAAGAAATAAATTTTAAGAGCCTCATAAAAATTATGGGACAATTTTATCTATAAAAAAATAACCAAAATACAAAAGAAAACAAAAAAACCACAATATGATGAATTTGTAAAGGAAAATACAACTCAATGTATAACCAAACAACATCCATGTATTAGAGTACCAGTAGAAACCAAAACAAAAAATCTAAAGGACACCTGAACAATCCATCAGAAACTCCTGATGATATCAAAGATCCAACTCATTAATTTGGGAAAAATGTGTCATGTCATGTTAATAAAGAACATATATACCTTTTCTTACCTTTTTATTGATTGATAACATCTGAAAATCACCCACGTTCCTAATAAGTGGGTGAGTATAAAACTATGTAGGATTTCTCCAATGACATGGTAACACAAGCCACTACGATAAAACCTATTATCACATTTATATAAAATATTTTAAAAATATATAAAGAAATTTATATCAAATACCAAAATATTTTTCAAAAAAAATGTTATCATTGAAAACAATCAAATAAGCCTTTAAACCCATCTCTCAAATCTGATTTGGCATACCCATTCCACGCATCTATACATACACACATTAATTCAATGGGGAAATTTCAATACTCATGATAGGTCTCTCATAGATCTACCAAGTTATCACTAGGTAACAAATACTACGTTCCCCAAAGGAACACACCCCTTTTAAAGGGTCGCATCTCATACAAATGAACTCATGAAAACCATACATTCCCAAACCCTTTCAAAATAATTTCAATAAACAGATTTTTATCAAAATAAAATTATAGAAACATTTTACATGTGATAAAATGAAATCCATAATTTTAAAATAACCATTTTAAAAAAAACATAATAGGTTTTTCCATAAAACCTTCCAATTTTCTACCATTTAATAAAACATTAACAAAAAGGATTTCTCATCAAGAGTAACACATAATATTCAGAATATATTTAAGGAAAATAATTAAATATAAAATTAATCATTCATGTTCTCTGTGACACCCTAATAATTGAAAATATTTTCCTATTAGAATAAATATAATTTTGTAGTTGTAATTATTTATACACAATGTTAATCTTACGCTACTTAAGACACTGAATTAGCTTTAGTTACACACGAGACTGCGTTTTACATCCTTTTAATAGAAAACCTATTTTAAAAATAATTTTTTACAATTTCATGAAATTTATTTCTAAAAATAAATTGATTTTTCGAATTCAAAATATCTCAATTATCTTATGGTGATTTTTTGGGGTTTTTCTGAGAATCATTATTTTTTGTGAATAGTGAATATTACTGATGTTTAGTTAAAACAAGCTTTTTGTTTAAATAATTATTAATCGTAAATTATGTTTTAGATTTGTTTGATAGTCAAATTAGATCAATTATATATCAATTTATATAGTTATGTTCATTTTAATTAATTTTTGATTCAAATTGAATATGCAAACATAACAAACTTTTGAATATTTTTCTACTATAAAAACTCCTTATTTCTTACCATCTTCTAGATTAGTGTTAATATTAATTTTACCACTTATGTGATTTAAATTTTGAAAATCTGACATAAACTGATGTAATTTTAATGTTATTTTGGGTCTAATAAGATCAGCTTAATTTTTTTTACCAAAATGATTAATGAATGTGATTACAATTAATTAAGTTGATTGAGGTATGATTAAGCTTAATAATGGACTAAACCTTAATATTAAGGACCAAAATAACTTGAACACTAGTCCAAAATCCATTGACTTCCAGTAATTGAACCATTTCTCCACTTCTATCAAAACATATGTTAATTATGATATTATTAACTGACTTTTCCCTATATAAATGGTTAGGTAAGGAAGAAAGACAAAAAGGGAACTTTCCTTACATTTAACATTTATAAAACATGGAGATATGTAAAAAAATCATACATTCAGTTATGGTTATCCTTTATAATGATATATGGATTATTTTTATCATAATAAATTATCAATAATTTTTAGAGATGGTTTAGGCACTTAAAATGCTTAAGAAACATCAATATAGTGATTATTTAGTTTATAATTGGAAAAATGAAATGATACTATAAATATTAAATGTTAAGTTAATTAATTGAATTATTGTCTTTATATATATATATATATATCATTTTACATACATGTAAATCAAATTTATTTTAATTACAATATAATATTTATATTTCAAAATTAATATTAAATAAATAATGTCAAAATTGATATTATTGTAGTTTTATAATAAATGAATCTTATTAAATGATTTGAAACTAATAAATATAATATATTCTTCGATGTGATTTTTAAGTGTAAATAAATACTAAATATGTTCTATTAATGGAATAATTATTCTTTTATAATTAACATATCGACCCATATTATGTAAACACATTGTTAACACGATCCGAGTTCAAACAACGTTTTAGCAAGTCACATGCGCTTGTTTTAAAATTAATTTCCTAAAATAATGGGAATTTATTTTATAAATTATATATAGTATTAATAATTAATTTGATGTATATTTTCTACTAAATATCACTTTAATTTATTAGTAATTATTAAATTAAATTTAATAGAAACCTAGATGATTTAATAAAAACAAAAAATATAAAATTAGAGAGTCATAGAAGTTAAGGAACCAAATTATTAAAATGAACATATTTTTGTGTAGATGAGGTTTTTATAGACCGTTGTTATCCATTAATACATTATTTTTCTATTTTTTATTCCCTTTAGGTATGATAGATCACCCATTATTGAATAATATTTTGTATTTACCAAAGCACCACTCCCCCATCCCTATAAAAGGCTACCACCTCTCCCTAGTACTAACACCTCTAAAACCACCTAAGATCATCCAATGCCTTCCCAAATAGTCTCCCAACATCCCTACCCTATACCTAGTAGCATACCTTTGGACATAAATATTTATAATAAAGTTATTTGGAATAAACCAAAATAATTTACCCGGTTAAGTGGTAACGCCTTCTCTCATGACATCTAATTTCATTTTCAGTCTAAACTCTTTAATATATTTTTATTATATTATTAAATAAAAAACAAGTTTACTAAATATACTAGTGTTTTTAAATTATAAATTTCAAATATACACTTAAACACACCTCCATCTAATTGGTAACAAACATACTCTTTCTGTGTTTGTTGAAATACAACCTCACGAAACGATGATTGTTCATTTTTTTCCTACCACCTATCATGGCGGTCATTATGATGGAAAATATATTTATAATGTATATGTGTGTGTGTGTATTATTTATTATGTATTATTCCTCTGTAATTTTTATTTGGAATATACATTTAAACTATCCCAGTTGTGTAAATACAATAATTTCGTTTGATGAAGTGCGGACAACCGTCCCCTCAAAGCGATATGATTCGTTCATGAAAAACATTGAGCACATAAAGGATTTTTTTAATAAAACTATATAAAATATATAACATATATGTGATAATAAAAATTAAAAAATACATATGTATCATTTAGTTTTAATTCTATTAGTTCAACAATGAAATGGGTGTATCATTCATGTGTACTTACGTTATACTGTCTCAATGAAAGGTGCACTTCATTTATAATCTCCAAATGTTATAGACTATTCAAAATAAATGTTTAATGAATATATATGATAATTTATACATGGTTTAAATTATGGAGATGATTAAATTATGATATATTTAATAAGAAAAACAAATAAAATTCAAAATGAACTTGAGAAAACTAGGCAATTAACACCCAAAATAGTTAAAATAATGAATGAGTGTTATCAAACAAGTGATAAAATATTGCAATAAGTTAATATAAGATATTATAAAAATTAGTGTGGCTATGGTATTAGTTATTAACATATTTGAAACCAATATATAGGAGGCTAAAGTCCACACAACAAAAAGAAGGGATAAGGTAACATATTTTCATCATAGTTTTTAAATCTATGATATTAATGTCATATTCACTACTCCCTCATTTTTATTTCTCTAAATACTTCCCATTTTGATATATTATACCATTATTTCACATTATCACCTAATATTTATCTTTTAAATTGATTTTACTCCTTCATGGAATCCTTGACTCAAAAATAACTCTAGTAGTAAGGCAATTTCATCTCAATTTACATTATATTGAGACTTGATCATTATTATGCACCAATTCAGTTTTATTTGGGTTATATACTACATTTTGAAATATTATATCATTAATATCCTATATTTGAATATATTATAGGTTTTTTTTAATGTCATTCCTTCAAGGTAAATATTATTTAAATGTTTCAATGTTGAATGGGACACTTCGGGATGTTTAAAGATTATTCTCCTCAAGAATATTCTTAATGGTTATCATTGAAATGACACTTACTTTTGTTATTGTTAACATTATATTGAAAAAATATTTTTATTTTAATAATTCTTCATTGAAATTTAATTAAATATTTATATCATTTTTTAGGGATATGATTATTTTCTAAGCCTTATACCATTTTCATATAGTGTTCACTTGAAAAGTATTATATTATTGGCATGAAGCCTGGATAGTATTAGATTCATGGAATGAAGCCTTCAAATAATTATATTCTTGGCATGATGCCTTGAAAGTATTATATTATTTCCATGAATCATTGATAATTTTCGTTTTAGAGCATGAAGCCTTGAAATTATTAGATTCGTTGCATGGATCCTAAAAAGTATTAGATTATTGGCATGAAGCCTTGAAAGTATTATATTATTGGCATGAAGTCTTGAAAGTATTAGATATGCGGAATGAAACCTCAGGGGTATGTTATAGATATCCATTATTTATAATTTCCTTTTTTATATTTAGTTATTATTCATCCATGATATTTTTTGTTGACATATCTATGGATACATTTCATTTTAATTTCATTGATTAGATGGAATATGTTTCGGTTTTCTAACTTTTAATACCGATTATGCCTTATCTAGTTGAATGAATGGAAATTTTAATTAGTTATTTAACTTTCTATATAGATTGATTCATTATTTATTCCATTTTATTTACCCTTACCGAGCAATTTATCACACCATTGTTCTGTTTCTTTCCCCAAGCCATGAAGAAGAGAACTTTGGTTAAGCTTTCAAGGATGCAGTTTATTTTAGTTATTATATAGCATGTTTCATTTTGTTTTCCCAATGTATTGTGGGTATCATGTATGTAATATATCTTTCCAAGACATCTAAACTTAATGGTCCTTAGGTATTTTCTTCCTTGTAATAATCCCAATATAATTTAATAATGCACCAGCTCTAGGCATTTGGGGTCAAGGCATTATAGTTAGAATGAGAGGAAGTTTAGCAACAACCTGTGAAACTAGATTTAGAAAACCTAGACTAGGGATCAAAACCCTAAAATAGACATTTATGATAAGTGTAGAATATTTTTTTTTAATTTTGATAGATTAATTATTATGTGGTAATTCCTAGAAATGCATCCATTTCTGGATACTACATGTGGATGTGGTTCTGCCATAGATGTACACATGAGTAACAACTCTAACAAGGTGTTCCAGGTCTTACTCAGGGTAACCTTGTATATGAAAACAGACCTTACTACAAACCTGGTTTGACACTCTTGAGGGATATTCTTAGGATGATTCACATTTTATTCACCTACCATTATGAAGGATTTAGAAGTATTGATTTCTCCAATGTAGCCAATGTTTATGGTTTTAGGGATTTATGTTTCATACATTTATGTTATGTGTTATGCAATATTTAGAGTTATACAAATTTCATACCCTTATAATCTAATCAAATATATTCCATTGTTAAAAATGACACCTAGTATAAGGAATGAGAACTCTACTAGTTCATGTGATGTAAAGGGAAATAAGGATCAGATATTTCATAGTGTTAAGCCATAATTTCCAAGGGAGATAGTCTTTAATGAACTCTAATCATATGAGGAAATAGTATCACATGTTAACAAGATATGTAAAGAATTCTCTGAGCCCTATTGATTTTAAGGGAGAAGAGGATGATAGAGAAAATGAAGAAGGGAAAGAAGTATTTTCCCACTTGTGATAACTATGGAAAGAATCACCCTAGTAAATTCTTGAAGGTAATGGAAATTTGTTATAAGTGTTGAGAAAAGGGAACCATGTTTGTGATTTCAGGGGTAATAAAATGGGTTCTATTGATTAATGCTTCCAGTCCAAGGAGAGGAGACACTATACAGATCATTGTCCCATGATACAAAGGAGTATACCCCAGATGATGCTATTAGAGAGTGATGAAGCTATGATACCATCTAAAATGAAGTGTAATGATTAATATTCATGTTCAATAATTAGGTCATTTGAATATTTTATCATCAATGTACTTGTTATAAGAATTATAGAATATATGAGTATTTTACTACAATACGTTTTTTATATGGATTTGAGATCATATGATGAATAGTACTAAGAAAAGTTATTCAGTAGAAAGTTACAATTTCCGAAAACACGTGATTGAGGGAAAGAAAACCCATAATATATTATTGATGATAAGATAATAATAAATAAATGATTTATTTGGACAAGTACTAACTAACTTGGATCTTATTAAATACATTTCGACAAGTGGTCTATGATATAATTAATAGACTTTACAACACTTTTGGTTTTAAGGAATATATCCAACAACATGTTTATACTTAAGGAGTGAGGAAGAATGCGTGTTTCAGAAAAGATTTTATGGTAATTTTAGCTATTGCCATATTTCAAAAGGATACATGATGAAGTTATTCACATGTTTGTAATGTGAAATTTTAAAGTTCCTTCATGTTGATTAATGAATAATGATATGTTCACTTTATAAGTTCAGTGACTTTCATTCAAAAGTTATTGGATCATAATCAGCTAGAAAATTTCACTGTTTATTAAATTTTGTATTATTATAATTTGATGAAAATTTTTATGGTATTGTATTACTTCATTATATGTCGCATCTTGTGCTGAGAGATGAAGTAGAAATAGTTCTATGCATAATCAAAAGAAAATATTATGTTTATAGAAAGGCATTTTTACACATATTCTTATACAGTTATAGAATCCTATAACTATAGGAAAATAGTTTTTAAAAAAATGTTGTCCTATTATCATCATTATTTTATGATATCACTTACCTTCATTCACACCTATGTTTTATGGTTTTTCGGTCAACAACTTTGATCTGAGCATGTTCTCTAGAACTCTCCATATGAATTGGATGATCAGATTTTTCTTCCATATCCATGTTCACATTTCCCACCTACGTTATCTTACTAGGGAACCTAGTTATGTGTCCATCATACTTTCCATTCTCTCTTATTAATAAAATGTGATATTTACCCTTTTTACAGTGTGGGTCTTTCAAAAATATTTTATTTTCAATCCCTAGATTATTAAGGTCATGTATAAATTATGAGGACGCATTTTAATTAATGTGGGGAGAATGTAAAACCCAAAGAATTAATAATACTTCATTTGAGAATAAATATAATTTTTTTGGAATTATTTATACACAATGTTAATCTTACGCTACATATGACACTGAATTCGCTTGTGTTACAAGTGAGACTATGTTTTAATGCATCTTAATGGAGAACCTATTTTAAAACTAAATTTTGAAAATATTATGAATTTTATTTTTAAAAATAAATTTCACTTTTTAATGAAGAATATCTAAATTATCTTATGGTGAATTTTGGGGATTTTTCTGTGAAACGTTTTTTTGGTGAATAGTGAAAATTAATGAAATTTAGTTAAAAATAGCATTTTTTTAAATACTTATTAATGATAAATTATATTTTATATTTTTTAGGGTCACATTAGAAAAATTATACATTAATTTACATAGTTACATTCATTATAATTAATTATACTTTCAAATTGAATATAAAAACTTAACAAACTTTTGAACGGTTTTTTACTATAAAAACTCGTTATTTCTCCCCGTCTTCCAGATTAGCGTTAATCATAATTTTCAATCTTCTTTGATTTGAATTTTAAAATCTGATATACACATATTTCATTAGTATTATATTTTTTCTATAATAAGATCAACTTACTTTTTTGACCAAAATGATTGTGAATGTGATTAATATTAATTATGTTGATTATGGTATCATTAATCTTAATAAGGGACTAAACCTTATTATTAAGGGCCAAAATGACTTGGAAACTGGTAAAAAATCTATTGGATGATAATAAATTTACCATTTTCACAATTGGTACGAAATATATGGTTTTGGGTTATTAAGAAATGAATTTTTTCTGCATAAAAGGTTAATTAAGGAAAAAGACAAAAAAGGAACTTTCCTTTCCCTTAAAATTTCTAAAACATTGGGATGTGTAAAAAACATTATAATTTAGGTTATGGATATACTTTTTAAATATTTAAGGATTATTATTATCATAATAAATTTCCAATAATTTTTTGATATATTTATGTAGTTAAAATGCTTAAGAATCATCAATATAGTTATTATTTAGTTAATAATTAACTAAAATAAATGATACTTTAAATATTAAAAGTGAAATTAATTTATTGAATTATTGTATTTGTTTATTTATTATATGAATATATCATGTTAAACAAATTTAAACTATATATGTTTGAAATTCAATTTAATATTTATATTTCAAAATTAACATTAAATAAATAATGTCAAAATTGATATTATTGTTATTTTACAATAAATGAATCTTATTAATTGATTCAAAATTAATAAAAATTATATATTCTACCAAGTGACTTGTAAGTGTTAATAAATATTAAATATGTTCTACTAATGGAATAATTAATCTTTTATAATTAACATATTTACCCATATTATGTAAATACATTGTTAACACAGTCTGAGTTCAAACAACGTTTTAGCGCGTCGCATGCGCTTGTTATAAAATAAATTTCCAAAAAACATTGGAATTTGTTTTTTAAATTAGATATCATATTAATAATTAAGTGGATATATATTTTATAATATATATCACTTTACTTTTTTCTTAAGGGTTAAATTAATTAGATTTGAAATGTTGAATCTTTAATAAAAACCAAAATGATAAAAATGTGGAATCTTAGAAGCTAAGGATCAAAATTATTAAATTTCACATATTTTGTGTGTATAATTTTTTTATAAAAATATTTTATCCTTTAATCCATTATTTTTCTATTTTTTATGCTCTTTAGGTTAGATATACCAACCATTATTGAATATCATTCGGTATTTACAAACGTTCCACTCCCTCGCCCTATAAAAGGCCACCAACTCCCTCCATTACTAATACCTATAAAACCAACTAATTTCGTCCATTCCATAACTAAATAGTATCACAAAATCACTCACATTTTACTAGAATAATCCTTTTGTGAATAATTATTTTCAATAATGCATTTTGGTACAAACTAAAAGAAGTTACCCGATTAAGAGGGTACACCTTCACTCATGCCATCTAATTTCATTTCCATTATCCACTCCATATAATCTTTTTATTATATAATTACATAACATAAATAGTATCCTAAATATTATAGGATATTTTTATGATTATTTTTAAACATAAACGTATACACACCTTCATCTAATGGGTAACGAACATACTGTTTTTGTGTACGACGAAATACAGCCTCTGGAAACTATGATTATTCTATTTTTCCCTAACACTTCACATGGTGGACATTATGATGGATAGTGAATTTATATAAGATATATATATATATGTTTATATATATGTTATTTATTATGTCTTATTATTCTATATTTTTTGTTTCTAACAAACCATTATGTTATCCATGTTGTGTAAATATGATAATTTCGTTTGAGGAAGTGTGGACTACCGCCACCTCAAAGTGATATGATTTGTTCATTCCATACATGGAACATATAAATGATTTTTTTATAAAACTATATAAAATATATATCATAGATTAAAAACTATAAATTATAAAATACATATGTATCTTTTAGTTTTAATTATTTCAATTCATCAAATAAATGGCAGTAGCGTTCATGCGTATGTACAACATGTCGTCTCCATGAATGGTGCACTTCATTTCTAATCTTCAAATATTTTAGACTAATATAAATACATATATACTGAATATATATGATATTTTTCCATGTATTATATTCTAGATATTATTAAAACATTATATATTTAATAAGAACAACAAATAATAATTCCAAAAGAACTTGAGAAAATTAGGTAATTAACACCCAAAACCGTTAAAATAACAAAATAGTGTTAACAAACTGGTAATAAAATATTTTAATAAGTTAATATATGATATTATAAACACTATTTTGGTTGCAGTATTAGGTAGTAACATATTTTTAACCACTATACAGGAGGATAAATTCCACACAATATAAAGTAATGATAAGGTAATGGATTTTCATCCCACTTTTTAAATCTAGGAGATTAATGTCATATTCACTACTACCTTCTTCTATATTATATAAATACTTTCCATTTTGATATATTATACAATTATTTCAAATTATCTCTTGATTTTGAAACTTTTAAATTTATTTTAACCCTTCATTTAATCCTTTACTCAAAATCAACACATGTAGTTCGGGAATTTCGTCTCCATTTACGTTTTATTGAGACTTAATTGTTAATTTGCACCAATTTAGTTTTTATTTTGAGTATATAATACCTTTTGACTTATTATATCATGAATATACTATATCTAATGATATTATAAGTTTTATTTAATGTCATACCATCAAGGGAAATATTATTTAAATGTTTCAAAGTGATATGGAACACTTTTGGATTGATGAAAGATTATTCTACTCAAGAATAATCCGAATTGTTATCTTTGCAATATCAATTACTTTTGTGAATGCCAGTATTCTCAAGAAACAATATATTTTTTTAATAATTATTAATTGGAAATTTACATAAATAACCATATCATTTTTCATGGATATGATTATTTCCTAAACCAAACACTCTTTTTTATACAGTGTTCACTTTTAAATTATTAGATTCTTGGCATGAAACCTTGATAGTTGTAGAATCTTAGAATAAAGCCTTGATAGTATTAGATTTTTGACATGAAGCCTTGATAATATTTGATTCTTGTAATGAATCCTTGAATGTTTTATAGTCATGGAACAAAGCCTTTACATTATGAAATTCATGGCATGAAGCCTTGAAAGTATTATATTATTATCATGAAGCATTGAAAGTATTGGATTCATGGAATGAATCCTTGAAAGTATTAGATCCTTGGAATTAGTCCTTCATGATGTGTTATAGATATTATTTATTTATCATTTACTTCATTTATATTTAGTTATTATTCATCCATGAGATTTGGCATCGACATATTATTGATGCATTTCTTTTTTAGTTCATTTATTAAATAGAATGTTTTTTTGTTTTATAACTTTAAATATTGATTATTCCTTATCTAGTTCAATTAATGGAAATTTTACTCAGTTATATACCTTTCCATATAGATTTATTCATTATTTCTTATGTTTTACTTACCCTTGTTGAGCATTTGATCTCATCCCTATTATGTTTCATTCCCTAGGTTATGAATAAGGGAACATTGATTATTATTTAAAGGATGAAGTTTATTTCAGTTATTGTGTAGCATGTTTTATTTTGTTTTCATATTCTACTATGGGCAACATGTATGTAATCTGTCTTTCCAAGACTACTAAATTGAACAGTCCTTCGAGACATTCCTCCTCGTAATAATAAAAATTTAATGTAATAATGCACCGGCTCTAGGATTCTGGGGTCTATGTGTTACTTTCTAATCATGTATAGTCATTACATAATACACCTATCACTCAAACTTTTGATAAAATGAATAATGACACAAAACATTGAAATCCTAGATTGAAATAAAAAAATGGCCTTAGATTTTGTTCCCCATAATTCAAACAATCATATCTCATCATGATTTACATAACACATCTTATATATATCGCTAATGGATTATATATAAGATTCTAAGAGAGGGAATAAGTATAGATCTAAGGAAAACACCAATAATGGGATATTATTGATGAAATATGGGCCTCCAACACACTTGATTTTCCAACAGATCACCCCCAAACCGAGAGGAATGATCTCCCCAAAAATTTAAAGAAAATAAATTATAGTTATGGCATGTTGGGAGGTGTAGTGGGTTATCATGTCAATCATATTAGATCCATGATTTTTAAATCTAATTTTTTATAGTAAATAGTTTGGGTGTATAATTAGAAAATCCATGTGTAAACCATGTATGTGACATTACCTCAAACCACACCTCACATAGTTGGTTCAGATGGCTATAAAAAATGTGTTACAACTAGGATATACCCCAATCAACATTATTTATCAAATTATCTCGGGAAACCAAAAGGTTTGTCCAAACCGTGTTCCTAACTATGTGCCTTCCTAGTGCCCATTGTTTCAGTTTCATACTTTCTTAGTGGTGTTTTGTGGTTTCTACTAACAGCTCTCAACCTATGAACCTGTATAAAATCCATCAAATAATTCCAAAACCCATCATAATTTCACCAATATAAACCCAATCATTATAGTTTCTTCATATAACCAATAAGGGGTTATGTACCTAAAACTGATGCTGATACATTATGTTTCAATAATTTTTATCAAAAATTTATTCATATGTAATTCTGAATTTAATAGGTATAAAATATATAAGTGATGTATAGCTGTGAATAAATAATATAACTCAATACTCACTCCATTTAAGAAATATTATATCAATGAAAGAGAGGAAAATAATAATTCATATGATAAATTTAAATGTGTTTATAATTTTGGTCAATGAAATAAGGTCGTGCTCTAATAATTCAAAATTGTTATACTGAAGTAGAAGAAGACTAAATTGTGTGTCCATGATCACATGCATGGGTAGGTCACTATGAAATATAAATATGTAATTATTTATGTGCACAAAATTCAATTAATTTAGATCTTTTGGGAAAATATGTTTCTGTGAAAAATATTATATATTTCATATTGAAGAACCCAGTACAGTATTAATGATCTTGTCAAATATCAATAGAATAATTTTGAGTCATAAAGACATGTGATTCTTATATAGATAACCAATACTTATTAAAGTTTTTTTATTATACATTCATTAAGAAGTTGATGGTACATACCAATAAAGTTGTATTATAATTGAACGATATATGTATTCAATACAATTCAATAGATATAATACAATATGTGCCTTGAAAAATGTTGAAGATAAAAAACTGTATGATCTCCAATTTAGGTCATACAATTTATAAACCATATTTTTTGTTAATTCCATTTAATTTAGTCATATACCTATTAAGGGGTCGTCTGTAATGATTATTTATGAAACTTAAATAGTTAGAGAGTTTTGATTTAAAATAAATTTGAAAAATACCATTGATTCACCCCTTATAATAATTATATTGACAAGGTTTCTAAATATTACCATGAATATCCTTTTCATGTATAATAATATTGGATTCTTATCAATCACCACTATGGATACGTTAATAGGATCCTATCTAGATAGATTATCATCAATATTATTAGCCATTCATGTATTATAATGGATTGAATGTTTATATTTCTTTATCAACATTAGAAATATTTATTTAAACATGTTTAGATCCATTTATGTAAATATATACTTGAGTATATTATGATTCATATATATCTCACACTTTTATCCATAGAGATAATTTCTCAAAATTATTACTGAATAGAGTATTGTCTTTAACACTAGACCATGAATTTGATTAATTTTCTCATGAATCATCCACTACCTTAAGGAATAGGATATCACACATTACATTTTTATGACAATAAAAATTATGCATGTATTTGAAACATCGTCATAGATCAAAAATCCATTACAACCATTGTTTGTGTATAATGTAGTTCAATAACAACCATTTTCTTTTATGACAAGATGATCTCTTAGGATTCATCATTCAAGAAAATCATTACTCTCTTTTATTTAATTATATATATATATTAGATTTTTAAAATCATAAAAAATCCTATGAAATATACGATAGTACCCATATATTTTGAAACATTTTTGGATTTTATTATAGGTATTGGTCGGGTTATTCCATAATTATGCTCGTCAATGATGGATATAAAAACTTCACCATGATTCACTAACATTCTTAATGAATAATGCATTATCTACCCAAAAAAATCATTTTCAGAACATTTCCAAAAACATATTTGCTATAATTTTGTAGAATATGACTCAAATAATTCATTACATTCTCCTTAAATATGTTTTACATTAGAAAGTATTTTATAAATTCACCAAAACATTTCTTGAGGTAATATTTACTGACTCAACTCTTATAGTCCATGAAAATTGATGGACCAATTATGAGATAGAATGGATTCACAATGATCTCTTAGTTTATGTATCTTATATGGATTTAATTTTGGATAATATAAATATACATAAATTTTAATTGATGATAAATCAATTTATAGACCATGTTATATAAGTATTCAGCCTCATATCGCTAATCAAAAATGTCATTAATCTTCTATGTTGATTACTTTTATACAGTCATAATATTATTTTGTTTATGATTATATATATAGATTCACATTAACACATCCTTCAATTTGATAAATTGAATTAATTCATCCCATGGTGAATAACATGGATTTATGAATCTATTTTACATATTATCATTTAGTTTCTTATTTAGTTATTTATTCTTAATAGGGACTGTTTGGTAGAGAATGTTTGATAAAGGCTGATATTCATGTATATGTTCATTTAGGAACATATCCTCATAATTAAGAGGAATAATCGTGAATATATTCAGTTAATAATTTAGTATATTCTATCCTAATGTACATGTGTTCAAGGATGATCGTTCCCATAGTCTCAATCAATAGATGAGGATTATCTTTAGCATAAGCTAAAAAAATAAATGACATAGAAGGATTCTTTACATGAGATAAATCAACATTCAAACAAATATACGTAATAATTGGATGATTTTTTATATATAAAGATAATTCCATATCTCAAATGTTGGAGTTGGATCTATATGATGAGGAAAATCCATTCCTAGCATAACATTGAATTTTACACAAGGGAGTATAAAAATATTTTCATTGGAAATATTCCATTAAATGTAAATCCATGGAGTGTTATATTAATGAGATAAAAAAATTCCCCACTAGCTATTTTTATTGATGAATTGTTGTTTTTGTGTTGAGGAAGTGATTGAATATTTTTAATAAACATGCATGATATAAAAAATATGTAGAAATGGAATCAATTAAGTTATTCACTATCATTGAATGTATAAGTTTTTTAACTTACACTAATTCATTAACAGGGTACAACTTATAAGTAGTTTTAGGATATGAGTTTTTCCTTCATATTTCTTCCATAGTGGTTGTTTCATTACTTTTCCATGAAAACCCATTGATTGGTATACTTAAATGAATATTTTCTATTTTCCATAATGTTAAAAAAATATACCATATATGGAGAATTTATTTGGACATTTCTTATTTTAATTTGACATGTTATATTCCTAAGTCTCTTTGATATTAATTAGATTAATACATATTCTTTCAATACATGACTCATTAAAAAATTATTTTAATGATGTCTCCTAGATGTTTCTACATAGATTTATGAGACATGGGTAGTTTTGTTTTCAAACCTCCATGAGATTTATCTATAGATCCTACATAATTTAACGTTATTCTATTCTTTTTATCTCCAACCCCATGAGGCCATTGGGAATTAATAATCAACATAAAAAATTAATGGCACATCAAACTATTTTGTCACATCTATCATTATAAAAAGTCATTAAATCATTTCCAAGAATCAGCTTCAATCCACTAAAATCCTAGAAAACTATACATTCATGGTTAATGAAAAATAAATATATTTACCTTAAAATACATGATATGTTTTACTTATAGGACCAAATTGATTAATATTATCTTTTCTTGTGTCCATGAATATCCAACTCCATTTAAAGTCATTTATTATTAGAAAAATATTTATTGAATATTATTTCCATTAAATAATACATTCCATTGATTTAATGTATTCTTTTATATTTTTATTCATGATTAATTTCTAACTCTAATTATCTTATCCCTTTATCAAATAAATGACTTTTATAACTTGCTCAATTTTATATTTTTAAACTATTGACTACATCTTCTTAGTATAGTTAATCTATTATTCTAGGATTAAGGTTTTACAAGATACAATAAAAGTTGGTGGGCTGGGATATTGTGCACATAAACAAATATTCTAAAACAACTTATCTCTTTAATGAAGGAGGGTGTTTCACATTACTCAATTTTTTTTATTCTGAAAATGATAATGTTTTTCATGTTCTTACATGGGATTCTTAACTCCCACTCTCATCATATTATATATATCATTTGGATAATCCTTACATTTCCCGTCGTATATTTATTTTTCATCATTCATCACATTCACTCCCTTTTAGATAAATAATAGAAAGTATGTCTGGAGAATAAATAAGTAAAAAGTCTAATAAAAAGGGACACTTTGATAAGTAAAAAAGAATAATCCCCAAATTATATGTATATTCTAACATAGGAATTGTTGGGATTCAACATAGGATGGTCATGGTTTATTTCTAATTAATTTAACTATCATAATCACAAGAAATAAGTATAGATTATTATAATACCGAAAATTTAGTCTTATTCACATACACATCTTATAAAATGATTTTTATCATATAGATCAAAATTACATTACTCATAAATCTAAAGGCCATGTGTTATTGAAATGTTAGATACATGAAACTTCATTTTAAAAATGAACTATAACAACTATATTTTAACCTTTATTATGTTATCAGAAATCCATTTGAACATCTATTACAATAATAGACACCATAAGGAAATGAATAATTAAAATGGTGAGAAATAAATCTCATCACAACAACAAGAATGATAATGAATAATAACATAACATTCATCATTAAAAACATGTTATCATAGAAGTTTATGATCATATATATAATCACCTAGACTTATAGTGTCACAAACCAAGACAATTAGTCATCCAGAACTAGTTCCCGGATAGGTCTATGGAAAGGACCAAGGGAAGTTCCCAATCCCCATAGGATGACACAAGTGCACATGTATCATAAATAAGGTTTTTAAATGATTTACACAAATTTGATAATAATAAAACAAACAATAATATAAAGAAATGGGAATTAACAAAACCAAAACCAAACAATCCCTAAAAATTCTCAGAATTTAGTCACATGGTTTATACAAAATCCAAAAAACTACCACAAAATAAGTGACCAAAAATCGAGTCAAAAACAGTCACATGGAAAGAGGAAATCACCCTTAATCCATATCCACAACACCCCACTAAGACGAACCTCTAGAAACATGAACCACCATATCCAAAATCATTTCCCTTACCAATGTCAAACGTAAACAAGTCTACTTACACCCAAGGATGTAATATTATTGTGGTCCATTTCCCTATAGAATTCCACCCAAAAGGATTCTATGCTTTAAATATTAAATGAAAAATAAAAATTCATGTTTTATAAATAATAAGAAATGCCATGACAACATTAAAGGAAACAACTATAAGGAAAATTCATTTTAAATGAATGAAACAATAAATTAAATCAAACATTCTTTTGAAATAACCATTATGCCTCACAGTAAGTTGATGGTAAAGGAAAAAAATAGAGAGAACTAATCATTGGAGAGGCCCTATAGGTACTAGCTACTAATGGGACCCTAGATCCTCATTTATCGGTGAAACATGGATTTGTAACTATGACCATCAGTTTCACATGCACGAGCCAATAGTAAGGGACACCCCCATAACCTAGTCCTCTCTAATCATCATTAAAGTTTTCTTAGAGTTGTAATCATCAATCTAGCTAAAGTTAAATTTGGTCGAATCCACTTCTGTAACACTAGAACACTAGTCCTAGTCCACCCACCTAGTTACATGGTTGTGCTCATTCAGGTTCAAAGTTAACATAACAAGACATATTCACATACAAAAACCAAACAAGGCACTACACACACAAAATACCACAATTTTCACACCCAAACCCTATTTTAAAACCAAATGAACACCAAACCCATTTAAAAACAAGATTTGAACCACCTAGATATTTTAATAAATTACTTAAAATGTTTATTAAATAATTTCAAGAAATACCAAAAGGCATTACAACCAAAATAAACCCAAAATCCCCCTTTTAAAATCAAACACACATCGAATCCATTCCAAAATACCATTCTTATCTCATAAAATATATAATAAAATCATTTACAAAATTTATAAAATTCCAACAAGTGACTTAACAAATGTTTTTAAATAAATTTCTCCCAATTTGTCATGAAAACCACATTTTAGAACCCAAATCATATCAAATCATTCCATAAACCACATTCAAACCACACCTAAGAATCATTAAACATGTAGAAAGGCACAAGAACTAATTATAATTTCATCAAAAAATGTTTAAGCACTTAATCAGCTACCGTAGGTGTATAAATCTCTAAAATCAATGTGAAATACAAATCACACGTCAATTGTACCACAAGAAAGAAAAAAGGAACCCAAGTCAAGGAGATTGAACCCAAAAACTCATGATTTAACCCTATGAATGAAACCCTACCTTTTAGATAGCAAAAACCCAAATGGAAAAGTATAACACTGCAATTTACCTAGATGGATGAGGCCGCCGGAGGGAGTCACGTGAGGTTGATGCCACTAGAGGGGATCCAGACATCAGCGGGGTCACACCGGTAGGGAGGTCGCGCTGGCATGGGGTCACTCTGGCAGGGGGTCGTGCTGGCTAGGGGTCACACCTAAGAAGGGTCGTACATGGAGGAGAGAATGACACCTCTTGTAGTTGGTCGAAATAAGGTCAGCCAACAAGGGGAAGGACGGTGCAACATAGGTGGAAGGAGGGGAGGGTTCCATGGGATGGAGTGGGGGTTGAGAAGGAGAGGAAGAGGAAAAGAAAAAAAGAAAGAAAATATAAGGAGAAAAAAGAAAAAAAAGACTTAAAAACCCTAAATACAATAATAATAAAAGTAATAATAACGATGATGATGATCGTGATCATGATTTAATAATAATATTATCATTATTATTATTACTAAAATTAATATTTTATTTTTTTGTTTTTTATTTTAGTATTTTTTCACTTTTTTATTTTATCTTTATTTTTATTATTCATTTAAAAATTCTCGAACAATGGGAAGGCCTCCTGGTGACTGGGGTGAAGCCACATGGTTCTAAACTCTGCTCCACCCTTGCACCAGTTGTTTCCAATCCCAAAACACTAATTTATTAATAAAATAAAAAAATCCATCCAGGAATCAACTCGAACCTCAATAATAATATTCAATGACTTGAAAAATGACAAAAAAAAATTATTTCAAGGGTCAGGGTGTGAAAATTATCCAAACTATGAAAACATTTCTCCCTCAGAATGTCAACTCAGTGCTTGATCAGATAATAAAAACATATACTCTTAATAATCCCAAATATCCACTCCCAAGTCTCATGCACATCATTCAAATTTTTCCCAAGGACACAGAACAACGGAATAGGCTTCCCATGAAGTACCATCTCTTGGGAATCCAATATCCACACTGGCCATTCAAACACTGATAAATCATGCTCTATATCAAAATCTTCCCAATTCACACAAGTGACAGATCTAGATTATACTTCTTTAATTGGGAGATATGAAATACATTGTGAATTGATGTCAACTGTGAGGGAAGAGCTAATTTGTATTCCACCTTTCTAATCAGATCGGCGGTCTCCAAAGTTCCGACATACCTCAGCATTAGAGTTCACTTATTTCCCACACGATGATGACCCACTTGAGGGGCCACCATCAAGAAAACTAGATCTTTGAAAAAAAAACACAAGATATCAATGCATCTGGCCGACATAAGATTTGTGTAGACTCTGAGATGTCAATAATCCCTTCCTAATCAACTTGACTTTCACAAATTTCTCTTCCACAAGACTTGGTCCATAAAGTGAGGTCTTGCCTTTCTCAGGCCAACATAAATGGGCTAACATGGCCAACCATACATCACCTCAAATGGAGCCATGGAAATTAAATATTGGTTACTATTATTGTAAGTGAATTTGACCATTCTCAAATGGATATCCCATAATCCTCCAAAATCTAAAACACATGCAAGAAGAAAGTACACTATAATTTGATTTGCATGTTCTGTCTGACCATATGTTTGAGGATGGTATGCTATGTTCATATTAATCTATTACCCAAATTACATTTGAAGGACATCAAAAAACTAAGAGGTAAATAAAGTTTCTCTATAAGAAAAAATTGTTGATGGCACACCATGAAGTCTTACCACCTATTGAACATGAAACCGATGCAGCTCATCCCCTTTCGCTGAATCTTTGATCAGAATGAAACGAGATGATTTGGTTAAACAATAAATCAACACCAAAATGGGTTTCCAATCCCAATGTCTAAAAGGAAAGAAAATACCTAAATTCATGGAGACTATATATCACTTTTAGGTTGGAATGGGTAATGGCTGAAGAAAACTAGAGGGCCTTTAATATTATACTTTTACCTGGTAAGATTTATAGCACCTCGATATGAAATCAACTATGTCCTGCCTAAATCCTAGCCACAAAAACATCTGATTAGCAACATAAAATTTTTTTGTAGCTCCATGATGAAAAACCCACTAGGATTTATGGTTATCCTACATTACCACCTTCCTTAGAGACAACGACACCACGAGATGGTCCTTAAAGAACAAGATTCCCTTGAGAGACAAAGAACAATCATGAGATGTCTCCCAACCATGAAGTAACTACATGCACTACTAGTACAACTCATCACCAGGCTTCTCCCACTAAATAAACTTCAGAAGATAATGATTCAACCGAACTCTTTCCAAGAATGGACATCCACTATGCTCATTGGTCTCCATGTGCATCTGGGAAAAAAGCCACATCAGGATCCATTCACTACAGGCTTTCCCAAAGCTTGTACTAGGACATTTCTTCACATGGTGTTTTCCACCACATTACCCTTTATTACGGTATATATGATATTAAAGTAAAAACCCTAAAAATACTCAATCTAAAAATGCTAGTTAGGTTTAAATAATTATGTTAGAAGATGCAGGTTAAGATTTTATTGTCAGAATAGGCCAAAAATGTCTCTTCCAAAAGTTAATGGCACCATGACTTTAGGGAATGCATCACCACTTCCAATTCCAAGTCATGGCTCAAATAAGTATTCTAATGTGGTCAAAGTTAGTGAGAATCATATTCCATCACATGATCATGTTTCAAGATCACACATCAGAGGCCCATAACTGAAGCATCACAATAAACCACATAACCCTTCCAAGATTCTATTAAGATCTACACATGTGTGGTATTCAACCACCACTTCAGCTCTACAAATTATTTCTAACACTATGGGATCCATTCAATCATCACACCATTCTAGGTGAGTTCGATCATAGGGAAATCAATCCATGAGAAATATCAAACAAATCACATGTAATAACCTTCCAGGACAAGAAAACCCCTGATCTTGAACACATTCTTGAGTTATCCCCATGACATAACCGCAATGATATTCTCATGATCCACTAAAACCACTTGCTCTGAAGTCATGTGGCCTAGAAACATCACTTCCATAATCTAGAGGGTGTACCTTGAAAGCATCAAATTAAGGAGATGATCTCTTAGAGTTCCCAACACGATCCACAAATGATTCTGACGATCTTCCTCCATTTAGAGTAAATTCGGATGTCATCCAAGAATACCACAATGAATGTGGTGAGATACTGGTGGACCACAATATTTATGATCTCTATAAAAACCCATGGAAAACTTCGCAATAGAAAATGCATAACCATAATCTTGAAGTGGCCATACCTGCTTCGGAAAGACGTCTTCAAGATATCCGCCTCTCTCATCCTAACTTAGTGATATCCCTAATGCAAGGCTATCTAGGAAAACCACATTTCCATTATTTAATTGATCAAACAAGTTATCAATTTAAGGAAATGTGTATTTATTCTTAATATCTACCTTATTCATCTTCCAGTAATCAATGGTCAAAAGGAGAGATCCTTCAGCCATCTCCGTGAATAGAACATGAGCAGACCAAGGAGATAAACTCAGGAGAATGAGCCCTTTTGATTCAAAATCATCCAACTATATATTTAATTCCCTCATTGGGGGGGTCATATGATATGAGGAAAGAGATACTGGTTGTGTACCTAGCCCAAAATCAATCGAGAACCCCAGATCCCGCTCTGGGTGTAAGTCTGAAAAATCATATAAAAATATCACTAGGAACTCATCCACTATAGGAGGTAATCCACCCTCATGAGCACCACCATCGTCCTCCAACGTGATCGATGATAACTAAAAAAATTTCACAAATCCAGGAGTGGAGGTCCCACACGCCTGACTAAGGATCCCATTAACCAAGGTATATATGAAGACTCCCATTAGGTGGCATGAAACTAACCCATCGCTTATAGCAATCGATATGTGGCTAAAATCTCACTAGCCAATACATGCCAAGGAGTACATCAAAAATTTCCATATCCAAGACCATAAAATCCCACTCCATCTTAACACCTAACATGGAGAGTGCACAAGACATGAACTTTAGACCTTGATCCATCTTTATACCCAGCGGTGTTACCGACTCCATTGCAAAAGACACCAACTCGGTTGGTAATCTCAATAGATTCAAAAAAGGGGCAGATATAAATAACACAAATGCACCAATATCATATAAAGAAGCAGCTATAGAAGATGCAATCAGGATGGTACCTTGAACTGTCGAAGGTCGTGCATCTAATCCCACTAGTGCCCGATGCACAACATAAAGATTCTAAGTACCTACCTGAGAAAGATCACTCATATACAGCTCTACCCTGATCAGGATCTACCTAGAAAATGATCTGGTCCAACCACCTGACCACCAAACTGAGATCCCACCATCCTGGTCTTGTCTAACTGAATTGACACTCCCCTAGAAGCCTGAGATCTTTCCCCACTCTGATATGGTCATATGGGTGCATTTTCTTGTAAAAGCACTGCATTTGACCTATAAATCTACATTGATAAAAGGGCCTAATTGGATATGCACATGAAGGTCGGATTTGATATGCATTCCCATGCATATGGAACACAACAGACCCTGAACCAGAAGCTACAGTTAAAGACTATCAGGAAGGACGACCTAAACTACCACCTCCCTTCTTTCCTTGCTCATCCTGCTTCATCTTCTTCTCGGATGAACTGTCATTGCTGAATGATTACATAGCTCCAAAGGAACCAAACATGCCCTTGTGGTCAATCTTCACCATACAATCATAGTGAACTACCTCATCATAGGTCTTCATCTTGAACAGGAATACATGATAATAGATCTCTAGTTTTAAACCCCTTTAGATCCACTGATCCTTCATCTTCTCATTGGAGAATATTTTTGGTGGAAATTGGACTAGCTCAATAAAGAGGTTGGCATAATCCATTACTAACTAGTCCCCCTGAGCAAGATCTACAATCTACCAATATCTGGAATAAGCCAAGACTATAGGACAGTACCTGTCACTGAATATAACCTTGAAGTCCTTTCATCGCATATGTTCATACATCCCATATTGAAGAAAAGAGTCCATCTAACTTTGATTGGGACTATCTAGAAAGAACGAGGATCTTTTTACTCTAAGTTCATTAGGAGTTTCATGAAACTTGAACAAGCACTCGATCTTCTCAAGCCACTCCTCCGCTTCCTGAGGTTATGTACGCCCTCATAAAGAAGAAGGGTTGTTCTTGAAAAGCTCATGGGATTTATCCTTCCTAGGACCAGATTCATCTTCTCTAATAGGAGCAGGATCAGGAGCAGGACCCACTCCATCTCCTAGATCCTGAACAGCCCAAACCACATCTTCCACTAACCTCGAATCAAGTAGTGTGGGAGAACACTCTTCAACTTCCTCCTATGGGTGCAAGGGAGATATTTAGGGTGGCATGTTGCTACAAAAACTAGCATTCACAAGAAAAATCATTCTTACAAAAGATATGAAGAATTTTAACAATAATATCAAATATGAATAGATCAAACTCATCATGAAAAGGAATTGAACAAAATGCTTCACCCCAATCCGTTTTCTACGGGTAGCCTCTAGCCTGCATGTCCCACCTAGAAGAGAAGTCAAATAGAGATCACAATATCGCATGGGGACATAAGGTTTGTCATGAGGTGTGCTGGATAGGAACCCTACTCACAACTAGAACTCTGAGCCTCGATAGTCCTAACTCATGTCTAACCAGAATCAACCAAAATCAAATGACCCACAAATCTTAACCATTCACTAATACCATTTTGTCACAATCCAAGTCAGGTCATCATCCATAAAAGGCACACAGACAGGTATGTGACAAGGATAGAGGGGCGTTCCATTTCCCCACAGGCTAGCAAAAGTGTGTGAGTATCGTATATACTGATTGGGAATGATATACCTGAATTTTATAATAATAAAAACACCAATAGTATAAATAATCAATAATTAACAAACCCCCGACTAAAAAATCTCATAACATTTTCAGAATTTTGTTAAAATGTTTATACAAAATCCCAAAAACTACCACAAAGGTATGTGACCAAAAACTCTCTAAAAACCACCACAAGGCAAGAGGACACCACCCTCAAGCCACCTCCACAACACCCTACCACGATGAACCTATAGCAACCTGAACCACAATCTCCAAAAGCCTTTCCCATACATGTGTCAAACATAACCAAGTCTTCTTACACCCAAGGGTTTAATCAAAGTGTGATCCATTTT
Source organism: Viscum album (assembly GCA_963277665.1). NCBI lineage: Eukaryota > Viridiplantae > Streptophyta > Magnoliopsida > Santalales > Viscaceae > Viscum > Viscum album. Next base: position 1,717,377,734 of record OY728125.1, read on the forward strand.
CTAGTAGGATTCCACCAAAAAGGATTTCATTCTTTAAACATTATATGACAAATACACTTGAATGTTTTATAAATAAAATCAATGGCTATGACAATTTTAAAGGAAAACAATTTAAATAAAAACCATTTAAAGGAAATAAAAAATAAATGAAAATACCCATGCTTTTGAAAAAACCAATATGCCTCACTGTATGCCAGTGGTAAGGGTATCATAGCCAAATATCACTAATCACAAGAGATTCCCTATAGTTACTAGCTAGTAATGGGACCCTAGAACCTTGTGTCTTAGTGAAACATGGCTTAGTATCCATGACCATCATCTTTATTGTGCACGACCTACTAGTATTGGACACGCCCATAACTATATGTTCTCCAATCATCATTCAATTTTAGTTAGGGTTGTCATCGTCAATCCAACAATGTGAAACCAGACCGGAGCCACATCTATATGACTAGAACACTGGTCCTAGTCTACCCACCTAGTTACCTGAGCTTCCCTTTTTGTGCTCATTCATGTTCCAAGTTCGCATAGCATTCCACATTAACATACAAAAGCCAAAAAAAAGAACTAAACACACCAAATACCACCATTTAAAAACCCAACCCCTCTTTTAAAACCAAACACACAGAAAAATGATTTAAAAACATTATTCTCACAACATAGACAATTAAATAAATCAATTAAACAGTTTATTAAAACATTTCAAAAAATTCCAAAAAGGATTTACATAAAAAAAATAAACCAAAATTCCCATTTTTAAAATCATACACACTCCATAACCCATATAAAATATGATTCTCATCCCATACACAATCTAATTAATCATTTACACAATTTATAAAATGCCAAAAAGTGACTTTACAAAATTTTACACATAAATCTCACCTAATTTCTCATGAAAAACCCATTTTAGCACCAAAATCATATCAAATCCATCAATAAAAAACATTATCACCAAACATGAAAATCATAGAACATATAAAAATGCATAAGAAATCATTATAATTTCATAAAAAGTTATTAAGCATGTAATCATCTACCTCGAGTGTAGAAATCCCCAAAAATCGGTACAAAGCTCCAATCACACCTCAACCACACCACATTAAAACAAAAATAAACCATAATCAAGTAGAGAAAACCCAAAACCCATGATTAAGCCTTATGAACAAAACTACAGCTACTGGAATGTCGAAACCCTAAAGGAGAAGAAAAACCCTACAATTTACATGGAAGGGTGAGGCCGTTGGAGGGAGTCACACAATGGTAAGGCTGCCAGAGGGGAGACAACCAACAAGGGGTGGCACCGGCAGAGATGTCATGCCAGTTGGGGGTTTCACTGACAGGGGGATCAGGCCAGAAGGGTGTCACCCCAGAGAAGGACAACAATGGATGGAGAGCAGGGCACTAGGGGTGGTTCTTCGGATGGAGGACGACAAACAAGGGGGGGGACGGTGCCACATAGGTGAAAGGAGGGGAGTGCATGATGAGATAGAGAAGGGGAGGGGACAGAGATGAAGAGTGAAACAAAAAATAAAGGAAAAGAAAAAGTGAAAAAAAAGAAAATAATAACATAAAAAACCTAAATACAATAATAATAATAAAGATTATGATGATGATGATGAGGAGGATAATTTCATAATAATATTATAAAAATTATTATGAGTAAAGAAAGTCATTTGTTTTTTATTTTTTTATTTATTCTCATTTTATTTTATCTTCCATGTTATTATTCATTTAATAATTCTTGAATAGGAATGCCGCACTGTGACCTAGTCGAAGCCGTATGGTTTCAACCGTGCTCAGCCCATACATCAGATGCTGCTGAGCCCAAAACACTCATTTTTTTAATAAAAACACAAAATTCCAACTGAGGCTTGAACCGAACCTCAATAATAATATTCAACGTTAAGAAAAATAATAAAATAATATTATTTCAAGAGTCAGGGTCTGACATATAGAATAAATAATATGATATCCTATGATCTTTGAAACATTATAATGTGAGAAAACTATATAATATTACATCATTAGAGTAAGGTAGGTTCCATTACTAAGATAACATGATGTGGTATGCTAATCTTAATGCCCATGCACCACACATTGTATATCATTAGATGAAAAAACTATCCAATGGATCAGTGGTTGTAAAATTCTAGGCCAAGTTTTTACATTATAATATGTATATATTTATGTATATATTTTTTCTATAAATGAAAATCATATATAATTCATAGAAATATGAAAATACCTCAAAAAGGAAATGGATTACATATTCATGTCACAAATCATATCAAAAAGATATATCAAAATGATTCCCAAAATAAAGAGAAATTATTGAATTCTATCCATTGAAATTTTGATAAATTTGAATAGTTCAAAAATATGATGTTTATCTTATAAAAAACTAATAATTAATGAGTGGATATGTAGTTATAGTAAGAAACATCTTCTATAATGTTTTACTAAATTTGTTAATAACATTTTGAGGAGGTTATCTTATTGTTTGTTTCCGAAAACCATATAAGAACATAAAAAATACCTAATATAATGAAAAATTCTAGAAATCATATATGATAAAATAATTTAATGGAGATAAATGAGAAATTAAATAACAAACACATATTTTCCCATTAATCAAGTTTTTGTAAAAGATGGAATTGAGAATGGTAAATAAAAATTCATTAACATCCATAGTAAATAAAGGATATATATATGTATATATATATGTGTGTGTGTGTAAAAAGAATATATATATATATATATATATAATATCTTGTATATTAATGTGAATATGAATGGGGGAGAGTGATATGTAGGTAGAGAATGTGTAATCCAATAAACAAATATGATTTCTGAATAGATCATTTACCTCAGGTCTTGATTGACTTGGTTCATGTGTTTATCCCTAAAAAATAATTAAATTTAGTGTATTAAATACTTCAACAGTAATCTTGTTAAACATTATTTTCTATATAGTTATTATTTTATTTTTTTTATATTCATTTTATTTATACATTATGTTCATGATCAATTACCCGAGGATGTTAGGTTGATGGTTCAAAGGTCGCATCGCTTTGTAGGTAATTATGGATGTACTTTTAAAATGAGTCCTTATGTTCAAAATTGATGTGGTATATATTTCAGTGTTTTAAAAAGTTCAAAATGTTCTTAATATCACATTTTCTTTTAAAATAATAATTGTTCATAGAGAATAAATGTTATCGTTTAATGGCCAGTTCATTTAGTTGCATTTTCCAACCACGATGAACATAATTAGTTTTATTTAATTAATATATTTATTTACACATTCATAATATGAAATAATAAATAATACTTGTATTATACTCTTATTTGAAACCAAAATCATCATTACAACCATCCACAAAGATATATAGTGATTAAAAATAAAATACATTGTCTATGAAGGGGATAATCTAGCCATAGTATGGGTGATATTTGATTAAAGAATAATATTATAAAAATTATTTATACAATTTTTGTAAAAACATTTTACTAATATTGTTATATATATTATTTCATATCATGATTGATATAATAGATTTGAAAGGGATATTTATAGAAAAGAACATCAACAACTTATTTGAGAAACTAACCCCTTCCTTAGATTATTAATTTTTCTTAAAACTAAGAATAATGATAATTCTAGTGAAAATAAATATCAATTTTGTATGTGAGGTTGAGATAACTGTTTCATATATCATCTAATATGAAAATAATCGATTATTTAACATATAATGTAAAATACTATATTCAATAGTTTTTCATTATTCATCAAAATTATTCTTTTCTAGAAAAACACTAAAAAATAACCTTAAGATAACTTTGACATGTTATTCCATAAATAAAATATGAATTATAAAAATAATTTAATAAACATTAAAATTTTAGTTTTTAAATAAAATCACTATTTTTTGTGTTTTTTTGACATTATCAAATTTCAGACCCATGGATATATTTCCTATAATTTCAAAAATGATTCTATTTTTTATTACAAAAGTATAGGATTATTTATTTGGTTTTTTCAAACTTTTCTGACTGTTACTCCCTCCGAACTCTATCCTTAAGCGGCGTATCCGGTTCTGGACCTTTTGATCTAGGTGTAGGCCCCCCCGACGGTTCGCCCCCTTTCCCCAGATGCGCCTTCCAGGATGGGTCATCCGGCGTGATCTTTCAGGGATGTTCTGTGCGGACTGGATCTTGGTGTTTCACATTTTTGTCTCCAGTAGATTAGAGAAATTTCACTTTTAGTAGTGAGGGAAGGCTTGAAAGTCATTGGCGGCGCTTAGGACGACGTTCAATGAAGCCATAACTTGCCTGAAATGGACTCTTGTAGCGCGATTTGGATCCGAGAAACCTTTTCTTCCCTCTTTTAAACGATTCGTGGGTTCCTGGGGGTTGCAGGGGGAGACTCGCATCTCGGTTATTCACAGAAGCTCATTCTGCTTGATGTGGGCCTCGGAAGCGGATTTCATCCATGCTTGGTGTAATTCTCCTAGATCCGTGGGTCGTTGGCGCTTCAGCTAATCCCGCTGGTCGATGGAGGTTCACAAGGGGAAAGAAATCCCTCACGCTATAGTTTGGGTAAGCCTACCAGGTCTTCCCCTTCCATTCCATAACGGCGCTTTCCTTGAGGACATTGAGGATGATTTAGGAGGTATCTATGCACAACTGAGCACACACTCCGCAGTGAGGAAACCCTGGTGGCATGGATTTTTGTGGATCTGGACATTTCTCTTCCGATTTCGGAGAAGATATCCCTGAAAGAGCCGGAATCCGTTGTTTTGACCCAGGATATAGTCTACCTGGTGTTCCATAGGTATTGTTCGTCTGGTTTGTTATAGGGGAATTCGCTACAGAATTTCCGGAAACGTCATCTAGGAGGCCATCACCTAGCTTCCAATGTCTATAAGACTCTCGTTCCTTCCTCTCTTTCTCACGATGGATGGGCCTCAACCTCAAGCATGCATCTAAATTCCGGGCTCATTACCGGTACCCCAACTGTCTGGTCATGCAAGGTCCTAGGTACTTCCTCCAAGAGTATTGAAGGCCTGGAAATGTCTGACCGTTCGACACGAAAACACAAGCGAGAATGGAAAGATGATTGAAGGAAAAATACTTGAACACAAATGATGTTTTGTGCACCACCAATTGGGATGCTTTTCGAGAGGTTTTCATTTCATTATATAGGCAAAAAAACAAAACGTATTTACAACGTAATTAAAACCACGCGGCAGGCTTAATGAGGTCTAACCGCGTTGACTCATCAATGAGGGGGAGAAAAAAAACCGGTGAAATAAATTCCAAATAAAAAATAGTCAACAATCACCCCCCTAATTTTTATTGCGTTCTCTGGATCTCAACGACGCTGATCTTCGCACGCAACTTCTGAAACTGGTGCGCCCAAGTGACTTCGTGAGAATGTCTGCAGGCTGCTATTCCTCCCTCGAAACCTTCTCCTTGCTCACCACCGGCTTCTCTACAATGAATGTGGCATGCAGGTGGGCGGGCTTGGCTCGTTGGCCGTAATGAAGTGTAACTCACCAGGGTCGAGCTTGCGTTGTGCAAACCTAGGCGGTGTTGTCGAACCGATAATGTTGTCGATGGTGCGAAATCGAAGCGGGGCGTCGTCATGATCAACGCCCAGTGCTTCTGCCATATTGGATGGCGGTGAAGCAAACTCCACTGTGGTTGATGCCACGAGTATCACCTTAACCACATCTTGTGTTGCATCTTCTGCTGAGTTCACACTAATGGGTTTGAGTGATGAGCTCTGGTCTCCAACAGTGTTGTCGGCCTCCGCATTCCTTGGTCTACATGTCTTTGTGTGTTCGACGGTGAATGGATCCTCACTACTCCACACAACTTGTTCACCATGAGCACTCCAATCCCACTGTTTTGCCTCGTCGAAGGTGACATCGCGCGTTACATGCACGTGCTTGCTGACAGGGTCATTCACCCGATATGCCTTGGACCCGAACTCGTACCCGACGAAGATCATCGGCGTACTCCGGTCATCCAGCTTCTTCAGGTGAGGCTTCACGTTCTTAACATGCGCGATGCAGCCAAAGGTGCGAAGAAAGTGCACCGCCGGTCGTTTTCCATGCCAGGCCTCATACAGTGTCATTCCGTCAAGGCTCTGAGTCGACGCTCGGTTAAGGATGAAGATGGCGGTGGAGACAGCCTCACCCCAGAACATCCCAGGAAGACCGTTAGCCTTCAGCATGCTTTGAGCCATAGACACCACGGTTTGGTTGTGTTGTTCAATGACCTCATCCTGCTGTTGTGAAAAGGGAACCTTGAGTTGTCGTTGTACGCCACGGTCAGTACAGTATTAACCGAATTCTACTGAAGTAAAATCGTCACCGCGATTAGTGCGGAGAACCTTCAGCTTGCGCTCTGTCTCCACCTCCACTGTGGCTTGAAAGTGTCTGATTACTGCTGGAGCCTGGTCTTTTCTTGCAAGAAGATTGACCCACATGTAGCGGCTCATGTCATCCACGAGTAGCAGAAAGTAGCGTTTCCCGCTTGGCGTTGTTGGCGTGATCGGCCCACAAAGATCACCGTGGACAAGGTCGAGGACTTGTTCTGCACGATGCTTCACTTGCTTGGGGAAAGACGCTTGTTGCTGCTTGCCAGTGAGGCAGTTCTCGCAGACTTGATCTATTTGATCAATCTGCGGAAGCCCTCGCACCATATCCTGTTAAGCGATCTTGGGCAGAGAATGGGAGTTCAGGTGGTCGTACCTTTCATGTCATCGCCATGCCACCTCTGACCCCCTTGTTGAAAAGCTTGTAGGTTGTACAATGCTGAGTCGTAGCTTGTACAGCCAGTCGGGGAAGCGCTGCGCCCTAGCTAGGAGGCGTCGTTGCTTGTCCCGAATCTTCATGATGCCTCCCTCGATCAATACCGGACAACCATTCTCATCGAGTTGTCTGATGCTGATGATGTTGGTGGTGAGGCTCGGGATGAAGTATACCCTCGTGAGTGCGTGGTGCTCACCGGTTTTACAAGTGAATAAGATTGTCCCGCACCCCTCGATATCGACGACAGATCCATCACCAAACTTCACAGTGCCGCGGATCCCAGAGTCAAGCTCAGAGAAGGTAGCGCGGGAACCATTCATGTGGTTTGTGGCACCTGTGTCGAGGTACCACAGGTCGTCGTCGCACGCCTCCCTTTGAGCATGTTGCGCAAAGACCTTCGCCTCGACCACTCGGAGAGGACTGCAATGTGGCAGTGAGGAATTCGAAGTGGCAGACTGTGGTGGTGGTGTATCGGGCATCGCAGTACACGCCCTTACCATAAGGAGTGTCGGCTCGTTGTCGTCACCATGGGTTAGAAGAGCCTTAGCATGTCTCATCCTGCTGCGACAATCTTTGGCCCAATGACCCATTTTTCCGCAGTAGAGACATTGGTCTCTTGAGGCGTCATGACCGTCATTGGATCCCCTATCATCCCTTCGTGGTTGTCGGCGACGCCAGTTGCTAGTCTTGGAGTCGTTGAGGGGTCCATCCCTCGCTTGCCGCTCCTTCATCCGTGCATCCCACTCCTCCTCGGTGAGGAGAAAATTCCCTCCATAGTCGATGGTGGGTGCCGGGTCAAAACGGTCTTCCGCCGCTTTGAGTCTCCCTGTTACCTCCTCCACAGAGAGCGTAGAGATATCGAGAAGCATCTCAATTGAAAGGGCAATTTGGGAGAACCTGGCGGGGACGGCGTGCAAATACTTCTCAACGACCTTGTCTTGAGGCTACGGATCGCCGAGGATCGTGAGTTGGTTGACCATCCCGGTGAGCCGCATTACGAAGTCGTCCACCGATTCGCCGTTGTGAAAAACAATGCCTTCGTACTCCTTGCGGAGCTTTTGATCATTGACCTTGCGAACGCGATCAATGCCGATGCGCATGGTCTTCACGGTGTCCCACGCTTCCTTGGCAGTTCCCTGGACGGCGATTATGGAGATCATCTCCGGCGGGACAGCGCAGAGGATGGCCTCCAGCGCCATCCAATCTTCCTGGAGTTCTGCACCGCCAGTGTCGACGACATCCCAAATACCGCGTGCTTGAAGCATGACCTTCATCATCAAGGACCAGTCGCTGTAGTTTGCCTTCATGAGGATCAGATACGTCGCCGATCCCCCGATCTCCTTCACCACTCGATGTACAACCAGAGGGCCGCTACCACTGTCAATGGGGGGTCTAGGACATGCCGAGGATGTCTGGGAGAGTTGGGGAGATGAGGGCTCGGAGTTCGGTATTGTGGATGAAGCCATCCTCACTCCGATACCAAATGTTGGAAATTCCTGACCGTTCGACACGAAAACACAAGCGAGAATGGAAAGATGATTGAAGGAATAATACTTGAACACAAATGATGTTTTGTGCACCACCAATTGGGATGCTTTTCGGGAGTGGTTTTCATTTCATTATATAGGCAAAAAAAACAAGACGTATTTACAACGTAATTAAAACCACGTGGCAACCTTAATGAGGTCAAACCGCGTTGACTCATCAATGAGGGGGAGAAAAAAACCGGTGAAATAAATTCCAAATAAAAAATAGTCAACACCTTCAAGCTAGCATTTGGATCCCTATAAACCACAAATCAACCTACTGGAACTCTCGAATTACATTGATGGGTTATTTTATCCTGGTTCGTTGATGTTGAAAGGAGCGTTGTTGGATTTCTACTTGAGGGTACCAAAGGTTGTCTTGGCCTCCCCATTCTTATGTCCCCCCTGTGCATATCTGGCTTTTAGTGTATGTGATGATCCAAAGCTCAAGGTAGTTGGAGACCACGAGGCCAGCCCTCTCCTTGTGGAGTTCCTTGCAGGTCCTAAGTCGTTGGCATGGAGTGTTACCCTTGCTGGATCTAATATCCCTAGAGAGTGGCCTCCCACAATGTTTGGTATCCTATTTGGAAGATGATTGTTCCATTTCAGCATGTCCTTTTGAGGATTAGGACTCGGTAAAGGATGTTTCTATGGCATGCTTGTCTCATAAGGGGGCGGGTGGGAACTACCCCAAGCCCCATTCTAAACTTCCACCTCTATCCTCAGTCACGCAGTTTCGAGCCCAAGAGTGTGTACACGGCATATGAAGAAGAAGCTGCAGGGAGGGGAGAGCCCTACATCCCCATCGAAAATGAAGGTAGTGCCTAGGGCCAAATCTAGGTCATCGTTGCTTTAATGATTCCTTTGATGATCTGGAACTCCCTGGGAATTAAGGCCAGAGTGAAACCCGATTTCATCTCCTCGGGGTCTAAGAGTCACAAATTCAAGATGGTTGTGATAATCGAGCACAAGCAGAATGCTCCTAAGATTCAAGAGTTTACTCGTGAGAAAAAAATGTATGCATCCATGCATTCGACTCCGATCAACAACCATATATGGTTATTATGGAAGAGGGATGTTTTAGTGGATTTGATTCAAGTGGGAGAGTAGCATATCACGACGAAGGTGTCGAGTAGCGAAGAAAATCTGTTTATTTCCTTTATTTATGGAAGTTGTGACGCCTAGAGGAAGGAGGTGTTGTGGTCAAAGCTAAATGGGTTCGACCTAGGGGATTTGCCCAGGGTGGTGGGAGGGGATTTCAATATCATAATGGAGCCAGACGAGAGGAAGGGGAGAGGTGAATTCCCGAGGTGGGAAAGTATGTCTTTTGTGAAGTTCATGGTTGTGAAGGGTTTAATGGAGTTGGGTTATTCCGGTGATCCATTCACCTTGTGCAATAATCAAAGGGGCAGGAGTCGATAATGGAGAAGACTTGGTCGGTGCATTGACAATGTCCATGCCATGTCCATGTATCTGAATTTGAAGGCTAACAACATGACATGAATTATTTCTAACCATTCGCTGCTCCTATTATCTCTATGCGGGATGAATATCTCATAGTAGAATTTCATGTTCTCTAGTCAGTGGGTGTGTAATCCGGACTACCACCATGTGGTTAATAGGATTTGGAATGAACCTTATCGGGGTCACTCTTGGGTGGCTATTCACTCCAATTTGAGGCGTTTGAAGTCGGAAGTCACGTTGTGGGATAAGTCCCTTCCTCCAAATGGATAAGGAGATGGTTGTGATCAAACAGGACATTCAGAGCCTGGAGGCCAGCTTAAAGGAGAGATGGGATGATGTGGTTTTTGATGAACTCTTTAAGAAGAAAAAATCTTTGGTGGTGAGGGCTCTTTCATAGGAGCGCTAGGCGAGATATTACTCCAGGGTTAAATGGATTAAGGAATGAGATAAGAATACAGCATATTTAAGTGCTTGCATTAGGGAGAGGAGGCCTATTGTGAAACCCAATCTAGTTTTGGAGGATGGATCGTACCCTAATGATAAGGAGGAGGTCATGGAATGGACTTCTCTTTATTTATAGATGTCCTTGTGGGTACGAATGAGAATATTCCTCAGGGGTATCCTTTGGGGGAGTGTCTTCTTTGGGAAGGGATCCCGAATGTTGTCTCGGGCAAGATAATTCTCTACTTGAAGGTATTCCTGATGAAGAGGAGGTGAATTCGTCCATGTGGAATCTAAATCCTGATAGTGTGGTAGGACCTAATGGTTTCTCTGTTTCTTTCTATAGGGGCTCTTGGGAGGTAGTAAAATGTGATCCCATCTTTTCCATCCAGGACTTCTTCTAAGGGGGTGGCCTTCCTCGGATCGTGTCAGCGACCACTATGGTTATCTTACTGAAGATCAAAGACTCATCTTCACTCTTCCATTATCGACCTGTTAGCATTTTCATCATTCCCTATAAAGTCTTAGCGAGTATATTCAATAGGCGGTTTTCCAATCTTCTCCCCCAATGGATATCCATGGAGCAACATGGTTTCATCAAAGACCATTCGATTCTGGGAGACATGGCAATGACAAAGGAGATGCTGAGAGATTTTAATACTATATCCTATTGTTCTAAGGATGTTATTAAGTTGGATATGAATATGTCATGTGATAGGATGGAGTGGGGCTTCATCAACAGGGTCCTTGAGAAGATGGGAGTATCTACTTGGGTTTGCGATATTATTTTCAGGCGTGTTTGCTCATCATGGATGACTATGTCATTTATGGGGAGAACACATGGTTTCTTCAAGACTGTACGTGGTATTTGACAAGGTGACCCACTATCCCCGGGTATCTTTATCCTTATGCAAGACACTCTTATTAGACTGATAAACAAAGGTGTTTACAATGGGGATATTCTTCCATACTATATAAAGTATAGCCCCCCCCCCGTAGTATCAAATTTGATGTTTGTAGATGATATGATAATATTCATGAGTTCTTGGTGGGGGTCCTTGCATGTGCTTAATAGGATCCTCATGGAGTACTGTAATTGGAGTGGGCAGATCATAAATAGCTAGAAGAGTTGTTTCTATGTTCCCCACTCATGCATCTCGAGCAAGGTGGATAGGATGGGCAACAAGCTGTGTATGGGGGGAGGCTCTTTCCACATGGAGTACCTCGGTACCCCTCTTTATATAGGAAGAATACATACCAAGGACTTTGAAAAAGTAGTGAACAAGATTATGGAACGTATCTTGAATGGGAAAAACCATTTCCTATCCTTCAGAGGATAGATCACCCTTGTGAATAGTGTGCTTCCCGCAATTCTGGTGCATTCTATGGCCTCTACTTGTGTGTCAAAGGGGGTTATAAGGTTCATTAATAACATTAATTCTCTATTTATTTGGGATGCGATAGCCAAGGGGAAGAGGTTGTGGGTGTCATGGGCTAAGCTAGCCCATCCCATCTGTGAATGGGGAATTAATGTCAGGAGTCAGGTGGAAACAATCCATTTCATGCATGCGAAGCTTGTATAGGAAATCATTAAGGACCACACTATATGGGGGAAGCAAATGTCTCGAAGGTACATGTACAATGCTACAACTGTATTAGCTATGGGGTCTTCATTATGGTCCTCAGTTTGTAATATAATCCTGAATATCCTTCAGCACTCATAATGGATTATTGGGGAGGGGAGTATTCTTTACTTGTATCATAATTGGCCAGGTGGTGTGCTGAGTTATCTAGGATGCTCGACCCCCACTATCTCTTTAAGGGAGGCAAGAATGCATCATCTATTTTTCAGATTGGTTCTAGATACACCCCAACAAGCAGTTTTTGAATTTGTTCTTATTAACTCTGAGCGAGAAAGGTGCATCTATACACCTTCCACCTTGGGTAGGTTCAACTCGAAGGATTTTCGCAGGAGGAACGCTTCTCAGGGGCAGCATGATAAATTGAACAATATGGATTGGTGAACAAAAAATGCGATTAATCTTAATTTCCTCACATGGAGGATTTGTAATAATTCTATACCATCTGATGATCACATAAAATGGTACGGAATTAATCTGGCTTCCAGTTTTCATTGTTGTGGGAATAAAAGTGAAGATAGTTTGAATCACATATTCTTGGAGGGAAAATGGGCTCAGTTGGAATGGAGTTTTTTTGGAGAGTTCACAGGGCACTCTCCCCAAGTGGTTAGCAACAAGCTGGTCATGGTGCACCAGCTCTAACAAGCCAATAGGTCTTGGGGGAGTCCGAGGAATGAGCCATCATCCTCAATGAGAGATGATGTTTTTATGGAAATCCAGGAATCATGCCAGGTTTGAGGGGATCTCTTCCATAGGTAGATCCATTGTGGCTAGATCTATATGTATACTAATTGACTTGGTCAGACTTGATGGAATTAGGAAGGAGGATTCATCCCTTCCTACACCACATGTTTCTTAGAGGGAAACCCTCCAGAGTGGTTCCAGGGATCAGGGGAGAAGGATTCGTTGGGTACCCCCAAGGGCGGTCTGAGTCTTAACACAGAAAGATCTTGTGTAATGGGTGACATGCGAGGAGGAGGAGTTATCCGGGACCTCAAGGGAAGTGTGGTGTTGTATTTCACATCTCATTATGGAAGTGGAAATTCTATTTGGGCGGAGGCTCTTGCGGTCCCTATAGGTCTGTCTATATGCAGTTAGAGGGACATTATCATTGCCCAACAAGAAATAGATTCTATGACTATTCATCATTCTCTACATGGGAAAGTCAACATTCCCTAGTCATTTTCTTATACTATTAAACAGTGCATGGAAGTTCTCAACAATAATGTTAGAGTCAACCATACTTGGTGGGAGGGGAACAAAGTGGCAGACTATCTGGCATCTCTTGCGGTTCCTGGTGTCCCAGTTTTGTGTCTTTCTAATGTGTCTTAGTTTAAACTGAAGGGTGTGAATCTAATTCTGGGTGATTCCCTTGGCCTTCCTTAATTCCGCCCCCCTAAATCTTGTCACCTTTTTCTTATATTTTTCATTTTTGGGGCACCTTTTTTGATTAAAAATCATAATGTTGTATGGGAGACAAAATCATTATGAATTTTTCATATTATAATTATTTTATTATACTGAATTTATTTTCAAATTATATTACATTAAATAATATTGTGATCATTTATTCCATAAATAAATGTTCAAAATAAATTTAATATAGTTGTGTTTGAATCTTATTATATTGTTCATGTTATTTACTAAACTCATAAAAATGAAATTAGAGTTTATTTAGAATGAAAATTTTACATATATATATATATATTAAATGTTTCGTTCAATACAGGTGGGATGAATATAGATTATCAAGTTTTTATAGTGTGTTCTATGATGAAAATAATAAAGACCAACATAATTCATGGAATCATAGATTCGATATATATTTGGTCCTCACATAGATAAATTATATTTATATAATTACATGGATATGTTGTTAGTGAAAGCCCAAAATGTATTAGTTGGCACATTCACGCTGAAATTGATAGGGGATTTGACATTCAAGGATGATCCATGAGAGGGACTATTGGAATAAGTTCATATATTAATATGAAAGGAATTAGGTCACATGTAGTTATTAAAATATGGATATTTAAAAATAGTTCTTGCCCATACTCATGAGAAATTGTAATTATATAAAAGGCTTTTCTTATGATAGTCTTATTTTTCAAAGAATCCTCTTGAAGAGAAGTTATATTTGAAGGATTAAGAAAAAATAATAATGAATTTGAACAAAAAATATAAAGAAACCAATTACAGTGATATAAAATGAATTTTTAAGTGATTTCACCCCATATACAAACTTTATCATAAAAAAATTATAGATAAAAACATGAAAAGTACATTAATTAAATATAACAAAGAAAAAATAACAACGCAATTATTTTATGTGTTTTGATCAAAGTATTGATCTAAAAGTGGTTTTTTAAATTCATTATGTAAGGTAAAAGATTATTATTACAATATCATAATCAATGAATTCAACCATCCTAAAAATGAAACCATCCTAGAAAATATAGTAGAGTATATCCTATGTAAATTTTTTAATGCCTCATATATTCATATAGAGTATTACATGATGGATCTAATCTCCATGGGAGTCCCTTCACATAGTTAAATGAAGACACTAACTGAACTATATTATATTATGAATACTAAATTCTTAGGAGAACACTATGAGGATAATCATATGTAACATTTCAATAAACACTTATGTTATAAAAATACAAACAATTATGTGTGAAAATATTTCATATATCCCACATTAAATCCCAATGAAATCCCATTGTAACATTGCACTTCCTCCTTACCAAATTTCCAGTTGGTTCTAATTTCCATCTTAAAACTACACTACATCCAATAATCTTGACATAATTCATGATAATCCTCCATCTCTATCAAGTTTGAGGAATTTTATTACCAGAATCACAATATCCTAAAGTTCTGAAACTTTTTCAAAATATTTTATTTACATGGATGAACCTAAAATACCCCAATTTAGAGTAATTTTTTATATTTATAGCTTAGTATTCTATCTAAATTCTTAAAAAATAATCATCTCTCAACCACCCTTTATGGTTTCATGATTTCCCCTGTATGCATCCAGTCATACAAACCCAACTAAATCATATTCCCACCTTAATATATCATAGAATACTAACATGGTAGTCATTTATTCTAGATTATATACACCATACACAATTTATAGATCTAGTACACACCCCCACCCCCAAAATAAAATCAATATGAATAGATTCATTTGATAAATATTTTCTTCCATGAAAGAAAAATTTGAATTTAATCTAAGTGTAATAATTTTTTGAATCAAAAATAGCATCCTAATGCCCCACATCAATTAGAGATCTTCCAACAAACCCTTTGATCAAATATAATCCATCAATATTTCTATTATGGAAATGGAAAGTACATCATTTTTTGAATGAAAAACAATTAGTTGATGCCTCAAGATCCAACACATAGAAATTTATTATAATTTGAACACATAGTTAGTGTTTATCTAAGTTTCTATACCTCTACCATGGATTTGTCTTCAAACCCATTAATAATTTATCATTTCTAAAATTGTGTGTTGAGATTTATAAACATTTCAAAAGCTATAATATACAATATTTTTCTTCCAAATACTCTATTCTTTGATTTTCCATGAACCTATTAAATACTCCCACAACATTCATTGTGTATATATTTGTTTAAACCACTTCATACATAAATATTTTTACAATTGATGAAAAATAATGAAATTCTATGTACCTTTCCTTATACTCCTTTCATTGTGACTTCTCTTTACACAAAATGAAAATTTCATCTTGGTGAGGGGTAATAGGATATAAGTCACTAATTTTGAAACACTATACACCCTGATAGATGTTATAATATTTATTATAGAAAATAGTTCCACAAGAAATATCCCTTAAATTTATTATATCGAATGTACATTATTCATCATTGAGATCCATCATCCAGAATCTTCCAAGAAATATTGTTTCTGTCAAAAAACTTTTCCTTGAGAAGAGAATTAGTAATCAGGTTCTCCAAATAAAGGTGTAACATGATAAAGGACCCATTTTTAAACACATTTTGGTTTTTGAAATCATCCACATTAGATTCTATTAAATCTCATTACTCCATAAACTCCAAGAACAATTAGTTCCACTGGGTTAGTATATACGTCACCTCGGAAAGGCTCCAATTTAGCATGCACACAAGATAATGTTCTGTGTAACCATGTAACCTTTTTATTACAAATTAAATGTCATATCATATAATTCTCCATGAAGAAATTTTTTTTCATTCAAATTCTCTAGATGTAACAATTTAATTAAAATATACAAAGAATTATCCAAATAGATATGTGACATACAATCCTGGAAAATATATTGGAAAAGTATTTTCATTTAATTTGATAAATACAGTTTTAAAAATTCATTTCCATATTTCCCTATCAACCATTATTTGTTGCATAAATTAAGAAGACCATTTTACTAATGTACCCTCCCCCTAACAGGCCTTTTTTTCACCCATATTTTTTACACGTGTAAGAAGATCATTTAATCCTTCCATGGTTACTCAAATAGACATGAGTAATATATAATTACAGCCACATTAAATATATAGGGTTCTTTATCATCCACCAAAATTAAATAGTGAATTTCAGTTCAGTATCATTTAACTTATCACCAAATAATGGTAATTGACTACATTTTACTCTGAAGATTATATCATTCTGTAGCCACTACTTATGGAACATTTTCATCTAGTAAATCTACATAAAATTTAATAGTATCATATAATTCAGGTATTTATGGACATTAAATCATCATCCAAACATGGGTTTCATTAAAAACTCATTATATATTTTACCATGTTTCAAAAACTAGCATACTATTAAATTATTCTAAATCATATATATATTTTGTACATTCATTTATCCACAACCCACATGATTTTGAATATACTCTGTCTTCTAAATTAATTGATTATTTATAATCATTAGAAGCGATCAATTTATTGAACATAAACTTATAGAATTTGAATAACTTTTTTATGTTTTTATCATAGTTCTCAAATCCATCATTTTTATCATCACACCATACAAATAATCAATCTTGGTACATTTCATATATCATGTACCATTCCATTTCATTATCAAAGATGTGGGTGAGTAAAAAAAATTCTTTAACATGGGAAATATTGTTCTTCTTTATAAACCAACATAATTCAATATCTTCCAACCCTAGTAGAGATAATGGACTTGTTTTAACATTATATGCAAGAAATATCATGTACTATGACAAAAATTCCTTTATAAAATTACTTTGAATAATTATTCTCCACTATTTCTCAATAAAATTATCCTTTTACCTCTGAGAAAATATATTCTGATCAAAAGTTACTTATAAAATAATCAAAAATTATACTGATTATTTCATGATAATCTATAGTAAATCCATTCTTTTTTATTCCTTTCTGTAGTCAAACCACGTGAATTTTAGTTTAATTCATGTTGATTTTTTTCACCTAGGATATACATAGAATGATGTATTATAATTATTGAGATATGTTCTTGAGAAAGAACTCCCATAACATTTGTGCCACATATTCCCTAAATGTAACATAGTAATGTGAACCTCCATGAGAATAGATGTGAGTCAACCCTCATACATTCATATGAATGTTCTCTAACCTCATCTCTTTTTAGTCTTAACATATATTTAGAGTGACACCATATGTCTCTTGAAATTATTTATTTATTTATTCTATAATATATGTATTTGGTCTTTAAAATTCAATTAGTAGATTGTATTTATATCATATTCTCACATAGTGACTTATATGTTCATGCCATAATTTTTTTAATATTACTAATCTATCCTGTATTTCACCCAAAAACTCATATTAAGTAAAATTTTCCATTTTGAATTATTTTTAAACAACTATAGTAATGTGGGTGATCTTCCACACTCAATTTTCAGATATATTAAATAATATATCATTTTTAGATATCCTATCAAAATAAAATTCTTCATTAACCCCAATATATTATACACTACTTGTAATTCCATAATGATTACACTCATTTCCTAGATGGAAATAAAACCCATGCCAATAATTAATATAGATTCATATTCATTAGTATTCACCATAATGAACGTTATATTTGAATAATTTCTCATTATAACTCTCTTGTATTTATATGAAAATACTGATCAATAGTTAATAATCCAACATCAAATTGAACTAGTGGAAAATTGTTGAAACCCACTCAAATCATAGAAAATTTTATTTAATGAATCTATCCCTAATTCATATATTCTCAAATGTAATATTCACTCACTAAAACTATTAATTAAGGTACAATATTCCTAAAATTACAATATAAGGTAATTAAAACATTCATAATGAAACTATGGTTCCTGCCTCCTCTCCTATTTCATTTGTAGTGAGAAATTAGTTATAGGGGGAATATATGATCTTCTATACTATATGATATTACTCTATATTTATTGATATCCTTCCAAATAATCACATTTTTCAAAATTATATCTTCATAATTTATAAACTCTACAACTATCATACACCCTGATTTACTCACCTCAGTAACAATCATATCCCTTTATTTCTTGATTGATGAATGTAAATAAATCAAACATATTAGATCCCTCAAACCCACACCCCCCATATCACACTATTTCTTAATCATTATTATTTCATAGAAATGATCTTTTATTGGGGTTTACTCTAACATTATCATGAAATAAAAAGAAAAAATTCAACCAATTTTTTTAATCAAATTTGTAAGATACCTCATGTTTTTTCAATCATTTTTTAGTGACTAGGATTTTCAATTTATTATATTTGAATATTATAAGGATTATTTTCCATAATTGGTGCTGAATAGAGTGAAATATTGAGTTCTCTTATACTATAAATAAATTTTTGAAATTTATAAAATACATAAAATAGCACGCATGTATTGATTTTCAATAAATGAGGAATAATTTTTAAAAGAGACCCCAGATCATAAATCTAATTGAACCATTGAGTTTATAATGTGGGGTTTACTATATGCATGAAATAACCATAATTTTCATGGGTCGTTTGGGAAAAATTCATTTTGGGTGTAAAATTCAAAAAATAAAAAATTAAATTATTTTATTTGTTTTTTGATGAAACATCCAAATTTACTTCATTATATACACTCATCTGGAAAATTTTCAGTAAAAGCTAAAAACCCTGAGAATTAATGGGATTCATTTAAGCTGTTAGATGAGATTGTTTTGGTGAAAAATAACAGGACCAGAGATTTATGAGAGTTTCGTGATGGAATCTAAGGATCTCACTAATGATATTAACACAACTCCATTCTTTGTCAGGGATCAATCCAAATCAAGGTAGTAGGTTTCAATATTTTTATTCATTACTCTTTCTTAATTCTTATGATAAATAAAAGATCAAGGGACCAATGGATTGATTTGTAGGTCATGTGTATTGTGGGATGTAATTATTGAGGTATTTTATTAGGGGACTTTCATTGTGATTATTGATTACTTGTTTGTAATTCTAATGAAAATGAATTTAGGTCAACATGAACATCGACTAAGGTCTGTTCCTCTTAATTATTCTTGTCCTTTTCTCTCCCAATTCTTTTTTTATCATGAATGTGTGACGTACCGACCCGGGAGCCACTAAACGGTGCTCCAAGCCGGTTGACCACAATCCCTCAAGTGCGCCTCCCCATACACCAAAGGGTACCGACTAGAAGCGAGGGTCTGGTAGTTTAGTCTTTGGGAGACTGTACACTCTATTATCAGAATAAAACACTAGAAGAAGAATATAAAAATAACCAAGTATGAAAGAATATAAATAACTAGAACAATACTATGACATATGATAGTGAAAACCAGAAAATACAATACTCAGCTGAAAGGTAAATCATGCTATAAAAATGAATGTTCCAAGTGTCTATAATGCAACTCAATTTAAAGATACAAAAACTCCACAATGGGTCCCAAACTGTGTTTGGTTCCCTCTCCCATGCTCCAATCCCAAACTGCAACCTATCACATGGACTTTCCCTTAACATGTCCTACAACAAAAATGCCTTCTCGGGTGCCTATCAGGAAGCCCAAATATGTGTGAGTACAACTCAGTAGGCCACCACCAATGGTGTCTAAAATGAGTCCAGTAAAAAGACAGTGCATGCATATTTATGAAGCAATAAATACATTGCATAATTTAAATGGTTATCAAATTTTCATTTAATATTTATCATCACATTAGGCTAATTCAATTCATGTTTCCCATTTGAATCATCATTCATTATTATCATTTATTTGGAATAGGTCGTCATGCTAGCAACCAAAATATCAGTTGAAACATCATTCATAATTATCATTCATTGTGTGTTGGTCGTCATGCCTAGCACCCCAAATCCCGTTGAGTGTAGGCTATCATGTCTAGCACTTCTTCTCTCTATCACTGTAAGTCTTCATTCCTAACACCCCATAATCTAAAGCATGGATAACCATTGTGGAGGAACACCATTTCCAAGTCCCAACATCTAATTTATCTAGGACGCCAATCCTAGCACCACAAAATCTCAGCCATTTAATCATTCATTATGTTATAAGAATTTTCTACATTATTCGTTTACTAATCCAATTATTATATAAAAATTTCAAAGGCCATTGTTGATTCAACAATTAACTAAACTTAAAACCATTAATTAATTCATTAATTAATTAATCAATCAACACAATTCACATTCCATAATTAATTATTTATAATTAATTATTCATATCAAAACCCAACAAGTCATAGTTAATTCTCACAATTAATTATCTTAGATCACATCACCACACATAATTAATTATTACAATTAATTATCTTTAATATCCAAACATAATTCCATAATTAATTCCCCACAATTAATTATTTTATTAAAATCAATTCAATAACTCAAATTCAAAATCACAACCCATAATTGAATCTCCAAAATATCAATAAATTTTTTCAACCCCCATTATTTTGTTCTGTGATTTAATTATCAATAAATCACCTAGGTAAAAACACATCAATACTACTTTCTTAATTACTCCAACATATGAAATAATTCATCAAGGGAATCAAGAAAATTCAAAAAATCATACACATATCATAAACCATGACTATGGGAGTTCGATTTAGACCACCTAACTCATTTTATTGATAGAAGTTAGCCCAACGGAAATCTTCAAAATCTGAGAAGCACAACATCGTTGATAATGCTCCAGATCTAAATCCCAAAAACCAAAATTAATATCAAATGCATCATGATCTTGCAAATATAGATCTAGATCTACAATCTATGATCTAGATCTTAACTCATGGGTTTATATCCAATAAAATGGTGGAGATATTCCATCAAAGGATCTAGAAAATATAAGATAATTAACGAAAGAAGCATCAGGATGAATTATTGTAACACCCCAAGCTTCTACGGTATGCTTCTCTTTGAATAATGCAATAGCGTGTGTTGTACGCAACATCGAGTTCTAACACACCACAACCAATCAAACTAGCTGTTATGAATAGTAATACCCACTTTTTGAAATTTATAAATTTTATTTTTAAAAATGGACTTCATTTTTGGATTTGGAATATCGAAATTAGCCTAGGGTGAATTTTTGGTATTTTTCTGAAAAAATTCATTTTTTGATGAATAGTGAAACCACTAAATGGTAGTTAAAAAACTGAATTTTTTCATAAAACATAATTTTATCGCTTCTGTGAGTGGAATTTTGAAAATCCGAGAGACACGGTTAATATCAAGGACTAAAATGTGGTTCATTGAGATGAAAATAATTTTTGGTGAATAGTAACTTTTTACTTTTATTTACCACGGTTAAAAGTAAATATGGTAATTAAGGGTAAAAATGATATTAATATTACCCTAACACATTTCCAAAATTCTATTGGATAAGATTAATTAGACCAAAGACAACCTTAGTAATAAAATATTATCATTTAGGTCCACTTGGATTAGATTAGGACATTTATTATTATTTAATTCAAAGAAGAGTTAATAGAGTTAAAATCAAAGTTTATTTAATAAATCATTTTTAATATAGGGTTATACATAAGTTAAATTTGATTGTAAATATTAATTAGAAATATAAAAATATTTCCTACATAATTATATTTTATTTATATTTTTTAGACATTAAATAATTTAATTTATTTATGACACAATGATGATGCAGTAATTACCATAATAGTGAAAAATTAAAATAATTGATATTATAAATACCCAAATAAATATAATTTCAGACTTTTTATGAATTAAACTAATTTTATAGGTTAATATGACATGTTAGGAATGATTTAATTAACTTTTTTCAAAGTAATAATTCTGTTATGATTTTCAAAAAAATCAATTTTCCAAATAGTGTCAAAATTGACTTAAAAGAGTTTTTAAAACAAATATTATATTATTAGTTGATATTCAATTCCTAAAAATCTAAGGTTCATCCAAGAGACTTATATCAGGATAGGTGTATCATTAATGGACCACTTGGGGGTCTCTTGGAGGTATATAGTAAGTTTATTAACTATATAATATAAAAATACAATGTGACATGGTAAGTGTCAAACTAATTAACTAAGAGTTAAAACTAAAAGATAAGGTTAATATAAGGACCCAAACCTGTCTAAATTCAATTGATTGAGTAGTTTTCGACCCATAAACACCTTAAACTTTAAATAATACATTTTTTATCCATTAGAAACCGAATATGAATTTATTATAAAATAATATTTCTAGCTTTTCCAAAGGTTCCCCTCACCCCTCTTATAAAAGGGCACTCCCCCTTTTCATTAATTCACACCTTCAAAACCATTTGGATCGGCCAAACTTTTCCCAAATACTCTCTCAACTTCCCTCACTTTATCTTAGAGGCCTTACTTTAGTCATAAAGCCAACCTAAGGATCCCTTTTGATCAAATCAAAATGAAGAACCCGAAGAAGAGGTAACGTTTTCACCACCCTTTTTCAAATTCATTTCTTCTTCCAATTATTCATTCTTTGTTATTACCATTATAAACTAATAACTCCAGTATCTTATATATACTGTGATGTTCTTATAAATATGGTACAATCATATTCAGTATTCTATCCATCCTTTTAATAACATGTCACCATACGTGCGTACGTACGACTTACCGTCTCCATGTCGTGGTGTAATTGTTATTCAATATATTATTATTTGGATAGGTATAATAATGATTTGTAATTCATGTAAATAATAAATATAACATGATAGTGATTATGTATATATTATATACCATCCAATTATATATTATTTTAATATCAAAAGAATGATATTGTCGCTCATGCGTACGTACAGACTACTGTCTCCACGAACGTGATGAGATTCATTCTCCATCGTATCCATTCACGTATAATTATCATTTGATGATTTAAAAATAATGTTTAAGGAATTGATATAAGTCTTTATATTAATAATATACAATCTATCCATGACAAACATGGATTACATAACGAAACATATAAAAGAAAACGAGTAAGTTAACACCCGAAACAATGATAATACTAAGATATTATTAACAAATCAATGTTAAAAGATCATATATGATATCATATTAATATATATGATTCTTGTATAATTTAATAACAATTATTTTACCATTATACAGGAGGTTAACATACCGTCAACCAAGGAAAAGTACAAGGTAATGGTTTATTTCTCAATCTCTTCATTATCCGAGGTTTTTTATACGTAATAATCTACTGGGATCTCTTTATCATCCACATCCATGTTTCTTAAAAATGTATTTCAAAACATTTTTACTATTTACAAGAATATGGGTTAAAGTTATTTATACCCTTGTTTGAATTTTTATAAGAGGTTTATAAAGGAATCTTTCCGTCGTTTTCCAAACAAGGAGCTTTTTAACCTTTTCGACAGAATTAAGGCAAGAATGTTTTTTTAACTTATACGGTGGGTGTGGCTATTTTATGCCATTATAAAATCGTCAATGATTCCCTTAAAAGATTATAAGAATATTTTCAAAGAAAATGTTTTATTTTATAAATATATGACTCTTAAATGATTTCAAAATAGAAAGAGACATTTTTCTAAAAAGAGTTTTGATTTCATCTAGGTCAACATCCTTTGATGGATTTTACACTTATTTGAAGTTGATTTATTATGATACAAAACTTTTACATTTTATTGAAGGTTTTGTGATATGTTTGACTGTGGATGTGTTATTTTTATACCATTCATGGTTTATGGATGAAGTATTTACATTTCATATGCTAGTTTTAATACGAATGTTTATGTTATGTTTAAACCTTTTCATATGGGAATGCATTGGACTTAATTTGTGATGGGTGGAGCCCGCTATAGCTCCTCGATGCATCAGTAGGTCTCATGAGACAAACTAGTGTCTTGGCACAAGGCCTTGGCAAAATCTTATTTGTAGTCTTGGCATGAGGCCTTGGCAATGTGGTTATGATAGTCTGGCATTATGCATTCCATCATTATTAAAGTTGTTATTGATATTGCATGTGATTATTCGATTAGTAGAATATCCATGTGAATAAGTAAATGGAATTATTTCATTTTATTTTAGCCATACTATGTTGAAGTTCAAGTTTAAAAGGATTTTGTTTTAGTTATACATTGCCTTAAATGTTTATTCTTATTTACGAAAGTTTCCTCTATATTGTTATCCTTACTGGGCATTTGAGCTCACCCCTTTTCTATGTTTTATTTTTCCCAGGATGTGAAGAAGTAAATTATGAATGACTTGCAGGGATAGTATGAGGGGATAAAAGTGTAGACTATGGAGACTATATTGTTTTAGTTTTCATTTTTATGATGTAATGTAAAACTTTTTGAATATATCTAGTGTTTCCAAGGCTACTAAACTAATTGGTATTTCGAGATTTGATCCTTCTTGTGATCATGCCAATGTTATTTAATAATGCACCAACTCTAGGTAACTGGGGTCAGGGCGTTACAGTTGGTATCAGAGGAAGTTTAGTACAATCCTTGGAAGCTAGATTTAGATAAACTCTGATTAGAGCACATATTTTTAAGATGGACTTTGACGATTAGTATAGAAGAACTTCCTAGAATTTTGGTATTGTAGAGATTTTGTGAGTTTTTCGAGAAATACATCCCTGTCTGGATACAGGCAGGTAGAGGCGGCTCTGGCACAGATGTACCTAGGGGTAAAACCCAAAAACAACGCTTTGAGCTAGACTCGAACGGGAACTGGTGCACGACAACGGGCCTTGCTGCACTCTTGGTTATGACACTCCCAGGGGATATGCTTATGATAACTCTCATTTTATTTACAAATCATTATGAAGGATTTATGAGTATATACTTTCTCAAAGAAAACATTTTTATGATTATGGATTATATCCACAAATAGTTCAATTTATGTTAATTGTTTTATAAGTATGGAATTATGTATTTTGATTCATAAACTTATCTAGTTTATGCCATTATTTAGAAATGACACCTAGTGGAAGAAATGGAAACCGTATCAATGAACGCACTCTATGTAGGGATTTCCCTCCTGCTCAAGATAATTATAGTGGAGATGGTGATGTAACTGGTGCCGATCAGCTAATCACCATACTGGGACAACTCACTCAGGTTATGAATAATAACCTTACCCGTATGGAGCACCCTGATCCGTAGCGTGGAGGATCAATGTTAGATCACGTTATGAGGAAACAACCACCAACGTTCAATGGGAGTACAAATCCCTTAGTAGCTGAGCAATGGATAAATTCCCTAGAGAAAATATTTCAGGCTTTGGGGAGTAGTGAAAAGGGAAAAAGTTATCATGGCAGTTTACCGTCTCACTGGAGATGCTGATCAATAGTGGTCATTGATTAAAAACATGAAGGAAGATGATGAAGTATCAAATATGGAATGGGGGGAGTTCAAAGATCTATTTTTAGAAAAATAATTTTCTCGTGACCATCGAGCAGATATGGAAAGACAATTTCTGAGTCTGAGACAAAAGGAGGATGAGAATGTCACAAAGTCTGAGGCTAACTTTACAAGGTTAGCAAGTTATGTTGGAGATTATATACGTAACCCAAGAAGTAAGATTGATCATTTATTTTATGGGTTAAAACCATTTCTTCATCGAGCATTATTCTCACAATCCTTCTCGTCGTATGAAGACATTGTCTCATGTGCTATCAAGACAGAGAAAGAATTCTCAAAGTCTTATGACTTTAAAGAAAAGCAATAGAAGAAGAGTTATATTGATCAATCTGGGAATGGAAATAAAGGGAATAAGGGAAAAGTTTAATATCCATCCTACAGTAAATGTGGGAAGAAACACCCTGGTACGTGCTTAAAAGGAATGAGAGTCTATTACAAGTGTGGTGAAAAAGGCCACCAAGCTCGTGATTGTAAGGGGAAGAAGGAAGCTACCGATGTTCAGTGATACAATTACAGGAAGATGAGACATTATGCAAATGAATATCCTAAGCGTCAGAGGAACTTACCTCAGAAAAGGACAAGCGATCATGGCCAAGATTATGCTATCACTACTGCTGAGGTAGAAGCTCCGAAAGACGTGGTGGAAGGTAATTTAATGGTTTCCTCAAGTTTAGCAAATGAATTATTTGATTCTGGATCATCACATTGTTTCATATCTTCCCAGTTTGCTAAGAAAATTAGATATTTACAATTTGATTTAACAAGGGAGTTTTCAGTTAAAACTCATAAGGGAAGTATCATTGCAACAAAGTTTTGTGAATCAGTCCCCATTAGAGCACATAAATGTTCTTTATCCGCTGATCTCATCGTCATACTTATGATTGATTTTGATATAATCCTCGGTATGGATTGGATTTCAGACCATGATGTGAAGATTAATTGTAAGAAGAAGGAGGTTACAATTTTTTATGATGATGATAAGGAACACCTTATCTTTATAGCAGAATCGTCACCACCTAATTCTTATCTAGATCCACCCCCAGTAGCTCAACTAAATTCAATTATTGGTGAGGAAGAGGATGAAATGACTGTGGGTGAGGAAAGGAATGTTCAAATAGAGGATGTACCTATTTTGAAAGAATATGTAGATGTGTTTCCAGAAGATTTACCTGGACATCCTGCAGAACGAGAAGTTGAGTTTTCCATTGATTTAATTCCTAGATCAAGGCATGTATCGAAGACCCCTTATAGAATGGCCACTGTAGAATTAGTTGAACTAAAGAAACAACTAGAGGAATTTAGTAATAAGGGATTTATTCGCCCTAGTGTTTCTCCATGGGGAGCCCCTACTCTTTGTGTTAAAAAGAAAGATGGATCTATGAGGTTATGTATCGACTACAGGGAGATCAATGCTATAACAATAAAGAACAAGTATCCCATACCTCGCATTGATGATTTATTTGACCAACTGCATGGAGCTCAATACTTTTCAAAGTTTGACCTTCGATATGGATATAATCAGTTGTGTGTAAAGAAGGAAGACATTCCGAAGATAGCATTTCGAACTAGGTATGGGCATTATGAGTTTACAGTAATGCCTTTTGGATTGACTAATGCACCCTCTGTATTCATGGATCTTATGAATAAGGTTTTCAGGGAATATCTTGATGAATTTTTGGTGATATTTATTGATGATACCTTGGTATAATTCAAAAGCTACAAAGATTATGAAAATCACTTGCTAATTATCCTGAAGACTCTGAGAAGACATGAATTATATGGGAAGTTTAGCATGTGTGAATTCTAGCTTCATGAGATTTCTTTTCTTGGCCATATTTTCTCTAAAGATGGAATCTCTATTGATCCTTCTAAGACCAAGGAAATCCAAGAATGGGAAACACCTACGAGTATAACTGAGGTACGTAGTTTTATTTGTTTGGAAGGTTATTATCGACGTTTCGTCCAGAATTTTGCCCGATTGGCTAACCCATTAACGAAGCTCACATGTAAAGGGGTTAAATTTGTTTGAAAAAAAGAGTGAGAAGAATGTTTTCAAGAACTGAAGAGAAGATTAGTCAATGCTCCTATATTGACTCTACCATCAGGGAATAGTGGGTTCGTTATTTATAGTGATTCATCGAAGAAAGGACTTGGTTGTGTTCTTATGCAGAATGATAGGTTTATTGCCTATGCATCACGACAGTTGAAAATTCATGAACAAAACTATCCTACTCATGATCTTGAGTTGGCAGCGGTGATCTTTGATTTGAAGATATGGAGGAACTACCTCTATGGTGAAAAATGTGAGATTTATACTAATCACAAGAGTTTGAAGTATATTTTCCCACAAAAAGAACTCAACATGAGGCAAAGGAGATGGCTTTAATTACTCAAGGATTATGATTGCATGATACACTACCACTCGGGGAAAGCAAACAAGGTGGCAGATTCTTTGAGCAGAAAAGATCATGGAGTTTTGAACAATATGAGAATTTAAAGGGATCCAATTTTCATGGATCTAGTGAAGATGGACATGGGAATAACCAGAGAAGGTGAAACATCCATGTTTTTTCAAATGGTTTCCAAACCATCTTTACTAGAAAGGATTAAGAGTTCTCAGACTGAGGATGAATAATTTCAAAAGAATATTAAAGCCGTGAATGATGGGAGATTGAGAGACTTTGTGTATGAAGAAGGAATTTTGAAATTCGAGAAGAGACTTTGTGTTCCCAATATACCTGATCTAAAAAGGGAATTGCTGGATGATGCTCATAGTTCCAATTTCTCTATACACCCTGGGAGCACCAAAATGTATAGAGATTTGAAGGAACATTTTTGGTGGTAAAACATAAAGAGGGAGATTGCTGATTTTGTGTTAAGATGTATGGTTTGCCAACAAGTGAAAGCTGGAAGGAAACATCCTGGAGGAGTCATGCAACCTCTTCCCATACCAGAGTGGAAATGAGACAATATTACGATGGAATTTGTCATGGGGCTACCAAAGACTCTTAGAAGGAACGATGCAATATGGGTCATTGTTGATCGTCTTACCAAGTCAACACATTTTCTTGCTATAAGGGAAGATTTACCACTTGAACGACTAGCAAGACTATATATTAATGAAGTTGTGAGACTTCATGGAGTACCCCTATCGATTGTTTCTGATCGTGATCCCCGTTTTACTTCAAGATTCTGGAAAAGTCTTCAGAAAGCCTTGGATACTGAACATCATTTGAGTACTTCCTACCACCCTCAAACAGATGGACAATCAGAATGAACTATTCAAACCTTAGAAGACATGTTGAGATCCTACTCACTTGACTTTCAGGGTACGTGGGATCAATATTTACCTCTGGAAGAATTTTCCTATAACAATAGCTTCCATTCAAGTATTCATATGGCACCATATGAAGCATTATACAGAAAGAGATGTCGCGCACCAACCTGTTGGGATGACGTTGGTGAAATAAAACATGTAGGATCAGAACTGGTGGAGGAAATGGTGGAAAAGGTGAAGGTAATCCAAACCATATCAAAGCATCTCAAAGTAGGCAGAAGAGCTATGCCGATAATCGAAGGAAGGATTTGGAATTTCAAGTTGGTGATCATGCTTTCTTGAAGGTATCTCCATGGAAGGGAGTCATACGTTTTGGTAAGAAAGGTAAATTGAGTCCCAGGTACATCGGACCTTTATAAATTCTAGAACGAATTGGGGCTGTAGCTTACCGATTGACAATGCCGCCAAGTCTGTCCAAAGTTCACGATGTGTTCCACGTATCTCTGTTGAGGAAATACATGCCTGACCCAACGCATGTACTCACCTATGAGGAATCAGAACTCGAACCCGATCTGTCTTATTGCGAAGATCCCATCAAGATTCTTGATACGAGAGAACAAGTACTGAGAAACCGGACAACTCGTCTGGTAAAAGTCTTGTGGAGAAACAATAAATTGGAAGATGCAACGTGGGAACCCGAGGAACTTATGATGAAGAACCACCCAAGTCTTTTCATGCGGTAGTATTCTAGAAATTTCAAGGACGAAATTATTTGAAGTAGGGGATAATGTAACACCGCAAGCTTCTACGGTACGCTTCTATTTGAATAATGCAATAGCGTGTGCTGTACGCAACATCGAGTTCTAACACACCACAACCAATCAAATTAGCCGTTATGAATAGTAATACCCACTTTTTGAAATTTATAAAGTTTATTTTTCAAAATGGACTTCATTTTTGGATTTGGAATATCGAAATTATCCTAGGGTGAATTTTTGGTATTTTTCTGAAAAACTTCATTTTTTGATGAATAGTGAAACCACTAAGTGGTAGTTAGAAAACTGATTTTTTTCATAAAACTTAATTTTACCGCTTCTGTGAGTGGAATTTCGAAAATCCGAGAGACACGGTTAATATCAAGGACTAAAATGTGGTTCATTGAGATGAAAATAATTTTTGGTGAATAGTAACTTTTTACTTTTATTTACCACGGTTAAAAGTAAATAGGGAAATTAAGGGTAAAAATGATATTAATATTACCCTAACACATTTCCTAATTCTATTGGATAATCTTAATTCGACCAAAAAAAACCTTAGAAATAAAATATTATCATTTAGGTCCACTTGGATTAGATTAGGACATTTATTATTATTTAATTCAATGAAGAGTTAAAAGAGTTAAAATCAAAGTTTATTTACTAAATAATTTTTAATATAGGGTTATACATAAGGTAAATTCTATTGTAAATATTCATTATAAATATAAAAATATTTCCTACATAATTATATTTTATTTATAATTTTTATACATTAAATAATTTAATTTATTTATGACACAATGATGATGCAGTAATTACAATAATAGTGAAAAATTAAAATAATTGATATTATATATACCCAAATAAATATAATTTGAGACTTTTTATGAAGTACACTAATTTTATAGGTTAATATGACATGTTACGAATGATTTAATTAACTTTTTTCGAAGTAATATTTCTGTTATGATTTTCACAAAAATCAATTTTTCAAATAGTGTCAAAATTGACATAAAAGAGTTTTTAAAACAAATATTATATTATTAATTTATATTCAATTCCTAAAAATCTAAGGTTCATCCAAGAGACTTATATCATGACATGTGTATCATTAATGGACCACTTGGGGGTCGCTTGGAGGTATATAGTAAGTTTATTAACTATATAATATAAAAATACAAAGTGACATGGTAAGTGTCAAACTAATTAACTAAGAGTTAAAACTAAAAGATAAGGTTAATATAATGACGCAAACCTATCTAAATTCTATTGGTTGAGTGGTTTTAGACCCATAAAAACCTTAAACTTTAAATAATACACTTTAGAGCCATTAGAAACCGAATATGAATTTATTATAAAATAATATTTCTTGCTTTTCCAAAGGTGCCCCTCACCCCTCTTATAAAAGGGCACTCCCCCTTCTCATTAATTCACACCTTCAAATCCATTTGGCTCGGACAAAATCTGCTCAAATACTCTATAAACTTCACTCACTTCATCCTAGAGGCCTTACTTTATTCAGAAAGCCAACCTAAGGATCCCTTTTGATCAAATGAAAAGGAAGAACCCGAAGAAGAGGTAACGTTTTCACCACCCCTTTTCAAATTCATTTCTTCTTCCACTTCTTCTTTCATTGTTATTGCCATTATAAAATAATAAATCAATTATATTAAATATAGTTTTATTTTATTATAAATATGGTACAATCATATTCAGTATTCTATCCATCCTTTGAATAACATGTCACCATACGTGCGTACGTACGACTTACCGTCTCCACGTCGTGGTGTAATTGTTATTCAATATATTATTATTTGGATGGGTATAATAATGATTTCTAATTCATTTAAACAATAAATATAACATGATAATGATTCTGTATATATGATATACCATCCAATTATATATTATTTTAATATTAAAAGAATGATATTGTCGCTCGTGCGTACGTACAAACTACTGTCTCCACGAACGCGATGAGATTCATTCTCCATCGTATCCATTGAAGTATAATTATCATTTGATGATTTAAAAATAATGTTTAAGGAATTGATATCATTATGTATATGAATAAGATACAAACTATCCATGACAAACATGGCTTATGTATCAAAACATATAAAAGAAAACGAGTAAGTTAACATCCAAAACAATGATAATACAAAGATATTATTAACAAATCAATGTTAAAAGATCATATATGATATCATATTAATGTATATGATTCTTGTATAATTTAATAAAAATTATTTCACTATTATACAGGAGGTTAACCTACCCTCAACTAAGTAAAAGTACAAGGTAATGGTTTATTTCGCAATCTCTTCATTATCCGAGGTTGTTTATACGTAATAATCTACTAGGATCTCTTTATCATCCACATCCATGTTTCATAAAAATGTATTTCAAATTTTTTTTACTATTTAAAAGAATATGGGTTAATGTTATTTATACCCTTGTTTGACTTTTTATAAGAGGTTTATAAAGGAATATTTCCGTCGTTTTCCAAACAAGGTTCTTTTTAACCTTTTCGACAAAATTAAGGTAAGAATGTTTTTTTAACTTATACGGCGGGTGCGACTATTTTCCACCATTATAAAATTGTCAAAGCTTCCCTAACAAGATTATAAGAATATTTTCAAAGAAAATGTTTTATTTTATAAATATATGACTCTTAAATGATTTCAAAATAGAAAGAGATATTTCTATAAAAATAGTTTTGATTTCATCTATGTCAACATCCTTTGATGGATTTTATGCTTATTTGAAGTTGATTTATTATGATACAAAAAATCTACATTGTATTGAAGGTTTTGTGATATGTTTGACTATGGATGTGTTATTTTTATACCATTCATGGTTTATGGATGAATTATTTACATTTCGAATGCAAGTTTTAATATGAATGTTTATGTTATGTTTAAACCTTTTCATATGGGAATGCATTGGACTTAATATGTGATGGGTGGAGCCTGCTATAGCTCTTCGATGCATCGGTAGGTCACATGAGACAAACTAGTGTCTTGTCACAAGGCCTTGGAAAAATCTTATTTGTAGTCTTGGCACAGGGCCTTGGCTATGTGGTTATGATAGTCTGGCATTATGCATTCCATCATTATGAAAGTGGTTATTGATATTACATGTGATTATTCGATTAGTAGAATATCCATGTGAATATGTAAATGACATTATTTTATTTTATTTTTTCCATACTATGTTGAAGTTCAAGTTTAAAAGGCTTTTGTTTTAGTTATACATTGCCTGGAATGTTTATTCTTATTTATGAAAGTTTCCGCTATATTGTTATCCTTACTCGACATTTTAGGTCACCCCTTTTCTATGTTTTATTTTTCCTAGGATGTGAAGAAGTAAATTATGAATGACCTGCAGGGATAGTATGAGGGGATAAGAGTGTAGAATATGGAGACTCTGTTGTTGTAGTTTTCATTTTTATAATGTAATGTAAAACTTTATGAATATATCTAGTGTTTCCAAGGCTACTAAATTAATCAGTATTTCGAGATTTGATCTTTCTTGTGATCATGAAAATGTTATGTAATAATTCACCTACACGAGGTAATTGGGGTTGGGGCGTTACAATTACACTTATCAGTAAGAGAGTACATCTTCAATTCGGGTTTTCAATCTTTAATAATGGTGTTCAGATCGCCTTGGAATCTCTCTGGGAGGCTTTGGAAACACCTAGAATTCATGAAGCCTGAGCGAAGGTTGAAAATATAGAAGTATCGGGGGGTTAAAGTGGTTTTTAAAATTATTTTTAGAATTAAAATCCTGCGTGCATGGTTTCCTAGGTAGAGGCACACGGTTTGGAAAACCATGCACCAACCGTGCAGACCCCTCTGTCCAGTTTCTCACGGTTGGCACAGTTTGTCCAACTGTACGCAAACTGTGCGAACCTCTCTTTCCAGTTCCACACACTTGGCATGGTTTGGTCACACAATTTGACAAACTGTCCGCAAACCTTGCACAACCCACTATCATTTATTTTTCATTAAAAGTCACACAAACGCACCCCAAGACACTACTCCAAGTTAAATGTACTTAAAATCTTCAAAAAGTATCAGAAAACACACCCAAGATAACTCCAAAAAGGGTGGGATCTTACAATCTCCCCACCTTAAACAGATCATTCTTGAGCTACACTCTCTAAATTCTCTAAGATTCCAAGTCAAAAATATCGGGTAATTGATAAATCATGTTTTCTTCTCATTCCCAAGTTTCCTTTTGAACATTTCAATGTTTTCATAACACATGAACCAATGACACGGTATTTCCCCATAACACTCTTTCACTGCAACCCATCACATGAACTAGATGCTCCTCAAAGGAAACATCTATCTCAAGGTAAACTTCTTTCACATAAATCACATGAGAAGGGTCTAGATGATACCTTTATAGTTGTGACACATGGAAAACATCATTCATCGCGCTGAATTTCAGTGGAAGTGCTAATCGGTATTCCACTGGCCTGATTCTCTATAGCACCTCCAAGGGTCCCACAAACCTAGGCTATAACATGCCATGCCTCTGTATCCCATAGTGACCCAATCTAGGTGACACCTAAAGAACTACATGATCGGCCTCTATAAAGTCTAGGGGTTATCTCTGTATATCATCATATGACTTCTACCTACTTTGAGCCATATCCATACACTTTCGAATCAACTGCACCTACTCTGATGTCTCCTAAATGAGACTCGGTCCTAATAGCTCTGACTCACCCACCTCTAACCAACATAGAAGTGATCTAAAAGGTCTACCATAAAGTTCCTCATATGGTGACATCAATATAGTTGTCGAATAACTATTGTTATAGGGAAACTCCACTAATTCCAAGTGCTTCTAACAAGAAACACCAAAGTCAAGCACACATGCTCACATCATATCCTCTAACACTTGTAAGGTACACTCGGAATGCCCATATGTCTATGGGCGGGAGGCTGTACTTAATAGAACCGGTGTACCAAGAAACTTCTGTATGCCCTGCCAGAAGTGTGAAGTAAAGCGCGAATCACCATATGAAATTATAGTCTGTTGCACCCCATGAAAATTAACTATCTCTCTCATGTATAGTTTTCTCAACTGATCTACTATAAAGTTTTATTTAATAAGAAATAAATGTGCTACCCTTGTTAGTTGATCCACAATTACCAAAATAGAATCATTCGTCCTAATATTTTTTTGGAATTCTTACCACAAAATCAATAGTCATGTCATCCCACTTCCAATTTGGAATAGGTAGCGACTGAAATAGTCTTATAGGTCGTTGATGCTCTGCCTTCACCTACTGAAATGTGAAACAACTCCTTATGAACCCTACTATTTCCATTTCCATGCCTGGCCGCCAAAACTATCATAGAAGGTCACGATACATTTTGGTCACCCCAAGATGTACCGCCCACCTTCAAGAAAAAAATTCATACATGAGTTCCTCTCGCATACTCGTAGGCACAACAGCCTTATTTTTCACATAGATGATCTTATCCTCATCTATTTTCCTATCTGAAGGTGTCTCCCCACCTTTAAGGTTTTCCCTTAAGGATAAACACTCTAGATCCTCATACTTCATATCCATGATCCCTCTCAAGAGTGTAGAATCCACTCCTACAGAATCCAGAGTCATCCTCTCCTTACTCTCTTGAACTACCACATGCATTTCCACCAGCAAAGACATTATCTTCCACTCGGCAGTTGACTCATGTACCAACTATGTATGATTTTTTTGCTCAAGGAATCAACCACAATATTCCCCATCTAAGGTGTATATTCCAATTCAAAATCAAATGACTGCATATAATCTACCCATCTTCACTGCCGAAGATTCAAGTCGAGCTGTGAAAAGATGTGCTTCAAGATTTTGTGATCCTTAAAAACATTAAACTTTTCACCCAAAATATAGTGTCTCTAATAATTAAGAGAATATACCACTACTTCCAATATGAGGGCATGCATATGTTAATTCCATTCATGTGGCCTCAAATGCTGAAACCCATAACCAACGACTCTATCCCCTTGCATCAACACAACTCTGAGTCCGACCCTAGAAGCATCACAATACACCGTGTACTCCTCACCCGACTCAGGTAAAACCAAAATTTGTGCTTAATTAAAGAACATATTCAACTCCTAGAAATAATTCTCACATGATTATATCCAAAAAAACATTATCCTTTTTTTGTAAAATCATTAAGCATTGCTTCCATTTAGGAAATTTCCTAGATAAATCTCTTGTAATAACCAGCTAATCCCCAAAAGCATAGAATATAAAAACATTTCTTTGGTTGCTCCTTAGAAATCATTACCTACAATTGTTTGGGTCCACTGCCACACCTTCTTCCAAGATTATGTGCCCCAAAAAGTGTACCCTGTCAATCCAAAACTGACATTTAGATAGCTTGGAATATAGCCGATGCTCTCTCAGTGTACCCAAGAAAATTTCAAGATGTTGAGAATGATTTTTATGAGTCCATGAGTACACTAAGATTTCTTCCACGAACATCACCACAAACTGATCTCAGTATGAATGAAATATCCTGTTCATTAATGCCATAAACACTAATAGATAATTAGTCAAACCAAAAAGAATTACGACAAACTCATAAAGGTCGTACCTACTCTTAAAAGAAGTTAATGTTATATTAGAGGTCCGAACACTCAGTGGATGGTACCCTAATCTCAGATCAATCTTTGAAAACACACTGGACCCCTTTAAGTGGTCAAACTGATCATCGATACATGGAAGAAGATATTGGGTTTTCACAGTCATTTGGCTAAACTTTCAGTAATTTACACACAACTGTAAACTCCCATTGCCCTTCTTTGCAAAAAAAAAAAAAACAGGTGATCTCCAAGGAGATGTATGTGTCTAGATAAACCCTTTATCCACCAATTCCTCCAACAAAATTTTGAGTTCTTGAAGCTTAGTAAGTTCTATTATGTAAGGTTGAATAGATAGAGGCTCAGCTCTCGACATGAGCTCAATAGTGAATTCCCCATCTGTCTTAGGTGGAAATCATAAAAAGTATTTAGTAATGAAATTCTGAAATAGTTCTACTACTAGGGGAAGGACATCATTCCTACCACCCCCATCATCCAACGAAAGATTACCAACATGGGATGTGAGCTCTCCTAGTTACTGAGTAATTTGACCATATCCACCTATATGGATATCCAATTCTCAACTAAGGATATATTGGTCTCCATTAGGAGATACTAAGTTCACTCTCCTATGATAACAATCTACGTTGGCTTAGTAAACAACTAGAGAATCCATACCCACAATCAGTTAAAACCCCATTATATCAAGGTCGTAGATACCCCATAGAAAATGATACCCTCTAATCTCTTGTTAACATCCCTTGCATAAACAGATATCCCTAGTCTGTGTTCCCAATGGTGTATCGATTTTCATCACCCTTCTTACATAATACACTCAAGGTTCAAGACATTAACAAGATTTGCAGATATAAAGGAGTTAGAGGCACCATTATCAACTAAGTAATTAACTAAAGTTGAAGAAACTAGAATAGTATCTCTCACTATCGATGGACCAGCCTCACTCTCCACTAGTGTAGGTTTCAATACATGTTACTATCCTCCCCCTCTTCCTGGTGGTGTCATCTGACTCCCCTATGTATAACCACTCTGATAATACAAACACTCGTTCCCTGAAGCACCATGTCCAATAACTCTATCACCTCTTCCAGTTGGATGCCAACTTCCAAAACTATATGTTGTAGAAGACCCCATTCCCATACTCTGACACTGAGCAGCTGCTCCCTTAGCACCAACCTGCTAGTGCTTCCTGTAGAACCTCTGTAGATGTAAAATAATTCTACAAAACTGGTACTCCACTAGTGGTCTAAGAAAATGTGTAATATAATTTCCTTACATACCTCACTGGATGAAAAGAACATGAGAAAGATCCGATATAACTTCCCCTCCTGACTAGACACCTAGCTTCCCACTATCTTGACTAAGATTCTCATAGTAGTGCTTCATGCTCTCAGAAGTCCCACTCCATGATTGTTCAACTACCTATCAAGTACTGAAACCCTCTTTCAGGATCCCCTCTGAAATGAGATCCCAATTAACCACTTCTGAAAATTTCTTCATCCTAAATATATTCACCTAGGACTTAATTTTACACTTAGATCTATCCTAAAATTGTTTTTTTGAAGAAGACTCTTCTTCCGCCAAAGATGGAAAAAATTATGTAAATCTATGAAACGTCCAGCATATTCCATTATAGACATGCTACCTTATGTCAAATGAATAAACATTGAAGCCTACTATTGCCTCAGTGTGTTTGGATTGAAGTTCTATAAGAACATATCTAGAATATCCTTCTATAACATCTCTTCAGTCTTTCCAGTTCGTACCTGAATGTCCCTCCAGCGCTTCGCTGAACCCCATAGTATATAAGCAGCCAACTTGAACCTCCTCTCAGTCGGTGTATCAAAATGGTCAAGTATAATCTCTATATATTCAATTAGAATTATTCTCCCTTAGGTCCACCCTTTCTAGTAAAAGTAGGATGGTGCTGCAGCTGAATCTCCCCTATCAACTCTGAAATTCTGTTCTGAAACTGTCCTGGGTCTCTCTCCATGAAGTGCAAGAAATGAGAAATGTTCTCTCAGAAATGTTTCCCTTTTTCCTCATCCTTAACCAATGGTTCCTCAAGCTCCCTATCTGGAAGTTCATTTAGGGACATACCCCTCAGTCTATCCCTCATCAATCGTTGTAGAGACATACTTCTACAGAGTCAAACACATGTCTCAGGTCTCATAACACAACCTTATAACATTTATGTAAGAGGATAAAGTAACACAAAACGTTTCAACATGTATGTTCCCCTTTTCATGCCACATGGTCAAGACTAATTCCTTTTTCACTACCCTTAACGATTATACACCTAGGTCTTGGTTAATAGGAGCATATTCATTCTCATTAATTAATTCATCCATTAATTAATGACATTATCTCAAATTAATTAATTAAAAAATTATGTAATTTCTCAAACTCAATTCATCAATCAAGGTTCTTAGAAAACAATCATTTATTCACATTTTGAATAATTATTTCAAACCCACAACAAGGAAAAACAGTTCAAGTTAAACAACTTACCCATAACCCATTTTCCCATGACTGCCTAGAATGATGCCTGTTACACCAACCATGAGAGGCTATATTGATGCATGAAGACTCAAATATTGTACCACTTTAGGCCACGAATCAAAATTCAAATTTTTTTAAAACAAATATCACATAACACCATTAGTTTTTCACCCAAGGTGAAATAATATTCAACTGTAATAAAAAACAATAAGCACAACAATCACACCCTGAGCACTTGGATTTCCCCCCGTACATGGGTTCGTAACTCCCATACACAAGGTCATTAGAAAGCCTCAACTCATCCTAGTCTCTTGCCTACCTTTCCCAAAATAGTAATACAAAAGAAGAAGAATGAAAAGAAAACCCCTCTCATACAACTTTGTAACGTCCCAACCCTGGAGCCACTTAACGGTTCCCCAAGCCGGTTGGCCACATGCCCTCAAGCACACCTCCACATACACCGGAGGGTGCTGACTAGAAATGAGGGTTTGGAATGTTAGTCTTAGGGATACTATACCCTCTGTTATAAGAATGAGGTACCAAAAAAATAATATAAAAATAACTAAGTACATAATCATATAAGTAACCCGAACAATACCATGAAATATGGTAGTCAAAACAAAAAAAATAAAATACTCAACTGAAAAGTAAATCATGCTATGAAAATGCAAGTGCCAAGTCTCTATAATGAACCTCAAAGTAAAGACATAATGACTCCAAAACAGGTCTCAAACTGCATCTGGTTTCCTCTCTCATTTTCTAATCCCAAACTGCAACCCATCACAGGGCCTTTGTTGTAACGCCCTGACCCCAGTTACCCAGAGTCGATGTATCATTACATAACATTTGCACGATACATGGAAATCATGTCCCGAAACTTTGATCAGTTTAGTAGCCTTGGAAATACTCGATACATTCATATGTTTTAAATTACATTATAAAATGAAAAACTACAACACACTTGTTTCCATAGACCACACCTATATCCACTCAGACTATCCCAGCAGGTCAGTCATAAAATACTTCTT
Organism: Viscum album; assembly: GCA_963277665.1. Lineage (NCBI taxonomy): Eukaryota > Viridiplantae > Streptophyta > Magnoliopsida > Santalales > Viscaceae > Viscum > Viscum album. The sequence continues at coordinate 1,717,417,767 of OY728125.1, forward strand.
CGCATCATGGGAAAAATAAAACATAGAAATGGGTGAGATCAGATGCTCGGTAAGGATAACAATATAGCGGGAACTTTCATAAATAAGTATAAACATTTAAGGAAATGTATAAGACTAAAACAAAATCCTTTTAAACTTGAACTTAAGAATAATATGGAAAATATAAAATCAAATAATTCCATTTACATATTCACATGGATATTATATTAGTGTAATAATCATATGCAATATCAATAGCCACTTTAATAATAATGGAATGCATAATGCAAGACTTCATAACCACATAGTCAAGGCCTAGTGCCAAGACTAAAAATAAGATTTTTTCAAGGCCTTGTTCCAAGACACTACTTTGTCTCATGAGACCTACCGTTTCATCAAGGAGCTATAGCGGGCTCCACGTATCACATAATAAGTCCAATACATTCATCATATGAAAAGGTTTTAACATAACATAAACGTTAGTATTAAAACTAGCATAAAAAATGTCAATACTTTATCCATAAACCATGAATGGTGTAAAAATAACACATCCACAGTCAAACATATCACAAAACCTTTAATACAATACGAAAGTTTTTTATCATAAAAAATCAACTTTAAATAATCTTAAAATCCATCAAAGGATGTTGACATAGATGAAATAAAAACATTTGTTAGAGAAATATCTTTTTATATTTTGAAATCATTTAAAAGTCATATAATTATAAAAGAAGACATTTTTTTTTGAAAATTTTCTTATAATATTTTTAGGGAAGCTTCGATGATGTTATAATGGTGGAAAATAGCCACACTAGCCATGTAAGATAAAAAAACATTATTACCTTAATTTTGTCGAAATGGCCATAAAGTACCTTGTTTGGAAAACGATGGAAAGATTCCTTTCAAAAACACATAAGGTCAAATAAGGGTATAAATGAATTTACCCCACTATTTATTAAATAGTAAAAATGTTCTGAAATATATTTTTTTGAATCATGGATGTGGATGATAAAGAGGTTCCAGTAGTAATTACATATAAACAACCTCGGATAATGAAGAGATTGTGAAATTAACCCTTACCTTGTAATTTTACTCGATCGAGGGTATGTTAACCTCATGTATAACAATTAAACCATTATTATTAAATTATAAAAGAATCATATACATAAATATGATATCATATATGGTCTTTTAATATTTCTTTGTTAATAATATTTTTATATTTTCGTCGTTTCAGGTGTTAACTGATTCATTTTCCTTTATATCTTTGATATGTGATTCATATTTGTTATGGATGGGATGTATATTATTCATATCTAGAATGATATCAAGTCTTTAAATATTATTTTTAATCATCAAATAAAAATTAGTCTTTAATGGATACGATGGGGAATGAATCTTATCACGTTCAAGGAGACGCTAATCCGTACGTACGCACGAGCGACAATATCATTCTTTTGATATTAAATTCATATATAATTGGATGGAATATCATATATACAGAATAATTATCATGTTATATTTATTATTTTCATCATTAAAACTCATTATTATACCCATCCAAACGATGAAGTGTTCGAATAACAAACTACAACACAACGTGGAGACAGTAATCTGTATGTATGCACGTATGGTGACATGTCATTCCTAGGATGGATAAAATAATGAATAAGGTCATACCCTATTTATAATAAAATCACAGTATATATAATATACCGAATTTATTATTTTATAATGGAAACAACAAAGAAAGAGTAAGTGGAATAAAAAAAGAACTTGATAGAGTTGATGAAAAATTTACCTCTTTATTGGGTTATTCCTTTTGATTTGATCAAAAGAGCTCCTTAGGTTGGCTTTCTGACTAAAGGAAGTCCTCTAAGATGAAGGTATGATATTTTTTATGATATTTGGGCAGGATTTGTCTGATCCTAATGGCTTTGAAAATGTGAATTTGGGAGAAGGGGAAGTGCCCTTTTATAAGAGGGGTGAGGGGCACCTTAGGAAAAGATTGAAATATTATTTTATAATAAATTCATTTTCGGTTTTTAATGGATCCAAAATGATTTATTTATAGGATAAGGTGGGGATGGGTCAAAAACAACTCAAAAATTAGGTTTTAGATAGGTTTGGGTCAGTATATTAACCCTGTCTTGTAGATTTAACTCTTAGTTAATTAGTTTGACATTTACCATGTCTATTTGTAATTTTATATTATATGTTTGATAAACATACAATAAACTACCAAGAGAACCTCAAGTGGTTCATTAATGACATATATAATATTATATAAGACATTTGGATGAAAATTATATTTTTAGGAATAGAATATCAATTAATAATATAATATTTTCTTAAAAACTATTTTATGTCAATTTTGACACTATTTAATAATGGTTTTTTGTTAAAGTCTTATCAACTTTATTAATTCAAAATAAATTCTTTTAATCAATACTAACATGTCATAGTAACCTAGAAAATTCGTGGATGGCATCAAAACTTTCAAATTATATTTATTTTGACTTCAATAATACAATTTATTTGATTCTTTCATTAATAAAGAAAATACTACATCATCATTGTGTCATAAATAAATTTAATTATTCAAGGTCTAAAAATTATAAATAAAATACCATTATGTAGTAAATATTTTTATCTTTATAATTATTATGTATAGTCAAAGAGATAACATATATAACCATATGTAAAAATTATTTTACTAAAAGATGTATTCTTATATCATTTTTGTATTTACTTTAACTTAATTAATATAAAGTGTCATTATCACTTACAAGTGGATCCATGGGGACCCAAAATCGACCCAAGGATTCCCATGGTCGGACATGTATTAGCCAATAGGGTTAGAACATGTGTTAGGGTAATTTAATATAACTATAATATTATTATTTTTTACCCTTATTTATTAGATTTACCCTTTAACCATGATAAATAAAATATTTACCAAAGTAATTTATACAAATTGTCTAAAAATAAAAGTTACCTATTTACAGAATTTAAACCTCATGATTCTAAATACGAAATCCATTTTTCTAAATTCAAAACACCAAAGTGGAAAAATTAATTTAAAATTAATTCACATTGTCAAAACAAAAAGCGTGTTTTTAAGAAATAATAACTATCAAAAGATTGACACTTGCTTATGTCCAGTTTAAATGTGAAATTATGTCCAATGACCAAAATTGGATTAAATGGTAAAAATATAATCTAATTATACTGAAAATACACTCAATAGTATAATTTAGCACTATTAATTATTTTAATTAAAAAAGTTGTTTTTAATTAAAATTTAGTATTTTTCACTATTAATAAAAAACTGAATGTTTTCAGAAAAATACCAAATATTCACCCTAAGATAATTTTGATATTCCGAACCCAAAAATGAAGTCCATTTTGAACGGTAAAATTGATAAAATTTCAAAAAGTGGGAATTACTATTCATAACAGCTAGTTTGATTTGTCACAATGTGTTAGAATCTCGAAGTTGTGTAAAATGCAAGCTATTGCATTATTCAAAGATAAACGTACCGCGGAAGTTTGGGGTGTTACATTCTCCCATCCTTAAAATAATTTTTTCCTCGAAATTTCTAGAATATTACTGCATAAAAAGATCTAGCTGGTTCTTCATCATAAGTTCCTCGGGTTCCTACGTTGCCTCTTCCATCTTATGGTTTCTCCATACAACTTTTACCAGACAGGTTGTCCGGTTTCTGAACACTTTTTCTCTTATATAAAGAACCTTGACATGCTCTTTGAAATAAGACAAACCAGGTTCAAGTTCTAAGTCTTAATAGGTAAGTACATGAGTTGGGTTAGACATGTATTTTGTCAACAATGATACGTGAAACACATCATAAACTTTGGAGAGACTTAGAGGCATTTCCAAACAATAAGGTACAACCCCAATTTGTTCAAGATTTTCGAAAGGCCCGATGTTCCTGGGACTCAATTTACCCTTCTTATCGAATCGTATAATTCCCTTCCATGGAGATACCTTTCAGAAAACATGGTATCCTACCCGAAATTCCAAATCCTTCCCTCGGTTATTAGCATACCTCTTCTTCCTACTTTGAGCTGCTTTGATGTGGGTTTGGATTACCTTCATCTTTTCCATCATTTCCTCAAAAATTTCTGGGCCTAGGAGTTTTCTTTAACCAACATCATCCCAACAAGTTGGTGTTCGACATCTCTTTTTGTATAACGCTTCATATGGTGCCATCTGAATACATGAATGGAAGTTATTTTTATAGGAAAATTCTACTAGAAGTAAATATTGATCCCACATACCTTGAAAGTCATGTGAGCAAGATCTCAAAATTTCTTCTTTTATTTTTAATAGTCCGTTCTGATTGTCCAGCAGTTTGAGGGTGGTAGGAAGTGATCAAATGATGTTCAGTATCCAGGGATTTCTGAAGTCTTTTCTAGAATCTTGATGTAAAATGGGGATCATGATTAGAAAAAATCAATAGCGGTACTCCATGAAGTCTTAAAAATTCATTAATATACATTCTTGCTAAATTTTCAAGTGGTAAATCTTCTCTTATAGCAAGAAAATGTGCTGACTTGGTAAGACGATCAACAATGACCCATATTGCATAGTTCCTTCTAGTGTCTTTGGTAGTCCCATGAAAAATTCCATTGTAATATTATCCCACTTCAACTCAGGTATGGTAGGAGGTTGCATGACTCCTCTAGGCTGTTGCCTTCCAGCTTTCACTTATTGAAAAACCATACATATTGACACAAAATCAGCAATCTCCCTCTTCATGTTGTCCCACCAAAAATTTTCATCCAAATCTCAATACTTCTTGGTACTCTAGGGTGTGTAGAGAAATTGGAGCAGTGGGCATCATACAACATTTCCCTTTTTAGACCAGGTATGTTAGGAACACAAAGTCTCTTCCCAAATTTCAAAATTCCATCTTCATATACGAAGTCGATCAGTCTCCCATCATTCATAGATTTAATCTTCTTTTGAAATTCCTCATCATCAGTCTGAGAACATTTTATCCTCTCTAGTAAAGATGGTTTGGAAACCATTTTAAAAAGTATCAATGTTTCACCTTCTATGATTATTCCCATATCCATCTTTACTAGGAACATGAAAATAGGATCTCTTTCAACTCTCATCTTGTTCAAAAATACATGATCCTTTCTACTCAAAGCATCTCCCACCTTATTTTCTTTCCCCAGGTGGGAGTGTATAGTGAAATCATAATTCTTCAGTAGTTCAATCCATCTCCTTTGACTCATGTTGAGTTCTTTTTGTGAGAAAATATACTTCAAACTCTTGTGATCGGTATATATCTCACAGTTTTCACTATAGAGACACTGTCTCCAAATATTCAAAGCAAATATTACAGCTGCTAAATCAAGATCATGAGTGGGATAGTTTTGTTCATGAATTTTTAGCTATCGTGATGCATAGGCAATAACTCTATCATTCTACACAAGGACACAACAAAGTCCATTATTTGATGCATCGCTATAAATAACTAACCCATCATTCCCTGATGGTAGAGTCAAGATAAGAGCATTGACTAATCATCTATTCAATTTTCAAAATATTCTTCACATTCTTTTGTCCAAAAATATTTAACCCCTTTACGTGTGTTCTTGGATAATGGGTTAGCCAATCGGGAAAAATTCTGGATGAAATGCTGATAATAACCTGCTAAACCAATAAAACTGCGTACCTCAGTTATACTCGTCAGTGCTGGCCATTCTTGGATATCTCTTATCTTAGAAGGATCAATAGAGATTCCATACTTAGAGACAATATGGCCAAGAAAAGAAATCTCTTGAAGCCAGAATTCACACTTGCTAAACTTCCCATATAATTCATTTCTTCTAAGGGTTTTCAGAATGGTGTGCAGGTGATTTTCCTGATCTTTATAGCTTTTAGACTATACAAGTATATCATCAATAAATACCACTACAATGTCATCAAGATATTTATTGAAAACTCTGTTCATTAGAGCCATGAAAATAGAGGGTGCATTAGTCCGCCCAAAAGGAATTTCTGTATACTCATAATGCCCATACCTAGTTCGAAATGCTGTTTTCGAAATGTCTTCCTTCTTCACACAAAATTGATGATATCTATATCATAGTTCAATCTTTGAAAAATATTGATCTCCAGGAATTTGTTCGAATAAATCATCAATGCGAGGTAGGGGATACTTGTTCTTTATGGTTATAGCATTGATCTTCCTGTAGTCAATGCACAACCTCATAGATCCATGTTTCTTCTTAACAAAAAGAATGGGGGTTCCCCATGGAGAAACACTAGGGAGAATAAATCCCTTATTTTTTAATTCATCTAGTTGTTTCTTTAGTTCCACTAATTCCATAGTGTCCATTCTATAATGGGAATTCGATATGGGCCTTGAACTTGGAATTAAGTTAATGGAAAACTCAATTTCTCATTCTAGAGGATTCCCAGGTAAATCCTCTGGAAACACATCAACATATTCTTGCACAATTGGTACATCCTCTATTGGAACATTCCTTTACTCACCCATGGTTATTTCATTCTCTTACTCTTATATAATTTAATTTAATTGAGCTACTGGGGGTGGATCTAGATAAGAATCATATGGTGACATTTCTGCTTTAAAGATAAGGTACTAATTACCATCATCGAAAATTGTAACCCTCTTCTTCTTACAATAAATTTTCACATCATGGTCTGAAAGCCAATCCATACCGAGGATTATATCAAGTTCAATAAAGTAAATGATGATGAGATCAGCAGATAAATAATGTTTATATGCCTTAATGGGAACCAATTCACAAAACTTTATTAAAATGATACTTTCTTAAGGAGTTTTGACTGATAACTCCCCTATAAATAAAATTTGAAATATATAATTTTCTTATCAAATTGGGAAGATATGAAACAATGTGATGATCCGGAATCAAATAAGGCATTGGCTAAACTTGAAGAAAGCATTAAATTACCTACCACCACATCTTTCGGAGCTTCAATCTCAGTAGTAGTGATCACAGAATCTTGGCCTCGATCCCTTGTCCTTTTCTGAGGTAATTTCCCTTGGCTCTTAGGACATTCATTTGCATAATTCCCCCTTTCTCTACAATTGTAGAATTCAACATTGACAACCTCTTTCTTCCCCTTGCAATCACGAGCTTGGTGGAATTTTTCACCAGACTTATAATAGACTCCCATTCCCTTCAGGCAAGTACTAGGGTGTTTCCTCCCACATTTACTGTAACATGGATATTCAAATTTTCCCTTCTTCCCCTTATTTTCATTTCTAGGGTGTTCAGCAGATCTCTTCTTCTCTTTCTTTTCTTTAAAGTCATAAGACTTAGGGAATTCTTTTTTCAATCTTTATAGCACATGAGACAATGTCTTCGTATGATGAGAAGGATTTTGAGACTAATTCTTGATGGTGAAATAGTTTTAACCCATCAAAGAAATGATCAATATTACTTCTTGGGTTACGTATATAATCTATTGCATGCCTTTCTAAGCTTGTAAAGTTAGTTTTATACTTTGCGATATTCTCAGCCTCTTTTTACCTCAGACTAAGAAATTATCTTTCCATATACGCTCGATGGTCATGAGGAAAGTATTTTTCTTAGAAAATATCTTTAAACTCCCACCATTCCATACTTGATACTTCTTCATCTTCTTTTGTGTTTTGAATTAATGACCACCATTGATCAGCATCTCCAGTGAGGCGATAAACCACCATGACAACTTTTTTCCTTTAGGTACTCCCCAAAGCATGAAATATTTTCAATAAGGAACATATCCAGTGCTCAAATACCAATATATTTGTACTCCCATTTAATTTTGGTGATTGTTTCCTCCTGAAGATATCTAACATTGATACTCCGTGTTGTAGATCAGGGTGCTCCATACAGGTAAGTTTATTATTCATAACCTGAGTGAGTTGTCCCAGTATGGTGATTAGCTGATCAGCACCAGTTGCATCACCAGCTCCATAATAATTATCTTGAGTAGTTGGGCAATATCTACATGGATTACATTTATTGATTTGATTTCCATTCCTTCCACTAGGTACCTTTTCTAAATAATGGCTTAAACATGATTAGTTTATGAATCAAAATAAATAATTACAAACATGTATAACACTTAACATAAACTGAACAATTTATGGATATAATCCATAATCATAACAATATTTTCCTTGAGAAGTATATACTCATAAACCATTCGTAATGGTTTGTAAAGAAAATGCGAATTATCCTAAGCATATCCCTCAGGTGTGTCGTAACCAAGAGCGCAGCAAGGCCCATTGTCATGCACCAGTTCTCTTTTGAGTCTAGCTCAAAGTAGTGTTTTAAGGTTATACCCCGAGGGACATCTGTGCCAGAGCCACCTCCTCGTATCAAAACAGGGATGCATTTCTTGGAAAACTCATGAAATCTGTACAGTACCGAAATTCTAGGAAGTTCTTATATATTAATCCTCAAAGTCCATCTGAGGGCAATGTTCTTTAATTAGAGTTTATCTAAATCTCTATTCCATGGTTTATACTAAACATCCTCTGATACCAACTGTAACGCCCCAACCCCAGTTACCCAGAGTCGGTGCATTATTAAATAACATTGGAATGATACAAGGAAATCATGTACCAAAAGACCAATCAGTTTAGTAGCCATGGAAATACTAGATACATTCAGAAGTTTTACATTACTTATAAAATGAAAAACTATAACAACATTGTTTCCGTATACCAGAGTGATATCCCCTCAGACTATCCCTACAGGTCAGTCATAAAATACTTCTTCGCATCCTGGGAAAAATAAAACATAGAATGGGGTGAGCTCAGATGCTCAGTAAGGATACAAATATAGCAAAAAAATTCATAAATAAGAATAAACATTTAATTCAATGTATAAGGCTAAAACAAAATCCTTTTAAACTTCAACTTCAACATAATATGGAAAAGATAAAATCAAATAATTCCATTACTTATTCACATGGATATTCTACTAGTCGAATAATCACATGAAATATCAACAACCACTTTCATAATGATGTAATGCATAATGCCAGACATCACAACCACATAGTCAAGGCATTGTGCCAAGAATAAAAATAAGATTTTGTCAAGGACTCTTTCCAAGACACTATTTTTTCTAATGAGACCTATCGATGCATTTAGGAGCTATAGAGGGCTCCACCCTTCACATACTAAGTCCAATGTATTCCTCATATGAAAAGGTTTAAACATGAAATAAACATTTATATTAAAACTAGAATATGAAATTTCAATACTTTATCCATAAACCATGAATAGTGTAAAAATAACACATCCAGATTCAAACATATCACAAAACCATCAATAAAATATGGATGTTTTGTATCATAATAAATCAACTTCTAATAAGCTTAAAATCCATCAAAGTATGTTGACATAGATGGAATCAAAACTTTTTTTTAGAGAAATATATCTTTCTATTTTGAAATCATTTAAAAGTTATATAATTATAAAATAAAACATTTATTTTGAAAATATTATTATATGCTTGTAAGGGAAGCTTCAACAATGTAATAACAGCAAAAAATAACTGCACCCGCCGTATAAGTTAAAAAAACATTCTTTCCTTAATTTTGTCGAAAAGGTCATCAAGTACATTGTTTGGAAAATGATGGAAAGATTCCTTTAAAAAACATATATGGTCAAATAATATTATAAATTAATTTACCCCATTTTTTAGTAAATAGTTAAAATGTTTTGAAATATATTTTTAAGAAACATGGATGTGGATGATAAAGAGGTCCTAGTTGATAATTACATATAAACAATCTCGAATAATGAAGAGATTGTTAAATTAACCCTTACATTGTAATTCTACTTTGTCGGGGTTATGTTATCCTCCTTTATAATAGTTAAATCATTATTATTAAATTATACTAGAACATATACATAAATATGATATCATATATGATCTTCTAATATTGCTTCGTTAACAATATTTTAGTATTATCTTTGTTTCAGGTGTTAAATGATTCATTTTCCTTTATATTATTTGTTATATGAGTCATATTTGTTATGGATGTGATGTATCATATTCATATCTAGAATTATATCATTTATTTAAACATTATTTTTAATCATCAAATGAAAATTAGTCTTGAATGGATAATATGGGGAATGAATCTCATCGTGTTCGTGTAGACGGTAATCCGTACGTACGCATGACCGGAAATATCATTCTTTTGATATTAAATTCGTATATAATTTGATGAAATATCATATATAAATAATCTTTATCATGTTATATTTATTATTTGAATCATTTATTCACATTATTATACACATCCAAATGATGAAGGGTTTGAATAACATACTACACCACGACGTGGAAACGGTAAGCCGTACGTACATACGTATGGTGAAATGTCATTCATAGGATGGATAAAATAATGAATATGGTTTTACCATATCTATAATAAAATCAATATATATATAAGATACTGGAGTTATTATTTTATAATGGAAACAACAATGAAAAAGGAAGTGGAAGAAGAAAAGAACTTGAAAGTGGTGATTAAATATTTACCTCTTCTTCGGATTCTTCCTTTTGATTTGATCAAAATGGATTCTTAGGTAGGCTTTATTACCAAATTAAGGCCTATAAGATTAATTTAGGATAGTTGGGAGGATATTTTGTAAGGGTTTGGCAGAGCCTAAGGGCTTTTAAGGTGTGAATTTGAGAGAAGGGGAAGTTCCCTTTTATAAGAGGGGTGAGGAGCACCTTAGGAAACGATTGAAATATTATTTTATAATAAAATCATTTTTGGATTATAGTGGATAAAAAATGATTTATTTAGAGTCTATGTTGGGGATGGGTCTAACACCACTCAAACAATAGGTTTTAGACAAGTTTGGGTCACTATCTTAACCTTATCTTCTAGATTTAACTCTTAGTTAATTAGTTTGACATTTACCATGTCTCTCTGTATTTTTATATTATATGGTTAATAAACTTACTATAAAATGAAAAGAGAACCTCAAGTGGTCCATTAATGACATATATAATATTATTTAAGACTTTTTTCTGAACCATATATTTTTAGGAATATAATATCAATTAATAATATAATATTTGTTTTAAAAACGCTTTTATGTCAATTTTGACACTATTTAATAATTGATTTTTTTTAAAGTATTAAAAAAATTATTAATTCGAAATAAATTATTTTAATCAATCCTAACATGTCACATTAACCTATAAAATTCGTGTATGGAATCACAATATTCAAATTATATATATTTAAACATCTATAATACCATTCATTTCATTCTTTCATTAATAAGGAAAATAGTGCATCATCATTGTGTCATAAATAAATTTGATTATTAAAGTTATAAAAATTATAAATAAAATACTATTATGTAGGAAATTGTTTTATCTTTCTAATGAATATTTATAGTCTAAGCGATAATATAGATAACCCCATCTAAAAATTGTTTTACTAAAAGATATTTGCTTATGTCATTTTTGTATTTAGTTTAGCTTAATTAATATAATGTGTCATTATCATTTACAAGTGGATCCATGGGGTCCCAAAATCGACCCAAGGATGACCATGGTTGGACATGTATCATAAAATAGGATTATAACACGTGTTAGGGTAATTTAATATTATTATAATATTATTTTTTTACCCTTATTTACCGGATTTACCCTTTAACCATGGTAAATAAAATATTTAACGAAATAATTTATTCAAAATGTCTAAAAATAAAAGTTACCTATTTAAAAAATTTGGAGCTTCTATTTCTAAATATTTATTCCATTTTTTAAAATTCAGAACACGTAAGTGGCTGAAATTAATTTAAAATTAATTCACGTTGTCAAATCAAAAAGCGTGTTTTTATTAAATAATAACTATCAAAAGATTGACATTTTCTTATGTCTAGTATAATGTGAAATTAAGTCCAATGACCAAAATTGGATTAAATGGTAAAAATATAATCTAATTATACTTAAAACCTACTCAATAGTATAATTTATCACTATAAATTATTTTGATTAAAGAAGTTGTTTTTAATTAAAATTTTGTATTTTTCACCATTCCTAAAAAAACTGAATGTTTTCAGAAAAATACAAAAAATACACCCTAAAATAATTTCGATATTCCAAACTCAAAAATGAAGTCCATTTTTAAAGATAAAATTGATAAAATTTCAAAAAGTTGTAATTACTATTCATAATGGCTAGTTTGACTTGTCGTAATTTGTTAGAATCTAGAAGATGTATGCAACACAAGATATTGCATTATTCAAAGGGAAAAGTACCATGGATGATTAGGGTGTTACATTCTCTCCTCCTTAAAATAATTTCATCCTCGAAATTTATAGAATATTACTACATAAAAATATTCGGTTGGTTCTTATCATAAGTTCCTCGTGTTCCCATGTTGCCTCTTCCATCTTATGGTTTCTCCATAGAACATTTATCAGAGGAGTCGTCCGGTTTCTCAACAGTTGTTATCTTGTATCAAGAACCTTGATAGGCTCTTCACAATAAGACAGATTGGGTTCTAGTTCTAATTCCTCATAGGTAAGGACATGCATTGGGTCAGGCATGTATTTTCTCAACAGTGATATATGGAACACATTATGAACTTTGGAGAGACTTGGCGACATTGCCAAACGGTAAGCTAAAAGCCCAATTTTTTCTAGAATTTCGAAAGGTCCGATGTACTTGGGACTCAATTTACCCTTATTACTAAATCTTATAATTCCTTTCCATGGAGATACCTTCAATAAAAAATGATCTACTACCTAAAATTCCAAATCCTTCCTTCGGTTATTAGCATATCTCTTCTACCAACATTGAGCTACTTTGAGGTGGGTTTGGATAACCTTAACCTTTTCCATCATTTCCTCAACATGTTCTGGGCCTACGAGTTTTCTTTCACCAACATCATCCCAACAAGTTGGTGTAAGACATCTATTTCTGTATAACGCTTCATATAGTGCCATCAGAATACTTAAATGGAAGCTATTCTTGGAGGAAAATTATACTAGAGGTAAATATTTATCACACATACCTTGAAAGTCAAGTGATCAAGATCTAAACATGTCTTCTAAGGCTTGAATAGTCTATTCTGATTGTCCATCTATTTGAGGGTGGTAGGCAGTGCTCAAACGGAGTTCAGTATCCCTGGCTTTTTGATGAATTTTCCAGAATCTTGATGTAAAACTAGGATCACGATCAGAAACAATCAATATTGGTACTACATGAAGTCTTAAAACTTCATTAATATACAGTTTTGCTAAATGTTCAAGTGGTAAATCTTCTCTTATATAAAGAAAATGTGCTGACTTGGTAAGATGATCAACAATGACCCATATTGCATCGTTCCTTCTAGGATTCTTTGGTAGTACCATGAAAAAGTCCATCATAATATTATCCCACTTCCAATCAGGTATGGTAAGAGGTTTCATGACTCCTCTAGGCTGTTTCCTTCCAGATTTCACTTGTTGACAAATCATACATCTTGACACAAAATCAGCAATCTCCCTCTTCATGTTGTCCCACCAAAAATGATCCTTCAAATCTCTATACATCTTGATGCTCCCAGGGTGTATAGAGAAATTGGAGCTATGGGCATCATCCAAAAATTCCCTTTTCAGATCAGGTATGTTAGGAACACAAAGTCTCTTCCCAAATTTCAAAATTCCATCTTCATATACGAAATCGATCAATCTCCCACCGTTCAAATATTTAATCTTCTTTGAAATTCCTCACCATCAGTCTGAGAACCTTATATCCTTTATCGTAAAGATGGTTTGGAAACCATTTGAAAAAGTATCGATGTTTCACCTTCCATGATTATTCCCATATCCATCTTTACTAGATCCATGAAAATAGGATCTCTTTCAACTCTCATCTTGTTCAAAAATCCATGATCTTTTCTACTCAAAGCATCTTCCAACTTATTTGCTTTCCCCGGGTGGCAGTGTATAGTGAAATCATAATCCTTGTGTGGTTCAAGCCATCTCCTTTTCCTCGTCATGAGTTCTTTCTGTGAGAAAATATACTTCAAACTCTTGTGATTGGTATATATCTCACATTTTTTCACCATAGAGATAGTGTCTCCAAATCTTCAAAGTAATGGTTACAGCTTCTAACTCAAGATCATGAGTGGGATTTTTTTGTTCATGAATTTTTATCTATAATGATGCATATGAAATAACTCTATCATTCCGTATATGGATACAACCAATTCCTTTCTTTGATGCATCACTATAAATAAAAAACCGATAATTCCCTGATGATAGAATCAAGATAGGATCATTGAATAATATTCTATTCAATTATACAAAACATTTTTTACATTCTTTTGTCCAATCATATTTATCCCCTTTATGTGTGAGCTTGGTTAATGAGTTAGCCAATCGGGCAAATTTCTCGACGAAACACCGCTAATAACCTGCTAAACTAATAAAACTACGTACCTCAGTTATACTCGTCGGTGTCGACCATTCTTGGATTGCTCTTTTCGTAGAAGAATCAATGGATATTCCATCCTTAGAGACAATATGGCCAAGAAAAGAAATCTCTTGAAGCCAGAATTCACACTTGCTAGACTTTCGGTAAAATAAATTTCTTTTTAGGGTTTTCAGAATGGTGCACAAGTGATTTTCATGAACTTTATAGATTTTGGAGTATACCAAAATATCATAAATAAATACCACTACAAAGTCATTAATATATTCCTTGAAAACTCTGTTCATTAGATCCATGAAAACAGAGGGTGCATTATTCAGCCCAAAAGGCATTATTGTAAACTTGTAATGCCTATATCTGGTTCAAAATATGGTTTTCAGAATGCCTTCCTTCATCACACACAATTGATGATATCCTGATCATAGGTCAATCTTTAAAAAATATTGAGCCCCATGAAGTTGGTCGAATAAATCATCAATGTGACGTAGGGGATACTTGTTCTTAATTTTTATAGCATTGATCTCCCTGTAGTCAATGCACAACCTCATAGATCCATCTTTCTTCTTAAAAAAAGAAAAGGGGCTTCCCATGGAGACACACTAGGGGGAATAAATCCCTTATTACTTAATTCCTCTAGTTGTTTTTTCAGTTCCACTAATTCCACAGTGTCCATTCTATAAGGGGTCTTCGATATGGGCCTTGAAAAAGGAATTAAGTCAATGGAAAACTCAATTTATCATTCTGGAGGATGTCCAGGTAAATCCTCTAGAAACACATCAATATATTCTTGCACAATAGGTAAATCCTCTATTTGAACATTCCTTTACTCACCCACAGTTTTTTCATTCTCTTCCTCCCCAATAATTGAATTTAGTTGAGCTACTAGGGGTGGATCTAGATAAGAATTAGATGGTGACGTTTCTGCTTTAAAGACATGGTACTCGTTATCATCATTGAAAATTGTAATATCCTTCTTATTACAATAAATTTTTGCATCATGTTCCAAAATCCAATCCATACCGAGGATTATATCTAATTCAATCATGGGTATGAGGATAAGATCAGTAGATAAATAATGTTTATATAACTTAATGGGAACTGATTCACAAAATCTTGTTGCAATGATACTTCCCTTAGGAGTTTTGACTAATAACTCCCTTGTTACGTCAAATTGGAAATATCTAATTTTCTTAGAAAATTAAGAAGATATGAAATATTGTGATGATCCAGAATCAAATAAATCATTGTCTAAACTTGAGGAAACCATTAAATTACCTGCCACCACATCTTTCAGAGCTTCAACCTCAGCAGTAGTGATTGAATAATCTTATCCTTGATCCCTTGGCATTTTTTGAGGTAATTTCCCTTAGTGCTTAGGAAATTCATTTGTATAATTCCCCCTTTCACTACAATTGTAGCATTCAACATTGAGATCCTATTTATTCCCCTTGTAATGAAGAGCTTGGTGGCCTTTTTTCACCACACTTGTAATAGAATCCCATTCCCTTCATGTAATTACCAAGGTGTTTCTTCCCACATTTATTACATGATGGATATTCAATTTTTCACTTCTACTCCTTATTTCCATTTCCAGAGTGTTCAACAGATCTCTTCTTCTCTTTCTTTGCTTTAAAGTCGTAATACTTAGAGAATTTCTTTTCGGTATTGATAACACATTAGACAATGTCTTCGTATGATGAGAAGGATTGTTAGACTTGTAACATCCCAAGTAAGTAATGAATAATATATATTTTTATCTATGTCTATTAATGAATTAGATAGTGTTTTAGAGGCTTAAAAGGAAAATAAATCCAATCTTAAGCATGGAATACACTAATATTCTTAAAAGATTGTTTTACTGCCTTTTGATGGAAAACCTTTTTTAAATCAAACTTTATTCAATTTTATAATCTATATTTGTCAAAATAAACATATTCATTATGATTGGGACATTGAAATTTATATTGGATAAATTTTTGGTATTTTTCTGACAATGTTCATTTTTTAATGAATAGTGAAAAATACTGCATTTTACATCAAAACTGCGTTTTAATTTAATTTAATTATATGGCTAGATTATATTTTTAATTGGTCTTAAAGTGTAATCTGAATATATTTTTACCATTTAATCCAATGGTGGTCATTAGGATTAATTTCACTTTGAAATTGGTCATAAACTAATGCCAAACTTTTCATAGATATTGTTTCAAAAAAACCCGCTATTATTGCAATTTATGTGTTTGGAATTTGGTAAAATGGATTACATATGTGGAATCAGAAGGTCCAAATTATGTAATTAAGACACTTTTGTTTTTGGACATTATGAATAGTAACGACGGTAATTATCTTTAATTATCTTGATTAATGAGTAATCGGGTAGTTAAGGATAATAAAATAATATCATAATAATAAAAAATGACACCAAAATGTGTCCTAAGGCTACTGGTTGTCTCATGGATGACCATGGGATTCCTTGTTCCAAACTTTGGGGCCCCATGAAATCACTTTTGTGAGAAAGTGACTTTTTATCTTTTTATTTTTTTAAAGAATGTTAAATGTAACAAAGAATGTATCACCTAAGTAAAATATTTTTAATTTTGTCTAAATAAATTATCTTTTGGAATATAAATAGTAATTGGAAATCTAAAAATATTTTCTACATCATAGTATTTTTTTATAATTTTTAGACATTAAATAAATTAAATTATTTATGACATTATAATGATGCAGCGATGACCTCATTATTTGACGATTTAAATAAAATGGAAAGATAATGTAAAATCTAAGACCTAAAAATGTCCAAAACCTATTGGGTGGGTATATTTCGAACCCTTATCACCTTATACTCGAATTATATCAATGTGGGACCTTTAAAAGCCGAGACCCATTTGAAAATAAAGTAACATTTCTTTACTTTCCAAGAGTGCCCCTCCTCTCCTCTTATAAAAGGCCCCCACCTCTACCTCCTTAACCACACTTCCAAAGCCTTTGGCTCGGCCAAACCCTACTCATTTTGTCTCTCCACTTCCCTCTCTTACTCCTTGAATCCTCACTTTGGGCAGAAGTCTTCCCAAGGAAGCCTTTGAGCTCAAACCAAAGGGAGTTACCCTATTTTAAGGTAATGTCTTCACTTGAGTCCTTTTGTTTTATTTTGCTTCTCCAACCCCCTAAACACTTTTTATTCCTTTCTTTTGTAACAAATCCAGTATCTTCAATATACTAGGATGTTTTTATAAGAATAATTCGAGCTACACTTACACACACCTACATCTAATGGTTAAATAACATACTGTTTCCGTGGATGGTGAATTTCGGCCTCCCGAAACGATGATTGTTCAACATTCTTTTAACACCTTCAAAGGTGGAAATTAAGAAGACACTATATTTATATATGATATATAATATGTTTATGTTTTTCTTAAGCTTCTGTATTTTTCATTTTGGGCATACCTTTATGGTTTCCATTATGGGTAAACGCGATATCTTCATTTAAGGAAGTGCGGACTACCGCCCCCTCAAAGTGATTTGATTCGTTAATACCATATGTTGGACGTATAAAGGATGTAGTTATGATATTATATATGATATTACACTGGAATTATAATATACCTTTATATCATTATGATTCCATTCTATAAAATACGAAATAGAAATGAAAGTAGTGTTCATGCGTACGCACGACGTACTGTCTCCATGAACGATGCATTTCATTTCTTACCTCTAAATAATTATGTAATATTATAAATGCATGCATGTACTGGATATATATGACATATAAGATATCAACATCATGAATACCATTCTGGATATAATGGATACATGAACAACTTGTAATTATAAAAGGTTTATTTTTGACTCAAGTACCAATGATCGTTAAAACGACCGTTAATAACTTAAATAATTACATAGTGTTCATAACATGGAAATAAGTGATATAAAAGGAATAATGAACTTGAAAAAGGTTCTTAAACAAGTAGAAATTAACTAATGTTTATTATTCAAGATATTAAAGAACGACCGAGTCAAGTCGGACCTGAGGTATGGGACTTCGTCTCAATCTCCTTTCATTGAGGCATATTTTGTTTTATACTCAACCTTCTTTTATATAGTGTATAATACCCTTTGACTTTTACGTTTATCCAAAAGGAATATTTTTTATATGAAGCGTTTTACTAAACGACAAAAGGGAATGCTTTGTCATACGTATGTGGCGACAACGACTTCTCCGCCGCTGTGACCATTATTTGAGTTTCGGCTTCCTCTACAAGACATACCTTCTTTTTAAAAGAAAAATAAATACCATGTTTTAATTTTCTTTATTTTTGGTATTGAAAATGGTTTTCATAATGTTTTTATATCAATGTGTTGTATTGTTATCTTGTGATTGAAAGGTGGAAATGTTATGTTTCCTTTATGCATGTTTTATGTGATACGATTATGTTGAGGTTCTTGGGAATTATTATGAAGAAAGGTGGTTTTGTGATAAACTAAGGGTGGGTGAGCCCGATATAGCCTTCCAATGCATTGGGTAATGCGAAGGAGTGAAACGTTAAGGTTTCTCCGAAGAGATTTAGGGAATATACTGTGATGGGTATTCCAAACGTAACCAAGAGGGTTACTCCCTACGTAAGAATGTTATGAATGCCTCAAGTTACCATTATGTCTTATGATTTCTATGATTTATTCATGATTTAATGAGGTATGTTTTATGGGTAAAGCATGATTTCATTCTTATGTATATATGAACTCATGTTTCCTTTCCATATTTTTTTATATAAACCATACTGATCTTTTTATGCTCATCCCAAGTCTTTTTTGAAATGTTTTTCACAGGTCACGGGAAATGTACAAGATATGATGATAGTGTCAAGGAAGTGTCAAGAAAGAATCCATGTTTTATTTTAAATATGTTCCATTGATGGGAAAAAATGAACACTATCTTTATGTAACCACTTTGTTTAAATGTGGAATGTAATGCAAGTTCTATGATCTAATTCTCTAAAACTCTAAACCTGAAAAGACCCTCAATGTGTAATCTTCTAATAACTCAATATTAAGTAAGGTTTAAGGCTGGGGCCTTATAGTTGGTATCAAAGGGAGGTTTAGATATCTTTAGGAGATAGAATTCTATTAAATGATTATCCAAAAATATTTTTTTTATGGTCAAATTGAAATGATATAACATTTGAAGATTACCATGTTGCTTCATCTAAGACATGTTTGTTCAGAATGGTTTTCTGTAGAGGAAACAAGGAAGTAGTTCTAGGAAGGCATACAGAAGGAAATAACCTTCCAAATCAGCATCCTTAGATGGTCGGAATTGGAACTGAATAGTTTGTTGCAGTAATGGCGCAGTTGACTCAAGCGATAAATGGCGGTGGTATCCATGCACGAGACCAGCCAGATCAACCGCAGAGGAACATGTCAGTGGTTGAACATTTCATGAGGAAACATCCCCCATCATTCAGAGGATCATCTGACCCTGTGCTAGCTGAAGGGTGGATTAAAGCACTGGAGAAGATTTTCGATGTCATGGGGTGTTCATACAATCAAAAGGTTAGTCTTTCTATTTACCATTTGGAGGGTGAAGCAGATCAGTGGTGGTCGATGGTTAAAAATATCAGGGACGCTGATGAGATTGATGCTCTCAACTGGGATGAATTAAAAGGTATGTTTCTTGAGAAGTATTTTCCTAAGGCTGTTCGACTTAGGATGGAAAAGAAATTCTTGGAATTGAGGCAAGAGGAAGACTCAGTGGCTGCCTATGAAGAAAGGTTCACTCTATTGGCAAGGTATGCTCCAAATTTTATCCGAGACCTTGATAGTAAAATCATTCGTTTTTACTCAGGATTAAAGCCAAAATATCGAAGGGAATTAGCTTCTCGTGATTTTAAAAGTTATGAAAAGCTTGTTCGATGTGTTGAGAAGGTGGAAATGGAGTTTGCCGATGATCAAGTGTTCTATAACAACCAACAGAAGAAGAGACCGAGGTGGAAGGAGAAAGGTAAGAATTCTTCAAAAAAGTCTGATGGTAAGAAAACTAAGTTTCCAGTTTGTGATAAATGTGGCAAAAGGCATGCTGGGGAATGTCTTCTGAATTCTGGAAAGTGCTACCGATGTGGTAAGATGGGACATAAGGCTCGTGATTGCACTGAAAAAGATCAAGGTGAAGGTAAGACCAAATTTGATTTACAGTTAGTGAAATGTTTTAAGTGCAATGAGATGGGTCACTATGAAAACGAGTGTCCGACAAAGAGCTTGAGTGATGGTAAGCAGTTAGACTACAAGCAGAAAGGGGTGGTGAAATAATTTGCAACTATTTCAGCAGATGTCGGGCCATCAAATGAAGTTGTATCAGGTACTTTGTTTGTTTTTTCAGATTATGCCAGTGTGTTGTTTGATTCGGGGTCTACACATTCTTTCATCTCTGAAACCTTTTCTAGTAAAATGGGAATACCATCTCAAGAAATGACTCCTGAACTTGTGGTAAAAACACATGGGGGAAATGTTGAGGCAAAAAGAATTTATAAGAATCTTCCTATCCTTATCTGTGGAAAGAATCTACTTGAAAACATTATTGTTCTACCTTTAGTAGAGTTTGATGTTATCCTGGGTATGGATTGGATCTCTATTTACCATGCTAAGATTGACTGTAGAGATAAAGAAGTTTCTTTTCAGAAAGACTTTCAGTTTGTGTACAAGAATGAACCCTTACTGTTGATAACATATCAAGAGGCCGATAAACTTATAAAATATGGAAATGAATGTTACCTTGCACATATTGTTGAAAACAAGGGAACTGTTCAGATTAATGATGTGCCAGTGGTAAATGAGTATCCTGATATTTTTCCTGATGAGTTGCCTGGAATAATACCAGATCGGGAAGTTGAATTTACTGTTGACTTAGTTCCTGATGCTAATCCAATTTCAAAACCCTTTTATCGAATGGCTCAAGTTGAACTTTTAGAGTTAAAGAAACAATTGCAGGAGTTATTAGATAAAGGTTTCATTCGACCTAGCACATCACCATGGGGTGCTCCTATCTTGTTTGTTAAAAAGAAAGATGGCTCAATGAGACTTTGCATTGATTATAGAGCCTTGAATAAAATCACTGTTAAGAACAAATATCCTTTGCCTCATATCGATGATTTGTTTGATCAGCTCCAGGGAGCAGAGTATTTTTCAAAGATTGACTTGAGATCGGGGTACCATCAGCTGAAGGTAAAGGAAGCAGATGTTACGAAGACCACGTTCCGTACAAGATATGACCATTATGAATTTGTAGTAATGCCTTTTCGGTTAACCAATGCACCTGCTGTATTCATGGACTTAATGAATAGAATTTTCCATGAGTTCTTGGATAAGTTTGTGGTGGTTTTCATTGATGATATTTTGGTGTTTTCTAAAAGTAAAGAGGATCATGAAAGACATTTAAGGTTTATCTTGCAAACCTTAAAAGAAAAGAAACTATATGGAAAATTCATCAATTGCGAGTTTTGGTTGCAACAAATTTCTTTCCTTGGTCACATTATTTCTAAAGATGGGATAACCGTTGATCCTGCAGAAACAAAGGTTGTTGAAGAATGGCCAAGACCCACAAATGTAACAGAGATTCGTAGTTTCCTTGGTTTGGAAGGCTATTACCGAAGGTTTGTTAGAAATTTTTCAAGGTTATCTAGTCCAATGACTAAGCTAACTAGGAAGGGTGTTAAGTTTATCTGGAAAAAATAATGTGATGATTGTTTTCAGGAATTGAAAAGAAGATTGGTGAATGCTCCAGTTTTGGCATTACCTTCCAAGAATGGTGAGTTTGTTATATACATTGATGCTTCATTGAAAGGACTTGGTTGTGTCCTAATGCAGAATTATCAGGTAATTGCTTATGCTTCACGTCAGTTGAAAACTCATGAGGTAAATTACCCTACACATTATTTGGAATTAGCTGCTGTTGTTTTTGCTTTAAAAATTTGGCGGCATCATTTGTATGGAGTAAAGTGTGAAATATATACCGATCAAAAAAGTTTAAAGTATATATTCACTCAGAAAGAATTGAACATGAGACAAAGGAGATGGCTAGAATTAATCAAGGATTATGATTGTACAATTCATTACCATCCAGGAAAAGCAAATAAAGTGGCTGATGCTTTGAGTCGAAAAAGTAATGCTTCATTAGAAATGTTGCGTTTGGAACGTGATCCTTTGGTTAAGGATTTGATGAACTTTGGCATTGAAGTTGTTGGTGCAGGATGTTCTTCTGTTTTGTTTCAGGTATCAGTGAGATCATCTCTATCAGAAAGAATCATGCAAGCACAGAAGCAAGATAGTGAATTGCAGAAAAAGGTAGAGCTGGTTCAGAAGGGTAATTTTTCTGAATTCAACATTGATAATGATTGCGTTTTGAGATTTGGGAAGAGATTGTGTGTGCCTTGTGATTTACAGTTGAAGAGAGAGTTGTTATGTGAAGCTCATAGTTCTCCGTTTTTAGTTCATCCTGGAAGTACTATGATGTACAGAGATCTGCAGGAGTATTACTAGTGGGATGGAATGAAAATA
Source organism: Viscum album (assembly GCA_963277665.1). Classification (NCBI taxonomy): domain Eukaryota; kingdom Viridiplantae; phylum Streptophyta; class Magnoliopsida; order Santalales; family Viscaceae; genus Viscum; species Viscum album. The sequence goes on from OY728125.1 coordinate 1,717,440,780, forward strand.
GATATTGCTGATTTTACTGTGAAGTGTTTGACTTGTCAACAGGTTAAAGCAGAGTGGAAGTTACCGAAAGGGATGCTTCAGCCTTTACCAGTTCCAGAGTGGAAATGGGAGAATATATCCATGGACTTTTTTGTGGGATTACCGAAGACATCTCGAGGTAATAGTGCAATCTGGGTTATTGTTGATCGCTTGACCAAATCTGCTCATTTTCTTGCTATACGAGATACTTTTTCCCTAGATCAACTTTCCCGTTTGTATCTTAAAGAGATAGTCAGGTTACATGGAGTTCCTCTCTCCATTGTATCTGACCGTGATCTCAGGTTCACTTCTAACTTTTGGAAAGGCCTTCAGAAGTCATTGGGTACTGAATTAAATTTTAGTATAGATTTTCATCCTCAATCAGATGGGAAGTCGGAACGAACAATTCAGACCTTGGAGGATATGCTATGAGATTGTTCAATGGATTATCAGGGAAGTTGGGACCAACATCCTTCTTTGGTTTAATTTTCATATAATAACAGTTTTCATTATAGTATACAGATGGCACCATTTCAGGCTTTATATGGGAAGCGGTGTCGAACTCCAGCTTTCTGGGATGAAGTGGGTGAAAGGAAGTTGATGGGACCAGAATTGGTAGAAGAGTTGGCAGAAAAAGTTCAGCTGATAAAGAAACACATGAGAACAGGTCAGAGTAGGCAGAAGAGTTATGCGGACAACAGGAGGAAGGATCTCTCTTTTGAGGTAGGTGATCATATTTTTCTCAAAGTATCACCATGAAAAAGTGTGATGCGATTTGGTAAGAAAGGAAAGCTGAGTCCAAGGTTCATTGGACCATATGAAATTCTAGAGATAGTTGGATCAGTTGCTTACTGAGTGGCTTTACCTCCTAGTTTATCTCAGGTACACAATGTTTTTCATGTTTCGATGCTGAGAAAGTACATGCCAGATCCATCTCATGTTTTGAGTCCAGAGGTAGTTCAGTTGGAAGAGAACCTATCTTATGAGGAACAACCGGTCCAGATTATTGACCATATGGAGAAAGTGTTATGGAATAAGGTGATTAATCAGGTAAAGGTTTTGTGGAAAAAGCACATGATGGAAGAGGCAACATGGGAATCTAAAAATGCAATGAGGGATAAGTACCCCCATTTATTTGATAAGTAAATAAATTACGGGGACACAATTTTATAAAGGGGGGAAGGATGTAACATCCCAAGTAAGTAATGAATAATATAAATTTTTATCTATGTCTATTAATGAATTATATAGTGTTTTAGAGACTTAAAATGAAAATAAATCCAATCTTAAGCATGGAATACACTAATATTCTTAAAAGATTGTTTTACTGCCTTTTGATGGAAAAACTTTTTTAAATCAAACTTTTGACAATTTTATAATCTATATTTGTCAAAATAAACATATTCATTATGATTGGGACATTGAAATTTACATTGGATAAATTTGTGGTATTTTTCTGACAATGTTCATTTTTTAATGAATAGTGAAAAATACTGCATTTTACATCAAAACTGATTTTTCATTTAATTTAATTATATGGTTAGATTATATTTTTAATTTTTCTTAAAGTGTAATCTGAATATATTTTTACCATTTAATCCAATAGTGGTCATTAGGATTAATTTCACTTTGAAATTGGTCATAAACTAATGCCAAACTTTTCATAGATATTGTTTCAAAAAAACCCGCTATTATTGCAATTTATGTGTTTGGAATTTGGTAAAATGGATTACATATTTGGAATCAGAAGGTCCAAATTATGTAATTAAGACTCTTTTGTTTTTGGACAGTATGAATAGTAACGACGGTAATTAAATTTAATTATCTTGATTAATGAGTAATCGGGTAGTTAAGGATAATAAAATAATATCATAATAAAAATAAATGACACCAAAATGTGTCCTAAAGCTACTGGTTGTCTCATGGATGACCATGAGATGCCTTGTACCAAACTTGGGGGCCCCATGAAATCACTTTTGTGAGAAAGTGACTTTTTATCTTTTTATTTTTTTAAAGAATGTTAAATGTAACAAAGAATGTATCACCTAAGTAAAATATTTTTAATTTTGTCAACATAAATGATATTTTTGACTATAAATAGTCATTGGAAAGCTAAAAATATTTTCTACATCATAGTATTTTTTTTATAATTTTTAGACATTAAATAAATTAAATTATTTATGACATCATAATGATGCAGCGATGACCTCATTATTTGACGATTTAAATAAAATTGAAAGATAATATAAACTCTAAGACCTAAACATGTCCAGACCCTATTGGGTGGGTATATTTAGAACCCTTATCACCTTATCCTATAATTATATCAATTTGGGACCTTTAAAATCCGAAACCCATTTGAAAATAAAGTAACATTTCTTTACTTTTCAAGAGTGCCCCTCCTCTCCTCTTATAAAAGGCCCCCACCTCTACCTCTTTACCCACACTTCCAAAGCCTTTGGCTCGGCCAACCCCTGCTCATTTTGTCTCTACACTTCCCTCTCTTACTCCTTGAAGCCTCACTTTGGGCAGAAGTCTTCCCAAGGAAGCCTTTGAGCTCAAACCAAAGGGAGTTACCCGATTTTAAGGTAATGTCTTCACTTGAGTCCTTTTGTTTTATTTTGCTTCTCCTACCCCCTAAACACTTTTTATTAATTTCTTTTGTAACAAATCCAGTATCTTCAGTATTATAGGATGTTTTTATAAGAAGGATTCGAGCTAATCTTACACACACCTACATCTAATGTTTAATGAACATACTGTTTCCGTGGATAGCGAATTTCGGCCTCCCGAAACGATGATTGTTCAACATTATTTTAACACCTTAAAAGGTGGCCATTAAGAATACACTATATTTATATATGATATATAATATGTTTATATTTTCCTTAAGCTTTTGTATTTTTCATTTTGGGCATACCTTTATGGTTTCCATTATGGGTAAACGCGATATCTTCATTTAAGGAAGTACGAACTACCGCACCCTCAAAGTGATTTGATTCGTTAATGCCATATGTGGGACGTATAAAGGATGGAGTTATGATATTACATATGATATTACACTGGAATTATAATATACCTTTATATCATTATGATTCCATTCTATAAAATACGAAATAGAAAGGAAAGTAGCGTTCATGCGTACGCACGGCTTACTGTCTCCATGAACGGTGCATTTCATTTCTTACCTCTAAATAATTATGTAATATTATAAATGCATGCATGTACTGGATATATATGACATATATTATATCTACATCATGAATACCATTCTGTATATAATGGATACATGAACAACTTGTAATTATAAAGGGTTTATTTTTGACTCAAGTACCAATGATCGTTAAAACAACCGTTATTAACTTAAATAATTACATAGTGTTCAGGACATGACAATAAGTGATATAAAAGGAATAATGAACTTGAAAAATGTTCTTAAACAAGTAAAAATTAACTAAAGTTTATTATTCAGGAGATTAATGAACGACCGAGTCAAGTCGGACCTGAGGTATGGGACTTCGTCTCAATCTCCTTTCATTGAGGCATATTTTGTTTTATACCCATCCTTATTTTATACGGTGTATAAACCCCTTTGACTTTTACATTTATCCAAAAGGAATATTTTTTGTACGAAGTGTTTAACTAAACGACAAAAGGGAATGTTTTGTCGTACGTATGCGGCGACAACGACTTCTCCGCCGCCATGACCATTATTTGAGTTTCGGATTCCTCTACAAGCCATACCTTCTTTTTAAAAGAAAAATAAATACCATGTTTTACTTTTATTTATTTTTGGTATTTAAAATGGTTTTCATAATGTTTTTATGTCAATGTGTTGTATTGATATCTTGTGATTGAAAGGTGGAAATGTTATGTTTCCTTTATGCATGTTTTATGTGATACGATTATGTTGAGGTTCTTGGGCATTATTATGAAGACGGGTGGTTCCGTGATAAACCAAGGGCGGGTGAGCCCGATATAGCTCTCCAATGCATTGGGTAACGCGAAGGAGTGAAACGTTAAGGTTTCTCTGAAGAGATTTAGGGAATATACTATGATGGGTATTCCAAACGTAACCAAGAGGGTTACTCCCTACGTAAGAATGTTATGAATGCCTTAAGTTACCTTTATGTCTTATGATTTCTATGATTTATTCATGATTTGATGAGGTATGTTTTATGGGTAAAGTATGATTTCATTCTTATGTATATTTGAACTCATGTTTCCTTTCCATATTTTTTTTATATAACCCATACTGAGCTTTTTATGCTCATCCCAAGTCTTTTTTGAAATGTTTTTCACAGGTCAAGGGAAAGGTACATGATATGATTATAGTGTCAAGGAAGTGTCAAGAAAGAATCCATGTTTTATTTTAAATATGTTCCATTGATGGGAAAAATGAACTCTATCTTTATGTAACCACTTTTTTAAATGTGGAATGTAATGCAAGTTTTATGATCTAATTTTCTAAAACTCTAAACCTGAAAAGATCCTCAATGTGTAATCTTGTAATAACTCAAGATTAAGTAAGGTTTAAGGCTGGGGCCTTATAAGACTAATGATAGATGGAGGAAAAAATTTAACCCATCAAATAAACAATCAATATTACTTCTTGGGTTACATATATAATCTAATGCATGCCTTCCTAACCTTGTAAAGTTAGCTTCATACTTTGCGACATTCTCATCCTCTTATTTCCTCAGACTAAGAAATTATCTTTCCATATTCACTCGATGGTTATGAGGAAAGTATTTTTCTAATAAAATATCATTAAAATCCCTCCATTCCATAATTGATACTTCTTCATCTTCCTCTGGGTTTTGAATTAATGAACACCATTGATCAGCATCTCCAGTGAGGCGATAAACCTCCATGACTAATTTTTCCCTTTTGCTACTCCCCAAAGCATGAAATATTTTCTCTATGGAACTTATCCATTGCTCAACTACCAATGAATTTGTACTCCCATTTAATGTTGGTGGTTGTTTCCTCATGAATCGATTTAACATTGAACCTCTATGTTGTGGATTAGGGTTCTCCATACAGGTAAGTTTATTATTCATAACATGAGTGAGTTGTCTCAGTATGGTGATTAGTTGACCAACACCAGTTGCATCACCTTCTCCACTATAATTATATAGATTATGAGGGAAATATCTACATGTATTATGTGCCTTGATATGGTTTCCATTCCTTCCACAAGGAACCATTTCTAAACAACGGCATAAACTAGATTAGTTTATGAATTGAAATACATAATTCCAAACTTGTAAAACAATCAACATAAACTAAACATTTTTTGGATATAATCCATAATCATAAAAAAATTTCTTTTAAGAAGTATACACTCATAAAACCGTCATAATTGTTTGTAAATAAAATGAGAATTATCATAAGCATATCCCCCGGGAGTGTCTTAATCAAAAGTGCAGCAAGGCCCGTTATCGTGCACCAGTTCCCATTCGGGTCTAGCTCAAAGCGGTGTTTTCCAGTTTTACCCCTAGATACATCTATGCCAGAGTAGCCTCTACATGCTCGTATCCTGACAGGGATGTATTGCTTGGAAAACTCACAAAATCTCTACAGTACTATAATTCTAGGAAGTTCTTCTATACTAATCCCCAAAGTCTCTCTCAGGGTAATGTGATTTAATCATAGTTTATCTAAATATAGATTCCAAGGTTTATACTAAAATTATAATGATACCAACTGTAACACCCTGACCCCAGTTATCTAGAGTTGGTGCATTATTACATAACATTGGCATGATACATGGAAATCAAGTCCCGAAAGACCGATTAGTTTAGTAGCCTTGGAAATACTAGATAGATTCATAAGTTTTACATTACATAATAAAATGAAAAACTAGAACAACATTGTTTCCATAGACCACACTCATATCCCCTTAGACTATCCCAACAGGTTAGTCATAAAATACTTCTTCACATCCTGGGAATAAGAAAACATAGAAAGGGGTGAGCTCAGATGCTCAGTAAGGATAACAATATATCAGAAACTTTTATAAATAAGAATAAAAATTTAAGGAAATGTATAAGACTAAAATAAAAGCCTTTTAAACTTGAACTTCAGTAAAATATGGAAAAGATAAAATCAAATAATTCCATTTACTTATTTACATGGATATTGTACTAGTTGAATAATCACATTCAATATCAATAGCCACTTTCATAATGATGGAATTCATAATGACATACTTTATATCCACCTAGTTGAGGCCTTGTCTCAATACTAAAAACAAAATTTTTTCAAGGCCTTGTGCCAAGACACTAGATTGTCTCATGAGACATACCGATGCATCGAGGATCTATAGGGGGCTCCACCCGTCACATACTAAGTCCAATGCATTCCTCATATGAAAAGGATTAAACTTAACATAAACATTTGAATTAAAACTTGCATACAAAATGTCAATACATCATCCACAAACCATGAATGGTGTAGAAATAACACATCCATAGTCAAACATAACAAAAAAATTTCAATACAATATGGAAGTTTTGTATCATAATAAATCAACTTCAAATAAGCATAAAATCCATCAAAGGATGTTGACATAGTTGAAATCAAAACTTTTTTAGAGAAATATCTCTTTCTATTTTGAAATCACATAAAAGTATTATAATTATAAAATAAAACATTTATTTTGAAAATATTCTTATAATATTTTAATGGAAGCTTCGACGATGCTATAATGGTAGAAAATAGCCTCCCCCTCCGTATAAGTTAAAAAAACATTCTTACCTTAATTTTGTTGAAAAGGTCATAAAGTACCTTGTTTAGAAAATGACGGAAATATTACTTTAAAAAACATATAAGGTAAAATAAGTGTATAAATTAATTTACCCCATTTTTTAGTAAATATTAATTTTTTTTTCAAATACATTTTTAAGAAACATGGATGTGAATGATAAAGAGGTCCCAGTGGATAATTACTTATAAACAACCTCGGATAATGAAAAGATTGTGAAATTAACCCTTACATTGTAATTTTCCATGGTCAGGGTTATGTTAACCTCTTGTATAATAGTTAAATAATTTTTATTAAATTATACAGGAACCATATACATAAATATGATATCATATATGGTCTTCTAATATTGCTTTTGTTGATAATATTTTAGTATTATCATTGTTTCGGATGTTAACTGATTCGTTTTCCTTTATATTATTTGTTATGTGATTCATATTTTTTATGAATGGGATGTATCTTATTAATATCCAGAATGATATCAAGTTTTAAAACATTAGTTTTAATCATCAAATGAAAATTATTCTTGAATGGATATGATGGGGAATGAATCCCATCGCGTTCGTGGAGACGGTAATCCGTACGTACGCACTAGTGACAATATCAATATTTTGATATTATAATCATATATAATTGGATATAATATCATATATACAGAATAATTATAATGTTATATTTATTATTTTCATCATTTATACTCATTATTATACCCATCCAAATGATTAAGTGTTTGAGTAACAAACTACACCACGACGTGGAGACAGTAAGCCGTACGTATGCACGTATGGTGACATGTCATTCATAGGATGGATAAAATAATGAATATGGTTGTACCATATTTATAATAAAATAATAGTGTATATAAGATACTATTGTTTTTATTTTATAATGGAAACAACAAAGAAAGAGGAAGTGGAAGAAGAAAAGAACTTGAAAGAGGTGATGAAATATTTACCTCTTATTCGGGTTCTTTCTTCTGATTTGATCAAAAGGGCTCCATAGGATGGATTTATGACTAAATTAATTCCACTAGGAAGAATGGAGGTGAGTTGGGATGATATTTGGGTATAGGTTGGCAGAGCCTAATTTATTTGAAGGTGTGAATTTGAGAGAAGGGGAAGTGACCATTTATAAGAGGGGTGATGGGAACCTTAGGAAAATATTGAAATATTATTTTATAATAAAATAATTTTAGGTTTCTAATGGATAAAAAATGATTTATTTTGATTATAAGATGGGGATGGGTCAAAAACCACTCAACCAATATTTTTTAGACTGGTTTGGATCACTATATTAACCTTATCTTTTAGATTTAACTCTTAGTTAATTAGTTTGACATTTACCATGTCTCTGTTTATTTTTATATTATATGGTTAATAAACCTACTATAATATTACAAGAGAACATTAAGTGGTCCATTAATGAAATATATAATATTATTTAAGACCTTTTTATGAACCTTAGATTTTTAGGAATCAAGTATCAGTTAATAATAATATATTTGTTTTAAAAACTCTTTTATCTCAATTGTGACACAATTTAATAATTGATTTTTGTTAAAGTCTTAAAAACATTATTAATTCGAACTAAATTCATTTAATCAATCCTAACATGTCACATTTACCTCGAAAATTGTTTTCTAGCACTAAAACGTTCAAATAATATTTATTTTAACATCTATAATGCAATTTATTTGATTCTTTCATTAATAAGGAAAATACTGCATCATCATCGTGTCAAAATAAATTTAATTATTCAATGTCTAAAAATTATAAATAAAATACCATTATGTAGGAAATATTTTTATCTTTATAATTAATATTTATAGTCAAATAGATAACATATATAACCTTATGTAAAAATTGTTTTACTAAAAGATATTTTCTTATGTCATTTTTGTATCTACTTTAACTTATTAAATATAAAGTGTCATTATCATTTAGAAGTGGCTTCATGGGGTCCCAAAATTCGACCCCGGGATGCCCATGGTCGGACATGTATCAGCCAATAGGGTTATAACATGTGTTAGGGTAATTTAATATTATTATAATATTATTTTCTAACCTTATTTACCGGATTTACCCTTTAACCATGGTAAATAAAATATTTATCGAAGTAATTTATTCAAAATGTCTAATTTTTTTACCTATTTACACAATTTGGACCTCCTGATTCTAAATATGGAATCCATTTGTATAAATTCAAATCACATAAGTTGCAGAAATTAATTTAAAATTAATTCACGTTGTCAAAATAAGAAGTGTGTTTTTATGAAATAATAACAATCAAAAGATTGACACTTGCTAATGTCTAGTTTAAATGTGAAATTATGTCCAATGGACAACATTGGATTAAATTTTAAAAATATAATCTTATTATACTTAAAAATCACTCAATAGTATGATTTATCACTATAAATTATTTTGATTAAAAAATATGTTTTTAATTCAAAATTAGAATTTTAACTATTCATCAAAAACTGAATGTTTTCAGAAAAATGCCAAAAATTTACCTTAAGCGAATTTCGATATTTCGAACCCAAAAATGAAGTCCATTTTCAAAGATAAAATTTATAAAATTTCAAAAACTGATAATTACTATTCACAATGGCTAGTTTGATTGGTCGCGATGTGTTAGAATTTAGATGTTGCGTACAACACAAGCTATTGTATTATTCCAAGGGAAACGTACCCTGGAAGCTTGGCGTGTTACATTCTCCCTCCTTAAAATAATTTCATCCTCAAAATTTCTAGAATATTACTACATAAAAAGATTCAGGTGGTTCTTCATCATAAGTTCCTTGAGTTCCCACGTTGCCTCTTCAATCTTATGGTTTCTCCATAGAACATTTATCAGTGGAGTCGTCTGGTTTCTCAACACTTTTTATATTATATCAAGAACCTTGACAGGCTCTTCGCAATAAGATAGATTGGGTTCCAGTTCTAATTCCTCATAAGTAAGTACATGCATTGGGTCAGGCATGTATTTTCTCAATAGTGATACATGGAACACATCATGAACTTTGGAGAGACTTGGAGGCTTTTCCAAACGGTAAGCTACAACCCCAATTTTTTCTATAATTTCGAAAGGTCCAATGTACCTAGGACTCAATTTACCCTTCTTACCAAATCGTATAATTCCTTTCCATGGAGATACCTTCAAGAAATCATGATCTCCTACCTAAAATTCCAAATCCTTCCTTCGGTTATCAGCATAGCTCTTCTACCAACTTTGAGTTTCTTTGAGGTGGGTTTGGATAACCTTAACCTTTTCCATTGTTTCCTCAACATGTTCTGGGCCTACGAGTTTTCTTTCACCAACATCATCCCAACAAGTTGGTGTATGACATCTCTTTCCGTATAACGCTTCATATGGTGCAATCAGAATACTTAAATAGAAGATATTGGTGTAGGAAAATTATACTAGAGGTAAATATTGATCCCACATATCTTGAAAGTCAAGTTATATAGATCTAAACATGTCTTCTAAGGTTTTAATAGTCCATTATAATTTTCCATCTGTTTGAGGGTGCTAGTCAGTGCCCAAACAAAGTTCATTATCTCGGGCTTTCTGAAGACTTTTACAGAATCTTGATGTAAAATGGGGATCACAATCAGAAACAATCAATATGGGTACTCCATGAAGTCTTAAAACTTCATTAATATACAGTCTTTCTAAAACTTTAAGTGGTAAATCTTCTCTTATAGCAAGAAAATGTCCTGACTTGGTAAGATGATCTACAATGACCCATATTGCATCATTTCTTCTAGGATTATTTGGTAATACCATGAAAAAGTCCATCGTAATATTATCCCACTTCCAATCAGGTATGGTAAGAGGTTGCATGACTCCTCTAGGATGTTTCCATCCAACATTCACTTGTTGATAAACCATACATATTGACACAAAATTATCAATCTCCCTCTTCATATTGTCCCACGAAAAATGATCCTTCAAATATCTATACATCTTGGTGCTCCCAGGGTGTATAGAGAAATTGGAGCTATGGGCATCATCCAAAAATTTTCTTTTTAGATCAGGTATGTTAGGAACAAAATTTCTCTCCCCAAATTTCAAAATTTCATCTTCATATACGAAGTCGATCAATCTCCCACCATTCAAAGATTTAATCTTCTTTTGAAATTCCTCACCATTAGTCTAAGACATTTTTATCATTTCTAGTAAATATTGTTTGGAAACCATTTGAAAAAATATCGATGTTTCACCTTTCGTGATTATTCCCATATCCATATTTACTAGATCCATGAAAATATGATCTCTTTCAACTCTCATCTTGTTCAAAAATCCATTATATTTTCTACTCAAAGAATCTTCCACCTTATTTTCTTTCCACAGGTGGTAGTGTATAGTGAAATCATAATACTCGAGTAGTTCAAGCCATCTCCTTTGCCTCATCTTGAGTTATTTATGTGAGAAAATATACTTCAAACTCTTGTGATCGGTATATATCTCACATTTTTTCACCATAGAGACAGTGTCTCTAAATCTTCAAAGCAATGATTATAGCTGCTAACTCAAGATCATGAGTGGTATTGTTTTGTTTATGAATTTTTATCTGTCGTGATGCATAGGAAATAACTCTATCATTCCGCATAAGGACACAACCAAGTCCTTTCTTTGATGCATCACTATAAATAACAATCCCATAATTCCCTGATGGTAGAGTCAAGATAGAAGCATTGACTAATATTCCCTTCAATTCTTCAAAACTTTTTTCACATTCTTTTGTCCAAACATATTTAACCCATTTACGTGTGAGCTTGGTTAATGGGTTAGACAATCAGGCAAATTTCTCAATGAAACACTGATAATAACCTGCTAAACTAATAAAAATGCGTACCTCAGTTATACTCTTCAGTACCGACCATTATTGGATTGCTCTTGTCTTAGAATGATCAATGGAGATTCCATCCTTAGAGACAACATGGACAAGAAAAGAAATCTCTTGAAACCATAATTCACACTTTCTAGAATTCTCATACAATTCATTTCTTCTGAGGGTTTTCAGAATGGCGCGCAAGTGATTTTCATGATCTTTATATCTTTTAGAGTATACCAGAATATCATCAATAAATACCACTACAAAGTCATCAATATATTCCTTGAAAATTCTGTTCATGATATCCATGAAAATAGAGGGTGCATTATTCAGCCCAAAAGGTATTATTGTAAACTTGTGATGCCCGTATCTGGATCGAAATGCTGTTTTTAGAATGCCTTCCATCTTCACACACAATTGATGATATCCATATCATAGGTCAATCTTTGAAAAATATTGAGCTCCATGAAGTAGGTTTAATAAATCATCAATTCAAGGTATGGGATACTTGTTCTTAATTTTTATAGCATTGATCTCCATATAGTCAATGCACAACCTCATAGATCTATCTTTCTTCTTAACAAAAAGAAAAGGGGATTCCCATGGAGACACACTAGGGCGAATAAATCCCTCATTACTTATTTCATCTAGTTGTTTCTTTAGTTACACTAATTCCATAGTGGACATTCTATAAGGGGTCTTCGATATGGGACTTGAATAAGGAATTAAGTCAATGGAAAACTCAATTTCTCATTCTGGAGGATGTCCAGGCAAATCATCTAGAAACACATTAACATATTCTTGCACAATAGGTAAATCCTCTATTTGAACCTTCCTTTCCTAACCCACATTTATTTCATTCTCTTCCTCCCCAATAATTGAATTTAGTTGATCTACTGAGGGTGGATCTAGATAAGAGTCAAATGGTGACATTTCTGCTTTAAAGATAGGGTACTCTTTATCATCATTGAAAATTGTAATATCCTTCTTCTTACAATAAATTTTCGCATCATGGTCTGAAATCAAATCCATATCAAGGATTATATCTAATTAAATCATGGGTATGGCGATGAGATCAGTAGATAAATAATGTTAATATTCCTTAATGGGAACTATATCACAAAATATTGTTGCAATGATACTTCCCTTAGGAGTTTTGACTAATAACTCCCTTGTTACGTCAAATTAGAAATATCTAATTTTCTTGGAAAATTGGGAAGATATGAAACATTGCGATGATCTATAATCAAATAAAGCATTGGCTAAACTTGAGGAAACCATTAAATTACCTGCCACCACGTCTTTCGGAGCTTCAACCTTAGTAGTAGTGATCAAATAAGCTTTTCCTTGATCCATTTTCCTTTTTCTGAGGTATGTTCGCTTGGTTCTTAAGACATTCATTTGCATAATTCCCCCTTTCTCTACAATTGTAACATTCAACATTGAGAGCCTCTTTCTTCCCCTTGTAATGACGAGCTTGGTGGCCTTTTTCACCACACTTGTAATAGACTCCCATTCCATTTATGTAAGTACCAAGGTGTTTCTTCCCACATTTACTGCATGATGGATATTCAATTTTTCTCTTCTTCCCCTTATTTCCATTTCTTGAGTGTTCAGCAGATCTCTTCTTCTCTTTCTTCTCTTTAAAGTATTAAGATTTAGAGAATTTCTTTTCTATCTTGATAGCACATGAGACAATGTATTCGTACAATGAGAAGGATTGTGAGACTAATGCTCGATGGAGAAACAATTTTAACCCATCAAAGAAACAATCAATATTTTTTCTTGGGTTACGTATATAATCTAATGCATGCCTTCCTAACCTTCTAAAGTTAGCTTCATACTTTGCGACATTCTCATCCTCTTTTTTCCTTAGACTAAGAAATTGTCTTTCCATATCTGCTTGATGGTTATGAGGAAAGTATTTTTCTAATAAAATTTCATTAAACTCCCGCCATTCCATACTTGATACTTCTTCAACTTCCTTTGTGTTTTGAATTAATGAACACCATTGATCAGCATCTCCAGTGAGGTGATAATGTTCCATGACTAATTTTTCCCTTTTTCTACTCCCCAAAGCATGAAATATTTTCTCTATGGAACGTATCCATTGCTCAGCTACCAATGGATTTGTACTCCCATTGAATGTTGGTGGTTGTTGCCTCATGAAGCGATCTAACATTGAACCTCTGTGTTGTGGATTAGGGTTCTCCATATGGGTAAGTTTCTTATTCATAACCTAAGTGAGTTGTCTTAGTATAGTGAAAAGTTGATCAGCACCAGTTGCGTCACCTGCTCCACTATAATTATCTGGAGTAGGAGGGAAATATCTACATGGATTAAATGCATTGATACAGTTTCTATTCCTTCCACTAGGCGTCATTTCTAAATAATGGCATAAACTAGATTAGTTTATGAATTGAAATACATAATTCCAAACTTGTAAAACACTTAACATAAACTGAACAGCTTTTGATATAATCCATAATTAAAAAAATGTTTTCTTTGAGGAAGTACACACTCATAAACCCTTCATAATGGTTTGTAAAGAAAATGAGAATTATCCTAAGCATATCCCCCGAGAGTTTCGTAATTAATAGTACAACAAAGACTGTTGTCGTGCACCAGTTCCCGTTTGAGTCTAGCTCAAAGTGGTGTTTTTAGGTTTTACCCCTAGGTACATCTGTGCCAGAGCCACCTCCACCTTCTCGTATCTTGATAGAGATGTATTGCTTGGAAAACTCACAAAATCTCTATAGTAAAAGAATTCTAGGAAGTTCTTCTATACTAATACTCAAAGTCTATCTCAGGTTAATGTGCTCTAATCATAGTTTATCTAAATATAGATTCCAAGGTTTATACTAAAATTCTTATGATACCAACTGTAACACCCCGACCACAGTTACCCAGATTCGGTGCATTATTACATAACATTGGCATGATATACGGAAATCATGTCCCGAAAGACCGATCAGTTTAGTATCCTTGGAAATACTAGATACATTCATAAGTTTTACATTACATTATAAAATGAAAAACTAGAACAACATTGTTTCCATAGACCACAATCATATCCCCTCATACTATCCCAATAGTTCAGTCATAAAATACATCTTCGCATCATGGGAAAAATAAAAAATAGAAAGGGGTGAGCTCATATTCTCAGTAAGGATAAAAATATAGCAGAAACTTTCATAAATAAGAATAAACATTTAAGGCAATGTATAAGACTAAAATAAAAGCCTTTTAAACATGAACTTCAACATAATATGGAAAATATAAAATCAAATAATTCCATTTACATATTCACAGGGATATTTTAATAGTTTAATAATCACATGCAATATCAATAGCCACTTTCATAATGATGGAATACGTAATGATGGAATACATAATGATAGACCTCATAACCACATAGTCGAGGCCTTGTCCCAATACTAAAATTAATATTTTGTCAAGGCCTTGTGCCAATACACTTGATTGTCTCATGAGACCTACTAATGGATCGAGGAGCTATAGCGAGCTCCACCCATCACATACTAAGTCTAGTGCATTCCTCATATGAAAAGGATTAAACATAACATAAACATTCATATTAAAACCTGCATATGAAATGTAAATACATTATCCATAAACCATGAATGGGGTAAAAATAACATATCCATAGTCAAACATATCACAAAACCGTAAATACAATATGGAAGTTTTGTATCATAATAAATCAACTTCAAATAAGCATAAAATCTATCAAAGGATGTTGACATAGTTGAAATCAAAACTTTTTTAGAGAAATATCTCTTTTCTATTTTAAAATAATTTAAAAGTCATATAATTATAAAATAAAACATTTATTTTAAAAATATACTTATAAGATTTTAATGGATGCTTCGACGATGTTATAACGGCAGAAAATAGCCTCACCCTCCGTATAAGTTAAAAAAACATTATTACCATAATTTTATCGAAAAGGTCATAAAGTACCTTATTTGGAAAATGAGAGAAAGATTTATTTAAAAATCATATAAGGTCAAATAAGTGTATAAATTACTTTACCTCATTTCTTGGTAAATATTAATAATGTTTTCAAATACATTTTTAAGAAACATGGATGTGGATGATAAAGAGGTCCCAGTGGATAATTACGTATAAATAACCTCAGATAATGAAAAGATTGTGAAATTAACCCTTAACTTGTAATTTTCCTTGGTTGAGGGTATGTTAACCTCTTGTATAGTAGTTAAATAATTGTTATTAAATTATAAAATAACCATATACATAAATATGATATCATATATGATCTTCTAATAGTGCTTTGTTGATAATATTTTAGTATTATCGTTGTTTCGGATGTAAACTGATTCGTTTTACATTATATTCTTTGTCATATGATTCATATTTGTTATGGATGGGATGTATATTATTCATATCTAGAATTAGATCAAGTCTTTTAACATTATTTTTAATCATCAAATGAAAATTATTCTTGAATTGATATGACGGGGAATGAATCTCATCGTGTTCGTGGAGACGGTAATCCGTACGTACGCACGGGTGAAAATATCATTATATTGATATTAAAATTGTATATAATTGGATGTAATATCATATATACAGAATCATTATAATTGTATATTTATTATTTTCATCATTTATACTCATTATTATACCCATTCAAATGATTAAGTGTTTGGATAACAAACCACACCACGACGTGGAGACGGTAAGCCGTACGTATGCACGTATGATGACATGTCATTCATAGGATGGATAAAATAATGAATATGGTTGTACCATATTTATAATAAAATCACAGTATATAGAAGATACTGTTGTTTTTATATTATAATGGAAACAACAAAGAAAGAGGAAGTGAAAGAAGAAAAGAACTTGAAAGAGGTGATGAAATATTTACCTCTTCTTCGGGTTCTTTCTTTTGATTTGATCAAAGGGGATCTGTAGGATGGATTTATGACTAAATTAATGCTTCTAGGAATAATGTAGGTGAGTTGGGAGGATATTTGGGCAGATTTTGGCCGAGCCTAATGGATTTGAAGGTGTGAATTTGAGAGAAGGGGAAGTTCCCTTTTATAAGAGGGGTGATGGGGACCTTAGGAAAAGATTGAAATATTACTTTATAATAAAATACCTTTAGGTTTATAATGTATCAAAAATGATTGATTTCGAGGCTAAGGTGGGGATGGGTCGAAAACCACTCAACCCATATTTTTTAGACTGGTTTGGGTGGCTATATTAACCTTATCTTCTAGATTTAACTCTTAGTTAATTAGTTTGACATTTACCAAGTCTCTATGTATTTTTAAATTATATGGTTAATAATCTTACTATAATATATCAAGAGAACCTCAAGTGGTCCATTAATGAAATATATAATATTATTTAAGACCTTTTTCCTAATCATAGATTTTTAGGAATCGAGTATCAATTAATAATATTATATTTGTTTTAAAAACCCTTTTATGTCAATTTTGACGCAATTTAATAATTTACTTTTGTTAAAGTAATAAAAACATTATTAATTCAAAATAAATTCATTTAATCAATACTATAATGTCACATTAACCTAGAAAATTATTTTCTGGCACCAAAACATTGAAATTATATTTATTGTAACATCTACAATACAATTTATTTGATTCTTTCATTAATAAAGAAAATACTGCATCATCATCGTGTCAAAAATAAATTTAATTATTCAGTGTCTACAAATTATAAATAAAATACCATTATGTAGGAAATATTTTTAGCTTTATAATGAATATTTATAGTCAAATATATAACATATATAACCATATGTAAACATTGTTTTACTAAAAGATATTTGCTTTTGTCATTTTTGTATTTACTTTAACTTATTTAATATAAAGTGTCATTATCATTTACAAGTGGCTCCATGGGGTCCCAAAATCGACCCAAGGATTCCCATGGACAGAAATATATCATCCAATAGGGTTAGAACAAGTGTTAGGATAATTTAATAATATTATAATATTATTTTTTAACCTTATTTACGGGATTTACCCTTTAACCATGGTAAATAAAATATATACCGAAGTAATTTATTAAAAATGTCTAAAAATAAATGTTACCTATTTACAAAATATGGACCTCCTGATTATAAATATGGAATACATTTGTCTAAATTCAAATCACAGAAGTGGCAGAAATTAATTTAAAATTAATTCACGTTGTCAAACCAAAAAGAGTGTTTTTATTAAATAATAACTATCAAAAGATTGACACATGGTTATCTCCAGTTTAAATGTGAAATAATGTCCAATGGCCAACATTGGATTAAATTTAAAAAATATAATCTTATTATACTTAAAAATCACTCAAAAGTATAATTTAGCACTATAAATTATTTTGATTAAAAAAGTTGTTTTTAATTAAAAATTAGTATTTTTAAGTATTCATCAAATACTGAATGTTTTCAGAAAAATACCAAAAATTCACCCTAAGATAATTTCGATATTCCAAACCCAAAAATTAAGTCCATTTTGAATGATAAAATCTATAAAATTTCAAAAACTGGTAATTAATACTCACAATGGATAGTTTGTTTGGTCGCGATGTGTTAGAATCTAGAAGTTGCGTACAATGCAAGATATTGCATTATTCCAAGGGAAACATACCCTGGAACCTTGGGGTATTACATTTTATTTATCTTGTCCTACAACAATAAAGTCTGCGCAGGTGTTGATCAGGCGACCCAAATATGGTTTGAGTACAACTCAGTAGGCCACCACCAATTGTGTATAAATCGTGTCCAGTCAAAATATAGTGCATGAAGATTTATAAAGCAATAAATACAATGCATAATATAAGCAGTTATCACATTATCATTTAGTCATTAATCATAAAATTATACCAATTTAATTCATGATTACCATTTGAATCAATATTCATTTTTTCATTCATTTGGTGTAGGTCATCATGACTAGCACCCCAAATCTTAGTTGAAACATCATTCATTATTATCATTCATTGAGAGTAGTTAGTCATTCCTAGTACCCCAAATCTTGATAAGTGAAGGTCGTCATGCATGAAAATTCTTTTCTCAATTGATGTAGGTCATCATACCTAACACCCCATAATCTCAAGCTTGGATAACTATTGGGGAGGAACGCCATTTCCAAGTCCCAACTTCTAATCAGTCTATGATGCTGTGCCTAGCACTACAAAATCTCAACCATTTAATCATTAATTATGTTATAAGAATCGTACACATTATTCATTTACTAATCCAATGATTAGTTAAACATTTCATAGTCCATTAGTTAATTCAACAATTATCTAAGAATAAAACCATTAATTAATTAATCAATTAATTAATCAATCAAAACAATTCACATTGCATAATTAATTCTTCACAATTATTTATTCATATAAAACCCCAACATGTTATAATTAATTATTACAATTAATTATCTTTGAACACATCATGGAACATAATAAATTATGACAAATAATTACTTTTCATTACCAAACATAATTCCATAATTAATTACCCCCAATTAATTAACTTATTACAATCAATTCAATAATTCAAATTCATAATCACTACCCATAATTAAATCTCCAAAATATCAATCAATTTGGGGAACCCCATTCATTTGTTCCATGATTTAATTATCAATAAATAACCAAGGTAAACAGAAATTAATTCCACTTTCAGAATTACTCTATCATAGGAAATCATTTTACAAGGGAATCTAAAAAGTTCATAAACTCATACTAATATAATAATGTAACACCCCGACCCTGGTTACCTAGAGTCGGTGCATTATTACATAACATTGGAATGATCACAAGAAAGATCAAATCTCGAAAGACCGATTAGTTTAGTAGCCTTGGAAACACTAGATATATTCATAAAGTTTTACATTACATCATAAAAATAAAAACTACAACAAAATAGTCTCCGTATTCTACACTCTTATCCCCTCATACTATCCCTGCAGGTCATTCATAATTTACTTCTTCACATCCTGGAAAAAATAAAACATAGAAAAGGGGTGAGCTCAAATTCCCAGTAACGATAACAAAATAGAGAAAGCTTTCATAAATGAGAATAAACATTTAAGGTAATGTGTAAATAAAACAAAAGCCTTTTAAACTTGAACTTCAAAATAGTATGGAAAAAATAAAATGAAATCATGCCATTTAATTAGTCACATGGATATTCTACTAATCGAATAATCACATGCAATATCAATAACTACTTTCATAATGATGGAATGCGTAATGCCAGACTATCATAACCACATAGCCAAGGCCTCGTGCTAAGACTACAAATAAGATTTTTCCAAAGCCTTGTGACAAGACACTAGTTTGTCTCATGAGACCAACCGATGCATCGAGGAGCTATAGCAGGCTCTACCCGTCACATATTATGTCCAATGCATTCCCATATGAAAAGGTTTAAACATAACATAAACATTCATATTAAAACTAGCATACGAAATGTAAATACTTCATCCATAAAAAATGAATGGTATAAAAATAACACATCCGTAGTCAAAAATATCACAAAACATTCAATACAATATAGAAGTTTTGTATCATAATAAATCAACTTCAAATAAGCGAAAAATACATCAAAGGATGTTGATATAGATGAAATCAAAACTCTTTTTAGAGAAATATATCTTTCTATTTTGAAATCATTTATGAGTAATATATTTATAAAATAAAGCATTTTCTTTTAAAATATTCTTATAAGCTTGTAAGGGAAGCTTCGACGATTTTATAACAGTGGAAAATAGCCGCACCCGCCGTATAAGTTAAAAAAAACATTCTTACCTTAATTTTGTCGAAAAGGTTAAAAAGCACCTTGTTTGGAAAATGACAGAAATATTCCTTTATAAACCTCTTATAAAAAGTAAAAAAAGGGTATAAATGACTTTAACCCATATTCTTGTAAATAGTAAAAATGTTTTGAAATATATTTTTAAGAAACATGGATGTGGATGATAAATAGATCCTAGTAGATTATTACATATAAACAACCTCATATAATGAAGAGATTGCGAAATAAACCCTTACCTTGTACTTTTCCTTGGTTGAGGGTAGGTTAAAATCCTGTATAATGGTGAAATAATTGTTATTAAATTATACAAGAATCATATACATTAATATGATATCATATATGAACTTTTAACATTGATATGTTAATAATATCTTAGTATTATCATTGTTTCGGGTGTTAACTTTCTCGTTTTCTTTTATATGTTTTGTTATGTAAGCCGTGCTTTTCATGAATAGGTTGTATCTTAATAATATCCAGAAGGATATCAAGTCCTTAGATACTATTATTAATCATCAAATGAGAATTATACTTGAATGGATACGATGGAGAATGAATCTCATCGCGTTCGTGGAGACGATAGTCCACACGTACACACGAGCAACAATATCATTCTTTTGATATTAAAATAATATATAATTGGATGTTATATAATATATAAAGAATAATTATCATGTTATATTTATTATTTACATGAATTACACATCATTATTATACCCATCCAAATAATAATTTATTGAATAACAATTACACCACGACGTGGAGACGGTAAGCCGTACGTACGCACGTATGGTGACATGTTTTTCAAAGGATGGGTAGAATACTGAATATGGTTGTACCATATTTATAATAACATCACAGTATATATAAGATACTGGAGTTATTATTTTAGAATGGTAATAACAAAGAAAGAAGAAGTGGAAGAAGAAAGGAACTTGAAAAAGGGTGGTGAAATCATTATCTATTCTTCGGGTTCTTCCTTTTGATTTGATCAAAAGGGCTCCTTAGGTTGGATTTATGACTAAATTAGGGCATCTAGGATGAAGTGAGGGATGTTGATAGAGTATTTTGGCAGAGTTTGGCCGACCCAAATGGCTTTGAAGGTGTGAATTAATGAGAAGGGGGAGTGCCCTTTTATAAGAAGGGTGAGGGGCACCTTTGGAAAAGCTAGAAATATTATTTTATAATAAATTAATAATCGGTTTCTAATGGCTCCAAAGTGGATTATTTAAAGGTTAAGGTGTGTATGGGTCGAAAAACACTCAACAAATAGAATTTAGACAGGTTTGGGTCATTATATTAACCTTATATTTTAGTTTTAACTCTTAGTTAATTAGTTTGACACTTACCATGTTACTTTGTATTTTTATATTATATAGTTGATAAAGTTACTATATACCTCCAAGAGACCCCCAAGTGGTCCATTAATGATACACTCATCATGATATAAGTCTCTTGGCCGAACCTTAGATTTTTATAAATTTAATATCAATTAATAATATAATATTTGTTTTAAAAACTCTTTTATGTTAAATTTGACACTATTCAAAATTTGATTTTTGTAAAAATCATAACAGAATTTTACTTAGAAAGAAGTTAATTAAATCAATCCTAACATGTCATATTAACCTATTAAATTATTTTTATTTATAAAAAGTCTCAAATTACATTTATTTGGGTATTTATAATATCAATTATTCTAATTTTTCATTAATTAAGTAATTACTACATAACCATTGTGTCATAAATAAATTAAATTATTTAATGTCTAAAAATTATAAATAAAATACCATTATGTATCAAATCGTTTTAGCTTTCTAATGAATATTTACAATCGAATGTATCTTATGTATAACCCTATATTAAAAATGTTTTAGTAAATGAACTTTGATTTTAATTCTTTTAACTCTTCTTTGAATTAAATAATAATAAATGTCCTAATCTAATCCAAGTGGACCTAAATGATAATATTTTATTCCTAAGGTTGGTTTTGGTCTAATTAATCTTATCCAATATAATTAAGATATGTGTTAGGGTAACATTAATATCATTTTTACCCTTAATTACCCTATTTACTTTTAACCATGGTAAATAAAAGTAAAAAGTTACTATTCTAGAAAAATTATTTTCATCTCAATGAACCACATTTTAGTCCTTGATATTAACCGTGTCTCTCGGATTTTCGAAATTCTACTCACAGAAGTGGTAAGATTAAGTTTTATGAAAAATTCAGTTTTTTTAACTACCACTTAGTGGTTTTACTCTTCATCAAAAAATTAAAGTTTCCAGAAAAATACAAAAAATTAGGCCTAAGATATATTTGATATTATGAATTATCAAATTATGTCTATTTTACCAAATTCAAAACATATCAGTTTCATTAATTAATTTAAAAATTAATTTCCGTCATCAAAACAAATAGCGTGTTTTTAAGAGACAATAACTATCAAAAGATTGACACCTGTTTATGTCCGGTTTAATTGTGAAATTTTGTACAATGACCAAAATTGTATTCAATGGTAAAACTATATTCTAAATATACTTTAAAACCACTCAAATTCATAATTTATCAATATAAATTATTTCGATTAAAAAAGTTGTTTTTAATTAAAATTTAGTAATTTTCACTATTCATCAAAATATAAATGTTATCCAAAAAGTTCCAAAATTTCACCTTAGGATAAATTCGATATTCCGAATACAAAAACGAAGTCCATTTTGAGAGATAAAATTTATAAAATTTCAAATAGCAGGTATTACTATTCATAACGGCTAGTTTGATTGGTTGTGGTGTGTGTTAGAACTCGAAGTTGTGTACAACACACACTACTGTATTATTCAAAGGAAAGCGTACCGTGGAAGCTTGGGATGTTTCATTGTAAATTTTTTTGATGTCCCCATTCTAAAAAGTAAATTTATTTAGTCAAATTGAATATATAAAAGTTTAAAATATTGGATTTAAAAAGGGTTCACTATTAAAATTTGGTAAAAGTGCAATACTGAAAATGAATTTGTTCTTACATTATGTCTAAGAAACTCATAATATAAATTCTAAAATTATAAGGATTATATAAAGATTAAAATTTAGTTAATACTATTCATAACCTATTTTGAATGGCTTGTTTGGTAAGTCATGGTGTGCTTGAACTTGACGTTGCGTGTAGTGCAAGTTATTGAATTATTTTGAAGAAATAACACACTATGAAATCTTGGGGTGTTACATTCTCCCCTCCTTAAATAAATTGTGTCCTCGCAATTTGAAATTGTTCCTCGAAAATGAAAGGATTAATATAGAAAATATCATTGCGGGAAAACCCACATCGGAAATTGGGTTAATAAAATTTAGTCTTAATAAGAGGAAAAGACAAATGAAAGGGTCACCACCAAATTATAATCTCTATTCGGAGAACATTTGTGGCAATTAGAGACATGTAATTGGAGGAAAAACGTAAATATTTATAGGTAGTGATTGAGGTCATCAATCACAAACAAGTGTAAAATTGAGGGCCTTAAATTCATCAATCTATGATGATTTAAAATACCATCGGTTCAGCAAAACTTATGGTATTCAGATAACACATTTTTTTTTTGTTTTAAGATTCCTTCACTAAAGTATAAGAATTAATTTCTTCATTGAATAAGAGAAGAAGAAAAATATATACTTGACAAGTAGAGTCTCATCCTTTAACTAAGTTCTACCACAAACTCATCTTTTACTCTAAAAGATAATAGAACAGAAAAATAATATTCTATTTATCCTATTCATATAGGGTTAAAAAAATGAATTTATAAATCATCTAGAAGAACCATTAAAAAAACGACATTATTCAATCCAAGACATCACGTGGGTCAGTGGTAGGTGATACACCCTTGTCGCCCTTCAGTTGTGGGTTCAAGTCTCGCGGCCTTGCCGGATGCGACGGGTTGCCACCCGACCTCCAAGTTGTCCTTTTTATGGAAATCCAAAATAATCCAAACTAGAACTATCCAAAATACTTCAGTCCAAAATTTACAGGGAAGGTAAACACAATAAAGATCCTTTTTTCTGCGTAATAACATGTGAACACCTTCATCATGTATTCTTTTAAAACAATGAAACATCCCGAATTACCATAAAACCTTATTGATTACATTCATGATCCCTTATTCCTTAAAGAATAATAGATATAATCCTTCGATACAAAAATGTTGTAAACCCCAACAATGATGGAATATAAAAATCATTAATCAGTTTCAAGGTAGTCAAGAATATCCAATATAATTTATCTAAATCAATCATGTATTATTCTAAAATCACTACCTCGGTATCAGAACCATATTATGGTTTATCTTTCTCTCAACCATATATTTTCCAAAAATTTAACCTGCTATTGAGTCACTTTTCTTTGTTCCACACAATCTCAAGTCCTTAATGGAATAGTACTGCAGTACAATCCTTATATACTATATAATTATTATAATAAGTACCTTGTTGATACAACACTCAAATGACATAATCAAGATAAGAACTTTAATCATTCCTCTTCATCTGTGGTAGTATCATAACTTGATTATTATCCAATAGCATCATTTGCGGCATAGTCTGAAGACTGGGACATAGGTTCGCGTAGTGTCCAAACTCCTTCCAAATGAAGCATTGTACATTTGAAACCATTTTCTTACCCTTGCATTCACGTACTTTGTGCCCTTTTCCTCCACACTTATAACAAACTCCCATTCCTTTCAGGCAAGTTCCAATGTGTTTCTTCCCACAGTTATCACATATGGGAAAATTCTTCTTTTCCCTCTTCCCTTTATCCATCTTTCTCTCTTCCATCATTTTCTTCTCTTGCTTCCCTTCAAAGCCATAGGACTCAGTAAACTATTTACTTATATTATCAACACATGGTATTATTTCTTCATATGATGATAATACACGGGAGACTATTTATCTTATAAATTCTGTCTTAAGACCATGAAAGATATGATCCTTCTTTCTCTTCGGATCATGTGCATTGCTGGAGTTCTCATTCCTTCTACTGGGCGCATTTCTAAACAATGGAATACACTAGATTAGTTTATGATTAAAAATACCTAATCCCAAACTTGTGACACACATAACATAAATTAAATAGTTTATGGATATAATCCATAATCATAAAAATGTCTCCTTTGAGAAAGTATATACTCATAAACCCTTCATAATGGTTTGTAAAGAAAATGAGAATTATCCTAAGCATATCCCCCGGGAGTTTCATAACCAAGAGTGCAGCAAGGCCCGTTGTCGTGCACCATTTCCCTGTTCAAGTCTAGCTCAAATCGGTGTTTTTGGGTTTTATCCCTAGGTACATCTGTGCTAGAGCTGCCTCTACCTGTTCATATCCAGACAGGGATGTATTGCTCGGAAAACTCACAAAATTTCTACAATACCAAAATTCTATGAAGTTCTTCTATACTAATCCTAAAAGTCCATCTTAAATCTATGTGCTCTAATCCGAGTTTATCTAAATCTAGATTCCAAGGTTTGTACTAAAATTCCTCTGATACCAACAGTAACACCTCGACCCCAGTTACCTAGAGTCGGTGCATTATTACATAACATTGGAATGATTACAAGAAATATCAAATCTCGAAAGACCGATTAGTTTAGTAGCCTTGGAAACACTAGATATATTCATAATGTTTTACATTACATCATAAAAATGAAAACTACAACAACATAGTCTACATATTCTACACTCTTATCCCCTCATATTATCCCTGCAGGTCATTCATAATTTACTTCTTCACATCCTGGGAAAAATAAAACATAGAAAAGGGGTGAGCTCAAATGCCCAGTAAGGATAACAATTTGGCAGAAACTTTCATAAATGAGAATAAACATTTAAGGCAATGTGTAACTAAAACAAAAGCCTTTTAAACTTGAACTTCAACATAGTATTGAAAAAATAAAATGAAATCATTCCATTTACTTATTCACATGGATATTCTACTAATCGAATAATCACATGCAATATCAATAACCACTTTCATAATGATGGAATGCATAATGCCAGACTATCATAACCACATAGCGAAGGCCTCGTGCCAAGACTATAAATAAGATTTTGCCAAGGCCTTGTGCCAAGACACTAGTTTGTCTCATGAGACCTACCGATGCATCGAGGAGCTATAGCGGGCTCCACCCGTCATATATTAAGTCCAATGCATTCCCATATGAAAAGGTTTAAACATAACATAAAAATTCGTATTAAAACTAGCATACGAAATGTAAATACTTCATGCATAAACCATGAATGGTATAAAAATAACACATCTACAGTCAAACATATCACAAAACCTTCAATACAATATAGAAGTTTTTTTTTCATAATAAATCAACTTCAAATAAGCGTAAAATCCATCAAAGGATGTTGATATAGATGCAATCAAAACTCTTTTTAGAGAAATATCTCTTTCTATTTTGAAATCATTTAAGAGTCATATATTTATAAAATAAAACATTTTCTTTGAAAATATTCTTATAAGCTTGTAAGGGAAGGTTCGACGATTTTATAACGGCGGAAAATAGCCGCACCCGCCGTATAAGTTAAAAAAACATATTTACCTTAATTCTGTCAAAAAAGTTAAAAAGCACCTTGTTTGGAAAACAACAGAAATATTCCTTTATAAACCACTTATAAAAAGTCAAACAAGGGTATAAATGACTTTAACCCATATTCTTGTAAATTGTAAAAATGTTTTGAAATACATTTTTAAGAAACTTGGATGTGGATGATAAAGAGATCCCAGTAGATTCTTACGTATAAACAACCTCAGATAATGAAGAGATTGCGAAATAAACCATTACCTTGTACTTTTCATTGGTTGAGGGTAGGTTAACCTCCTGTATAATGTTGAAATAATTTTTATTAAATTATAAAAGAATAATATACATTAATATGATATCATATATGATCTTTTAACATTGATTTGTTAATAATATCTTAGTATTATCTTTGTTTCGGGTGTTAACTTACTCATTTTCTTTTATATGTTTTGTTACGTAAGCCATGTGTTTCATGGATAGGTTGTACCTTAATCATATCCAGAATGATATCAAGTCCTTAGATACTATTATTAATCATCAAATGATAATTAGACTTGAATGGATACGATAGAGAATGAATCTCATCGCGTTCGTGGAGACGGTAGTCCGTGCGTATGCACAAGAGACGATATTATTCTTTTGATATTAAAATAATATATAATTGGATGGTATATAATATATAAAGAATCATTATCATGTTATATTTATTATTTACATGAATTACAACTCATTATTATACCCATCCAAATAATAATTTATTGAATAACAATTACACCACGACGTTGAGATGATAAGCCGTTCGTACGCACATATGGTGACATGTTATTAAAAGGATGGATAGAATACTTAATATGGTTGTACCATATTTATAATAACATCACAGTATATATAAGATACTGGAGTTATTATTTTATACTAGTAATAACAAAGAAAGAAGAAGTGGAAGAAGAAAGGAACTTGAAAAAGGGTGGTGAAATCATTACCTCTTCTTCGGGTTCTTCCTTTTGATTTGATCAAAAGGGCTCCTTAGGTTGGATTTATGACTAAATGAAGGCCTCTAGGATGAAGTGACGGAAGTTGATAGAGTATTTGGGTAGAGTTTGGCTGATCCAAATGGCTTTGAAGGTGTGAATTAATGAGAAGGGGAAGTGCCCTTTTATAAGAGGGGTGAGGGGCACCTTTGGAAAAGCTAGAAATATTATTTTATAATAAATTAATATTCGGTTTATAATGGCTATAAAGTAGATTATTTAATGTTTAAGGTGGGTATGGGTCGAAAAACACTCAACCAATATAATTTATACAGTTTTGGGTCATTATATTAACCTCATCTTTTAGTTTTAACTCTTAGTTAATTAGTTTGACACTTACCATGTTACATTGTATTTTTATATTATATAGTTAATAAACTTACTATATACCTCCAAGAGACCCCCATGTGGTCCATTAATGATAAACCTATCATGATATAAGTCTTTTTGCTGAACCTTAGATTTTTAGGAATTTAATATCAATTAATAATATAATATGCTTTTTAAAAACTCTTTTATGTTAATTTTGACACTATTCAATAATTGATTTTTGTAAAACTCATAACAGAAGGATTACTTCGAAAAAAGATAATTAAATCAATCCTAACATGTCATATTAACCTAGAAAATTATTGGTATTTATAAAAAGTCTCAAATTACATTTATTTGGGTATTTATAATATCAATTATTCTAATTTTTTATTAATTAGGTAATTACTACATCACCATTGTGTCATAAATAAAATAAATTATTTAATGTCTAAAAATTATAAATAAAATCCCATTATGTAGGAAATAGTTTTAGCTTTATAATTAATATTTACAATCGAATTTATCTTATGTATAACCGTATATTAAAAATGTTTTAGTAAATATACTTTGATTTTAACTCTTTTAACTCTTCCTTGAATTAAATAATAATAAATGTCCTAATCTAATCCAAGTGGACCTAAATGATAATATTTTATTCCTAAGGTTGTTTTTGGTCTAATTAAGCTTATCAAATAGAATTAGGATATGTGTTAGGGTAACATTAATATCATTTTTACCCTTAATTACCCTATTTACTTTTAACCGTGGTAAATAAAAGTAAAAAGTTACTATTCACCAAAAATTATTTTCATCTCAATGAACCACATTTTAGTCCTTGATATTAACTTTGTCTCTCGTATTTTTGAAATTCCACTCACAGAAGCGGTAAAATTAAGTTTTATGAAAAATTCATTTTTTTTAACTACCACTTAGTGGTTTTACTATTCATCAAAAAAATGAAAGTTTCCAGAAAAATACAAAAAATTAGGCCTAAGATATATTTGATATTATCAATTAAAAAATGATCTCTATTTTACCAAATTCAAAACATATCAGTTTCATTAATTAATTTAAAAATTAATTCCCGTCGTCAAAACAAATAGCGTGTTTTTAAGAGATAATAACTATCAAAAGATTGACAGTTGTTTATGTCCGGTTTAATAGTGAAATTATGTACAATGACCAAAATTTTATTAAATGGTAAAAATATATTCTAAATATACTTTAAAACCACTCAAATTCATAATTTATCAATATAAATTATTTCGATTAAAAAAGTTGTTTTTGATTAAAATTTATTAATTTTCACTATTCATCAAAATATAAATCTTATCCGAAAAGTTCCAAAATTTAACCTTAGGCTAAATTCGATATTCCGAATACAAAAATGAAGTCCATTTTGAGAGATAAAATTTATAAAATTTCAAATAGTAGGTATTACTATTCATAACGTCTAGTTTGTTTGTGGTGTGTGTTAGAACTCGAAGTTGCGTACAACACACACTACTGTATTATTTGAAGGAAAGCGTACCGTGGAAGCTTGGGATGTTTCATTGCAAATTTTTTTGATGTCCCCATTCTAAAAAGATAATTTATTTATTCAAATTGAATATACAAAAGTTTAAAATATTTGATTTAAAAAGGGTTCACTATTAAAAGTTGGTAAAAGTGCAATACTGAAAATGAATTTGTTCTTACATTATGTCTAAGAAACTCATAATATGGATTCTAAAATTATAAGGATTATATAAAGTTTAAAATTTAGTTAATACTATACATAACCTCTTTTTAACGGCTTGTTTGGTAAGTCATGGTGTGCTTGAACTCGACGTTGCGTGTAGTGCAAGTTATTGAATTATTTTGACAAAATAACACACTATGAAATATTGGGGTGTCACACATAAACCATGACTATTGGAGTTCAATTTATAACACCTACATCAGTTTATTGACTAATATTAGACCAATGGAAATCCCCAAAATCTGAGAGGAACAACGTCATTGATCAAGCTCCAGATCTAAATCCCAAAACCAAAATTAATATCAAAGGCATCATGATCATGAAAATCTAGATCTAGATCTAAAATCCTAGATATAGATCATAACTCAAAGGTTTAGATCCAAGAAAATGTTGGAGATATTCCATGAAGAGATCTAGAAAATTTAAGAGAAAGAACAAAAAAATCATCGGGATGAAATCCACTTATCAGGAAGAGAGAAGATCTTTAATCTGCGATTTCAATCTCAAAGAACAGTGTTCGGATCGCTTTGGAATCTCTCCATAAGGAATTAGAAACACCAAGAATTCATCAAGCCAATGCCAAGGTCAAAAATATGGAAGTTCCGGGGTTTAGGGTGAGTTTAAAAAGAATTTTCGGAATTAAAATTTCACGTGCACTATTTTTTGGGCAGAGGCGCAGAGTTTGGAAAACCGTGTGGCAGCCATACAAACCCCTCTATCTAGTTATGCATAGTTGGCATGGTTTGGTTGAATATTTTTTCATACCATGTGCAAACCAAATAGACCTCTCTATCTAGTTTTGCATGCTTGGGCCAGTTTGGTCGCACAGTTTGAAAAATCGCGTGCTAACCATTCACAACCCACTGTCCTTTAGTTTTCCTTAAAAGTTCACCAAAACTCACCCCAAGCCACTACTCCAAGTTAAAAAGATTTAATATCTTCAAATATTACATGAAATATCTCCTGAGATGACTCTAGAAAATGGCGAGATCTTACAAAATGTTTTTTATTTTTCAAATTATTTGAAAAATCCCAATGAATTGATCATTTCACAACCATTCCAAGGAGAACTGATCTAGTATTAAAGATATGAGATTAGTACGACAAAATGGTGGTGAAAAAATTCTTGTGGTGATGGATTGGGTGGTATGGGATACTCAATTTCATGTTCTTCAGCTTGAAAAGAAGAATAGATTTGTATGGTGTTTTTTGAATGAATTTGATGATCATAATTTGTTTCTCATCGATGGAATGGATCATAAGGGTTAGTATATTGATTTTATCGGTGACACAGTCACCGGATCGAAGCTTTATAGTACGAGAATTAACACTGAACCCATATATGAGAATTTAGAATATTCCCTGATTGAATTTAGGTAAATCAGAGCAACGTGCCTTATGGGAACCTGTTAGTGGTAACTAGGGTTTCTGGAGGAAGAATACCATCACATGATGTCTGGTCTCCAAAAAGGGAGTGTGGTTCCCTTCTTTGAGCTCGACATGTAACTCATAGGGAACACCGAAAAGGGATGGAGTACACAGGAATGAACACATTGTGTTCTCCCATAAAGATAAGACTTGGTCAAATGTACATGTTCAAAGCCATGTACTGGTATAAAGGAAATATACTCAGAAAAAAACATGATGTGTACTAATACATAGGAATTGACGTTAGACATGGTCCATTTACAAGGGAATGACCCGAGGTTTAGAGGGAAAGGCATATAACCCTAATAAACACCTAGTACTTCTAAAATGTTGTCTTGGTTCCCTTTTACTCTGTAACATCCCGGTTCCGGAAGCCACCCAGAGGCGCCCCATACTCGGTTGGTCACATGGACTCAAGCTCATTTCCTCGAACTCCAGAGGCTATCGACTAGCAGCGAGGGCCTTGGGTGTGATAGTGGGGAAACTATGCCCTCATTGGAAGAGTACACAACGTAAGAGAAAATAAATAACAACAATAGCGGAAGCAGTAAACATCCATACAAGAGTAAACGATAAACAACGGAAGACTAACAGTAAACAACTAAAGCACACACACATATATATAAATGATGCATGATACATATGTCTAGGAAAGTAGCCAAACAAGTCACAATGCTGAATACAAAACTAAACAAAAGTGCAAAATAAAACAGGAAAACTCCTCAGCATCGCAAGCTATAGCTTGGTCCCATGCTCTCCCGCTCCACAGAAAGTCATGTACCTGAAGTAGAAAGGCGCTTGCCCTTATCTATACCTGCAACAACATAGTCTGTCTGGGCCCAAAAGCATGACCCAAATAGGGTGTGAGACAAAGTCCCAATAGGAAACCACCCAGAGATCTGTGCCTAACAGTCAGTGAATATATGGAAGGTAAAGTACAGTAAGGAGTAAACAGTAAGTAGTAAACATGATAATACATAGCAGTAACAATCCATAGTTTCTGGAATATAATCGACAAACAAGAACAGCCACTCAAGAAAGTAGAACAAAAACGTAACCTCTGGGTAGTTCTCACAGTCTACCTTCTAAGGTTCAACCTACAAGTACTAGTAACCCTTTGGGAGGCACGCACAGTCTCTCCCCTCTGGTTCAGCTAAAGAATATACTCTTTGAGGAAGCACTCACCGTCAATTCCCCCTATAGTCTCGTGTCGTACTAAAGGCTCTCTAGGGAAGCACTCAACGTCAATTCCCCCTGTGGCTCACGTCGAGGAACTATATACTCTCTGAGGAAGCAATCAATGTCAATTTCCCCTGTGGTCTCGCATCATAAATTAAAGACACTCTGGAGAATCCCTTACGTCCATTCTCCATATGGTCTACTACACTAGGTTCTCACAGCCCTGTGTAAAACAAACATGCATAGTGCGCGTATTGGCCCAAGTAAACCTCAAGAACTACTTGGCTATCATTCTAAGGCACAACAACATAATAGTACAATAGTTCAACTATACTACAACTAGGCATTGCAACTGGTAAAACACCTAACAAGAAAAGCAAGCATGGAAAACATCCAGAGTATAGTAAAAACTACCCTATTCACAAGAAATTACCTATACTCAAGCAATCAAGAAATGCAGGCAAACGTCAAGGGAAAAACAGGAAACACGCAATACCCTGCTCAAGGGTATTGGTGAAATTTGTGCAAATACTCAAAGACTTTCTACAGAATGGCACAAACCACCTACCTCGATGCTAGGAGATCGATATAAGTGAACCTCGATGATTAATTCTCCTTAGAACGTCAAGTATATGAGAAAATCTCTAAAACACTCAACCCATGATATCTTGAGAAAGAGGAGGAATTGGAAAACAAGGCTCTAGGAGAAGGAAGAACTTAATGTTGCGATTCGAACACAATTGACGATGGACGATTCGGAGAACGGACAGAGGCTCGGGAATCCAGAGAAGATTTTCAGCTGTACGGGTTCTCTCAGATGAAGAACCTGAAGAAGAAGTGCGTTCTGTCCATCAGGCGCGACCCCAGTCCGTTTAATGAAAAAAATGAAAATACACGGCGTGTACTTCTGGGGTACATGGCCTGTACTCCATTTTTCCATACTCCGATTTAAGCGGCATCCACTTCAAACCTACACACCGTGTGTGTGGCCCGGACACAGCCAATACATGGCCTGGCATGGGAAGAGATTAATGGTGTGTACTCAGAAAGTACATGGCATGTACTTCAATATTTTCCAGAAACCCATTTTTCTCAAAAAACTCTAGAAAAAGAAAGACATACCTGAAAACGAAGATATGGGTTCTTATAAACTTCCCCCCCTTAAAAAAATTCATCCCCGAATCTCCCTAACGAGGCAGAGTAGAAGAAACCCCGAACAACTCCGGCCACTGCGATCGTATATCAGCCTCCCTCTCACAGGTCTCATCCTGTACTCGCCTATGCTGCCATAGCACCCGTACAAGAGAAATAGACCGCCCAAAGAGAACCTTCGTACTGCGATAAAAAATCTGGATAGGATGCTCCTCAAATAATGCATCCGCTTCGAGATCAACCTCATCAGGCTGAAATACATGAAATGGGTCTGAAAAGTAATGTCAGAGCTGAGAGACATGGAAGACGTCGTGCATGACCTGGTACCTCTGAGGTAACTGCAACTGATAGGAAATCAGCCAAACTCTCTCCAATACTTCAAACAGCCCGATGTACTATGGTAAAAGATTTACCTATCTCTGAATCCTCTTGTGTCCCAATCTCAGTGAGACATGCAGGAAAACCTGATCCCTGACCTCGAACTCCAGAGGTCATCTCCACTGATCAGCATAAGACTTCTGCCAAGACTATGCTGTAGAAATCCTATTCTGAATCAACTCTATCTGCTATGAGGTCTCCTGAACAAGACGAGGTCCCAACAAAGATGTCTCTCCTACCCCCAGCCAGCATAAGGGTGATCGGAATGGCCTACTGTACAAAGCCTCATAAGGTGCCATCTGAATAGTAGCCTGAAAACTGTTGTTGTAGGAAAAATCCACCAGAGGGATATGCTTATCCTAGGAACCGCCAAAGTCTAGAATGCAAGATCGGAGCATATCCTCAAGCACCTGGATCGTATGCTCGGACTGGCCATCTTTCTGGGGATGGTATGCCATACTAAAAAGTACCTAGGTACCCAAAGCCTTCTAAAGTCCCTGCCAGAACTGAGAAGTAAAGCACGCAACCCTGTCTGAAAAAATTGAGTGGGGAACTCTATAAAGACGCACAATCTTCCGGATGTAAAGTCGTCCCAGATCATCTACAATGAAGGTCTCCTTAATCTGTAAGAAGTGAGAAACCTTCATAAGCCTATCGGCGACAACCCAAACAACATCATTCCCTCGAGGTTATCTCGGCAATCCGGCCATGAAGCCCATCGCAAAATCGTTCCATTTCCACTCTGGAATGGGTAACTGCTGTAAAATGCCTACTGGTTGTTAATGCTCCGCCTTCACCTGAGGACAAGTAGAACACCTCAAGACGAAACCCGAAACATCCCTCTTCATACCTGACCACCAGTACTGGCGATGAACATCCTGATACATCTTGGTGATTCCAGGATGAACTGTCCAAACAGGGGAATGAAAATCTCACATCATCTCCTCACGTATGTCTGTTGGCACCCATACGCGTCCCTGGAAATTCAATTTCTCATCCTCTACCACTGTCCATCCAGGAAGAGGGTCCTCTCCTAACACACTCTCCCGCAGGACTAAGAATTCTGATTCTGATAGCTATCTCATCCGTACCCGATCAAGAAGTGTAGAGGTAACAACTATAGAAGATAGTTAAGTCTGTCCCAGTCTGTCGTGCACCTCCAGATGCATCTCATAGAATAGAGCCATAAGATTCCACTCACTGCTGTCCTCCTAAACTTTCTGAATCTGAGTTCTCCTGCTCAATGCATCTGCCACTGTGTTGCCCTTTCCCAGTGTATAGGCAAGCTCGAAGTCAAAAGACTGAAGATACTCAACCCACCTGTGCTGTCTCAGATTCAGATCATGCTGAGTGAAGATGTACTGGAGACTCTTGTGGTCGGTGAAAATCACAAAGTGCTCTCCCAGAAGGTAATGTCTCCAACAACGCAAGGCATGAACGACAACTGCCAACTCCAGATCGTGCGTCGGTTAGTTCCTCTCATGTGGCCTCAACTGCCGAGACCCGTATGAAACAACTCTATCTCCCTGCATAAAAACATCACCCAGATCGATACCTGAAGCATCACAATAAACAGTATAGCTCTTTCCTGGCTCTGGCAAGACTAGTATCGGTGCTGACCTCAACCTTCCCTTTAGCTCTTGAAAGGTTGTCTCACAAGAATCTGACCATAAGAACTTCATCCCTTTCTTGGTCAGACCTGTCAATGGTGCTGCTAGATATGAAAAGTCATGAATGAAGCATCTGTAGTATCCAGCCAGCCCTAGGAAACTCCACACCTCAAAAACGTTCTTCAGATACTCTCAGTAAACTAAGTCTCTCACTTTCTCTGGGTTCACAGATACTCCTGCCTCTAAGATGACGTGACCCAAGAAGTGAATCCGATACAACCAAATGTGGCACTTATAGAGTTTATCATAAAGCCGATGCTCTCTCAGTGTACTCAGAATGATCTCAAGGTGGGTAGAATGGTCGTATCGAGTGTGAGAGTACACCAAGATATCGTCCACGAAGACCACGATGAAAAAATCCAAGTAAGGATGGAACACTCGGTTCATCAGTGCCATGAAGACTGCTGGAACATTCGTGAGACCGAACGATATAACCGTATACTTGTTGGGACCATATCTACTCTTGAAGGCTTTCAGAGGTATATATGATGGTCTAACGCGTAAATGATGATAACCGAACCTCAAATCGATCTTTGAGAACACGAGGGATCCTAGAAGCTGATCGAAGAGATCATCAATCCAAAGCAAGGGATATCGGTTTATGACCATCAACTGGTTTAGCTTCCAATAATCCACACAGAGCCTAAGGGTACCGTCTGCCTTCTTCGCAAATAGGACAGGCAAACCCCCAGGAGAAGTACTGGGTCAGATGAAACCCATTTTCCTGCAACTCCTCCAACTACTTCTTGAGCTCCTGCAACTCAGGTGTAGCCATCCTATAGGGATGAATGGACACCGGTTCCACTCCTGACATGAGCTCAATAGAGAAGTCTACCTCACGCTCCAGTGGAAAACCTGAAAAGTCCTCTGTAAAGACATCCCTAAAATAATCCACCACTAGAGGAAAGTCCAAATATGAAGTCCCTTAGTCATCTAGATAAAGACCAGCAATCTGGGCCATCACCCCTTCTATCCCATGATGCTCGAGTCCTGCTTGACTCGCCCAAACATCCCATTATCCTATATGAAGAATTGATTCACCCTCTGGTGAGATAAAACTCACCCTGCGGTGATAACAGTCAACGAATTCCTAGAAGGGAACCAACCAGTTCATCCCAAGAATGACATCATAACTTGTCATCTCTAGGACATAGAGATCCCATAAGAAACAATACCCTGCAACCTCGAGAGGGCACTATCTACACTGACGTACACTAGATGTCCTCTTCCCTAAAGGTGTCTCTCATGTCAAATAGTCGGTCGAAGAAAAGATACAGAGCCCCAAGCTCTCCACAATAGTAACAGAGATAAAGCTATGCGTAGCACCAGTATCGAAAAGGGATTAAGATAAAACTGAGGCTACTAAAATCGTACCTCGAACGGTAGAAGGTCTGGGATCCTGCTCCTGATAGGTCTGCTCCACCACATAAGTCTGGCCTACCCCGCGACCTTGTGACCCTGCCTGACCACGCTGAGCTGATCCTCTCTGATGATGCTGAAGGACTGGTGACTGACTGCTACGACCTCGACCTCCACCTCGGCCCGAATGGCCGAAAGAAGTCCAGTTCCCCGACTGGTGAGAAACTGGTGGTGCTGCTCCTGAACGAGGAGTCATGGAAGAACCCATGTCACCACCTACTGGTGAGAAAACCTGGAAGAAACATTGAAGGTGACCCATCTTTCCTCAAGATCGGAACTCCACTGGGTCTCTCTGGAAATGCGGCCTAGTGTACCCTGCCCTTCCACACTGGTAGCATACTACCTGGCTACCTGAAAATGTATCTCGTCTCCTCGAACCACCATGCGCAAACTACCTACGATGCTTCCTACTGTCAACATGAGGAACACTAGCTCTGGAAGCAGAACTGCCCTGGCTCGCAGCTCCGAATTCTCTCAGATTGCACTCCACAATCAGCACTTGGTTGACGATGGAAGTGATGGAAGTCAACTGGAAGATATTCACCTACAAGAAGATCTCCCTCCTGATACCACCCTCAAACTTCCTTGTTAAGAACACCACACTTCCATCCTGGAGGGGTGTGAAATGCTGCAGTTCATTGATACGAGAGGAATACTACATGACAGAAAGAGTTCCTTGCTCTAGACTCATAAACTTCTAGGCTTGATCGGCCCTCAGGGTATCTGGGTAGAAGTAGTCATAAAACACGTGCTGGAACTCCTCCCAAGCCATAACCTATTGATTACTCGCCTGTGAGATCACGTCCCACCACCTCTTGGTGGAGTCTCGTAGCATATAGGTAGAGATACGGACCCACCTCTCTGGAGGTGTTTCCAAATGCTCAAAGATAGTCAACATGGATTCCATACATGACTCTGCAGCCTGTGGTCCTCATTCCCCCATGAAAGTAGGAGGATGATGCTGCTGGAAAACCCGTGTCAAGTCTGCCATATATGTGGCAGGAGGCAGTGCTCCCTGAAAGGTCTGCATCATCCTCATAAAGCCATCCATAAACTGCACATCAATGCCTGCAACTGGTATGACAGTCGGTTCCAAGGCTGACCCGACTGGAGGATTGGTAGGAAGTCCCCGATCAGCCATATCCGACGTCTGATCAATATCCTACAATTGATGTACAACCGGAGGATGTCTCGAAGGAATAACTCTGAAAGATGAAAATCATACCTTAGATCAGGAAAACAAGGGCAGAGAAAAAATGAGTACAAAATGGAAACAGGAGAAGGAAACACTCATGTTTTACAAGATATGACTACACGACTTGTACTTAACTCTATTTACCTGCCCATGTCTCCTTGCACGGCTAACCCACACGGTCTTCTTAAACTGAGACTACACGGCGTGTTCCCTGTGGAAATAGTGTGTAGTAGACAAGGTTTCAATTACCCATGTTGTTAGTTACACAGCCGGCTACACAACTGAGACTACACGGCGTGTTCTGAACAAACACGACGTGTACTTGAAGATCTTCCCGACCCGTGTTGTTGAAGACACGACCAAGTACATGGATGACCCATACACGGCGTGTTCTGAACAAACACGACATGTATAAGAGGAGAGAACACTGACCCGTTTTGTCTGAGACACGGCCGGGTACCTGAAACAAGGATACACGGTGTGTTCATAAACAACATGGCGTGTATGACACGAGATTCCCCGACTCGTGTTGTTAGTGACATGGCCGGGTACACAGCTTACTACTACACGGTGTGTACCTACCATACACGGCGTGTTCCTGGAGATTTTTCACAACCCATGTTTCTGATCACACAGTTAGTGACACGGTTTTAAAAACTACTCGACATGTATATATAAAGTACACACCGTGTATTCTAGGTTTTTCCAGGAAGTAGCTCTGAAACTGCACCGAAGCTTAGAAAACACTGAAAAACGAGCATAGAGGTGCCAAATTCCGATCCGTGAGGGCCCATACTCCCCATGAATCAAATCATGGCATCCAATACAGCCATATATAAGGAAAATAGGTCAATGATTCACCAATTTCTGATTCAAGAAGGGCCATAACACCTCAAGAACCAAAATTTGGCATTCATTTAAGAAAGGTACAAAACAAACAATTTCTATATAAAACAGCAGAGATTGTATCAAAGCATCTATCACAACAACATGCATAATCTACACAATGTCTATCACAACAACATACAATTTCTAATGCACCCAAGATGGAATGGCAATAATTCATGGCATGTGATTTCTAACAAGTTCCTATATTATGCATGAGATGGAATACCCTCATCTCATCGGGTTGCGACATAAATAGAACCATAATAGAAACAACAATAACAACACCAGTCATGCGAATCACTCTAGGTGAAATCAAATAAACTATAAAATCTCAAAACCAGAAAACTGCAATAATGAGGTTGTATGGGTTTTCCCTATACACAGGTTAGCTACTACTGAGCATAGCTTAATACCAAGTACCGAATCCATCCTATCCCTGGATAAAGGCTCCAAAAAGTAAATCAAGAGAAAAGAAAACTCCTCTGATACCACTTTGTAATGTCCCAGTTCCGAGAAGCCACCCAGAGGAACCCCGTACGCGGTTGGTCACATGGCCTCAAGCGCATTTCCCCGAACGCCAGAGGCTGCTGACTAGCAGCGAGGGCCTTGGGTGAGATAGTGGGGAAACTATGCCATCATTGGCAGAGTACACAGTGGAATAGAAAACAAATAACAACAATAGCAGAAGTAGTAGACATCCATACAAGAGTAAACGATAAACAGTGGAAGACTAACAATAAACAACTGAAGCACACACACACATATATAAATGATGCATGATACATATGTCTAGGAAAGCATCCAAACAATTCACAATTCTGAATACAAAACTAAACCAAAGTAAAAAATAAAATAGGTAAACTCCTTAGCATCGCAAGCTATAGCTTGGTCCCATGCTCTCCAGCTCCACAGCAAGTCAGATACCTGAAGTAGAAAGGTGCTTGCCCTTATCTATACCTGCAACAACATAGTCTGTTTGGGCCCAAAAGCATGACCCAAACAGGGTGTGAGACAAAGTCCCAATAGGCAACCACCCAAAGATCTATGCCTAACAGTCAGTGAATATATGACAGGTAAAGTACAGTAAGCAGTAAACTGTAAGCAGTAAACAGGATAATACACAATAGTAACAATCCACAGTTTCTAGCATATAATCTACAAACAGGAATAACCACTCAAGAAAGTAGAAAAAAAGGTAACCTCTGGGTAGTTCTCATAGTCTACCTCCTATGATTCAACCTAAAAGTACTATCAACCCTCTGAGAGGAACACACAGTCTCACCCCTCTAGTTTAGCTAAAGAATAGACTCTCTGAGGAATCACTCACCGTCAATTCCCCCTATAGTCTCGTATCGTACAAAATGCTCTATGGGGAAGCACTCAATGTCAATTCCCCCTGTGGCCCGCATCGAGGAACTACATACTCTCTAAGGAAGCACTCAACGTCAATTCCCCCTGTGGTCTCACATCGTAAATTAAAGACACTCTAGAGAAGCCCTTACATCCATTCTCCATATCGTCCACTACACTAGGTTATCATAACCCTGTGTGAAACAAACATGCATAGCGCGCGTATCGGCCCAAGTAAACCTCAAGAACTACTTGGATATCATTCTATGTCACAACAGCATAACAGTACAACAGTTCCACTATCCTACAACTAGGCATGGAAACTGGAAAAATGCATAACAAGAAAAGCAAGCATGGAAAACATCCAGAGTATAGTAAAAACTACCCTATTCACAAGCAATTACCTCTACTCAAGCAATCAAGCAAAGCAGGCAAACAACAAGGGAAAAACAGGAAACACACAATACCCCGTTCAAGGGTATTGGTGAAATTTGTGCAAATACTCAAATATTTCCTACAGAAAGGCACAAAACACCTACCTCGATGCTAGTATATCGATATAATTGAACCTCGATGATTGATTCTCCTTATAACGTCGAGGATCTGAGAAAACTTCTAAAACTCTCAACCCACAATATCTTGAGAAAGAGGAGGAATTGGAAAACAAGGATCTAGGATAAAGAATAACTTACCGTTGTGATTCCAACGCAATAAACGACAGTCGATTCAGAGAGCAGATGGAGGCTCGGGAATTTGGAGAAGTTTCGCGACCATACGGGTTCTCTTGGACAAAGAACCTGAAGAAGAAGTGTGTTCTATCCGTCAGGCATGACCCAAGTTCTTTTAATGAAAAAAAGAAAATACATGGCTAGTACTTCTGGGGTACACGACGTGTACTCCATTTTCCTTACTCTGCTTTAAGAGGCCTCCACTTCACCCCTACACACCATGTGTGTGGCCCAGAAACAGCCAGCACACGACCTGGTGCGGGAAGAGAGTACACGACGTGTACTCAGAAAGTACACGGTGTGTACTTCAAATTTCTCCAGAAAACCCTCTTTTCTCAAAAACTCCAGAAGAAGAAAGACATACCTGAAAATGAAGATCCGGTTTCTTACATCCTCCATATAATGGAATCTTTTATTTAGGGTGTTTTCCCCTTATACATTCTATCAAGGCTAGTGTTGAGTCACCTCCAACTCGTAGACCAATGATCTTTTCAACAAGAATTATTGGATAGAGTTGTTTTAATCCTTCAATGAGATCCAGAATGAGATTCTTTGTTAATATTCATGCCCTAGGTGGAGTTCAGGTTATCATCGTTACTAACACTACACAAGCTCCAATCCATAGTTAGCAATACAATCCATATTGAGTTCTTGTTATACCACATGGCCATAGAATTGATCCTTTTCAGTGTTTCATATATCTTTAGACTCCCATAATACTCTTCATATGTCATGACCTAAATAGAATTACCTCTTGGATGGAATCCAATAGTTTTTCAGATTCAAGAGCATGTTCTTCAGGAAGAGTTCTATGTGGAATCTTTGAGCTTAAATCTTAGGTAGGTATTATTGTTGTGACTTTCCTTTTTGAATTTTTTATTTTTTGAGTATATCCACATATTATTGTTATATGTTTTGTAGAAATATTAATTTATAGAGATGATTGTATACTATTATTATAAGATTTCAAGTTTTGGGGTGTCCTAATGGGTATAATTATACTCACACCTACATGGGATATTCCAACACCTATCTTGTATTCTTCCAATGATTGAACTTTACATTGAATTATTTATATACTAGGACCAGACAGTGCTTAGTGAGACTAGAAATACCAGGTTGTGTTCATACAACAAATTAATAGTATTCTCTACCTTTCATTATTGGTTGGACATGATTTTATACACTTTATGGTGGGCTTCTATTTGGACATTTTTACGTTCCTTTACTTCTTATCTTACTCAAGTTGAGGTACTTTAGATGTATTCCTACATAATTGTTAATTGTTTTACATTTCATCATTTTATAGGCTTATAAATATGTTCATGTGTATAGGTACATAGGCTAAGGCCTCTTGTGTTTGTGATATTCCTACTCAGAACTAGTATCCATCCTCTAGAATTTTGGAGGACCACTTATGGAGTGGTATCATGGGACCCACTAGGTTGGTTCATGATTGTGTGGCCTTAGAGGTATTTGGTACTACATTTGTACTAGATTTTATGAGATTAGCCTGGGGAAACATAGTTAAGAGTTTTGAGTTAAACATGTTGGCTAGGGATTATAATGTTATTGTGATGGTCAATGTATCTATACATGAAGAATCTAATCACTGTATTTTTAACTCTGTACACGAGAATATTGGTTATATGTAAAAAAATGGTGCATGCATTGTATATGATTGGTTTTTTGTTTCCATGTACTTCTTGAGACAACTCTCCAGATATACTCTTTGACCATGGTACATATTTTTTATTTTAGGAGTCCCCCGTAATGTATTCTAGCTTTGATATAGAATTAGGATCACAAGGATGATCCCCTCAGTGATGAGGAATCAATATATGGACCAGTTCCCAAGTTACTACCTCAATGTACGGAATAAACATTACCAACACCTATTGAGAAACTAATGTTACCCATAATACCAATGGATTTGGTTCACATGTTGAGCTCACTTCATGAATTTTTGAAATAGTGATCCCTCCGGTTCTGAGCTAATCCTAACACACATGTAGTTGAGGAATGTCTTTAGGGGTGACATGAGTTATCT
This sequence comes from Viscum album, assembly GCA_963277665.1. NCBI lineage: Eukaryota > Viridiplantae > Streptophyta > Magnoliopsida > Santalales > Viscaceae > Viscum > Viscum album. Next base: position 1,717,484,323 of record OY728125.1, read on the forward strand.
GTCGGTCCAATAGAGAAGTATATTAGATGTAGGTTTAGGTAGTTATCATTCTCAATGGATTAATAGAAAGATATTGGGGTTTAGTGACCCATAATTCCTGATTAGGAGACTCTACCATGTTCATATATTTATCTTCTTTTTAAAGACCAGTTCTCCCTAGCTACAATGAGGGTTTTACATATCAAGGAGATGCTACAACTCTAGTAGGGTAACACAATAATAGATGAGTATGCATAATTGTTTACCAAAATCTCTAGGTATATGGTGGATTTGGTTTATGGATAGTTCCATATGTATCATGCCTTCGAGTGAGGGCTACATAGATACATATGAGTCTGTGTCATCCCTCAATTAATTTATACTTATGTTGGGGTTCTTGAGAATGCCTTGGTGGTAGATATTTTCTTTTCTAGGTAGAGACATCATATGGTAGCCGATAGCAGGTATGAAGAAGAAGAGACCATGGATATAAGGAGATGATATTAGTCACATGGACCTGGACATGCGATTTGTTTCAGGAGGCCATGCCATGATAGATAGTCTGTGTTTTGGGATCTTTGGATTGGTTGAGTCATCCTAGAGGGAGGTGGTTCTACTCAAGTGACAAGAGGGTATATATTGCATAGGATTTTCTGATCTTCTATATTGTTGATTGAGAAACCATGAATGAGCCATCAAGGAAGAGGAAGAGGATAGAGAAGGCATGTCCCAAAGGTGATGTATGTGGTAGAAGAGCATGTAGAGTAGAAGGTGCTGGTAGAGGCTTTGACTTGTTTCCAACACCACCCCCTGGTCGTACATGCTAGGATTATAGAGCTGGAGGATAGAGATGATGATATCTGTAAGTGATCGAAGCTTATGATACAGAGGCTCTATGAATGATTTGAGGTCTGATCTATGCCATTTATACCTTACCAATAGTATTTATTGGAAAAGGTTTTAGCTATTCCTTTATTTATATGTATCTTGTCTGAGACATGGAGATTTTGGTCTAGCACTTCTCTCAAACCTTGCACATTTAGACTCCTACTAGGTACAAATCAATGATCACCCACTTGTGAAGCTAAAGTGACAAGACTCTTAGAAGCAAGAGTTTCTATTGGAATATCTTTGCATTAGCAGGAGGCCTTATGAGTTCTTATTAAGTATGGAATGGTTATCTATATTTCATGTCCATATTTATTGTTTCAGGTGGATGATGTGGTGTTTCCATAGTAAAAGAACTAGGTTCCACTTTTTGGGGAAAAGGAAACTCAAGGAGCATAGAATAGACTATTATAGAGGAGGGTGTAGCCGATTACTCATCAGTTGGATTTCCTGAGAATTGGTACTGATGATGTTATGACTATCTAGTTCCCAAACAAAGTGGAAGAATAAGAGGACGTCTTCCTTGACAATGTTACAGTCCTAGATCCCCATTGTGAGATATAATTATTCATTAATATACACCATGGTTTGAGACCAATATCTACACAATTATAGCAGAGGCTCCTACAAAACTTCGTGAGATGAGGGGGAAATTGGTGGACTTGCAGAGGAAGTGGTTTTTTAGACCTAGTGTTTCAGCCAATGAATCCCCTATTTTTTCATGAAAGTAGAAGAGAACTTGATGTTATGTGTGGAATTATGTTTCATGAACCCAAGGACCATGAACAAAAATTATCCACTACTAAGGATCGATGAACTATTTGATAGTTTATAAGGGGATGATGGTTCTCAAAGGTTGAACTTAGGTCAGGTCGTCAAAGAATTTTATTACTAGAAGAGGATATAAAAAAGAATGAATTCAAATGTGGATATGTTCACTATGAGTTCATGGTGATGGTTTTTGTAAAGATGAATGCCCCAACAGTGTTAATGGGACTCACGAATAAGATATTTCAACATTTATGGACAACTTCTTTGAAGTCTTAAATGAAGAAATCATTATTTACATGGCATTCAAGGTGGATAACATAATACACATGAGGATGGTTCTAGAAGTACTTTGGGGGACCTATCATTATGATAATCTATCAATGTGATAGTTCTAGATACAGGAGGTCCACTTTCTGGGACATGTTTTCTCTAAAGATAGAGCAGTAGTGGTTATGGAAAAGGATGAGGTGCTGTTATCTTGGGAGCCAGACAAGAGCATGCGAGAGGAATGTAGTTTCCATCGGTTGGCAGGCTATTAACCTAGATTAAGAAATTATTTCTCTAGGATATTAGCACCATTGATAGCTTTAACCTTAAAGTAAAAGCATTATTGTGGACTGAGAGGTTCTAGTAGTCATTTCAACAACTGAGACAATGTTTGAAGAGTTCCCCAATCCTGATATTACCCAAATAGGTTGTCAAGTATATAGTGTTCTATGATGCATTAGGAACTGGGATTGATTGTGTTATGTTATTGTGGTTGTTGGCGATTTCCTATTCTTCATGTTAGTTGAGACAACATGTGTAACACCCCAAGCTTCCACGATATGCTTCTCTTTGAATAATACAATAGCATGTGTTGTACGCAACTTCGAATTCTAAAACACATCACAACCAATCAAACTGGCCATTATGAATAGTAATACCCACTTTTTTGAAATTTTATAAATTTTATCTTTCAAAATGGACTTTATTTTTAGATTCGGAATATCAAAATTATCTTAGGGTGAATTTTTGGTATTTTTCTGAAAACATTCAATTTTTGATGAATAGTAAAAAAACACTGAGTTATAGTTTAAAACCGAATTTTTATTTAAATAATTATTTATTTTATTTAAATTTAATTAAGGTCAAAACAGATACATAATAATTATATAAGTTAAATGTAATTCATTGGAGTTAGTTTATAATAATTTTAGATATATAAAAATTTTATTGAACTTTTCACCGTCTTTTACCCACCTCCTAGGAGAATTTACAAATTCATATAAAACTTAATTTTACCACTTCTGTGAGTAGAATTTCAAAAATCCGAGACTCACAGTTAATATCAAGGAGTAAAATTTGGTTCAATAAGATAAAAATAATTTTTGGTGAATAGTAAATTTTTTACTTTTATTTACCGTGATTAAAAGTAAATAGGGTAATTAAGGGTAAAACTGATATTCTTATTACCCTAACACATGTCCTAATTCTATTGGATAAGTATAATTCGACCAAAAACAACCTTAGGAATAAAATATGAGCCTTTTTGGTCCACTTGGATTAGATTAGGACATTTATTATTATTTAATTCAAAGAAGAGTTAAAAGAGTTAAAATCAATGTTTAATAACTAAAACATTTCTAATATAAGGTTATACATAATATAAATTCGATTATAAATATTCATTAGAAATATAAAATGATTTCCTCCATAATGGTATTTTATTTATAATTTTTAGACATTATATAATTTAATATATCTATGACACAATGGTGATGCAGTAATTACCTAATTAATGAAATATTAAAATAATTGATATTATAAATATCCAAATAAATGTAATTTGAGACATTTATGAATTACACTAATTTTATAAGTTAATATGACATGTTAGAATTAATTAAATGAATTTATTTAGAATTAATAATGTTGTTATAACTTTAAGAAAAATCAATTATTAAATTGTGTCAAAATTGACATAAAGGAGTATTTAAAACAAATATTATATTATTAATTGATATTATATTCCTAAAAATCTATGTTTCGGTAAACTAACTTAGATAAGGCTATAAATATTAATAATGAACAACTTGGGGTTCTATTGGCTTGTTATAGTATGTTTCTTAACCATATAATATAAAAATACAAAGAGACATGGTAAATGTCAAACTATTTAACTAAGAGTTAAATATAAATGATAAGGTTAATATAGTGACCCAAACCTGTCTAAAATCTACTGGTTGAAATTATTTCAACCCATACCCACCTTATCCTAGAAATAAGTCACTTTGGGGCCATTATAAACTGAATATGAATTTATTATAAAATAATATTTTAAGTTTTTCCTAAGGTGCCCCTCACCCCTCTTATAAAAGGGCACTCCCCCTTCTCTCAAATTCATACCATCAAAGCATTTTGGATCGGCCAAAACCTACCCAAATATCCTCTCAACTTCTCTAACTTCATCCTAGAGGCATTCCTTTAGTCATAAATCCTACTTAAGGATCCTTTTTGATCAAATCAAAAGGAAGAACCCGAAGAAGAGGTAAAAATATCACCACCTCTTTCAAGTTCCTTTCTTCTTCCACTTCCTTTTTCTTTGTTGTTTCCATTCTAAAATAATAACTCCAGTATATTCTATATACTGTGATATTATTATAAATATGATACAACCAAATTAATTATTATATCCATCCCTTTAATGACATGTCACCATACGTGCATACGTACGACTTACCGTCTCCACGTCGTAGTGTAATTGTTATTCAATACATTATTATTTGGATGGGTATAATAATGATGTGTAATTCATATAAATAATAAATATAACATGATAAATATTTTCTATATATGATATAACATCCAATTATATATTATTTTAATATCAAAATAATGAAATTGTCGCTCGTGCGTACGTACGGACTACCGTCTCCACGAACGCCATGAGATTCATTCTCCATCGTATCCATTCAAGAATAATTTTCATTTTATGACTAAAAATAATGTTTAGGGACTTCATATCATTATGGATATGAATAAGATACAACCTATGGATAACAAAAACAGCTTATGTAAAAAAACATATAAAAGAAAATGAGTAAGTGAATACCCGAAACGACGATAATACAAAAATATTATTAACAAAGAAATATTAAAAGATTATATATGATATAATATTTATGTATATTATTCTTGTATAATTTAATAAAAAATATTTAAATATTATAAAATAGGTTATCCTACCCTCTACCAAGGAAAAGTACAAGGTAAGGGTTTATTTCACAATCTCTTCATTATCCGAGATTGTTTATACGTAATTATCTACTGGGACATATTTATCATCCACATCCATGTTTCTTAAAAATGTATTTCAAAACATTTTTAATAGTTACTATACTATGGGTTAAAGTCATTTATACCCTTGTTTGACTTTTTATAAGATGTTTATAAAGTAATCTTTTCATCTTTTTCCAAACAAGGTCCTTTTTAACCTTTTCGACAAAATTAAGGTAAGAATGTATTTTTTTATCTTATACGGTGGGTGCGGCTATTTTCCGCCATTATAAAATCTTTGAAGCTTCCCTTAAAAGCTTATAAGAATATTCTCAAAGTAAATTTTTTATTTTACAATTATCAAACTTTTAAATTATTTCAAAAAAAGAGATATTTCTCTCAAATAGTTTTGATTTTATCTATATCAACATCCTTTGGTGGATTTTAAGCTTATTTGAAGTTGAATTATTATAATACAAAACTTCCATATAGTATTGAAGGTTTTGTGATATGTTTGACTATGGATGTGTTATTTTTATACCATTCATGGTTTATGGATAAAGTATTGACATTTCGTATGCTAGTTTTAATATGAATTTTTATGTTATGTTTAAACCTATTCATATGAGGAATGTATTGGACTTAATAAGTGACAGGTGGAGCCAGCTATAGCTCCTCGATGCATCAGTAGGTATCATGAGACAAACTGGTGTCTTGGCACAAGGCCTTGACAAAATATTATTAGTAGTCTTAGCATAAGGCCTTGACTATGTGGTTATGATAGTCTGGCATTATGAATTCCATCATTATGAAAGTGGTTATTGATTTTTCATGTGATTATTCGACTAGTAGAATATCCATGTGAATAAATTAAATGTCATTATTTCATTTCATTTTTGCTATATTTTGTTGAAGTTCAAGTTTAAAAGTCTTTTGTTTTAGTTATATATTTCCTTAAAAGTTTATGCTTATTTGTGAAAGTTTCCGCTATATTGTTATCCATACTGAGCATCTGAGATCACCCCTTTCTATGTTATATTTTTCCCAGGATGTGAAGAAGTATTTTATGACTGACCTGTAGGGATAGTCTGAGGGGATATGAGTGTGGACTATGGAGACTATGTTGTTGTAATTTTTCACTGTATGATGTAATGTAAAACTTATGAATGTATCTAGTGTTTCCAAGGCTACTAAACTAATCGGTTTTTCAAGACTTGATCTTTTGTGATCATGCCAATGTTATGTAATAATGCACCGACTCTGGGTAACTGGGGTCAGGCTGTTACAACATGAGAAGAACTAAGAAACCCATGATCATGAGTTAGTGTAGTATTATTCATGCTAAAAATGTTGATACACTCCTAGATTGGTGATCAATTTATCATATATTCTAACAAAAAGAGTATCAACACATGATACAATGTTTGATGGGTCATGTAGTTAACTCCTCAGCTGCGACACATAGTGAGTTAGGGAGGAAAAACTTGTGGATGATGACTATGAGATCTTATGTACTCAAATATACACTGGATATTCTCCTGATGGATTTATAATGGTGGGGATAACATCATTACTTTTAGAGGAAGCATGATATTACTAGTGATGCTGAATGACGAGGTTCTGAGATAGTTTCTTATATCTCCATTATCCTTACATCAAGGTGTGTAAAATTTGTACAAGGAACTCAGACATCAGTTTTGGTTGCTAGGGTTGAAATAAAGGAGTTATAGATCATTTCTCTCTATTCACTACATGTTAGTAAGTGAATGATGTGAACCATGTTTCACTGGGTTTAACTCAACCCCCTGAGGATATAGAACTAATGTGACATGAGATTTCCATGGAATTCATGAATTTATAACTATGTACTTACAAAAGAAATGAAGTCGTTAGGGTGATTGTATACTAGCTTACCTATTCTTCCTAATTATTATCTATTCAGGATAATAGTTTAGTATATATCTTGGGACGAATCTACATGTAGGAGGTAGTCTGGATCCATGGAGTTCTATCAACGATCTCTTCTGACCGTGATACTCACTACACATCCCGGTTGTGGAATGGAATATTGGAGGATATCAGGGTGTAATTACATTTGACCATAGAGTTCCACCCCCAAAAATATGGAAAGATAGATAGGGCCATGAAAGTCATAGAGGACATGCTTCAAACTTGTATACAAGACTATGGATATAGTTGGGAGGATCAACTACCACTGGATGATTTTTTGGAAAATAGAAGTTACCATACCACCATCGATATTTCATATTTTTAGACTCTATATGGGTAACCCTACATGTCACTACTTTTCTCTGCCATCCTAGGTGATTAATCACTAATGGGCCCAAATTTTTTTAATTCACTACATAAATGTTATAGATCACCTTGGAGTGGATGAAGACTATACAGAGCTATCAGAATGCTTAAGCCTATAAATGATGAAGTCCATTGGGTTTCAAGAAGGAAGGAAATATGTTCTTATAGGTTTCACCTCAATTTAGAGAATGTATATTTTTCTAGGGAAGAAATATGTACACAATATTCATTGGCCCTTTTCATATAATGCATCAATTTAGTAGTGTTGTGTACTGCATAGTTACACCACCGTAGTTAGACTGGGTACATGATGTATTCCACATGTCGTAGATGAGGAGTTACCTATATGACCAATCAAACATTATTGACATGGGAGAGATGGAAATTATAGATAGATATACCTTTTCTGAGTATCCTATAGAGATTGAGGATTTTCATGAGAGAATCCTCTATAGGAGAGTGATTCTTTAGTGTGTGTCTAGTGGCATCAATAGAATGTCCCAGATTGCACAATGGATTGAGAGGATCTAATAAATGCTCAAAACTCACATATCTTTGGGTAGCCCTTATTTGGGAATTTTAGGATGTAAATTCCCATGGTGGGGAGAATTTAGTGACTTGTATTTTCCCTTTATTATTTTGGATATTTTATAGACTATTTTCATGGTCAGACACTAAGAAGATGTGCAATTTTGAGTCCCGCTGTGCCCAGAATAATTGTTTGAAATATTTTAAATATATTGAATAGAACATGCATTTAGATTTTCTAAAAAAGTGGAATAAATTCTAAAAGTTTGACTGGATTATAAATTTAAGGGAACCGTAGAGTTCAAAATATGGGGTTCAACCAAGGCACGGAATAACTGTGGACGGTGTGGGTCGTTTGGGGAAACCTTATCACGACTGTAATACAGATAAAACAATTAAATATATTACTTTGTTTGTTTTTCAACATAGTAAACTTATATCATTTTTTAAAAACACTCTAATAAAAACATGGAAGGGATATCCACATAAGCATAGAAATTGAAGAGATCCATTGGAGTTGTTGTAGGAGATTCCATTGGTAGATGACGACTATATTAGAGATCGACAAATGGTAGGAGACAGAATAGAAGGATATATCCATGTATCATGACATATGCCCATTATATTTCATAAATAGATCTAAATAAAGGAAGGAAATTATTTTATTTGGTTTCCATCCATGTTATTTATTTCAACTACAATCACGTAGACATAGAAGAACAAATTGATATGTGGACCATGGTTTTTTCACGATGGGTTTATTTTAGGGATTTTTTGGGTATTTTTTTCAAAATTATAGATTCATCATTCATTGTTCTAATATAAATGAATCGAGGTAGACACAGACGTTGACCGAGGTCCATTCCTCTTGATTTTTCTTGTGCTTTTCTACCCCGATTCTTCGTTCATCATGGGAGTTATTCATTTGGCATGTGGGTTGAAACATATTGATGAATCGATTGTTAAAAACCTATTTTTGGCCCAATAATCTGATTTTATAGATCCATGATCAACATTAAATAGAAGTGTTGTGACTATGGAATCAATGATGTATTTGATGGTTTTGGATACCCGATTTCATGTTCTTCAGTGCACAATGAGTAATGGTACTAAATGGTTTTTTTGAGCGAGTTTGTTAGATGTATCCTATTATTCTTCATTAGAGAGGTTCATATGGAGAAGTTACTTTCTTGTACTAGTGAGACAGTCGCTATATCCAATACTGGAGGCATGGTAATGAACACAGAAACTAGATCTAAGAATATAAAAAACTCTATGATAGACAAAAATCAATTCAGAGCCACTTTCCATATGGGTCTCTCATAGTGGAAACTTGGTTTTACAGAGGAAGATAAGTTTCACATATAATTTAACCACATTACACTATATGTGTTCCTCTTTTTTGAGCTCGACTTGTACCTTTCCTGGTTTACAGGAATGGGTCAGAGTACATGGCCATAGGCACATTGTGTACTCCCGCACAGACATAACCTCTGAAAATGTACAAGGGATAAGCCATGAATTGGTAAACATATAGAGTACTTGGGAAACTGACATGCTGTGAACTATTAAATGGACATAGGCATGGGACTTGGGCTGTTTACGTGGGTATGACTCGGGGTCAAGGGGACCCGACATGTACCCTACTACATGTTGTGTACCCATAAATTTGTTTCATGGAGCCCTTGTCCTTGATATCTAGGATATGATTTATCCAGGTGTATTGCACATATCCAATACCTTAGGGTTAGTATGTAATCACCTATGACCCCAATGAAGTAAATCACATTAGTATGAATAATTGGACAGAGTTGTGGGAATCATTTTGTGAGGCCTGACGTGAGATCCTTTATTCATCTTCCTACCCCAAATGGTGTTATTAGTATCATCGTGACCAACACTATGTGGATGTTGATCATCTTCTTGGAATGTTAATATATATTTATTTGTTAGTTAACCCCATTTCCTTTGGACTGATCCCTATTTGTGTATCGTACATCCTCAAACTTTTAGTATAAAATTTCTATAGTGAGACCCAATTAGAATTACCACTTAAGAAGACATCATTATTGTTATCAAAATCACGAGTCTATTCTCCTGGACGTGTGATATGTGGAATCATTGAGCTATAATCCTATGCTAGCATTATAGCTATGAAATACCTTCTTGACTATGTGTCTCTATTTAGTATATATGGATATTCTTGTTATATGTTTTGTAGAAAAATACATATATAGAGATGAAAATATTATTTTCATGTATATTTAGTTGTTTCAGGGTGTCTTACTGGGTAATTTTAAACTGACCCCTACATGGTTGTTTCCCACACGTTTTGTTTCTTTTGAATAAGATGGGAAATTTGATTGTGTTATTGACTCACCTAGACTAGAGAGTGCTTAATGAGTCATTACAAATCTGAGTGTGTTACTATAACATCACGACAGTAATCACTATCTTAAATTATTGGTTGGATGTTATTTCAGAATCATTATGGGGTGGAGAGGCTGTGTTTTTTTTATTTACTTTTGGTTACTTCCTATCATACTATGGATGTGGTATTTTGATGTACACATGCCGGACTGTTCTGTTTTTTTACAATTCATCATTTTATAGGCCTAAATATGTGTGTGTGTGTGTAAAGGTACATAGGTTAAGGCCTCCCAAGATAGTGATATGGCTACACGATGCTAGTCTCTAGCCCATAGCCTATTGGACGTGGGCTTGGGGAGTCACATCATAGGGCCCCACTAGTTCGGTTAATTATACCATTTTCCCTTCATTGATATAACACACATTGGTATAGGATACTGACATCCAAATAGACCATAGTTCTTTCTTCTAAATCCATTATTATTATTCTTTCCTTATAAATCAATATTGTCTTCCAAAAAATAGAAATGTACAATATTCTTTCTCACAATATCTTTCAAATAAATCCTCAAATTCTAAAATCATTTTTTTCAAACTTATTTTCGTATAACAATCCATCATCTAATACCACAACATCCATTATAAAATCATGAAATAAAAAATATAAAACATAACATTTGAATTTGAAATTGACTTTTAAAATTATACTATATGTCCAATAGAAGAGTAAGACTTCTAAAAAGTACTCTAAAACAACATGGTCAATTAATGGTCATCAAAAAACCCTATAACCAATATCATAAACAACATTTTGGGAACACAATACCTCCAACAAGGATTTTATCCTCTATATCATGAGAATACAAAAACAAATCCCCAATTATAATAGAATAAAGATGATCAACTTACTATAGTTCTCTTAAAACTTGGTAGATATGTCATCCCAAAATCATACTATAATTCAAATGAAAAAATAAAATAAAATTGATAATAATTTTATGAAAAAGGATAAGAAAATAAAAGAATTTTAATTTTTTACTATGTAACACTTATTAGGGGGGATTATGTAATATATTTATTATGTTAATGGATGATGATTATAAATTCCAACAAATTTTTCCCTAAATCTTGAAAAACTGACTAAAAAACATGAAATATAGTAGATTCTATCTAGTGATAATTGTCCTACCATGTTTAAATCATTAGAGAGACTATGAAACTTCAACTAGATAACAATGTAATCTTATCACAATGCTAAAAAATCCAAAAAAAATAACAAATCTAGGTAGTATATATTAAAATCTACCAGAACCAATCATTAAATCATCCCTATATAACATTATATAGAACCCCTACATAAATAAATATTAAAAAACATTCATAAAAAATCTTGAATTTCATTATCAAAAAATGTTAAAATGTTTATTTGGGTATTTTCACATCATCCATCTGGATATATTAGTAACAATAGTTTACCAAAATTAAAAAAAAATTCTTCCACACTCCCTGCATTAATACATCCAAACATTGGTCATGATGCTACATTATCTCTATCAAATATATATATATATATATATATATATATTGAATCCCTCATTCTAGATGTTATTATATATAATTCAAAAAAATTCCACAATTACCATCCTATAAAGGAGGTAAAATGTTTCACCCTTTGGAATGAACACCAAGTATATTCCAACACTTATTTTTAAACTGTAATTATTATTTAGATAAAGAAATTACATAAAAATATTTTTAACACAATTCTAACCTCCCTAGTGATTTTCTTGTCATGCGGGGAGGACCACATGTCATGCATTTTCATGTATTCTGAGATGGATCATAAGAATCACAATTTTTGGTCTTATGATGGGAAGCTTATGTATCATAGTTTATAGTCTTATGATGAGGATTTTGTATTTAAATGTTTTATTTTTATATTATAGGGAAAATATTTCATTAAATTTATATTTTTTCAAAGAGGACTAAATTTTTTATAACTTATAAACATATGACATGAAATATACTATGATGATGCTTATTGTCCAATGATATCTACATTTTTACAATTATTTTTATAGCTTGATTGAAAGGTCATTATTTCAATATGGTTCTATATAAAAAAATTTATAAGAAAACTCTTGTTAGTTAGTGGCATGTTGAACTCATTTTCATTCTTGATGAATGAATTTTTGTAATTAGGCTAGATCATGTATGTGAAAAAACCTATAAGCAATTTAGCCTCTAATATAAAAGTTTTTTCATGGAAATTAATGGAATACATGAAAGTAATTCCAGTACCCCTTTATTTAAATACTTAGAAAAAACCTTTTATTGAATTATGAATACATTCTATTTTGAAAATATAATATGATTTAGAGGGAATATAACCTCTTCCTATAAAACCCTTCCAACTCATTCAATCAAGCTTTAAATTCTTAATCATCCATAAAATTGTCATATTTAATAATTCTTTAGATAATAGATAGATCATAATTAGCTTGATGACATATTATATGATTAACATGGAATACATGGTCACTTATTTGGTGATTCTAGCTAAATACAACTATCATTTACATCATACCAATAATAAAAACAATAAATCTCACAAAATAATCTCACAATCTTATGAATGGATTGTACAATGTATTTGAGGAAATAATTCATAGATATAATATACAATACTTATAATGAATTTCTCCAATATTGGATCATACTATAATTGTAACACCCTGTGATTTTAATATAATGTTACCTTTAAATAAGTCAATTTTCTCAATAACTTTATGCATAAAAAACAACAAACCTAAACATAACCATAGTTTATATAGACAGAATATAAAATATTTTGTGTGACTATTAAATAATATCAATTGAAATAGTAATAATTAATTGGGATAACTATATTATTAATAATACTATAATTTTAATATGAATGAAAATAAAATAGTTTTCCCAAGGTGACTAATATGAGAATTTCATGATAAGAATAGTATTTCTGTAAAAAAATTATTTTTTCATATTAAATTCTATTTCATGAATCATATGATTGATGATTTTTTTATATTTATAATTTTTCAACACAAATTTTGTTTTTAAATGATGTGAAATAAGAATAACATCATATAGTATTTAAAAATTTCTGTTTCATATATAAATGGGTTTCCACTATATTTTATTATTTTATTCAAAAATAAAATTTATAAAAGTTGGAATTCGAAAAATAATATAACAAAAATAATTTTAAAATTAAAATTTTAATATTAAAATTATTATTAATTTATTATGATTTTATAAAAGTATTTTTCTTAGTTGAAAAATCTGGGATTTACAAAAAGTATAATTTCCTTGATTTTCTCATTGAGTAAGAATAACAAAAATATTTGTGAAGCATTAATTTAATGAAATATGAAATTAACTTATAAAATTATAAATTTTTAAAATTTATTTGTATATAGAAAACATATATCAATCATTTTTTGAACAAAAATAATTTGTTTCCTTGATACAATAATGGTTTTCGTTCTTCTCTTAAAATGTAGTATTTTCATCGTGAGGTTCAGTTTTGGATTGAATTAGAAGCATAATATTTTTTCAATTTATAATAAAACTATTTATGTAATTAAATTTATTAACCATTATAATTTTATCTTGAATATAAATTAATTCATTTAAAATTTTATTTCTCTAAAAAAATATTTTCACATGATTAAATATACATATTTTAATATTATCATTTCACACAATTATAAATTTTCTATGATAATTTTTCTTTGTATTTTAAATTATTAGTATAGAATTTGGTAAAATGTTCTATACAAAAACAATAATTAAATTATATTACTAATGTTATTAATTTATTACTAGAGTAAATGTAAATTTAGGTAATAGTTAAATGCTAAAAAGTTCCCTAAAAATCTAAATTTCAATAAAAATGGAGTAGATATTGTTTTTCACCCAATATAATTTTCCACTCTTGTTTTATTCATTTTAATTACTTTGAAACATGAATAGTGACATTCTATGATTGGAAATTTTAAAGTTACACCCAAAATTAGTTGTTTCTTCACAAACAAAAGGGTACAAAAATCCCCATATCAAGTGAAAATTAAGCTTTGGATTACACATTGAACATATTCTATTTTTCTCTCCCCATAACTCTATAGATAAAATATATGTCCCATGAAACTCATATTCATACCAAGACCTTAAAATTCAAGGATACCCCAAAAGAAAATTCAAATCTTAATGTTAGTATTATCAACTACTTAGTTTTCTTATTAACTATTTTCATTCAATTTAATTCTAGAAACAGTACTATGTTGATATTATTTTCATTTTTATAATGAAAATTAATTTTATTATGGTTATCATCATTATTTAATCATATACCCCATCCATTATGAAAACAAAAACTGTTGTTCGTGCATTGGGCAGACTACCCCTACCATGACAAAACATGTTTATTTTGCTTCACCACTTTTTAAATTTTAATATAATATGGTAATAAAGAATAAATAAGATATTTATAATATTATAGTGGTTATTTTATAAAAAATGTGATAATTATATAACTATATAATCAACAAATGACCATAGTAAATTTTACCATTTAAAATAATCTTACAAAGAGAATAGTATCTTACTCTAATTTTGTATAATTTTAGAATCCATTAATAATTAATTTGTATTATCAAAATAATAAATTATAAAACTAAACACAATTAAATAAGATAATTTTTATTCAATTATGAGGATATTACAACAAAAATCCACATAATCACTCATAAAATATTGGAATGTTCATGTTTTGGTCAGTTTAACCACTCAATTGAACAATACTATAAATTTATATCTAAATGAAAATTGGAACAAAAACCATGTATTATGTTATATAAATGGGTAATTAATGATTATTTTTTGGTTATAGATGTTTTTAATCAATATTTTATTAATTAATTAAGAAAATCATACCTTTATCATCCAAAATCAACAGAACAAGAATCTTATCGATTTCATATTCAAGGAAAAAGATTAAAACACACTTGGATAGAATTTAAAACACTATAAATAATTATAAATCATCTATATGATATATTCTTAATAATATATATTTAATGGAAATTGAATGAGGAATGAACATGGACACATATATTATGTAATTGGTACAGATGATCAAAACATTAAAAACATAATGAGGAAAATCAGTAGAATTCAAACAGAGAGTATCTTGATAAAATGAGAATAAGTGAATACATATATTGGTATGATTATGAATTATGTGATTAATATATCTATGTTTATGTTACCCGATGTTAATTTATGTTCATCTATGTTTGAACATATAAAGTTCCACCATGTGAGGAAAAAGATGGGCCTCTGTCCCACACCAACCATCATCTAATACATATTCATAGAAGGACCGTTTTACGGTCCAATGAAATGGGAAAGTGAACTGATTTGTGGTTATCTGTTTATGTTTATGATAGTGGATGGTGATTCTTCTAAAATGGTGTAAGAAAATTCAGTAAAGGAGAATAATATGGAAAGTACTGAATTAAGTAGAAATATGGACCCTAGAAAACCTTTTAAGGAGGGGGATCATTCCTCATTGACATCATCATTTTTTATAAACCACATTTTCAAACCTCTACATTAAATAATCATGTAGAAAATTATTTATTTATATAGTATCTCTATTTAGGGTCATTTTTGTACATACTAATTACCAATATAGTTTATAATATTATACACCAACCTGTGATAATCTTTCACAAAAAATATATCCTTGAACATAAGGATAAATAAAATAGGTCACAACACTGGACAATTATAGGTATTTACTCAAATGGTTTTGAGGTAACTCAATATAGAGATATCCTTATATATGAGTTTCCGAGCGTCCCCTATGTCATTAATGTTGATACCTCAATCTATTTATACCTTATGAGTAATGATATAATTTTTTAGGGTAATAAATACACTAGAGAGGAAATAATTTATTATGGGGGTTGAATGTGATTGACCATAATTTTAATATAATATTACCTTTAAATATGTCAATGTGTTTGATATTGTGAACCTCATATAATACTAAAATTAAATAAACAGTGTTTTATTTTGAAAAAATATAAATTTTTTATGATTGTCTCTTAAAACCAAAATATTGAATTATTAGTATAGAATATAAGTAAATACCTTATGAATTAAATAATACTCTTAATATAAATGAAAACAAATCAGTTTACCTAAAATGAAAAATAAGATCATTTATTATTAAGAAAATTATTTTCTTAAAAGAATCATTTATACAATAAAAACATATATGTCATGAAAAATAAGATTACATATAATGTTTTAAGCTATTAATAATTTTATAAAATTAATTTAGTTGGGAAATTATATTAAATATGAAAACGATCAGTCAATATTTTAATATTTCAATTAAAATATATTTTTTATTATGTTATATGATTTTATTAAAAAATTAATTGTTTAAATTATGGTATTTTTTTTAAAAAAATAAAACATATTTAGAAATTATATTTATCAATAATGGATTTGTATGATTTTTTACCATTTTCAAAAATAGTTTATTTTTATTTGAAAAATTAATGATTTAAGAAAATTATAAATTCCATGATTTAATCACTATGTTAGAATAAACTAATTTATTTGAGAACAATTAAAGTTATAAAATATGAAATAAAATAAAAAATATGATTTTTATATATTCATTAAACATATAAAACTAGGTGTAATCATTTTTAAGTCTATAGTTATATGTAAAACTAATATAAAAATTGGTTTTTATTTTCCCATTAAATGAAGTATATTATAGGTAAAGAATAATTTTTATTATCTTTTAAAACGAAAAACTTTTTTTCATTTCATTATAAATAAAATTATAGATTTAAAATGAGTAACCCAATTAATTTTATCTTATATAAATTAAAATATTATACCAATTTATTTATAGTTTTTTATGAAATTACTTGTATTTAATTTAAAATTACTTTTCACAAAATTAGAATTGTATTTTGATAAAATAATTTTGAAATTTTAAATTATAATTATTAATGTAAGTATAAATTTAAATAATAATATTTTTCATTAATATTAATTAATATGATAAGAAATTAATTACCATGGTATTTGTAAATTAGGGATAATGTTAGAATTTAAATATAAAATCCCAAAAATATAAAAAAATACATAATAAAGTAGTAGATGATGTCTTCATGAACCCAAAAAATTTCCCTCACCTCTTTTTTGAATTTTGTGGAGTTTGAAACCTGAATAATAACATCCCATTATTTAAAATGTTATGTTTTCTCCCAAAACAGCTCATTCCTTCACATATAAAAGGGTAACATCATCAACACATCATGAAACACTTCCCCTTAAAATATATCCATGAAAATAATCCCATTTCTCACTCTATAACTCTATCCAGGGAATCTATTCCCATGGTCACTCATCGTATGCATAATGCTTTCAAATTCAAGGAGACTTCCTAGGAAATTTCATGTCTTTGACATGGTTATTATCAACTACATAGTTTTCATTTAAATTATCTTCTATAAAATGTTATCTAGAAACACTAGTATAATAATATAATTATCATTTATATGCTATAACATTACAATATTACTGTTAATATCATCATTTATTACAATACCCCATCCATTATGAAAAAACATTATAACTATTTTATGAGGACTACGACCTCTATTATATAACATGTTTTCTTTTCCTTTACTGATTTAAAATGTTTTATATACGGATGATAAAAAAGTATCAATAGTATTCTTGTAATATAATTAACTTCATTCTATATAAAATTTAATAACAAATTAATGATACAACCAACAAACAATGTTTGACACCTTCATCGTTTAAAATAAATATTTGTATAGAATAATCCCTTATCAAAATTATATAATGTTATGAAATATATTACATCATATTCTATGCCCATAAAATTCTTTTAAATAAAACAAACAAATAGATAATAGTAAAATATTTCCACTTTATTGTTATTTTTTTACAAACCCACCACAAAATCATTTATTAAATCATTGTATGTTTGTTTTTGAATAGTTTTAACAACATAATAGAAAAAACCTCTGAATTTATATATTGAATAACTACAGGAATGAAAATAATAATATAATATGATATAAATGTGTAAATTAGTATTTTTGGTTATAAAGATATCATTATAATATTAAATTCATTAATTGAAAACAATATATGATAATAAATAATCACTAAAACAAGAATGATACTGATTTCATATTAATGGATAAAAATTAAAACATGAATAAATAAAATTTAAATAAATAAAATAAATATAAATTATTAATAACATTAAATTTAATTATATATAAATTATTAAAATTGAATGAAGAATTAATAGAGACAATTTTATTCTGAAACTTGTATAAATGATCAAATCATTAAGCACCATATGTGGAAAATCATTAGGATTCTTGTAGGTATTAGCTACATAACAAGATTATAAAAGAAGATAGATTTTTAAGGTAATTAATAATTTTTTTACACTTATATATTTATGTTATATGTGGATATATTATGTTCATTGAATTCATGATATTAGGTAAGGTATTTTGTCTCAATTTCCATTCCATCGAAGAAATATTGCTTTTAAAAATATCATTTTATTTTTTGGGTGTATATATAATAAATTTTGATAATTTTTATGCAATCCATTTTAATTAATTGTATGTTAATAGGAATTTCATGTTTTAACTCACAAAGGCCTCAAAAATATTTGTTACTGAAGCCACATCGCTTTTACTTATCTTATTTCTAATTCTATTGGACATATAATAAATTCTATGAAAAGATTTTCCATTGAATGTTGTATTCTATTTCCATGGATATATTATACCATGACACATCTATTTTAATGAATTTAATATGCAAAACATGATCCCTTATTCAAGTATCTAGTGAGTCGGTTATTTCCCTAGTAGTGAGGATTTTTCATAACTCAATATTCAATCATTGAGTTAAATTTGTTCATTGAATGTATTTTATATAAGTATTGTACATTATACCCTTTGATTATATTATTTTTTAATATAACATTGGTTTTTGTCAATATAAATTATCACAACATAAAATATTTAGAAAAAAATATAATCTTCTCAGGATGTGTCCTTTTTAAATAATCCACCATTTTTTTCCAAATGGATTATGATCATGTTATTCTAGTATTTAAAGATTTATATACTCATTATTCAATATGCAATGAACATCACAATTTACATAACATTGATTATATAATGTTCACCTAAAACATATGATATAATTTTTATATTTGGTAAAGCATTGTAATTCAATATTTTTTTATTCAAATACATTTGATAATTATCCTATTGAAATTTTATTGTATATCTATACATAATCTTCTATCAGATGGAATAAGATCGTGTTCTCCATTTAATTTACATGGGGAAAATTATTTTCATTATTTATGTGGATTTTTAATTTTTAATGATTATTGGGAACATAGATAGTTTATTGTTTATTTATTTACTCTTATGGAAAATTAATTAGGCTTAAATAATTGATGGCTGGGCCTTGAAATTATATAGCCCCTCGATTCATAAAGAGAACTCACCAAAAAAATAAGTTGGAATTTATTGTATTCCTCTTTTAATATCATTATTTTGTATTTTTGCATGGCCCTGTAAACTATATGTATTTAATGTGTCTCGATGAAATGTAATGAACATGGTATAAGGATTTATTACCAAGTTCTTGATGTATGACATTAAATATTCCATTATTATTCTATCAGTGTTATTGATATCTATGATTTTATTTGTCATTGTGAATATAACATAATTTTAATTTCTTGTTGATTGAATATTCAGGTTGTTTGCCTATTACTTCTATAACTTTTATTTCATGTTTACTCAATTATTAGTTTACTTATATGTTTCCCATAATTAATATTGATCTCACCACTTTTCATATTTCATTTTACAAAGATAAAGTGAATGGTAGTACATGAAACGTGTATATAAGGATAAAATGTGTGAATTAAGTTTAGGGATACAATGAATAATTTCTTGAATAAACATGTTTTATATAATATTGGAAAAAAATCCATTTGACACAAAGAATATTAGATTTATTAGGTTATGTTTTTTTCGTTTTTCTATATACATCTAAACCTAAAAATTTACTTTATGTGTAATATATTATAATAGAATTTTTATTTATTAATTTAGAGTGGTTTTATATTGGATTTATGTGTTGGTATCAAGGACTGTAATATATAGTATGTTTTTATAAGACCCAGATCAAAGAGTTTTTCATGGGAATCACAATAATACCTTTTTGAATTCTCATGAGATATAGCCATATTTCTATCCTTGTGAAGGGAAACATAAGAAAGTGTTGAGCTAAAATGAACAGTAAGGGAAATCCTATCAACATGCCATCAAGAGTTATATCATATGTGTATGAAAGAATTTGATCATGGGAGAAATATTCTACAGAAATGACTAATAATCATAATGATTTATCTATAAGTGAAGATGGAAAGGGATGTAATCTCAACAGAACTTCACATACAATGGAAAAGAGTGTGTAAATAGGATATAAAATATAATTTCCATGGATCATATACATAATTATTTGACAGTGAATTTTGGAATTGGAGGAATCATATGTATTTATATTATTGTGAATATATCTTTCTATATATTGTTTTTTCTCATTCCAGTGAAAGTAGTTATTATATAACATTTTCATGCTGAATTGTGTGAATATAGTCAATCCTCAACATTTTTAGGCTTAATATTGTGAACATAGATAGTCTCTATCAATCTATTTATCCACATCACTACTTCATTAAGTATAAAATTTTAAACAATGAATTATAAAGTGATATAGT
Organism: Viscum album; assembly: GCA_963277665.1. Classification (NCBI taxonomy): domain Eukaryota; kingdom Viridiplantae; phylum Streptophyta; class Magnoliopsida; order Santalales; family Viscaceae; genus Viscum; species Viscum album. The sequence goes on from OY728125.1 coordinate 1,717,505,372, forward strand.
AACTCACCCTACGACAACAAAACATATTTGTTCCACAAGAAAATTATCATTCAAAATATCATGAAAACCCATGGGATAGAAAATGGGTTTCATTTTTTGAAATCTTAAATAATTCATTGATTGATAAAAAGTTTTTCACAAAAAATTATGATGATATCACTAAAATTGAATTGAATCATGTAAATTAGAGATACATAAAATTCAAACACCCCCAGTGGATTAGTTCCAAATAAAAATTTTATTCTTTATTCCTTAAAATTAGTTTCCAAATAAATAAATCCCAAATATAAAGTTTGGAAAATTATTCTGAAATCATAAAAGAGTTTTTATAAAAAAAATTTATATTCAGCATAAATTTAGTTGTTATGATTACATTTAATGGTAATTTATTTACTATGAAGAAAAAAACATTTAAAATTTTTTCATTAAGCTGGTTCACAAATAATAGAGAATTTAAATTTCATAAAGGTTATAAATGTGCAGTATAAAATAGATAAACTAATTTTAAAAGGATGGAAAACCCCTTTTGGACATTTTGAAATAACCCTGTGGTAATCCCAATTTGAAAAAAGAACAAAAAAACCTAATTTTAAATTGGTGATAATGTAAATATTAAGGTAACATCAGTTAAAATTTAATTATGTTTCCAATAACAAATATGATCCTCATAGGGATGAAAAATCAAGATTGTGTTAGAACAATCAATTAAAAGAGTTGTAAATTACTATTAAAAATTTTAATTTCTTAAGAAATAATAGACTCATCATTTAACAATGGATTGATGGGAATATTGATTGGGCTACAATGTAATCTGTAAATACCACATCAATCATCATAGTGTATAATAATTAAATTTTGAGTCATTATATTCAAGGAGTGATTATGATTGATGAAAAATATTTTAGTGAAAAAACACATTACCTTTGTTACCACTTACATGAATGTTCTATAACATCCTAAAAACTAGAAAAATAATCATAATTATATATTTTATAATGATATTCATAGAAATACCATTTTATATAATTCACTTATTATTATTTTCTATTATAATATTTGTTAGTTATCTAATATTATTATCATCCAGTGTTATTAAATTTAATAGTTTCACACAATATATTTGATTTTAAATTTTGAACTCATTATTTTATACCATGTTTTTCATTTCTAGGAAATATAATCAACTAAAATATATTTTAAATAATGACACTTAATTTTATAATTCCTTTATATTTGGGGTTTTTATGGTTCTTGATGATGAAATTTGAGATTAATTGTTTTTCAGTTATTTATAAATAATGATGGATTACCTAATAATAATCATTAATTCAAATGTTACACATAAATAAAATTATTAAATATATTTATTAATTTATTATAATATATATTTTAAAAATTTTAATTTTACAACATTCAATAAAGGTGGATGTGAAAGATTGATAATATTATTCCATGGATGTGGTAGTCTGTACAAATGTGCGCATAATGATTTAATTTCCCAAAAATGTATAAAAAGGGTTAATATGGTTTATTATTTTTAGGAGCTAATTTTTTTTATAAATTTAATAATTATATATTAACTTACTTATTAGAAGCATACATCATTGGTGGTGATGAAAAATGAAAAAAAAATTATGGTGGTGGTGGTAATCCACAAAAATCAAATGATTTCTCATTCTACTTTTCTTAAGTGTTATGAAATAGGATGTTAGTATTTATTACCATAATAAAAAAAATTAAATTTAAAATAAATATGGGAGTCATATTATTATATTGGAAGATTAAAATTTCATATGGAATGATAATATGAAATAATGTTAGCGAAATGATTGATCTTATGTTTAGAAATTTAAAATTTCTTGGAGGATTTCTTCAAATGGAATAAATGATGATACTTTTTTCCAACCAAAATATTGTAAGGGTTAAACAATGTGACATGGTAAGGAAGTATGGAATGTTTTTGAAGTGAATCCAAAATTTTATTAACTTATTAAAGGTGTGATGAGAGGTCCCTTTTATTGGTGTTGAAAATATCATTTTTCAAATATTTAAACTTAATAAAACTAGAGAACATGATAAACATGTGGAGTGGTTACAAAGTAATATTTTATTGAGTGGTGGGTTATATAAGGTCTATGATATCTACACCACTAAATTAGTAATATTTTATTATTTTTCAATCTATTTATGTATTGAATTATTAATTTTATCATTGAAATTTTACCACATTAATTATTTTTTAGAAAAGAAAACATAGATTTTATGACAAAAAATAATGTTTTCATTATTAGATAACTTTGAAAGAGTTATTTTAATTTTAAAATCCATTTAGTTTGATTAATTTTATAAATATTTCATAAAGTAATTCTAACATAATAACAGTATAATTTGTATAAATAATAGTTTGAGAAAAATATTATATGTGTTTTAAAATATCATATTTTGGTTTATACAATATAAACAAAAATAAATTATAAAATAAATATTTTTTAGAAATAAATTTAATAATTTTCAATTTCCAACTTATATACAAATAATTTCATAAAAGTTGCAACATGAGTATATATGACTATTCAACTAGAAATTAGTTTTTTTAAAAAGAATATCAAAATTTATTGAAATATAATTTAATCCATATAATCTGCTAAAATATTTTGATTTTATCTTTTTCAAATACTAAAATTTATCGATTTATATTTTAAATAAAATCCATGCATGTAAAGAAATAATATTATTATTGAAACAAGATGTTAGAAAATACTACGTGTTTTAACCAAATTATCGTATCATTTTATAATGTAAAATATTTTAATATATTTATTCATATATAATAATATTTTAAAAGGGTCGAATTTAATTTCTTAGTATATAATATAAAATACTAATAAAAACTTTCATTGAAAATAATGAGTATTTTTATGCTAAATATGATTTAGCAAGTAAAATTATTAAATTATATCCTAAAATTTAATTTTACTACTCGATTAATATTAAAATATTAATTGCAATTTTTATATACACTATATCATAATTTAAAAAATATATTAATAGCTATTCCAAACAAATAATTGAATATATCTATATTATATTTTAATTTCATATTTTTATATTATTATGAGTTATATTTTTAAAAAATTTACTATATATAAATACACAAAATCCATATACCTATAAGATATATGAAAAATGAAAATATTTTAATGGCCATATTTTCAATGAACATATTATAAACAACCATTTTTTCAATGAATAGATATTTTAATGTATATATTTATAATTAATAAATTCATTACATTGACATTTCCCACTTCAAATGTTTGTATTTTAGATCTCACTACCTGATTTCCCCTTTCATGTAATTCTTCTAGAATTTTGGGTTTGTTTTAGTATTGGTTATTCATAAAGATGATGGTGGCCTAGGGGAGTTTATAGTTATAAATAAGTTATTCTATTCAATTAATTTCCACCATTCCTTTTTTATTGTATTAATGTATGATACCATCCCTAATGTGTAATAATACATTAAATGTGATATATAGTTTCATATAACTTCTTCTCAATGTTATATTATAATTGAACTACGAATAATTAAATTTTTACGTGTCTTTAATGGAATAATATCTAATATTTTATTATTATTTTTGGATGTATAAAGTAAAACTATTTATAATTATAGGAAAAAAATTAATGGTTCCAGAAACCAGGGATATTACATTCTTCCCCATTAAATAAATTATGTCTTTGGAATTTTATTCATCACATTCCAATGATGATAGAATATGGTCGATTAATGGTACCCATAAATCTGTGTATAATTTCTAGAGAAATTATATCATTACCAACTTATGTGACATATATTTTTCCTCATAATTGGCTTGTCCCTAATATTCCGTTTTTATGTAACCACTTAATAAAAAAGTTTATCACTAATCATCATTGCATCAATATAATTTCATAGGTTGATATAAATTGTAAATACCATAATCAATAAAATATTTATTCCTCCATGTAGAGAGGAGAATCAATTCCCAAAATCACATTGCATGTATATATAGTAAATATAACATGATTTTCATAAGGAAAATTCCTAAAAATATAAAATTGGAATTCAATGGTCATACTAATAGAATATTTATCCAATAATAAAATAATTCTGAATTTTATTTAAAAATATTTGAAAAAATCATATATGCACTAAATTTCTTAAAATAAAATTCTTTCAAGAAGATTAAAACACTTCATTGAAGGGTATATTAAACTAATATATTTGCATCATATTTGGGAATAATGTTTCCTAGGTATTCCATTGTCCTTGTAGTCTTGCAGATTGGTTATGATTATATTCTTTGTTGGTCAATGGATTAAGGAACTGACATGGATATTTCAAAATTAAAGAAGCATAATTCAATGAACTATCAATTTTATATTAGGATTAAATTTATTTAAATAATTAATGTTAACAAAACACATTATTTATCCTTGACTATTTGATGAAGAGTGACCATATCTCAAAAAAATAATACATCATTCAATCTCATCATGTAAATTATCTAACTTATTATTTGTTCATTTTTATTATGATGTAAATTTAATATTATTTCAGTCAACATCTTCATCACATGGTCATTGATGACACTCCAACCTTATCTTTTTTTTTGTGTTTTCAACATTGACTATATTCACATTATTAAGAGTATTTTATGATATATGGTGTGGAATAATCAATAGGTTTCTCACTCCAGAAAGCAAAATTATCCACCATTAGTGGATGTAGTCCCCATATTTTCCCTCAATATTATGGTTCCATCTAGTTCAATCAATTATTAAAAAAAATGGTTAACATCAGTCATGAAATAATATATATATCTTGGATTTTACAAATCAATATAATAAAATTGATTCATCGTTAAAAAAATATACCTTTATCATCTAATAGGAATTTTATTCTATCAGTTCAAATAATATAATATTCATTAAAAATAGGATACATTAACTTGTGTTATCTAATAATTTTCATTCAAGTCCCTCAATGTAATTATAAAATAAATCTTTTATTGGGAATTTTAAAGATATAGTGATCAACCAAAGACTATTTAAATAGAGTGTCTAGTCAGGAGTCCAGTCTTAGGCCCACTAATTTTCCACAAATTTGATGATCATGTCAATGCCCAACCAATTTTTTGGGGGTAATTAAACCTTAGTGAATATGTGATATAGAATTATCTACTTCAAAAATGATAACCCTAGAGTCCAGGATCAACCAAAGAATCTATCACGATGAATTGGGATATAATCACTATAGAAAGTAGTTTCTTCTAGTATCTCTTTATCTTATCTTTATAGTTTGATAGATCATCATGTAATGGTTGGATCTAGACTCAGTTTTATGGGATCTAATTTAAAGTTTCTGTTATTAGATGTCACTTTAATTGTTCATTGTTGGTGTTCTCTGTTGTGGGTGTTGTGCAATAGGATCCATTGATTTAATGTTTGGTTGTTCCATATGTAGTTTTCATTCAACTGAACACCTATATTTTTTGTTTTATTTATAAATTCTATTTAAATGATACATAACCATTTCTTTTTGATGATACTATATTTTATTTTAAATGGGCATGAGATTGGAGAAAAATCCCAATTTCAAAGGAATAGAAATTATGGGGTGAATTTTGTTAAAAAACATGCATTATTTTGAAATTGTTTTGATAAAATGATTTGATATTGATCTTGATAAAATTTAATAAATTGGGACGTTATTTTAAATGGAATAGATTGATGGAAAAAATGATTTTATTTTGAAATGAGATTTCATGTTGAAAAATGAAATTGGGAAATTATACTATGGAATAACTTGAAATGATTGATGTAAAACAAGATGAATTTATTAAATAATTGAAGAAAATGTTATCATGGGTATTTATTGGTTATAAGGACAAGAATCCTAGGATATTGCCTCCATTAATATGTATTGAAGATAAAAATTATTACTTCCAAAACTATGGAGTCCATTCCTATAATGGGTTCATATTTCATCCCGATTCACATTGTACCGAGGAAAAAAGTTGTTCGATGGACAATATCTAATTTATTTCAATTATAGTGTTTCACATTGGTTTTATCATTTCATTTCAACATGATTTACATCATGAAAATTTTTAGTGGGCAAGATGGTTGTATCGGGACATGGCAGTGTGTCCTTTTTATATTACAAAGGAGATGCCATAGTTAAATTCTCATAGAGGATGATTGCAGGGGGTTGATTGACTGTGAAATTGGCCCATGTAGTGTACAAAGTCCATTTATGGTCTCAAATGGGTATATTCACAAATCCAAAAACACACAACAAACCTTTTATCCATGATTCATTGACATAATTTCCAAAGGCCAGTGCCTATTGAATGATTTGGCCAATGAAACTTAAGGACTCCCTTAGTCGAGAGGATGGGATGTCACGATTATCACACCCTTTTAGGAGGAATTGTTTCCTACTATAGGACTCTTTTATATATTTAATATATGCTCATATGCTCATGAATCCTTGGTTTTTTCTCAAGAATTTTTCCATAGATTACCCCTAGGTTGCGAGATCAATATGAAATATACATGGGTTCAAAATCATCTGTATGTATCTAAGGTTCTCCATTGAAAAATAAATTTGTATGTATTCAAGGATATTCATCAATGTTACTCATTTGTGGAAACATTATTTATTCTCTGGTCTTTTATCGAGATGATGACGAGTTGATCTGAATGATGAGGAACTCCAGAGTTTATCATCATCCAAAGGGGGAAAAGAGATTGTTCGGATATTGGGATCAATCCCATAAGATGGGCTTCCTACGTATCCTCGTGAGATGAATATATTCCACATAGTTCGGATTGAGATGGGGCATAAAAATTCTAGGATGCATTTTTATGTGGGCATGAATGGGGATTACACATGGGAGCTGCCCATTTTTGAGGAAGAAGTCAGAGCTTTATTCTAAAGAAGATACCCAAACGAGATTAGGGGTATTTTATTGGGACTTACTTTTTAAGGGAATTTCCCTTGAGCTTAGGCCTCAGCGAGGCATCATAAGTTTCAGGGTCAGAGTAGGAATCAGATTTCTCAAAGATCATTGAATTTGGGGATTATACCTAAAAGGAGGCCCATGTTTTTGGTACCATGGTGATGATATCAAATCACAATGATTTGAATGTTTGGTTGGGGAATACACCTAGAAGGATTACCATGTTTTGAGGCTATGTGAATATTACTATCATCACCATCCTCTAAGACCATGTGAGTTATTGTCGGTGTAAGAAACAAGAGGAGGTAGTGGATCTAAATATCACATGTACCACACAATGTGTTGATAGATGGCACTGAAGCCCATTGGGAGAGAGAGGGGGGATTTAAATGTGCCAATTTCCTCTCACTTTTTGATATCTTGGATAGTCACATTTCTAAATATATCTATACATGTCTTGGGATATGCCTAAGTAAATCAAGAGTTCCACCACCAATGAAAAGGTCAGGGAATTACCTCAGAGAGATCACCCTAAATTGAGTTATCGAAAATGGGTAAAGCATTTATTCCAATTAAATCAGAAAGAATTATGATCCCTTTGTCTTGTTAGTGGTCCCTCATTGAATGGAAAAGCCAATTATTACCCTTGATCCCTATAACATGATGTTTTTATGAGTATTCCAAGGTTTTTCTCTAGGTTTCCAAGGGAATGTAAACATAATGACATTCTCAAGGTCCACAATCTTTCTAGGATTACCCATGTTACTCCACTTACCATGGGAATGTAAAATCTGAACGATGCATTGATGCACGTGATAGTTCTAACATATGTGTCATGTGGCTTTGGAGGAGGCCTTGGCCTAATGCCAATGGATTAGTTGAAATAGGGGATTTGGAGGATGGAATGGAAATAGAAGTGCATGATCTAGACTAGAAGGCGGAAAGCCTAAAGGTACCCAATTCCACAAACCACCTATTCATGTGGGTTGGAGTACCATCCACATGGTGCATTGCTATTCGGGTGGAGGGGTTGTCCACATATTGATGTTGTATGTAAACCTAGAGTTTATCTGCATACTGAGGTGGTACGTAGGCCTTGATGTCATCTGCTTACAAAGGTGGTATGAAGACCTAGATGTGGTCCATGTACCGAGGTGGTATGTGGTGATGAAGTCCATTCATGTAGAAGGACGCTATGTGGGGAAGGGTGTTTTCCATATATCGATGTGCTATGAGGTATACAAGATTAGAAAATGGGCATCGGCACCCCAGTTCATTGGAAGTTCATCCATGAAGGGAGAAAAATTCATTGTTTTTCGATTAGGTTAATGATTTTTTGATATTATTATGCACTATTTATTTTGTGGTTTGTGGTTGGTTTAGACCTGTTGGAATCTTTTCACGATTTTTTACTTTTCCATTTGTTTTTCTTCAATGTCTTCTGTCCATTGAATCCATGCTCCCACAAAAATCATACCTCCTTATCGGATTCCTTTGGGGTCCTTTAATAGGTTTTCAAGGAAGGTTTATCTATGGGTCAAATGAAACCTTTTGTAGAACACATGGTGAAATATCTCAGCATGTATATGACTCGATCAACTGAGGTTTGCAGGAAAGTGGTTCAGGGGGTCACAGTTCATGGTGGCATAAATCACCTCCTAAATCCGACAAATGACGTAGTTCACAGGACTCTGCTGACCTCACCACCTCCGCAAACTATGTCTGCGAGGATGGTGTGCAAGGGTGTACTTCTCCATCACATTTTCACCAATGAAATGATTTCTCAGAGAACGATGTCATTCTTCATGTATTTCATGAACTTCATAGTTCACTGGCCAACACCTAGTGGGGAATAATTTCTTGGGCTACTTGCGTATCATTTGGTTCATGGTCAATACCATCCATGTACTATTCCAGTAAATTACTACACAAACCAATTTTTTCCATTTCGAAATTCGATATCATCAATCTTCTTCTCAAATTTCCCATCGAAACTATATCTTATTCCTTTATCAATTTTTTTTGGTAGTATTTACTATCCAATTATGGTGTTTTTTGGACCCTTCTAATGGCCTTTATCAAAATGGGGTCCAATTGAAATTAATAGAAGGATATTCAGATGTAGAATGTGTTCCTGAATTGAACTGGTTAGCGGTAGAAAGGTGGACCTAATGGGGGACCACTCCAATATACAGTGGAACATGTTTCATGTAATTTACCGTATTTCTCTGTGAAATTCACTCTATATATTATATCTGTTTTCCATGCTCTTTCATACCATCTTCTTCGTAGGCTCCATCAACCACGAATCGTGCTTCACCTTCCATGAACTGAAATCTCTTCATGGTTGCATTCATCTGTGAACTAAACTTTTAAATCTATGAACTGAAATTTAGTTTTAGAACTTAAAACATTATTTAATCACATTATAAGACTACCATTTCCTATGTTCTGTATGCAGAGCCTTACTAAGTAGACTTCTTGTAGTCCTTTTTCAATTGTTTGTCTTTTTCCCTAGAATTTTGTTTGACTAACTCATGTTTATGATCTTTTTAATGTTGGATAATGTCTCTTCCTCTTAATTAAATAGAATAGACCATGAGGAGGTAAGTTATGGATGAGAATTATGAAAACAACATTAGTTCCTACATATTTGTTTAAGAGGGTATTCTTGGAGACCATCTTTCACCATATCTCACAGCCTATCCACTATCTTTCAAGTTGCTGCATTACAACTTTGGCCTCTTAGATGACATTCCCTTTCCATTGGCCAATAACAGTACTCCTATTATTCACCTTGAGGCATCCCAAGGGTATTATTTGGAAAATATTTCTTCAATGGGTGAACATTTAACCACTTTTACTAAATATAACATGTTCACGATGAGAGGATCTTTGTTGAATCATAGTTATCATTGTCATCGTAACATCATTTTGAGGTCAGTCATCCGGGAGTAACCATCCATTATCAATATTTCTTGAGAGAATCTCAATAGTGGGTGGCGCATCAAATTTGACTTTTAATCATTATGTTTCTTATTTGATGAGTGGACCTAGGCATTCTGGGTGTATCATATTCTTTTGGAGTCCCCTTTCTAGTTGGAAGAAGAAAATTGTATTAGGAAGCATAGGTTTTCCAATTTGCAATCTATTCAAGAGGTGAGATGTTTCTCGAACTGATTATCTATTGGAATTCAATCACCAATAACTTCCACAAATTTCACAAGGAGGATGGGTTTAGTTTAGAAGAAATCCATCAACATAGAGGGATTCCTGTTCTAGTCCACATGTATGATGAGTTTCATCCAATGGACAACTCCGAAAGGAATGTGAAAAAAGTATCTCTACTTACAAGGAATTTATTATTCAAGGTGGAGGGATTACTCAATCAACCCCTCCATTCTTGTTATATTATTTCATTCCAAAATTGGATTGGGATTTTCTTGAAGTAGAAAAATCCTTGGAAGAGGGTTCGCTCCATCCAGGAAAACCCAACTCAACCATCATGGAAAATACTGGGCTCATATTGTGCCACCCTCAAGACAGTTTGATACAACACATGGGGGAAAGTAATTCATTGAGATGTACCTCCTAATATCATATTGGAAGGTTTCATTACTATGTTTTTGAGTGGATGATTCTTCTCCTCCCATGATGTTTATACCAGTGTTAGGTCTTGCAATCTGATGATGTCAGCTACATTAGCAGAGGGAAAACCCATTAACATGGTAATTCCTAACCTCACCTAAATCTATGAACTGGTAGGGAAGATACAAGATGGGAATCCCCCACATCATCTTTGAGGATCGTTTCAATTTTTGTATGGATGGATGGAAGAGCATTTCTCCTACTGTGAGTATTGGCATACTGTGAGGGTTCCTCATTTTAACTTTGGACAAAATCTTCTCATCAATTCCTCTATTCATCCACAATAATTGAGTATTTATGATGTAATAAAATTGTTGAGGGATGTTTCTCAGTTTTTCTTAATGGGTTTTGTTGTGTCCCATAGATTCATGAGGGATAACAGAAGGGGCTCTTTAAAAGAGAATAATTATGTCATTGTGCTTTGGGATGGAGTTTTATCCTCTCGTATAGATGTAGTAAACATATGTGAACCCTACACTCCTAATAGGTTTTCTAGGTTATTAGGATGCCTGAAATAGGTCTCAAATCTCCCTGTAATTTGGGTTAAGAGGGTGTATCATCCCATGATTGTTCTCCAATTGTGGCTAGCCACGAAGAAGACAGATGCTAATGTGGAATTCTTCATTCCCCTCACAATATCCTCGACAAAAATGTCATTAGATTATGCCATATTGTGGTTATCTTTCTACCCTATTTGGGAATTGGGAAGTACATTTCAATGGGATCAGAGACCATTAACTATTTCTGATATGGTCCCAACCATGTTAGTTGCTCTATATGTTCCCCTCCATGTGGTGAGAATTCATTCTACCCTCCGTCACCTGCATTTAGAAGTGGATTCACCCACACAACCCATATTTATGGAAAGAAAATCATGTACCATATATTTGGTTGATATGGTATATGGTCCTACTAATGATGGTCTGAGTGGGACATCACCAAGTGTTCTAGATGATGCTTCCATCCCGCTCCAATTAGTCCTCAAGGCTGAACCATATATTGGGATGGATTTTACCCCTACTTGGGTGACTCAAATCATGGTTGTTCCATCTTCTGTAATGATGATTCCTCTTTATATACCTATTTTGGTGGTCGAGGACCAAGATTCTAGTGCCATTAGAAGGCATTGATATATGTGAAAATGAGCATGGTGTCAAATCCATACTCCTTCCACAGAAAATATCCTGAAAGAATTTTTCAATGAGGAGGATAACATTCAATGACTATTTACCGATCTGGATTTGGGAATCATTGATCATCGATTCCAATATCTATTTGTGTACCAAATTATTATATCTTGATGGGATCTCAGTACTTACGAAGGCAATATTTCTCAGTTCAACACTCACTATACTTAGACATTCTGAGATATTACCGATGAGTGGAATCATCTAGAAGCTAAGGAAGTTAGTTCTCATAACCAGGTGATTACCCGGATGGAGGAACTTCATGAGTGTGAGGCACACATGACCATAATAAAATCAAAAATGGAAATTTCATATTCAATTTATGGGGCCATAAATCCGAAAGGGCGAAACCTATGGACTGTGATGAACAATATAAGAAAATTAGTGAAATTTAAAGCTGAATGGAGAGATGCATTGGAAGGGGCCCTTGATGGCCCTCATAGGGCAGTTACCAACCTTCTGAAAATAGAAATTCAAGCCTCATTTTAATTTATTGGGCGACACTGCACCACCTTTGTTTTTGACATTGGGGTGAGACTCTGGATTTAGGATTTCCACCCCCCCACTCTCACTTATTTTGATAAAATGGAAACATTTTTATTTATAGTGTTCCTCATTTAAATTTTCCTAAAAAAATTATAAAATATGATCTATTCCATTTTAAACCATAATCTCATCTAGATATTGGATTGAATCGTAATCTGATATAAGTAAATAATAGACTCATGCTCAAATTCTTTCCTGGATAGAGAGGCTCTACAAGTTGAGTTTGAATATTGATATGTTCACATGAAAATTCCCACAAACCATGTTTCTCTTTCATTATTACCCTAATTTTTCTATAAACCCTCTTTTGGGTGTGATTAGTGAGTATAACTTCAATTTTTCTATGGTTTCTCTTTACAAGTTCCCAACCTAACAAGCTTTGTGTCTCTTTTGATTTTTATTTTAAATACTTAAAAACTAGACTATCATTACTGATGTTTTAGGTTAAATTTTTTTGACCAAAACTAAGGATTTAGGTCAAGCAGTCTTGTCCATGGCTTACAGGGTGAGGGCCCCAATTTAGAACTCATCAATTGAGAATTTTATAATACCCACCAAACATGGAAGATGGATTTTTATTGACCCTAATTTTTTGATTTCATGATATGAAACATGATATGTGGAATATAATCCGTTGGGTGTATGGTAGAAGGAACACCTCTTTTGAGGAAAAATTTACATTTAGTTGATAGGATATTTTTTGTGGGAAACATATGCAGAGCCACCAAGGCATTATATGAATAGTCAAGAAATGGTTTTCATATGAAACTGACCATCCAATTCTAATGGACAGGTTATTTTTTGAAAATTTGGATTTGTTTTTTTGTTGAAGGCCGCATTGGCTGGCTTATTGACTGAATGGTGTCTAAATGTATGAGGTATTTGTTTTGGTTATAGTCCAAAAAACTCTCCCACACAATTTTCCCATCCAAAAAGAAGGATAGTACATGGTGTACACCTGGGTGTTTTGAGACTTATGGTTTAATGTCCTTTTTACTCTACAAATATGAGGTATAAAATTTCTTTTATGCGGTGGGATAAACAAAAATTTTCTATCAACATAAGTCCTGGGAGGGGAGAGAGGATGTAAACCATAATCATAGGGGATTTCTAAAATTGAGGAATGTTGTGAGATGTAAATTTAATAGGGATGTATGATGGTAGGAAAATCCTCTAATGGGAATGAATTTTCCATTGGTTGACTGGACCTTTGTGTGGGTAACATATGCAGAGCCACTAGGGCATTGCATGTATAGTCTAAAAATGTTTTCTGCAGGACACTAGACATCCATTTCTAATGGGCATGGATGGTTATAGGGATTTATATCATTCTAAAAACATGGTATGGTGTGTGAAGAGGGGTTCCTAATCATGAAAAGGGTAAATTTCTGGTTGGACTTTATTGAAAATACCAGGAATTAGTGGAGCAATTTTTGTTTCAGGTCCATGGGAGTTATTTCCTTATTAGGGTCTGACCCTTTCAAAGGTAGGGACATGATAATTCTTCTTCATAGCTAGACCTGAAATATGGGGCTCAGGTGTCACTAAGTATCCTATGACGATCAAAATCAAGACATACATATTTATTTTAATGTATATCCATATGTGGATCTAGTTCACAAATATTAATGGGAAACCTTTTTTTACACACGGGGTGATTAATGAAGCAGGACCCACATTGAAATTTCCCATACTGATTCATTTCATCCATAGGAACATGAAGGAGGACATTCTACTATGTTTCATGGACCAAGAATGAACATTTATTATCAATATTCATGTAGTTTTAAATTTCATGCAATTAATAAATTTATATCGGAGATTCGATTAATAGGAGGATGATTGAGCCGTGGAAAACCATCATGTCTAAGATGTGGATAGGAAAGCATGTGTATGATGTTTACCCAGGGTATCATAGATCAAGAGAGATGATATGGGGCATGGAAGTCATTGACTATAGGGAGGTTAGAAAATCCACTCATGAGGAATAATTTTCCTTTGGTTGACATGCCATTTTTGTGGCCAATATATGTACAACCACCGGGGCATTGTATGCATAGTCAAGAAAAGAAGTCTGCATGATGTTGATCATCCATTTATGATGGTGGGGGAGGTATATGAATACCCAAAATCTCCCAAAACATGGAGTATGTTCAATTTGAATGATATTTGTGGATATGATAGAAACATCTAGACAATAATCACCCATATATTTGAGAACTCTACTACATTGATTTATCTCGCACATAAGGAGAGACATATTGATTCCCCTATTGGAGCAGGGTCTGATTTCAAAGATATGTGTGACTTGAAATTAGGATCCCTACATAGGTATATCCTATACAGGGATTGAGGAATCTTAGCCACATTTTGGGGTACCATGCGGTTAAACGTAATATAGTTAGAAATTGGTTTCGTCGTGTAGAAGGAAAATCTTTTACAGATCTTTTAAAGTATTGAAAATAAGACTTGGGATTGATTTTACCTGGTTTCTTGGGGAATACCTTGATGTAATTTCTAAGCCTATGTGAGATATTCTCGATGGGAGAAAATAGTGGTGACAAGGGCTTTACATCACCACCTAGGGATGAAAGAATCAAATAAAAGATATTGTATAATCATTATGGTGTTGTGTAGTTTAACATCATACAACAAGGACATCTTATCATGTAGTTTAATTTCATACAATTGAAAAAAATACATAAAGTTTATAATCATGTGGTGGGGATGTGGGAAAGAGGATATACATTTTAATTTAGTCTGTGTATAGGAGAAGGGAAATTTATATGTATTTCACAGCTTATTCTAGGTCATAGGACTTGTGCGAAACTATATATCTCTACTGATAGGATCAAACCACACGTTTTCATCATATTCCACTCATCCTAGGTAGTTTTATCCCAAATACTAATGGGGTATGATTCATTTTTCCCTTTTGGGGTGGCCGAATGGCAGTGAAAATCCTGATACCCCTAAACATCTTACAATGGAAGGAATTATGTCACTTGACCGATATTGGAGGTAAACGTCTTCTCATGTGATAACATTGTTGGGTCAGGTAGTTTAACATCATTTGGAAAGGAAATTGTCAATATATTTTATCATATTATTCAGGTGATAAATTATCAAAACATTCATGCATAAATATGGGCTAATCAGGTTGGGATATTGTTGTATTTTCTTGACATGAGCGGGGGAAGAAAGTGTAAACTATGATTTTGGGAACCTTAAGACCAGGAGGGATCATACGGGGCTTATAATTCAATGGGAATATGGGAGAAAGAAAAACATCTCAGGATGTATAATTTGACTTTGGTTGATAGGAAATTTTTGTGGTCCATTTAGGCAGAGCCACCAGGGAATTGTTTTCATAGTCAAACAAAGGTGTCCACATGACACTAGAAATCCATTTCCAATAGTTGTGGGTGATTATGGTGATCAAAGATTTCCCAGGGCATGGATATTTATGGATGAATAATGGATTTATGGCTAATTGATAAATAACCATACCATGATTAGTTATGAGTTACGAGATCCTCTACATAGATTTGAGTCATATATTAGGGGAAGTATGGTATTTCAACATTTTATGGATGTAATAATCTAGATTTAAAATATCATGAATCTACTTGACATTCAAATATAAGAGATTGTGGGAATTGTTTTCATGTGGATGGACCCTGGAAGGCTTAGGTTTCACTATGTATCTCTTCATGTCACGAATCAACCTACACAAATTTCTTAGGCTACCATGAAGTTTAACATAATGTGGTTAGAAATCATGAACTTAACTATTCAAGTGTAACCTATACGTAGGGGGATGCATCTTTTCATGGTGGTTAGACTAGGATATGGGATCTGAGTGTCACTATATATCTTATAGAGGTAAGGATAATGATGTTTGTAGTTCTGAAAAAAGATCTGCTCCAGTCTGACCCATGCGTATGAATGGGGCCATTTGCATCATGTGGTGGTTGGAATAATACATAGGGTCAAGGTGTATATACATGTCTTACAGAGGCATGAATAATTCCATACATGGTTCTTTAGGTACTTTTCAGTTTAACATCATGCTTTTAAGACATATGAATTTCCATATGTCAGTCTAAGCTGTACGTAGGAAGGAGAATTTTTTATGGCAGCTGGACTAGGATATGGGATTTGGGAATCACTACATATCCTATGAGGGAATGAATTAAGAACTATGTTGTACTAAAAACTTGTTCCATGTATCAGTATGACCCATGTATATGGATGGGAGAATTTCATTTTTGAAGGATGGATCTACCTAGATATGGGATTTTGGTATCACTATGTATCATGTGAGGGAAATAATCAAGCCATACATTATTTTGAAAGGGAAATTCCGTTCATAGGTCTGATCCTTACATATGAAAAATTAGAATTTTGAACCATTATTTTCCGGTGGAGGGATTTCCATAGACCATTAGGCTTTTTTAGTGTGGGGAAACCCTCAGCATCATTCCTATGCTCATGTGAGCTATGCTCATTTTCTAAAACAAGGAATTATAGGGGTTTCTCTCACCACCATGAGATGACTAAAATAATTATAGAGGTTCATTCAATCATGAAGTGGTTGGAACAGTATGAAAAATCTACGTGTCACTACATATCCCATTAATAGAAAAGAAGCCAATGGTACATAGTACTATGAACCTCCCTGCATAAACATGGACCATACACAATGAGGGGGAATTTTGTTATTCTCTCTCTTCCTTGTGGGGGATGAACCTAAGACATGGGACTCAACTGTCATAACATATCCTTTGAGGATTGTAATCAAGCCATATATAGGTATGGAGGGATAGAAATATCATGGGGACCTAGATCTCAAGGAGATAGAGGCATTTTTTCTTCTTTTCACACAGATCTATCTCATGTGAGATGAACCATAGATTAGATCATGATGGTCCCCATATTGTTCAAAATCATATGATGAGAAAGTTTTTCCATTAATTTTTACATCATGTGATCTAGATGGAGGTTTTACATAGTTTAGTGTCGTCCATATTGGATGAAGATCACCTAATGCAGATGAAAATGGAACTTGTATCATGTAGTTTAGCATCTAATGATTATGTCCTTTGTCCATCCAGTTTAACATCGTACGAAAAGTATTCTTGGCCATACTATTTAACATCATGCATTTAGGAAAAATATCATGACTACACAAAGAACATCTTCAGAAACCTTGAATTGTGGGGAGCTATGATGAGTTTTCCATCCATTGATATCAAGGCATATGATTCATTGGAGTATAACTTGTGGGTAACATATGTTCCTTCCCCATTTTGGCTCCGATTTTGGGTGATTCTTTCCTAGTATCATTAGGGTTATGAGGACCAACATTATTTATCCTTCTAGTAATGATCGTAGGGAAAAAAATTTATTGGAGGCTTGCGTGATCCAGTTCTAGTAGACTTTCAAATGGTGCAATATGTGGAATATCATATCATCCAATTTCTCCAACACATCGAGTCATTTTTGAGACTACTAATATGTGGAAAATTGACCATAGATGGAAACAAGGAGTGGTGGTAGTTGAACCTCAATGGTTATAACCACCTCTATCCCTAATACCAGTGTGTATAGGGTCTCTTGAGTAGTGGTTTGGGTTTTTTGTCTTTTAAGCCCGCAGAGTATGGTGGGGCTTGTCCAACCCTGATTTCTTGTCCTTGTCTACCATATTTTACAGTATATTCGATAGGGTCTTATTGAAGGCCTATATCTGGCCATTGGTCGCTGCATGGTAGTGAGATGAATGGTTGGATTTAGGGCCACAGTACAAATATAGCTTATCCAATTCAGCAAAGTATAAATTGGTGTTATTTTTCATCAGTATTGTATGAGGGAAAACAAATCAAGCGATGATTTAGATTTCAAAAAATAGAAAATGTTTTTTCTCTGAAATCATTAAGGTGTTTAACTTCGTCCCATTTGGAAAAGAAGTAATTTTCTTGTAGAATATACTATAATTGTTTAGCGATAGTGGGATTTTATGGTCCCACTACATCCATTACGCATATGGGAAATGGCTAGGAATACTTGGTTGTTTGTAGTAACTCTAGTAGTTCATGTAGGAAATTAGCATGAACGAGATAGGGATGGAATTCCATAGTGAATTCGGAAAAATCCTATGTGATAGTGGGCCTATAGTGTCTAAGCCTCCGAGGTTTATGTGAGAGTGTAGATGCTTAATGATGAACTCCACTACATTTGGCATGCACTTCATTCATGAAAGCAATGGTCTTTTCCCAATCAATGAAGCTATGGAGGATCCCTTCATGGCCCATCTTATAAAGGACACCCTGATGGTTTGTGTCATCATAAATTGTGATGTTGATTTCCCATCTCCAGATTTGTTCCCATCCATCCCTATCTAGTGGGAGTTCACCATTTCAGATTTATTTTAAATTGGATTCATCAAACTAGAGGTGTGATCATAAAGATCATTGATGGGACTAATCTCATTGATTTCCTCAACATTGGTCTGAACAAATAGTAGAACCATCTGGAAATGGGAAATGTTGATAATAATTCCATCCTATTTTGGATCAACCTAATTTTTGGATTTGTTTTTTAATTCATAAGACTATGCATTTTGTTCACTTGGGGACCTGAGTTTGGGTTGGAATGGATTGAAAGTTTTCCATCTGTTCTCATACCTAGTTCGTCACACAGATTAGCTCCTCTTTCTTGATGGAATAGTAACCATTGACATTCTTTATGACCAATTTTGAGTAACCCTTTACCATCAAGAACTCAGTTTGTGATGTAAGGGCATGTATAGACCTTCAATAAGAGACCGATACTCTACTTCATTGTTTTGTCACCCTTCTGATAGTAGGATAGAGTAAGGCATGATATCCTTTTCCAGAGATATGATTATGACTACCATCCCTACTTTTTTGAACATGGGGTCATCCATATTTTTTTCTTATCAGTAATCTAGACACATAGTAAAAATATATCTACAATATATAAGAACCCACTTGAACCATGAAAACATCCCCATCTGTTAGTTATGCATCGAATGAAGTCATGTCCATTGAGCGATTCTTTTCCAGAAAATATGCTAATGCTTGAACCATGATGAATTTCTGAGTCCTGAACCGTATGTAAAACTGTTTTTAGATAACCACCCACCATGAAAAGCATATATTCATCATAATATGACTGATAATATACTTTATTGGGTTACTATGAGAGACCTCATGGACCTCTTGGTACTGTACGGAATGCCTCAATTTTTGGTCAGTGAAGATTAGGTCTAGACAACTCTTCTCAATATTTTAATAATGAGTTTCAACATCAATCATGGTTCACTGAGATAATAGAGGTTATGCTCGCATACCTAAATTACTATCCATGAAAGAGAGATCCTCAAACATGGTAGTTGGAATGATCAGAAACATTTGTCGATTGAGAATGGAAAGTCATCTTTCTGGCAATACCGTTTGAGATCCCTGAAGTCAATTAAACTATGATATGCCCATTTTCATTTTTGATGGGGAAAATTTTTTTCAAACTAGATGGGGCATTTAAAATCTCTAATAAAGTTTGATTTGATGAGATTGTCCACATTAGCCTCTATTTTGGAATCATCAGTTGGGTGTGTCCTTCTAGCAGCTTTCTTGTAGCCATGATGATCTTTTGGCAGTCCCAGGCGGGGAGTGGCCACCTCTGGGTCGAGGCTTGGAATTTTTGTATTGTTCCAGATGAAAATAGCTTGATTCTACTTAATTAAAGTGTTATATTCCTCATTATCATTGGGAGGTATGTTCTCACTAATTAGAGTGGGTTGTGGGTATTCTACTATACATATATTGTTCTCCTTGAGTTCATCAGTGGTTATAGTGCCGTCTTCCTCAATTATTGGAGGGGCATCCTTCCATCCATCTTCTTCTTCGTCCCTTGTATTGTCATCATATTCCATTTTTTATTCTAATGGGGAAACAATTATTGAAATGATCATTCTATAGTTGAGAGAAAAATCATAATTTTGGTGTCTGGGTGGCAAAGCGACCTCTTCTATCTTAACCATCGGTGGAGGCTTATCTGAAGAAGGCGCAGTGAGGGGTAAAAGAGTTTCCTCATCTTCTTTGAGTGACAAGAAACTTATTTCTACCTCAGTGAGTGAGGTAGGGATTTCCCAGAGTTTTGATGATGTTTTGAGGGAATTTTTATCCTAACCTTCCCTGCTCCCTGTGGATTCGATGACCATGTCAACAATATCATGCTTCATAGTCATAACTGAAATAATGAGGAATACTGATTATGTATCTGACTTTGGATTTGTGCACTCAATCTGATTTATGGGAAGTATGTATTCCACCTCAAAACTTTTTTAGGGATTGGTGGGAACCATTTCAAAACTGTTTGGGATAGTGATCCAATTAATTACACCAGCTACATTTTGTTTACCCTTCGGTGCATAGAAAACTAGATAAATATTCTTTAACTCACATGACTCGAATGGGGACTTATCATCATGCAGTGTCCCAACCTATCCATTAATGCTATATTTGAGGCACTGATGGTATGAGGAGGGGATTACAACATGTTGATGTAGCCAAAACCGTCGTAGAAGGGGGTTGAAGGCCTTATTATTTTGTACCACTTGAAATTCATTGTAACAACCCAAGATTTCATATTATAGTATCTCATCAAAGTAATTCAATAAATTGGGCTACACGCAACACTGAGTTCGAGCGCACCACAACTTACCAAACTAGCCGTTCAAAAAGCGGTTATGAATAGTATTAACATAATTTTGAATTTTATATACTCCATATAATTTTAGAATACATATTATGTGTTTCTTATACATATTATAAGAACAAATTCATTTTTCCAGATAAAAGAAATATTTTTTTAAAAAAAATGAATTTTTACCAAATTTTAATGGGGAACCCTTTTTAAAACCAATATTTGGCACTTTTATATATTAAATTTATTTAAAATAAATTCTTATTTATAATCAGGACATAAAAATTAGTTTGGATAAATTTTTGGGACATTTCTGGTAACTTTCATATTTTCATGAATAATAAAAAATACTAACTTTTAATTGAAATCAACTTTTTTAATAGAAATAATTTATAGTGTTAAATTATGAATTTGAATGGTTTTGAAGTATATTTACATTATATTTTTATCATTTAATACAATGTAGGTCATTATAAGTAATTTCACATTTAAATTTCACATAAACACATGTCAATATTTTGTTAGTTTTTACTTTTTAAAAACCCGCTTTTTGGTTTTGACAATGGGAATTAATTTTAAATTAATTATTGAACATCTATGTTTATAATTTGGTAAAATAGAATTCATTTTTGAATTTTGAATATCAAAATTAACTTAGGATGAAGTTTTTGTATTTTTCTGAAAACATTCAATTTTTGATGAATAGTGAAAAACACACTTTATTGTTTAAAACGTTCTTTTTATTTAAATAAATATTTATTTTACTTGAATTTATTTTATTTAAATATATATATAATACCTACATATTTTCAATATAATTCATTGTATTTATTTTATAATAAAACTAGATTTATAAAATTTTATTGAACTTTTTAACGTCTTTTGCCCACCTTTTAGGAACATTTGAAAATTTTCATAAAACGTAATTTTACTGCTTCTATGAATTGAATTTAAAAAATCCAAGAGACAAGGTTGACATTAGTATGTAAAATATGGATTAATAATATGAAAATTTTTTTTGGCGAATAATAACTTTTGACTTCTATTTACCACAGTTATAAGTAAATAGGGTAGTTAAAGGTAAAAATGATATTATAATTACACTAAAAAATGTCCTAATTCTATTGGATAAGTGTATTTCGACCAAAAAAAACCATAACAATATAATTTGATCGTTTTGGTTCAATTAGATTAGATTAGGATATTTATTATTATTTTATGTAAAGAAGAGTTAAAAGTGTAAAATTCAATGTTTAATAACTAAATAATTTTTAATATAGGGTTATACATAATATAAATTTTCTTATAAATATTCATTGGAAATATAAAATTATTTCCTACATAATGGTAGTTTATTTATAATTTTTAGAAAATAATTAATTAAATTTATTTATGACACAATGATGATGCAATAATTACTTTATTAATGAATGATTAAAATATTTAATGATATAAAAATCCAAATAAATGTAAATTGAGACATTTGATGAATTCCACGAATTTTATATCTTTAAATGATATGGTAGGGTTGATTCAATGATTTTTTTTCGAAGTAATAATGTTGTTACGACTTTTAAAATAACAAAATATTAAATAGTGTCAAAATTGACAAAAATGAGTTTTTAAAACAAATACAATTTTCTTAAATGATATAATAATCCTAAAAAATATAATGTTTGGAAAAATAACATAGATAAGATTATATATGTCAATAATTTACTACTTATTGTTCTCTTGAATTTTTATAGTAAGTTTATTAACCATTTATTACAATAATACAAGAGGACATGGTAAAAGTTAAACTATTTAACTAAGAGTTAAATCTAAAAGATAGAATTAATATGGTGACATAAAATTGTCTAAAACTGTTAGATGATAGTATTTAGACCCATCATAACCTTATATTTCAAATAATTAAATTTTTAGCCATATGAAACCGAAAATGATTTTATAATAAAATAATATATCAAACATTCCCTAAAATGACCCTGACCTCTCTTATAAAAGGGTACTTCCATTTCTCTTAAAATCACACCTCCAAAGCCATTTGTCTTGGCCAACCCTGCCCAAATATCCATAAAACTTTCGTCACATCAACATATTGTCCTTCCATTGAGCAGAAAGCCATCCTATAGATCCATTTTGTTCAAATAAAAAGGAAACACCCAAAGAAGAGGTAATTATTTTATCACCTTTTTCAAAGTTTTTTCTTCTTCCTCATTATTTTTCTTTGTTACTTCCATAAAAAAATAATAAATACATTAAATTTAACATAATATGATGTTATTATAAATATTCTACAAACATATTAATTATTTTATCCATCCTATGAATGATAATGTCACCATGCGTGCGTACGTACGACTTACCGTCTCCACGATGTGGTGTAATTTGAAATTCAACACTATGTTATTTGGATAAATATAATGATGAGTAATATGTATATAAATAATGAAACAATAAGGATACTATTTTTATAATTAATATACCATCCAATTCAAAACCTTTGAATCATTAAGTAAATGATATCATCACTCATTTGTACGTACGACTTACCATCTCCATGACGCCATGAGATTAATTTCCACATTCACCATTCGACGATGATTATAAAAATATATATTATTAATAAGTATGTAATATATGAAATAATAATTCTATTATATATATATATGAACATAAAAATATCTTATTCACTTACTTCAGTTCAATACGATATGAAAATGAAAATAGCGTTTATGCGTATGTACGACCTACCGTCTCCATAAATGGTGTTTTTAATTTCATATATCTATATATTATACATATTTAAATTTTAAATATATATGACATATAAATCATGGTTTATATTCTGGAAGTATTTTTAATCATGATATAAAAGATACAAATAAGAATAACAAGTTAAAACACGTACGATAAAGAAATCAATTATTACCCAAAATGTTAATTTAACATGGAAATCATTATTAAACAGGTAGTATAATGTCATAAATGAATCATTTATGATATAATAAATATGAATATGGTTATGTTATAATTTAATAACATACTATGGTAATTATATAGGAGGTTAAACGTACCCTATATCAAAAGAAAGTACACGGTAAGGGTTAATTCTTCAATATCATTATTATCTGAGATTGTTTATGTGTAAGTATTTTATGGGACATATTTATTATCCATTTCCATGTTTCATAAAATAAATTTTAAAAATATTATTGTAAGGTACACTTTATCTAAAACATCACTGTAAATGTTTTAAATATTTTTTCTTCTAAAGCTTTCTCATTAATGTCCATGTTTTCAAAATGGTTTTAATGATTTATTTATATAGACATGAATGTTTTAAAATGTTAATTCCATTAAAAAGTTTCTAAGTGGTATGGTAATATTCAATTCCAAAATCTATTTTAAATGAAGTTATTTATAAATGCGTGTCTTTGAAATGATTTCACAAAAATGGTTATTTCTCTCAAAAAGTTTTACTGATCATTTTCAACTATGTCAACATTATTTTCTGGATATTATTCAGGATTAAGGTTTATTTGTTATAATAAAATCATCCATATTGTATAGAATGAGTTATTATATGTTTGATTGTGGATGTGCTATTTTTATAACCTTCATGGTTTCTGGTGGAAGTATTGACATTTTGTATGCTAGTTTTAATATAAATGTTTATGTTGTGTTTCAATATTTTAATATGAAGAATTTTGTGGACTTAGTATGTAATGGGTGGGGCCCACTATAGCCCCTCGATGCATCTATAGGTCTCATGAGAGAAATTAGAGTCTTTACATAAGGCCTTGAAAAAAAAATTTATTTTTAGTCTTGGCACGAGACCTTGACTATGTGGTAATGATGTCTGACATAAGGAATTCCCTCATTATGAAATTAATTATTACATGTGATTTTTCAACTAGTATAATATCCATGTGCATGTTTATATGGTAATTTTTGGATTATATTTTCTATATTATGTTCAAGATTATATTTAAAAAGGCTTTTGTTTTTTACACATCTTACCTTAAAAGATTATAGCTTCTGCTAAATTATTTACCCTTACTGAGCAACTGATCTCCCTACTTTCTTATGTTTTATTTTCCCAGGATACCAATAAGTGTACTATGATTTATATACAGGTTTATGGTAGAAGAATAATGGAATTATCAAAGGATTATCTATGTTGTATTTTATTTGTTAGAAATTGTAATGTAATGTTCATGTATGTAATCTGTTTTCCAAGATTGATAAACTAATATGTCCTTTGGGACATGATTCCATGTAATAATGAAAATTTATTAAAATAATGCATTGGCTCTGGGCTTCTGGGATCGTGATGTTACATTTGGTATCAGAGTAAGTTTAGAAACATATATGGAAATAGATTTAGATAAACTTTGATTTAGAATCTTTACCCTAAGATAAAATTTGAGGATTAGTATAGAACAAATTCCTAGAATTATGGTAATGTAGAGATTTTGTGAATATTACAAGAAATACATCCATGTACGGATACAAGCAGGTAGAGGCGGCTCTGGAACATATGTACCTAGGAGTGAAAACTCTGACAAGAAGTTTCGAGATCGACCTGGGGTATCCTGGTACATGACAACATGCCATAATGCACCCTTGGTTACAACACTATGGTAGGATATGCTTATGATAATTCATATTTTCTTTACCAAACAATAAAAAGGATTTAAAAGTAAATACTTCCTCAATTAAAAAATATTTATGATTATGGATTATATGCATAAAAATTTAAATTTACGTTAGGTATTTTACATGTTTGGAATTATGTATTGTGATTCGTAAACTAAAATAGTGTATGCCATTGTTTAGAAATGGTGCCGAGTAGAAGGAATTAGAACTCCAACAATACGCATGATCCCAAGAGTAAGAAGGATCAAATATCTCATGGTCTTAAGCTTACATTTAAAAGGGGAATATTATCTCACGTATTCTCATAATATGAGGAAATAATATCATGTGTCAATAAGATAAGTAATGATTTCTCTGAGTCCTATGGCTTTTAAGGGATTCCAGAGAAGAAAACTGTTGAAAAGAGAAGGATGGATAAAGGAATGAAGGGAAAGAAGGATTTTCCTGTATGTGATAACTGTGGAAAGAATCACCTCAGTAAATGCCTGAAGGGAATTAGAGTTTGTTATAAGTTGGGAGAAAAAGGTCACAAATTATGTGATTTCAAGGGCAATAAAAAGGTTTCAAATGTACAATGATTCATCTTCAAGGAGTTGGGTCACTGTGCGAATCAATGTCCAAATCATCAGAGTATGCCCTAAATGATGCTATAAGATAATAATGAAGTTATGATACTACCATAGATAAAGCAGAATGACTAGTGTTCTTATGTTTTTATTAAAGAATTATTTCATTTGAGTGTTGTATCAACAATTTACAAGTTATATGAATTATGTAAATAAATAAGGATTGTATTGGAGTACTATTTCATTGAAGATTTGAGATAATACGGTTCTAAGAAAAGTGACTCAATTGAGAGTTAAACTATTTGGAAAATACATGGTTGAAGGAAAGACAATCCTTAATATGTTTCTGATACTAAGGTAGTGATTTTTGAATAAGATATGAATGATTTGGATAAATTATATTCAATATTCATAACTACTTTGAAACTAATAAATTGTTTGTTTATCCCATTATTGTTGGAGTTGAAAACATTTTTGGATATAAAGAGTACATACAGTATTCTACAAGGAATATGGGAGAATGAATGTAATCAATAAGGTTTTATATTAATTCAGGGTGTTTCCTTGTTTTAAAAGAATACATGATGAAGGTATCCACATGTTATTACATGGAAGAAAATCTGCATTGTATTTACATTCCTTATAAATTTTGGACTTTGAGTTTGGACAGAAGTATTTTTGATAAGTCTAAAGTTTTTAATGGATTAAGTTTGACATTAGATACTCTTATTAAGGTTAAATCAGTTCTTAATATTACTTTTGGATTGTTATAAAAAGGACAACCCGGAGGTCGGGCGACAACCCGTCAAGTTTGGAAAGGTCGCAAGACTTGAACCCGCAACCGATGGGTGACAATGGTGTATCACCTACCACTGGCTTACATGATGTCTTGGTTTCTATAATGTAGCTTTTTTAAATAGTCTAAAAAATGAATTATAAATTCATTATTTTTGGAATACTATATGATAAGGATAAATAAAATATTTATGAATTCTATTATCTTTTGAAGTGAATGATGAGTTTGTGGAAGGAATTAGTTGAAGGATGAAACTATACTTTTCAAGTATATTTTTTTCTTCTTATTCTATTAATAAATTAAATCATAATATTTAGGGAGGGTATCTTAAAACCACAAATGTGTTATCCTAACACCTTATATTTTTTTTGAACCGATGATATTTTAAATCATCATAGATCGATGGATTTGAGGCCCTCAATTTTACATTGTTTTGTGATTCATGACCTCAATCGCTCCCTATAAATATTTACATGTTTCCTCCAATTATGTGTTTAAAATTGCCACCAATATTCTCATAATTGAGATCATAATTTTTAGATCACTTTTCTATTTCCCATTCCATCTGATTAAGACTAAATTTTATTAACCCAATTTCTGATGTGGGTTTTCTACAAAGGTATTTTTCAATTTTTAGAGTTTTATTCTCGAATAAAAATTTCAAATTGTGAGGACACAATTTATTGAAGTAGGGGAGAATGTGACACCCCATGATTTCTTAGTATTCTATCTCTCCAATGTAATTCAATAACTTGCGCTACACGCAACACCGAGTTCGAGCACACTACGACTTACCAAACTAGCCGTTCAAAAAGCGGTTATGAATAGTATTAAATGAATTTTGAATTTTATATACTATATATAATTTTTGAATCCATATTATTTGTTTCTTAGATATAATATAAGAACAAATTCATTTTTTCAGATAAAAGAAGTATTTTTGAAAAAAATGCAATTTTACCGCCTTTTAATAGAGAATCATTTTTAAAAAAATATTTGACACTTTTATATATTAAATTTAATAACATTAAATTCTTCTTTAGAAGTGGGACAAAACAATTTACTTTGGATAAATTTTTGGTACTTCTCTGATAACTTTCATATTTTGAGGAATAATAAAAAATACTAAATTATAATGGAAAGAACATTTTTAAACAAAATAATTTATAGTGTTAAATTATGAATTTGAATGGTTTTTAAGTATAATTAAATTATATTTTTATCATTTAAAACAATTTAGATCATAATTAGTAATTCATATTTAAATTTGACATTAACACATGTCAATATTTTGATAGTTTTTACTTTTTAAAAACCCGCCTTTTGGTTTTCACAATCGGAATTTATTTTAAATCAATTAATAAAACTTATATGTTTTGAATTTGTTAAAATAGAAATCATTTTTAAATTCTTAATATTAAAATTATCTTAGGGTTAATTTTTGGTATTTTTCTGAAAACATTCAATTTTTGATGAATAGTGAAAAACACTCCGTTATTGTTTAAAACCAATTTTTTATTTAAATAAATTTTTATTTTATTTAAATTTGTTTTAAGTAAAAATAGATATATAATATCTATATAAGTTCAATGTAATTTATTGGGGTCATTTTATAATAAAACTAGAATTATAAAATTTTATTGAACCTTTTAATGTCTTTTACCCACCTTCTAGGCACATTTTCAAATTTGCATAAAAAGTACTTTTACCACACTAGTGAATTGAATTTAAAAAATAAAATATACACGGTTTAAATCAGCATGTAAAATTTGGTTCAATAAGATTAAATAATTTTTGGTGAATAGTAACTTTTGACTTTTAATTACCACGATTTAAAGTAAATAGGTTAATTAAAGGTAAAAATGATATTATAATTACCCTAAAAAATGTCCTAATTTTGTTGGATAAGTGTATTTCGACAAAAACCAACCTTAGGAATAAAATATGATCCTTTTGTACCACTTGGATTAGAATGGGACATTTATTATTATTTTATTTAATGAAGGGTTAAAAGTGTAAAATTCCAAGTTTAATAACTAAATCATCATAAATATAGGCTTATACATAATATAAATTTGACTATAAATATTCATTAGAGAAATAAAAATATTTCCTACATCATTGTATTTTATTTATAAGTTTTATATAATAAATAATTAAAGTTTTTTATGACACAATGATGATGCAGTAATTACATTATTATTTAAAGATTAAAATAATTGATCTTATAAATATCAAAATAATTGTAAATTGAGACTTTTGATACATTCCCAGAAATTTTTAGGTTAATATGGCATGTTATGGTTGAATCAATGAATTTATTTCTAAGTAATATTATTTTTATGACTTTCAATAAAACCACATACTAAATAGAATCAAAATTGAGATAAATGCGGTTTTAAAACAAATACTATTTTATTAAATGATAAAATACTCCTAAAAATATAAGGTTCAGCTAAAGGACTTACATATAATTATATATGTTAATAATTTACCACCTGGGTTATATTGTCTTTTTATATTAAGATTATTAACCATTTATTATAATAATACAAGAGGACATGGTAAAAGTTAATGAATTTAACTAAGAGTTAAATCTAAATGATATGGTTAATATGGTGACCTAAACTTGTGTAAAACCTATTGGTTGAGAGTATTTAGACACATTACCACCATAGATTTTAAATAAATCAATTTGGAGCTAATATAAACCGAATATAATTTTATATAAGATAATATTTCAAAATTTTTCTAAAGTGACCCTCACCTCTCTTATGAAAGGGCACTTCCACTTCTCTAAAAATCACACCTCCAAAGACATTTGGCTCGTCCAACCCCTAAACAAATCTCCTCCCAACATTCCTCAATTCATCCTAGAGGCCTTACATTCAGAAAAAATCCATCCCATTGAGCCCTTTTGTTCAAATAACAAAGAAACACCCAAAGAAGAGGTAATTATTTTATGACCTATTTCAAAGTACTATTCATCTTCCACTTTCTTTTTCATTGTTATTTCAAAACAAAAATAATAAATCTAGTATATTATAAAAATATTAATGTTATTATAAATATGGGACAAAAATATTCATTGTTCTATCCATCCTATGAATGATAATGTCACCATTCGTGTGTTTATACGACTTACCGTCTCCACGCTGTTGTGTAATTTTTTATTCAAAACTATGTTATTTGGATGGATATAATGATGAGTAGTATGTATGTAAATAATTAAAATAACATGTTACTTTCTCTGTAAAATTAATATACCATCCAATTCCTCACCTTTTAATCATTAAGGAAATGATATCATCGCTCGTGTGTACGTACGACTTACCGTCCCCATGATGCGATGAGATTCATTTCCACGTTCAACATTCAACGATGATTATAAAAATATATATTATTAATAAGTATGTAATATATGAAATAAATATGCTAATTGTTATATATATATATATATATATATATATATTTATATCCTTACATATATCTTATTCACTTACTTCCGTTCAATGTGATATGAAAACGGAAACAACATTTATGTGTACGTACGACCTACCGTCTCTATAAACGGTGTTTTCCATTTCATATATCTATCTATTATACATATTTATATTCTAAATATATATGATATATAAATCAAGTTTTATATTCAGGAGGTATTTAAATCATGATCTAAATGATACGAACAAGAATAACAAGTTAAAACATGTATGATAAAGAAAGTGATTATCACCCAAAATGTTAATTTAACATAGAAATAATTAATAAATGGGTCATATAATGTCATAAATTAATCATAAATTATATAACAAATATGAATATGGTTTTGGTATAATTTAATAACATACCATGGTCATTATAAAGGATGTTAAATGTACCCTCGACCAAAGGAAAGTACATGGTTTGGGTTAATTCCTCGATCTCATTATTATATGAGATTGTTTATGTGTAATTATTTTCTGGGACATATTTATTATCCATATCCAAGTTTCATAAAAGTCATTTCAAAATGATTCTTTTATGGTACCCTTTAACTAAAAAATCATTTGGAATATTTGAAATATTTATTATTCTAATGCTTTCTCATTACTATCCATGTTATCAAAATGGTTTTAAGGATTTATTTATATGGACATGATTATTTTAAAATGTTAATTTCTTTAAAATGTTTAAAGTGGTATGGGACACTTTGTTTAAAAACCCCCTTTTAAATGAATTCTGTTATAAATGCATGACTTTTAAATGATTTCACAAAAATGGATATTTCTCTCAAAAAAATTTACTTATAATTTTCAACTATATCAACATTATTTACTAGAAATTATTCTTGATTAAGGTTGATTTATTATAATACAATATTCCATATTTTATCGAATGAGTTATGATATGTTTGATTGTGGATGTGCTATTTTTATACCCTTCATGGTTTATGGATGAAGTATTGACATTTCATATGCTAGTTTTAATACAAATGTTTATGTAATGTTTCAAAATTTTCATATAAGGAATGAAGTTAACTGAGTAAGTTATGGGTGGGGCCCAATATAGCCCCTTGATGATTCGGTAGGTATCATGAAACAAATTAGTGTCTTGGAACAAGGCGTTGACAAAAATTTTATTCGTAGTCTTGGCACGAGGCCTTGACTATATGGTAATGATGTCCGACATTAGACATTCCTTCATTATGAAATTAATCATTACATATGAGTATTCAAATAGTAGAATATCCATGTGCATGTTTAGATGGAAATTCTTAAGTTATTTATGCCATATTATGTTCAGGATTATGTTTAAAAAGGCTATTGTTTTTATTACACCTCTTTCCTTAAAAGTTTATAGCTTCCGATAAATTATTTACCCTTACTGAGCATCTGAGCTCACCCCTTTCTTATGTTTTATTTTTCCAATATTCCATGAAGTGTACTATGATTTCTATGATGGTTTAAGTTAAAAGAATAATTTAATTCAAAAAGGATTATCTATGTTGTATTTTATGTTAGAAATTGTAATGTAATGTTTATGTATGTATTCTATTTTCCAAGACTGCTAAACTGATCAGTCATTCAGAACTTGATTCCTTGTAATCAGGAAAATGTATTAAAATAATGTATCAGATCTGGGATTATGGGGTCGGGGCATTACATTCTGGGTGAGCTACGAAGTCATAGAATTGGGTTTTGAGATTAATTTTTCATAATGGGTACTGTTCAATTTTGTTGTAGCCCCACAGGGTTGTAGTTCCTGGTATTAGATCATCATCATTACATCCCAATCTATGAAGTGTCTATAGTGGGTGGAGATTAACTCTAGATCCATTTCCAATGGAGACCTTTCATATATCAAGACCATTTATCATGCCAGAAACATATAAGGGTTTTGATGTGTTCTTATATGGTGGCATCTTCATTTAGATCTATGAAGGACATAAATGCATAGAATTCCGTCAGATTGATATTTGTTAGTTATACTTTATCTACGACTAACATGAATTAAAACTTATGGAGAATCAAAAAAGCATCTATTTGTGCTTCCCTGTGATATAATGATAGATTCAGTGCATCAATGATTGACAGTGTTTCTAGTACTAAAGATAGATACTTTAGAATATCATATTTTTTTCTCTAAAGGCTGGTGCATCCTATCTCAAGGATTCCCTTTTTTAGATGATTTAGGGGCTAGATCATTTGGTGATTATGGGTCGGCCCTTGGGATCGATGATAATGGAGCTTCCACCCTTTGTGGATTAGTCCTGGCCCGTCTTTTCACCTTCCGTGGGAAATTAGTCATCAATTCATCATATGATTCATATTACAAATGGATTAGTTAAGGATTGAATCTGTGGGGTCATCAGAATTTTACAGTCCCGGTTGGAACCTCTAGAGAGTTCTTCATTGGGTTTCTGCAATACTAACAATTTGAGCAAGGGTGCATCAGTAAGTTTGATTTCGACCATGGATGTGTCTCTCCTGATATCAATAGATTATGTGGTTTCTTCATCTATCCACCCAATCAGGTGTTGGTAATTATGTTTTATAACCATGTTCATCCTCAGATAAAGGATCCTATAAGTGGATCACATTGATTGATCCAAAAATCATCACTTCTTCTGACGATGACTCTACCTCATCATCTTTCCACAGTAGTTCCATTTGGAAAGACGATGCCTATATCTTCAGATCTGTTGGCATAAATGCTGAGATACTAAAATACAACTTTGGTTTTGGTTCAAGTTCATCTTCTTGCACTGTATTTTCGCCCTTCTTATTGTACTTCGTTTTTGGGTGGTTGACCTCTTGAGGGTTGTAGGGATGAGGAGGTCCAATGTGTTTCATGGAGAGGAATTGGAGGAACATTTGATTACTTTAACTATAATTGGATGATACAGTAGGCTCAGTTGATTGTTTTCTGAGTCATCCAACTATTAGACTTTTTACACCATTTTGTTAACGACATTTTGAAACTACACTTATTCATCCAGATTAGTGGATGAAACATATTCTACTTGAACTGGAGGTGGTCTAGTCATGAATTGTCTATAATCAATCATATTTTTAAGGAGGTTCTTAAAGATAGAGAACTCTTGGATATTGGGTTCCAATATCAGATGGAAGGGGACGTGAGCTCAAAAATCAACAATATATTTTTCAACATCCCTCTTTATCTTTGGATTTCGATGAAAGTGATAATTCATGTAGTCTATGATGTAGTCATAGAATTGGTCATATTGAAAGTAATAAAACAAGTTCCTTTGTTCATCCAATTGATTCTTCTTGGGTCCCATTAACTCATCTTTCTGAGAAGGGGATAATTACTAATGTCTAGGGGGTCCGACACAGTTTATTGCGGGCATGAGGGCCGAACCTGGTGTAGGAGGTGGCTTATGCACGATAGAAGTCACTTCACATCTTCCTTCTCTTTTTACAATGGCTAATGGGGCTTCTTTGTAATTGAGATTTGTTTTTATCAAGGAATCGTTTATCTTCTGAGCGATGGAAAGGAATTCCCAAAACACACATATATATTTAACAAAGATGAGGTGTGTTAGTATATCATCATAGAAATTATCGATGCACATGGACAACTTATCATCTTTGTGGAGCGGTCGATTCATGGAGTAAGTCAGACCATTCCATATGAAGGTAAAGTCTGAGACCCACTCATTCTCTCATTTTTTGCTGTTCATGAGATGACTGACTGATTTTTTTTGGAAACATCAAGCTAAACTTGAAGAGGAACTGGAATCGAAGATCCTCCCATCCTATTATTATGTTAGATGGAAAATTTCTATACCACATGAAGACTGAACCATGTAGATATTTCAAGAAGAATCTAAAATTTACTTATTCATTTTTGCTCCAGGTTTGGCATCATGGGATCATAGTAAGATGTTTAGTCAATCAGATGTTTCTCAGGGTCTCCAGAGCCATTAAAAACTATGATTACCAGGTTCTAGAAATTTGTACATAGAGGTACATTACTCACATAGTCAGGGTAGGGATTCCATTCTAAATATATCAAAGTACGTCGCCCATCTATCGATTCCAATCAAGCTGTCAGAGACTCGATGGTATTCATGAGTCCTTGATGCATGGCTCATTAGACCTGAGCATGGGATGGAGCAGTATGGGAAACATTTGGTTGTGCCGTTTCCACTAGTACTTGTGGTGGATACCAAGATGGGGGAATCCTTTTTGGATTTTTATGAATCTGTTGCGTTTGATTCCCTAGTGGAAGAAATAATTAAATCCTCTCGGGATTGGGTTCATGTAGACTAATTTACTCGATGTTCTTTTGAAAAAGATTTATGGCCTTAATTCATTAACATGGATGATCCCATGTCACAAAAGCACTTCAGCTGGATGCCTAGGATGATGGTCTAGCTGTGGAATATACCTGGTAAGATGACAAGATTGGAGTAGCTCAACATTGATTCTCTATAGCTATTTCATTTTTTCTTCCTATAAGGATAATTTCTCCTCATTTTCTAGGGATGAAATTTAATTTGGAGAAGGATATGGGTCATAAGAAACTCTGTTCTTGTTGTTCTTATTTTTTTGGATTTTCAAGGGAGGAAGTGGGGGATAACCTGAGGGGGTACCCATATTTAAGGACTTTCTTTGGTTTCAAGTTAGCACAAATTCATGCTCATTTTGGACCAATTATGGGAGGGAACCGACTTCACCTTCATCCTCCTCATTTAGATTATCTTTAATAATTTCCATGGGATTGACTCTAAAAATATTCACCAATGCATACCACATTGTGGGTGGCATACCAACTACCAAATGGCAGGAGGGCTTCTTGCATCATTTGATGGATTCCCCCATTCCATTCAGTGGTACCCTTCAGGTTTACTCTTGAGGAGTGACTCGAATGGAGCCATGATCAGATCTTACAATACGCCTCAATAATTTGCGGCATGAATCATGAGACGTTGTAGAATGGGAGACCTATATATTTGTTGTTCTCACTAGACAGGAGAAGATTGATATTCACCAAGAGGAAATTTGAGGTAAAAATACACCTGGCCATGTGGGATGATGTTTTTTTTCTTTATGATTTTTCCAAGGCCCGAAATTTGTTGATATTTTGAGGTATTCTTATGTTACAAATTCCCCCATCCCTATGGGATGATGATTCTCTTGTATCGCAGTGGAAGTTGCTACTATTTTAACCTTATAGATCTCGTTCATTCCCCTGTGGGAGTGGTCTAGATATCGTGCTTGACCTACATATGAATTTTTTCTATTTAAAAACATGATAATTGATCTATAATTATCCACCCTTTGGCAGGAAGCGTCCATGATTTTATCAGTTTCTAGACCCTGGAGCTTTTCGATGGACTGATCTCATCAGGCCTGATGCTTCTCATATAAACATATGGACAGTTCCTACTAAGCATGCCATCTTTCATGAAAATTTACTTCATTTGAAGGCCATCTTGGGATTATGACATTATAAGATTCCATTTCCATATGGATTTTCTGGATGAAACTAGTGTTGAAGTTTAGATATCCATGTTCTCTCCATCCCCAATCATGAACACAAGATGGCACATCACTAACGAGAAAACACAATTTGTGATGTGTGTGGAGGTAAAAAAATTCAATGTTTTTCTTCTGACTCGGATGCTGTGGTCTCTATGCAGATGGGAGGGTTTCCAAGTTGATTAGATAGTGAATTTCCTCTAATAAATATACATGGTCTACATACCCTACATTGGGAAGAAATTATTCCTTCATCTGTGGGAGAGTTGGCCATATATTGAGGTGAAGGTTGTGCATACATTCTTATGACAAATCGCCTGGTATGTTATACTAATATGTGGCTTTGGGAAAATACATCACTTTTATATCATCCCCTAGATTGTTTTCTTCAAACAAGAAACATATCTTGTTGTTGTTCTTACAGGGAATCCTCTTCTTCATCCTCTATACTTGAATGCTTCTTGATGATTTCATTCCAAACATTGGGGCTATTTGGAGCCTCATATGTATATGGATGGTACTGAGGTGTATCATAAGATGATCATGTCCCTAAGCTATATTTTGGATGAGAAAGGATATAAATTGTCATAGACAGAGTATCTGACATGCCAAACCCTATATTTCGATGTTCCACAACATATTAGGGATTTCCCTTATACTACTTGGTGAGGGGTGGACCTTCTTTCCAATGTGATTGTTGACTATGGGGAGGACCTTCACTGTTGGTGCTATAATGGAGAATAATACCATTACATCTTGATGTACAACCTTATAAAGAGTTCCTATGACATATAATATGTTGAATACCATCTGGGCAGACGACATTAGGGGGAGGACCATCTTGATTTTTGATGTCATTGAGGGGATGACCTTCATAAGGACTGTAGTTATGGGGATGAATACCGTCATAAATTGATGTCTGGATAGAGGGAGAATATCTACAATGCATATCTAGGGGAGGGCCTTCAGGATGATCTGCAATAAGGAGGGAATATTATCCATTCTTGATGCCACTATGGGGAGGGCCTTCATAGTTACTAGCATCAGGGCGAGGAGTACCATTAAATTCTGGCATCCAACTATAGGGAGAAACATATCAATAAGATATACCATGGGGAATACTATTTGGGAAGACAAAAAAAGAGAAGAGCCTTATTACTGTTCAATATTTGGTCAAGGGTAGGGATACCATGACACTCATCATGATATATCCACTCTAGATCGATCTTTTCAAGCCCATAGAGCAAGCCCCCATGGGTGCTCAAAGGAGGACCTTTAGAGCAGCTGGTAGAAACATTGTTGGGAGGACCGTCAAAACTTCTATTGCTGCTTCCATAATTTGGCAATGAATCAAAATTATCTTGAGCCTTTATTGAGATATGTTTGTTGGAATAAATAACTTCAGATTCTAGCAGAGCATAATCAGGAATGTGCTCTTCATTTTATGGTATGCATTGGCCTATTTCTTTTTTAGGGTGCTATCTTATGGAAAACCGGTCCCTCTTACTATTGTTAAAGCCCTTCATATACGGTTCCCTATCAAATTGGTTCATGGGTTGTCGATGGGATACACCGAAAAACATCTTGAGTTATAGTAGTGATAGATGCCTCCCTTGGAGTGGTCACCAAGTTAGACTAGTGCCCCAATTTTGTAACATGTATTTGTTATTGATATGGTAGTCCTTGAATCATGGAATATGTCCATCAACCCTTCTATAAAAGAGATAGGGTGATGGTATGCTATGGGGTGATTATCGGATTTAGTGGATAAATCGCCCCACATGGGGAGATCAGGTCATTGGACCAATTCCTCTATTTTTACACCAATGAAATGAAATATTGGCCAGTCTAGAGGATATGGTATGGAATAAACATTTTATCCTACATCATTTCCTGGATGTAATGTGATATGTATTTCGCTGGAACATGTATAAATTCACATACCGATGTCAGACTAGGAATTTGTAACTGCTCCGGTCCTACATGAGTTTCTAGTTGGTACTAGAAATCATCCTATGTCGGGGAAGAGAAACGAGTCTTCACCCAACCAACTAGGATATTCCAGCTATTTTATCTAGTTTCAACCATATTTGACTGCTAGGATTTATATTTTCAAGATGGAATTTCCCAATGATAATTTTCCACCGTATTTGTCTCACAAGATTGATTTGCATCTGCAAGAATTTGACTCTGCTCATATTTTCTTTCCATCATATTTTATTTGTGGGATTCATATGCACTATATGTGTTTTATGATTGCCCAAAAATTTCCACTCTATTTAGATAGCGGTCTTATTGTGCGTTAGTAGGAATTTGCACAATCGTATAGCTGGTTACCACGCTATTTAGATAATAGGCTTCTTGTGCATTGGCAGATATTTTCATCTGCCTATTATTTGATGCTCTATCAACATGGTGGGACCAGTGAGCACTAGAAGAAATGTGCATTGGATCATACTACACAACCCTATTTTCATGGTGGGCTTCATTAGAGAGAGGAGGGATTTGTTGTGATCATATATTGATGCTGAATTTCCATAGTGGGCTTCGAAAGAGAACGAATAGTTTTATGTTTTCCCCTGGTATGATGATGAATTCATACATTAGATCTCTTCCTTAGGAACTAGGGTAATGACCTGTTCCTGATCATGAATTTTCCACTCGTGGAAGGGAGATTGAGGGGACCATGTCCTTTGGACTTTAGTAGGTTCCAAATGCCTAATTTCCTCTTCATAGTGAGGATATTGGGTTTCACAACATTGGCAGAGATTCTCTATGGAAGGGACCTATGAGTAAGTCTCATGTACATGTGGGATGGTATCATTATCATCAATTTCATCTACCTCACAGAGATATGGGAGGTATTCATTATCACACTCTGAGAACAGGCTCCCGGAGCAGTTGGAGATGGATAGAGGAGCCGCCATATGCTAGGTTGTTGCTGGAGCTTAGGAGGCGGTTTATGAGAATTCATAGATTTTAGGTCATTTCTTATAGACTCCACAATGGGTAGAGTACCATTCTATTGTTACTCATTGATCATTATGTTCAAAACCTAACTTTAAAAACATTGGGTAGGCGATTATGTCCTATTCATCATTGGGGACCCAACCACCTATGCAGTCGTTGAGGTGTGTGTCTGATCCAGTGGTCACAATCCCATTTGGATTGAATATTTCTAGAGAAACATGTGATATATTTGATGGGCGAGAACAAAAAACACCATCAATGTAGCATCTCATGATCACATGCATAATATATGATTTAACATGGCCCTATTCTTTTTATGTTATGGAAGGGGTTTGAGGGTGGATAATTTCACCAACTTGGTTAAGAAATTACATCAGGTTAACCATTTTTTGTCCTGATTTTCATTGTACCATGGAAAAAATAGTCTGATGGATAACAACTAACTACTTGGTAGTGTTTCACTTCTTTTTACAATTTCATTTTAACCCAGTTCACATAGTGACCCTTTTGGTGAGTTAGATGGTCACACCGGGACTAGACAGTGTGTCCATTTTATATTATGAAGAGGGTTCCATAGTTCAATGGTCATAGAGGGTGAATGTAGGGGTTTGAGTGGTTCTACAATTGGCCCATGTTAGGTATGATATCCACAGATGGTCACCAACATGTTTGTTTGCGAATCCAAAAACACCCAACAACATTTTTATCCCTGATTCCTATACCTGCATTTCAATGGAAGGCGCTTGTTGGATGATTTTTCCATAAAAACTTAAGGAATCCATTGGTACAGAGTATGGGAGATTTTGATCATCACAACATTTTGGGGGTAATTATATTCTACTCTGGGAAACTCTTATAGATTAATAAAAATTTTATATGTTACTAAATCCTTGGTTCTATCCTATGCTTGGGACAATGGATTACCCCTTGTTTGCAAGATCAATCAGAAATATGAATGGGCTCAGAATCGGTTTTATGTATCCGTGTTTCTGTATTTATAAATAAATCCGTATGTATTTGAGGTTCTTCATCAATGTTACCCTTTTTCAAAAAAAATTATGATTCTCTGGTCTTTTATCGATACAATGATGAGTTAATCCATATTATGAGGTTCTCATGAGTTTATCTTTATATAGTTAGGATATATATTGTTCTGATATCGGGATTGAACCCATAAAATGGGATTCCAATGTATCCTCATGAGAGGAATTAGATTCCACATAGTTTGGTTTGATTTGGGACTTACACATTCTATGAGGACTCTTTGTTGGGGTATGATCGAGACTTATGTATGGTAGATGCCCATTTGGGAGGAATAATTACATGCTAGTTATGAGGTGGCTACCCTAATGGGTTTATAAGTTTTTTATTGGGACTAAATTGTAAGTATAATTTCCCCTGAGGTCTGGCCTTAGGCAAGCATCCTACGTATCCCTGTCTGAGCAGGAATCTGAGTTATCATAGTCTATTAAAGTTTTGTCTTATACCTATGAGGGGGCCCTGTTTCTGTAACCATGAGAAGGATCTCGACTAATGATGATTTGAAGGTTTTATTGGGGCTTACACCTAGGAGTATTCCCATGTTATGGGAATATGTAAGGGTTATGATCACCACCAACCTCTATGACCATATCAGTCATGGTCTATGTGAGAAACAAGAGGAGGCAATATATTTGAAGATTGAAAGCCCTACATCATATCTGAAAGATGGTACTAGATCACAAAGTGCAATATAGGGAGGGTCATTGAATATACCAATTTCCCCTATTGTGTTGATGTCCAAGATAGTCACATTTGGAAATCTATCGAGATGTTTCTCGAGCTAAGCCTAAGCTGAGAAAGAGAAACACCTCCCCCAGAAAGGTTAGGGACTTACCTCTTGGATAGTTACCTGGAATGAGTTATAAGAAAGGAGAGAAGAATTTATCCTCATCAAATGGAAAACCAGGATGATACCTTTGGCTTTTCATTGGTCCCTCAATTAAGGGAATAACCACTTATTACCCTTGATCCCTAGATCATGGAGGTTAACACAAGTATTCATGGTCAAGATTTGAATTATCATGGGAATTACATCTTGTAGACATGTCGGGGGTCCACACCCTTTCTAGGATTACCCTCGTTACTCCATATAGCATTTTTATTTTATCATAGAAGGGCGGACTGAAGCACCTGATGGTTTGATCATATGGGTCTAGTGGCTTTAGAAAAGGCTTTGGACTAATGTCGATGGATTGGTTATTTGAGGTGATTCAGAGGATGGAATGTAAATGAAAGTGCATGATTATGACTATATGGTGGAAGGCCCGAAGGCACCCCATTTTATTACCTGTTTTTTCATGTGGGGTGGGGTATCCTCTACATGGTGCATTTTTATGCAGGTGGAGGGATTGTCCATGTACTGAGGTGGTATGCGGACCTAGATGTTGTCTATGTACTGAGGTGGTACACAAACCTGGATGTGGTTCACGTACCATGGTTGTTTGCGGCGTTGAATTTCTTCTATGTAGGGCGACTCTACACTGGGAAGTGTTTCATCTATATAGTAATGTTAAATTCAGTTCACCAGATTGGAGAAGATGCATTAGTCCTGCAAGTCAAGGTAATTTCATCTGCAAATGGAGTATGGTTCTCGGTTCACTGATATTCTTCTCAATTTTCCAATATTTTTATGCTTCATTATTGTTATGATTCGTAGATGGTTTTTACCAGATGAAATCCATTTTTGATTTCATACTTTATTGATCATTTTTCTTCAATGTCTTCCATCAGTGAATTCCAAACTCCCCAAAAAATATGATCCCCTTATAGGTTCCCTTTGAGGTCCCTTTATAGATGCAGAGTAAGAAATATATTTGGGTCACATGACACATTTTTTGGATTCGCATAAAGAAATTTCCCCTCCCCCAGACAACACGTTCAATCGTGGTTTGTGAGGCTGAGGTTCATAGGGCTTCAATTTGTAGTGGTAGAAATCACTTCCTCTATCACACAAATGATGTTGTTCAATAAAGGCTTCAGACCATAACATTTCCATGATCTAAGTTTGTGGGGATGGTTTATTGGGGAAAAATTTTCCTTCACATTTCACCAATGACACAATTCATGGGGGATCGACATGAGTGTTCTTTATTCCGCACACTACCTGGTTTACTGGACAACGCCTTTTGGGCTAGCATTTCTTGTGTTGTCTGCATATCGTTTGGTTCGTATTCATTGCAATCCTCATACCATTACCAGAAAGTAGTATGCATACCACTTTGGTACTTTTGAAAATTTTATTTCTTTAGTCTTCCTATAACATTTTCAATCAAACCTACATCTTATCCTATCAACAAATTTGTGGGATTATTTACCTTCCCTCTATGGAGTTTTCCAGACCCTACAGTTCTCCTAGTTGGGTGTATACTTTCACTGATGGATTCGATTATTAGTGTGAATTTTGGGGTGCACACAAGACAATAACCAATGTCATTATGAGATGTGTGATTAACCTATTACTTGATAAACATGTTTATCATGGGGCTTTCGTACATGGATATTTTCTATTATTTTTTACATGATTACTCTGGTTGTTTTCTATTAATCATTTTTTTCATGTGAACTAATTTTAATAAAATATTTTATTTAAATAATATATTTTAGTCGGTTTGAAATATATTTTGATATATCATCCATCCCTATGAATGAAATAATATTTCAGTTTTAATTTTACAATGTAAAACCATGAAATATTTTTGTTAAATTTATAAAATAGGTGTTCAATGGTTATGGTATTGATTATAGAATATTTAGTGAAAACATAATGGTATTAATGGATTACCCGCTACATTTTCCTTCAATAATTTTAATAACTTCCCATTTCATGTCAAATACAGATGTGGTGGGTCTTCTTAACCCTTTCAACCATGTAATGGTGATGGTGAAAAATAGAGAAATTTTCTAATTTTTACATGGGATGTTTGAGTTTTTTTTTATTTTTTTCTATTATGAAATTTAATGTTTTGACATTCTTTATTTTTTATAAATGTGGTTTCTTATAAAATATTTTTTCTGGTATTGAGAATAGTAATTTTTTATCTTATATATTCTAATTTTTTTCAAAAATTCATTCCCTCGTGATGTTGTATAATGCCAGGTTCCAGTTTCTAACAATTGGTGATTAGGAACACTATTCAGTCAATGTCAGTGCTCGCTTGGATAAAAGGGTAGTAGGGTATCTGGGAAGGTTGGTGACAAAGTGGTTTTATAGGAACAACTTAATAATCATTCATTAATTTTAGTATACAATTTGGGTTGTATTGGAAGATATGAGTTAAGATTTTCGAGACATAGGGAGTATTTGCGAGTAAGTTTCTGGATAGTTCTCACTATAATGAGACAAAATTCACCATGTGTGTTTGGGGAAACGCGTCTTGAAGAATAATTTGATATGATTATATTATTTTACTTTATTGCGGTTTGGGTATGATTAATTCCAAATCCTAATATATCTTTTGATGGTATTGATATTCGCACTACTCTTGTTGAGTTGTTGATGTGAGTAATCATCTAATGTCTTCAGTGATGTCTGTTGATGTTGTGTAGATTTATGAATGTGTGAAAACATGGGAATATGCCCATGGAGGAACCCTCTAGTGAACCATAGTGAAGGGATACTCACATGCAGTAGAATCTTGTTTATATTATTTTGTGTTTTTTCCATTATCGCATATAGGAAACTACACCCATTCCCATTCAGGATCCAGTTATGGAACATCCATGATATGAATCTCTAAATCATGCTCAAGAGTATATTTTACATAATCCACCTTATTTACAAGAAACTACTTATCCTTGATAGTCTAAATACTGTTTAAATAATATAGATATTCTTTATTATTTCCTATAAATTACGAAATCCATTTATGTTCCATCGTTATGATGGAAGGGCCTAACTTGAGATTGTGGGATTTGATGCCAATAATGATTAAAAATGGGGCTTGGAGATGAAGGAATTTAGAGTTATTTTCACTAATCAATTTTATCCAGAATCTATGTTAAAGGATAAGTCTATGGTGTTTTTCCACCTCTAATAGGATTAAAGGGCAGCAACACAATTAGTGAACCACATTGATGAGCTAGTATGGTTTTCAACTAATATTGTATCTAATGTGAAGATAAAGGATCAATAGTTTGAGATGGGTCTTAGACCAAATATTCACTCAAATGTTTTGTACTATAACTTACATCGTATTGTGATATAATGGATATTGAATTGAAGGTAGATCTTGACCTAACTAAAATATTGGGGTTATTGGTAGTCCATTTTTCACTTAGTAGATGTTCTATGAGTTCCTTTAACTAAAATAAGATGTATGGTGATTCCCA
Organism: Viscum album; assembly: GCA_963277665.1. Taxonomy (NCBI): domain Eukaryota; kingdom Viridiplantae; phylum Streptophyta; class Magnoliopsida; order Santalales; family Viscaceae; genus Viscum; species Viscum album. The sequence continues at coordinate 1,717,549,850 of OY728125.1, forward strand.
TGTTGGATCTAAATAGAATAAATCTTATCCATCCAACATCAAATTTTTATTCAATAAAAAATAAACAAAATAGAGTGTCCAGGTAGCCAGAAAACAAGAAAGGAAAACAAACAAAAAAAAGAAAACCACAGGAAGACACCTGGAGCCAGAAGACCACCCGGGCCTAGGGGGCCTAAAATAATGTAAATCGAGCACATATCCTCTGATAATATTAACACCTTCAGGCATCAAGAAACTAACGGACAAAATATAGGTGATGTTGGAACCCGGTTGTGCCATAGATGCAAGTTGATCTGAACCTTGATTCCCCTCACACCAGGTGTGCAACACACTAACACCATCTAGGAGGGCACAAAACCTCCTAACTGTGTACTCTATTGACCAAGGATCATGGAATTTACCAATCAGAGCTCCATAAAGAATCAGAAAATATGTCTCCACTTGGGAGATAACAATACTCTTCTAGAGACAAATCTTCAAACCAGAGAAAAGCGCATTTGCCTATGCCTAAAGTGAGGTACCCCACCCATGGTACACCGTAAATTCCAGCATCACACTCCCGCACCTATCACGGACCACTACCCCCCCCCCCCGCATTTCACCTCTCACAAAGGAGCCATCAGAGTTTAACTTCAGTCCTGAGGCCGGTGGACTCCATCGGATCCATCACCCCCCTCTCTGCTGAGTGCTGATACAAGAGATAGCCGGAGTGGGGGAGCACACCTGAAGACACTTGAACGAGGGGGAATCACGCCACTGGGGTATTAGATGAACTAGGGCCGCCAGCAGGACCCGGGTATGCATGATAATGACCCTCACTTTAGGTGAAGCTACCTCAAAACAAGCCTGATTCCGAGCCTTCCACAAGTTCCAACACCTAGCAATAAGAACCACAGACCGCGCCATCTGCTCCGTACCTGAGACACCAGACCTGAGGAACCATCTGTCCAGAAATGGCTCATCACGATGAGCGTCTGAAGAGAAGGATGTGAAACACCCAAAGAAAATCCAAATGGAAACAACCCAATAACTTTTGAAAAACAAATGGTTGGAGCTTTACACCTTTGGACGACTACAACAATGGAATTTGGAGGCCAGATAGATACCCACCTTGTGAATCTGAGCATATGTGGCCGCTACTTGCTTCCTGATTAGCCAAGTAAGGAAATTGTACTTTGAGGGAATTTTATTACACAAGAGTAGGACATCCTAGCTGTCTAGAGGAGGTTGCAGAGCCAAGAGCCATCGATACACCTGAGAAGAGAAATTCCCCGAGGAGGAAGCTGTGAAAACACACCTATCCAGATCCGAGGTCAAGACAATAGACTCTCAGACTCCTTGCTGATCAGAATCCAGAACTGCTTTAATGAACGTAGGGTGCCTGCTAGCTTCCTTGAAAGAGATTAATAGTTCTGGGAACTAAGGGAATCCAAGAACTGAACCCATCCAGTTATGGAACCAAAACAGGTGGTCCCCATCACCAACGATCCATTGAGAATTCTGTTTAAGAACACTGATGAGAGGAAAAATTTTGGACCAGAAGGGGGACGCATGTCCATCTTACACTACCTCATCACCCACCCAATGGCTGGACATAAATTTCCCCCAAAGAGTTTTCCCTTCAATCACCTCCCATGAATGCTTGGCCTGGTAACACTCAAGAGTGGCACTCATACTCCTCACATTAACCCCCCCTCCTGAATGGGCTTTGCCATTATCTCCCAGGACACCCAATGCCGCTTCCCCTTAGAGCATGCGCCCCACATAAAACTATCCAAAATCTTTTCAACCACACTAATGACCCCCTTGGGCATAGTGGTGGAATCCAAAGCATGGATAGGTATGTCCGAAAGGACACTGTTAATTAGGGAAATCCTCCCCCCAAACAAGAGGTATCGACTCTTCCAATTCAGTACCCGACTAGAGATTTTACACACAATCTTATCAAAGTCCCGTACCTTGAGTCTTCCCGATAAAATGGGGGTTCCAAGGAACTCTATAGGAAAGAAAACATGCTACATTCCCAACCTGCTGCATAGAGAAGAGATCCTGTCGGCCTAGAATTTGGTAGAAATATAGAAATTTCGCTTATAATTATTCACCACTTTCCCACTCTAGTAACAATACTCCTCCATAACCTTCTTAATTCCTTTGACTGACCTCTTCCCACCATTCGTGAAAATGAAAGTGTCATCCACAAACATCAAATAAGAAATTGATACATGGTTCCACCTCCTTTGAAAAGGGAGCAAACCACCGCTGTAAAGACTCTTGTTGATGAGGCAGTTAAGAGTTTACTGAGCTAAGATAAAAATACTGGGGGAGATAGGATAACCCTGGAAAAGCCCCCTAGGTTTCCTTACCATGAGTCCTTCCCATAATCAAAACTGCCATCCATGAGGAGCAGAAACACCTTAACATAAGATTAGAAGCCCTGATGCAAAACTCCATTACCCTTAGGACCCGGTTAATGAAACCCCACTCCATCGTATCATAGGCCTTGTTCATGTCTATCTTGAATTACAAGTTCGAACCATGTGTCTTGTTATTGATATCCCTCAGCATTTCCTGCGCCAGACCGATGGCCCCCTGAATAGACCGCCCCTTCACAAAACCATGCTGCTCAAGTGAGACCCCTCGGGGGAAGAACCTGGACAACCTCAAGTTGATGATAGAAGCCATAATTTTTTAGGGAAGATTGCACATACTCATCGAATGGAAATGCGAAAGAGAATAAGGATTTATAATATTTGGAATAATCACAAGAGTGGTGGCACTGGAAACCCTTGGAAGACTCCCACCCCAAAAGAAATCCTGAATGACAACAATAATATCAGCTTTAATCACCTCTCATGGATCCCTAAAAATTAAACCAGGAAAGCCATCATGACCCAGGGCACTCTATGGATTGAGATTCATCATGGCCGAATAAACTTCCTCCTCTTTCAGGATCCTCTCTAAGTACTCATTTTCACTGATAGCAACAGAGGGAATCACAGCCTCCCAAAGGGCCGCATTGCCACTTGGGTAGCACGTGGCCATCCACGAATTAGGACCGAACTGGAGATCCCTAAATAAAGAATGGTCCATGCTCCCACCATGTCTCTATCATTCGTGTACGTACCATCCTTAAGTAAAATATATGGTTTGCTAATGTGCCCTCGCTCCGTTAGGCAGGCATGAAAAAAGGCCGAATTCTTATCACCTTCCGCAACCACTTAATCCTAGATCTTTTGCAAGAAACTCACTTCGGCTTAAGGATCATCTTGACCCAAACCTCTTTCTTTTTGGATAGCTCCTCAAACATAGTATCGCTCCACCACTGCTCAAGGATAGTCTCCATACAATCAATACTCTGTTTCAGACTCTACAAATCCTGATCAGGAAGCGGTAGGCCTGCTTCCCACACCTGTATCCTGGACTTCAGTCACCTCAGGTTATTGTTCACTGAACCCCACAAGTGCCCCTATACCGGCCTGCTCCATAGTTCAGAAATGACCTATTTGAATCCAGGAAGGCTGGTCCAGTACCGATAGAACCTGATCCCTCCCAGGGTTGGATGCCCTAGAACAAGAAAAATCAGGAGTGGAGAATGGTCAGAGATCCCACAGACCAGGTGCTTAAAGCTTGCATTGGGAAACATAGTTAACACATTAACATTGGCAAGGCAATGGTCAATTCAGCTCCAACACCGACTCCTACCCCTATGGTAGTTACACCAAGTGAAAGGATCTCCCAAGAAACCGAAATATGTCAAACCAGATCCTGTAATAAAATGAGCAATGTCCAAGCTAGCCCTTCTAGGAAAGGTACCCCTACCCTTTTTCTCCTCAGGATCAACCATCACATTGAATTCACCCCCCACAAACCAAGGGGATTCCCCCAGATCAATGTGGCTCAAGTCTTTCCACAACTGTTTTCTACGGAAAGCATCACAACTTGCATACACAAAATTCACCAACACACTATCCCCTCCCTTCGACACCTTTATAGTGATAAAATGATCACCTGAGGAAATCAGATCAATCGAGACTTACCTATTCCAAAAGATCCAAATGTGACTGTTAACCGGGTCCGCATGCAAAGCACTATGCAGTTTGAGCTTTTAACAGAAACTCTTGATCCTTTCAGACCTCTGTTTGTGTTCAAGGACAGCCACCAAGGACACCTTGTTCTTTCAAAACTCAGAGATGATGAAATCTGATTTCACCCGGGCTCCAAGGCTGTGGGAATTCCATATGAACAATGATAACATTAAAAGGATAGGGACCTGGTATTGAACCCATGTAGCATGGTCATTGTAAGAGGGGAAGCCATACCTTCCTTAAATTTTCTTAACTTAGACCTAGTGCACATACCCAGGCTAGAGGCAGGTCAGAAACCTCTTGTCTGGACTGCTGGAGAACCAGTAATGAAGGGCCTACTCCCCACTACAATGGGCGAAGATGGTGGGAACAATTGCAATATGGCAACACCCAGATCCTCCAGATCACTAGCCTGAGAGAGAGGAGTGGGAACCTACTCACTGACCAACACCAGAATAGGAGGGGAAGGCTCTAGCCTGTCCTCCTGCCTCATAAAGGGAACCTCCTAGACCAAATTATGAGGTAGAACCAGGAGACCAGCAGACCTGAGGGGAAGCTGGGGAACTATTTCCAAAAGACCACCCCAATAGCATCTGACTTGGATTGACATAAGAGGTAAAAATCTCAGAGGCCAAAACCCTGGGCTCCCGAGAAGTAGAACTCGCAGGAACCAGCCCTGGAGGGGCATCTGGGCAGGGAAGGTCCGAAGCTTAACAACACAATTGAACCGAGGAGACTTCCTGGGCCGCACCCTGAAATGGTAAAGAGTCCTTGACCAGGCCAAACACCTGACCATCTGAGGAAGAAGCTGAGGGAGGCACATGGAAGAGCCTTCGACCTCCGCTCTTTCGATTCCTAAAGGCCTGGAAAGAATGACCCTGAAGTCCACACGAGCTGCAGAAGTGCGGAAACACCTGGAAGAACAGGTCCTAATGCCACTCCACTGAACCCTACACCTTCAGAGCTAGCGATTCTGGAATAGGAGCCGATAGATCCAACTCATCACAAATACGAGCCACCCACAAATCCTCGCCACATAGAGTTTGCTCGTCAGCATAGAGGAACCCACCGAAAGAATTCCCAATGGCCTTCATAAATGACTTGTTTTGGAATGAAAATGGGATCCTAGGGAGGTTGACCCAGACCGCAGGAATGGGACTCTCCTTCCCTCTATGAGCATCCATAGACCAGTAGGACAGATTGAAGTGCCAACAACTCAACATCTGAGGCGAGTTGAACAAGGTATGGATGAAATCCCTCTCTGAATAAAAGACCAAAAAAATGAGAGCCAATGGATGGAGGAAATACGAGCATGAACCTACATCCCCCAAGAATCCACAAAGCGCCAGAACACATGGACAGACAGCTTCGCATCCCTGAAGTGGGCCACAAGGGTCCACTGGAGGCCAGCCACTGCATCTTCAAAATCCGAATAAGAGACCTCCAATTATATACATGAACCCTCCTGCGACACCTTCGGGGAGATCAGGGCAGCTTCTGGAAAACACACCTGCAAACCCTTGGACGAACCACACAACACTTCCATGAAGGATAGATCTAACCGCCGATGCTGAAATGATCTAGAGGGATCCCGCGCCGTTGTTGAAATGTTGTAACATGTATATGTCTTAATACTACGGCCCTAAATAATTACATTTCATTTGGTTTCTCAGCACACCTATAAAAATTCACTATTTATTTTCTACTCAGTATAGTGGAACATGCTCATCAGCACTAAATAGTACAATAGTGAAATAAGATAGATTGATATCTAAAGGGTTATAACCGTAGTCATTAATAATTAAGCTTATTCACACAATAGAAGAGTCTCAAGAGGAAGCTGGTATAGGTCCAGTGTCTTTTAGAGGTAACATCAATATAAATTCATCTTTACTGGATAATTTCATTGATATTTCCCCATCTTACTCATTTGTATTTAATTTTAGTGTGAACCTAATAAATCATCTTATGGATATTTTGTCTTATTATATGGATTTTACTACAACCCTTGAAAAAAAGAGAGATAACGGTCTCCATTATATTGCTTGTGATTTCTCTTTATTAGACATTAATTTATCTTTTAATTTTTTTCTCAATATGAAACTTCTTGATGTCATTTTTAAAATGGATTGGATAATTTCTAAAAAGGACTAAATTGAATATTACCTTTGGTAATTTTAATTTACTATTCCCAATGTAGTGTTTAGATTATTTTATGCGTAATTAGACTTGAGGTATAATAGGGTTGGGCCTTCTTATCTAGAGTTAGAGAATTTAGTATCAGTGTCTATTTTTATCTGCATGGGGAAACATTTTTTTGTGATACCCATACTATTATCATCATGTTTCTATAAGTATTTCCTTTTGAATTTTCTAGTTTCCCAATTGTAAAAGAGGTAGATTTCTCTATTGATTTAGTATATAGCATTAAAATGGTATCTGTTCCATATTTTCTTATAGAACTAGCATATTTGAAAGAATTAAATACTAATTTAGATTATTTATTGGAGAAAGGATTTATATGATTGAGTGTGTCATCTTGGGAATCACATATCCACATTGTATTGAAAGGTGGCGAACCACATCACCCATGTGTCGACTACTGAAAACATAATCGAGTTATGGTAATGAACATGTATATTTTACCATAGATTGATGATATATTTGACTAGTTGAAGGGGAAAAAGTAGTTATCAGAGATTGACCATTGACTTGGTAATCACTAGTTAAGAATAAAAAATATTAAAATAATAAGATCTTCTCTCAGAGAATGTTTGACCATTATGAGTAACTTTTCATTCCATTTGGTCTATCCAATTCTCATAAATTCATTATATAATTGATGAAAAGAACATTTCATGTGTATCCTGACATTTTCATGGTGGTCTTTATTGATAAAATCCTAGTTTAAAATCAATATGGGGACTATCATGTGAATCATCATGTTATATGTCTGGAAATTTTTAGAAACTATCCACTACATTCTAAGCTATCAATATCTGTTTTTAGATTCATAAAGTGAGGTTTTGGGGAGATGTGTTCTCATAACAAGAAAATTAAGTTGATACTGATAGGTTGAAAAATGTTATGACATGGAACAACCCACAAAACGATATCTAGATTCAAAGAATATTGGGTTTAGTGTGGTATCATCACTGGGTTGTAATTTATTTTTCTGTTATGGATTCCCCGATGACCACACTCTTCTGGAAGGGAGTGATGTTTTTATTTATTTAAAAATGAAAAATTAATTTATTTTACCTAAATATAATATTACATCTTATTCCGGTGTTGACTCTTCCTAAATCATGGTTGAGCTTTGTGGTAATTAGTGACATATAAGGATCATATTTAGGTTTCATTATTATGTAGGGTAATCACATGATAGCCTATGGTTTTCAAATGCTTAGGCTGTATGAGAAATATTATATGACCCATGACTATGAACATACATCCATGATGAATGATCCTAAGAGTTGGTGTTATTGAATTTTGGAGATGTTTTTACCATTTATTGTGAATAAGACATCATGAGTTATATATTTTAGGAAACATATTAGATCCTCCATCATAAACATTTAGTGGAGTACCTACAATGTTTTGATTTCAAAATTTCCTATACCCCTTGGAAGTAGAATGTTTTTGTTAATGCCTTATGTAGGTAACTTTTAACCGGAATGATGAATGAATCATTAATATAGTAAAACATGATAATTATAATAGAAATGTTTAATTTAGGTGTATAGGATGAAGATTCCAAGATTTTCATGGAATGTATGTAGTTGAACTCCGCTCTTATTGAGAACATTATTTTATAATAGAATCTTGATGATTAATTATATAGAATTATGGACTCTCTTTATGGTGGGGAGACCAAAAGTGAGTGGAAATTCTATTCGGGTTACATCTTGTGTTTCCAAAATATATTTGTTGCACCATTTTCTATAAGGAATTCCATAATGGGGGATTTACATAACTCACAGTGGGTACTACCCTCTAGAACCACAAAGATATTTTATGAGATATGATGACAATTCTAGTGGATAGGTATAAGACGAGACATTACCGATTTTTTTCTCATTGTTAGGCATTATATCTGATCTTTGACGAGCACCAGTTCCCTCCAGGTTTACATAATCCACTTCTAGTGATGAATTTTTTGTGGGATGATATTTATATGTACATTGTGGTTTTTTTACCATGTACCCCTTGAAGAAATGTTGATATTTGTTTTGTGATCAATAGGACGACCATATTCGCATAGTTTATACACATTTGAGATAAAACCAATTTTGATGAGTTTGTAAATCTATATGGGAAAAATATTTTTTGTTTTCATGGAGTTCCATCTAAAATAGTCTCTGATAGGGATCCTTATTTTACCTCTCATTTTTTAAAATTACTTCATAAGGTTTTGAGATTTTATGTTCATTTATTAATGAAATACTATTCACAAATGGATATACATATAGAAAGAGACCTACATGTTCTTGAGGAGATTTTATGTGTTTGTTTCCTTGATTATGGAGGATCATGAGATATACATTTGGTACTAGTTGTGTTTTCATATAATAGATGTTTCCTGTAATCAATTTAGAAGGATCATATTGAGGCCTAGTATGGAATTATTTGTAAATGTCCACTATGACTGTAAATGGTTGGTGAATGTTCATTGGTTATATATATCATGGTCCAAGAAATGATGGAAAAGATTCAATTTATTTGGTAGAGAATTTTGACAATATAGATCTTCTATAAATCATATGATTACCAATAGAGCTGACCTTTAGAGTTTCTATTTGGAGGGTAGATATTTTTGAGAGTTTCACCTTTATTTGGTCATGTACCACTTATGAAATATTGGATACATGAGCCTCAGATTATTTCACTATTTGAGGATATTGAGATGTAGTGAAATTTGGCTCCCTTTTAATCACTTCCACCCAAGTTGATGTTTAAAAATATTGTGTTCCATGTATTTTAGCTTTTCAAGTATCTTTCTGACCCATCTCATATACTGGGTTTGGAGGATCTTAATATTGAGCCCGATATATCCATGATCGAGCATCTAATTAGGATAGTTGATTTCAAGACAAAGGCTCTCTGTGAGAGGATGATAATTTTTTTTCTGATTTCTAGGGAAGCATGGTCATGATTCTTATGAGATTGGGGATCATGAGGCACTGATGAGAGAGTAGTTGACTCATCACCCTGATATGTAAGATTCTTGATATGATTTATGGGGATTGAAATATTTATGTTAGGGATTTTGTAACATCATATCACATTCTTATAGGTATTTCATGACCATTTTTTTGAAATCATTTACATAGAGTATTTTTTTGTCTCATTCATGGAGAATTATAATATTTCTGGATTTCATATGGGAATTCATGGTTGTCACATGGAGAGGTAAATTCATGTGGTTTTCCCCACCAAAACTTGTGCCCTATTGAGTTCCATAGTAAGGGGGTGTGGGGTTTTTTAAAACCATGTGTCCACCCTTTAAAATTATTCACCCCATGAAAATTTTTATATTCACAGTTAGATCTTGGTTAGTTATTAGTGCATCCAAAATATGCACCCCAAACAAAAGGCCAGTTGGTGCACATGATTTTGGGGCATGATTTTTCTAACAATGTAGCCCTCCCAAGGAATACATGAACACATTTTTTAATTCATCCAAAAATTAAATTAGAATTTCTAAACCCCATTTTTAATTATAATAATCCCCCATTTGACCATAAGAATATTTATTCTACCTTGGAGGCTACCAATAGGAAATTTTGGACCCTACAAACCATTTTCTTATAAGATCGACGTTTTATTGATCTTGTTTGATCTCCACCATGTATGGGGATATCTTCTCATATAGTTTATGATAATATATATTTCTTTCTTACATATAGTATGATATATCATCTTGTAATGGCTGGATCTAAACCTTAATTTATTGGATCTTGTCTCTAGGTTGTGTTCCAACATCTCTCTTACCACATTTTTCATTAGCATTCCTCATTATGGGAACCTCACATTTGTATTAATTTATTTAGTGGTAAGTGGTTCCCTAAGTCTTTATCATTCAATTGAAAACATATATTTCTTAACATATTTCGAAAGAATTTTTATGTGATTTAAAATATGGATTTGATATGATTTAATATTTGATTTGAAATGATGATGAAATTTATGAAAAAACCCCAATTATGAAATTTCCTCCAACAATCAAAAAATGCATTTCCTTTCCACATCTAGAGATGCAAGGTTTTAAAAAGATACAACTAATGAAGCAATGAAAAAAAATTGGGAGCTTTCTATTATGTTTAGTTGAAAATGTTTTATTTGTTATTATTCTTTATGTAATTGTATAAATTACTTCTATCAAAATAATAGTGTCGACATATAATAGAAATTAATGAATGACATCAATAAATCTGTCTCATACTGCAATAAGTGAAACACTATCTACAAATGGAATCACAGATGGAGTCACATGCATGACATTAACACCATTATCTATCAATGGCCAGTTTATTGGACATTTTTTTGTTTAAAGCCTTATAATTCTAACTATATTATAGAATAACACAAAGTAGTAGTTTTTTTCTTCTTCGTGTACATTGCCTCAATAAGATATAACTTAGACTACATTTTCTATAGGATAATACAAGAGAATAAAAAGACCAGAAGCCTTTGTACAATCTTTAATTTCATCCTATATATATGATTTCACTATTATAATCAGAAAACATACTAAGCTGCGCAAAGGAGTTAATCATCATCAAACATGTGCATCTTTAATATCGGCATCTATCGTGACTAACAAAAACATTCTATCAGATTCATCACCGGCCTCCTCAACAAGGTAAGCACAACTCATGGATTAATCATCTTCTTACAGTTACCTCGATAATTTTAGTTGCAATCATGACTGACATAAACAATATATCAGATTCATCACATGCCTCCTTGACAAGGTAAGCACGACTCATGCTTTTACATATTTCCATGTCCATTAATAACATGTCATTTCCTACAATTTCCTCTACCAACTGAGATATATTTATACGTAAAGTTCAAGGGGTCTATAGTACTTTATCATGTAGAGGTATGATATCAAATTTAACACAAGCATATAATACCGCACACACACACACACACTTATATATATATATATATATAATATAAGATAAAATTGTAAACTATTTTTAAAAATAATTTTAGATTATAGAAAACAATCATTTTCTCATGATACATCAACTTTTGAGAGGTCAGGAAGGCATTCATAAATAAATGGTGTCATGCATAATACAAAAAACTATATATGTCTGATGACGTAAGAGTTTAAGTACAAACATTAATCACTTATATATTATTTATGGCACTAAAAAGTTATGTCTGGTAGGCTACTATAGGAAACTCATTAGAACATCAAGTTGTAGATAACACAGGTTAGTTTAGTTACACAATATACATTAATGCTTCAACAAAAAGAAACAACTACCCACTAATAACTATGGTTACTGAATAATTTATTCTACATTTTCTTAATGTTCAATCAGAATATTAAGATAATGGAGACCCAACTAATGTCTGTTAGTTTTTTCAAAATTTAGTATTCTATATTATATATACTATCTACAAGGTAAAGATGACTCATGATTATACATATTACCGTGGTCGTTAATTAGGTGTCATTTCTTAAGATTTCCTCTAACAACAGAGATATATTTACTCATACAATTCATGGGGACTATAGTATACTACCATATACAGTTATACTATCAAAATTAACACCAGTATATAACATTACAAAAATTATTACAGATTCTAGACAACAATTGTTTTCTCATGATACACAAACTTTTGAGAGGTCATGAACAAATTCATACATGAATGGTGACATTCATATTACAAAAAACTATATATGTATGTTGATGTAGATGTTAAAGTATGAACATTAAAAACTTCTGTATTATTTATGGTAATAAAAAATTTACTTCTTGTTGGATACTGTAGGAAACTTAGTAGAACAAAAAATTGTAGAAAACACAGGACAATATATTTATTGAACATACATTATTACTTCAAATATAAGGAAAAAATACCCACTACTAACTGTTCTAACTGAATAATTTCTGGTATATTTTGTTAATGTTCAATTAGGATATTCAGATATTGGAGTCCCTACTAACGTATGTCAATTTTTTCATGATTTAATGTGGTTCAATGAGAGAAATAGTAAATGTAGCGATAGACCAAACCCACGTTTTAGTGTATATATATATATTGCCTACATCATATGTGAACTATTTTATTTTCATATTATCTTTAATTTTAACATACTACCTGCATGAAACAAATTCTGTTTTTTTCATTATTGCTCAACTATGTTCGGTAGACTTTGTAAATAAAGAATATTCAGTTTTATTAGACATACAATGATGCTGTTCATTATTAGAATGTATTAGATCCTAGGATAATGTTTTATTAAATTATTAAGATATAACAAATATTGTATATCCAACCTTTTCAAAAGGCCAGTTTCATTGATAGGATGTATCAAATAAATGACATTTATATGACATGTTTTCAACCTCATCTATTTAACTTTACATATTTTTACTATAATATACAAAAAAACCATATTTATACCTCTAAATTTATGTTTCCCTTCTGTATATTAACAAATAATCCATCATTGTATACTATAAAAAAATTCCAAAATAGTTATCTTTATTACAACAATTTTTTTGGCTTTCTTAGAGTTTGTTATATAGTCGAGTGATGAAATATGTCACAATTATTTGCAATCCTATGATCTGTATACTGTGAATTTTCAGAACATTCATTTTTATTACTAGTGTAGTGTTCTATTTAATTGTTATATTGGATTTTTATATATAAATATTCATTAATTAGTATTAGTCTATATAATTTTAATTTCATCTGCCAAGTGAATTTTTTATACCATGAATCTAAATACATATCGTGACCACAATTTGTTCCTGGAAGACTTCACAGAAACAATTTAGCTGAAAAACCCATAGAAACATGTAGTTTGTATTTTTTTTGTGAATCTAATTATTATATTTTGTCATTATTTATTCAAATTAATCCTTTTCCCAGTTCTCATTTTTAATTTTTACAACCACACCTACAATTTATTAGTACTTCAGCTCGAATTACACAACATGAATTACTCTTTTTATTGACCCTATTTGCATTACTAGTAGGATGATGCCTGTAATAGATTTTAGTGAAGAAAAGCATATGTGATTTCCCAAAATGGCCAATAATCACGACTTGAATGAATTTGGAAATTATTTTCAATCTCCCTCCAAAAGTAGGAAATAATTTTCATTTCTCCTTTCTTTGTTTAGATATTTCATTTTTGTGTGTCGGATTTATCCACTCCTATTCCATTTTTATGTACCAATACATTCTGATTACAAATGATTAAAAATTAATATTACAGTTAACTATTACAAATATCATTCTCTTTTCAAATAAAAATCATTAATCAGATATTTCAATTGTACGCATGGGTGAGTACATGTTTTAAATAATCATTTTTCATAGTAGATCAGGGTACGTTTTAACTTAGAGTTTCTTGTAAGGGAATGTATTGAAGATATTAAATATATTTTAAAAAATATTTCATAAAATCAGAAGGTGTTACATTATCCACCCCTTTAATAATTTGTTTCCTCTCAATTGGAACATGTTCTTAGTACACAGGGTATTGAAATTTTAAAATCACAGTATGGAAAATCATAAAAGATATCAATAAAACATCATTTTAAAAAGATTGAAATTAATATATTAAATTTTTTTGAATAAAAAATTATTAGGTTTCTAAATAGGATAGAAATATTTGGTATTCATAAGATTAACGTGGAAGAAAATAAAGTTACATAGATCATTGATCATAAGAATGTGAATGATCACGGCAGGTTAACAACCTCAAATACATAAAAAAATAAGTGAGAAAGATAAAATAAAATTATATAATAGGAAAAAATTTATATTCCATGTTAATTTTCCTATTATTGAAGAACATTCATGAGAAAATATACATACAAATTTTCATACCATCTTATAAGCACATACTCACCCTTTGGTTGTCCTTTAGTCAATTTCCACTTCAACACATACTCTATAAAATGATTATTCAAGATCATTTTTCCTGAAAAAACACTAAAATGATATAATAATTGATCATCAGATGTATATAATGATGAAAAATAAATCCTCCCATCACTAGGTATTTTATAAAACTAGAATGGTTAATGAATGTTAACCAATACGGATAAATAAAAAGCATTAGGTTCTAAATCATAAACAGTACAGATCAAAGTTCAACATAACCCATTCTATAAATATTTAAACATAAGTATCCTAAAAATTATGACTAATAAAAATTAAATCCCAAATAATGGAATAGTTTGATCACACATACTTCCATGATCACATTTAAAATTATCTTGAAATAATATTACCCACTCATAAAGTCTCATAATATGATATATATCTACCACAATCATCTACAAAATTAAGTCAAAATAAAACAATATATTCTCCCAAAATATAATTTACCATTAAATTGATAAATATACCACTGTAAAAAAATACATTGGAAGTTTCCATTAAACCATTATTCTATATAAAATCATAGGATTATTCAAAATATAAAATGTGATTTCATTATTCTAGAATCTGTATAGAAGGAATTAGTCATTTCTTAAAATCACATAAATTTTCTATAATGGGTGAACAATAATATGTTTATAGGGACACTCTATAAAAACTATAATATAAATTTCCCATCAACGGGGATGAGGATAAGTGGGGCCTAATTATCTTGATTAGCAGTAAATGTTATTATTCCATAAAAATTCCCTTTGTTCATTGTATTAGGAGGATTTTATATATTATTATATTCATTATCCATTGGATTAGGGAATTGTTTTACATAATGACCATAGACATTGAATCAATAGAGTTTTTTTGGGTTGACATTTTAATGGAACCCCCTAATAATTTCTTTCATTAAATGGTTTCATCATATTATATTGAAATGATTTTAGTCTATGGAAGGGTTTAATACACTTGAAACATCATGTTCATTTTCGGCATTCACCTGAGCGCTCCATCAAAAATTTTATGAATATAGGGGGTGGAAATATTTTCTTCTCTATATTTTATTTGCAATTAGATCTTCCATTACACTCAATATAGATTTTATTAACACCAAAATGATGAGGGTTTTCATATCCTATTTAGACTTTGTTTTCACCTCGAACAATTTATCGATAGATTCTAAAAAAACCCTTATAAATAATTCCTTTAAAAGACATGGTTCCAAACGAAAAAAATACATAATTAATTTTTTTAATGGAAGATCATTAATCTAGAAGTATACAAAAACATTCTTATAAAATTATATTGAAATATACCAATGTATTCTTCATCATCATTATAAATCACAATGAATTTATCATCCATTTTTTATGTATAATCTAAGAGAATTACTTAAAAATAAATATTCTCTTAAACTTTTACCATTCCAAGGGGTCAATTTTATACTCCTTCCAGGCATTCATAATAATAATCTACAACTGTTTCTCTTATCTATCCAAATGACAAATGGAAAAAGAAAATTGTTTTATAGCCTAAACACTAAATAATAGAAAGTATATTTTTCATCACATTGATATATTTCTCCTAGAATAGTGGATCTAACGTCATATATAATGCAATTTCATTTTTTCTTATTAGAAATCAAGGAAATGATTCTTCCTTATTGGAATGTTTAGAAGTTCAACCATACATGTGTTACCACAAATAATTTGAGATAGTAGAGTGACCATAGTCACAAAATATTGAATTCTATATTGTTATGCATTTGGTTTATCAAGATTATAGGAATTGAATTTACTATTACATTCATTTTTAAAAATATTACTTTGGGTTCACATAATTTACTAAATCCAAAAATCATAATGTTAGTATTAATAATCAGACTGGGAAACCACATAGTCAAGAAAAAAATTATATGATGGATAAATCAGAAATCCTTCTTTTCAAACTATGATACATTTTTTTTAAACATTATAATTCATGGTAATTATCTATTGAAATTATTCATACTGGTTTATAATAAAAATTGTCATTAACCAAGTAATATACCTCAATAGTGTCAAATCATGTTTAAGACAATGCTTGTTTTTGTGCACTAGATGATGATAATTCCTAATCAAAATGATCTCTTTTTAGAGTTATTACCCCTAGGTACAACAGTTCTAGTGCCACATCCACTTAAAATATCTTGAAAGGGGTGTAATTTAATTTAATCAAACATAATCATATTCACTGAAACATTAAGATGTTATCCTATACTTAATAATATCCCTAGGTTTTTCTAATGTTTTCTAATCAAAATTTCCAATGGTTGAATAAACATATTTCCTGATACTGACTATATGAGTATGGAATTATTACTATTGGTATATATTTAAAATCTATTAGAGAATTACATGGGTAGATACTCCTCATAGAAAGTACCCATACTACCATACCTAGTCGAATACCTTTGTTCATGAAGCCCTTGGTTGTAGATCTACGCTTCATCCAATGCTGACATGAAATAGTAATCTAATATTGAATTACATAATTTTCTATGATACTGACTATAAATACAAATGATTTTCATAAATAAATTTTACATCATGTTATATGAATATTAAATACCTTTCATAAATACATTCTAGAGGACAGTATAAGATTAGATTCATTGGAGACCAGATATAAAATATTTTAATTTCAGGAATGATTGTCAATATATCCCACAATGATCATTCCAGTTTTTACTCTTTGTATACATAACCAACATAAAATAACTCCTAAAAATTAAAATAATTTAAAAATAGTAAATAGTGATATAAAATGATCCATATGTTTTAACAAGGTTGATATCAATGATCACTTGGTGATACCATGATAATAATGGTATGGTAAAATTAACATAAATTTTGAAACCAATACACTGCATAAAATAGATTAGAATTTTATGTAATAGAATAATGCATTGGAGTTCATAAGAAATTAATAATAATAGAAATCCAGGAACATGTTCTATGAGATCATGAAATTGTCACATGAATGTGAAAAAACAAAACCATATAACATTATGAACATTTATAAATAAAAATAGGTTCACTCATTAAGTAAGGTTTGTGAAGCCAGTCCCCCATATAAACATATTTACTTGATACTTGGTCTACGTATAACCTTATATACATGAGACAAGGTCCACATATAACCTTATGTACATGAAACTAGGTCCACAATATACATTATGGGCATGAAGCTGTTTCAACATAAAATCATAGGGTTATAAAACAAGGCTCACACATGACAGTATTAACATGAAACCAAGTCCACACATAATCTTACAGACATAAAATGGGGTTCAATAATAAAATAGATAATTCACGAGTTTCCAATAACTACCATATTTATTAGAAAAATATATATTTCCCACCCACCACATAATATATACATTATTTTTCCACATTCTCATAAAACATTAATCATTCCATAACATTTGATAATGAAAATGGTTTCAAAATTATTTAATCATAGTATAAGCCGTGTGAAAGAAATGGGTTTCACAAACATATTTCCATCATAATAATTAAACCATTTAAATAAATAATAAGGATAGTAACATTTCATTATATCACCATTTCATCATTAGAAATAGTAATGATAATTTTTTTGTAGTGAATAAATTTTTTATAAAAATACCATTAATACATTATTGGGGAAAATAAAATTTCCATTTAGAAAAAAATATTTAAATACTAAAAGTTTCAAATATATTATTGAAAAATTTTCATTGAAAATACCCCCTAAAATATTTATAGAATGATCTAAATCAATTAGCGGACATGATCGAAGTAACTTCCATTCATATCGTATATATTTAAAAATATTTCACCAAGATTGTTTTTCCAAAGTAAATATATCATAATTTATAAAATTATAAAAATATTTCTTTTAAAATTTTTATTAATAAATTAAACATTTTTAAAAATAAAATTTACAATCATTGGGTAATAATAAGAATATTATTTAAAACATTTTTTAGAAACATGGATATAAAGGAGAAATTATTTTTGTCTGAAGAGCGAAATAATATACACTTTCCTTAAAACAATATTTTGGTCAATATAGTTTATAAGATGAAAAAAAGGAAAATAAATAATATTTTATCAAGAAAAAACTGAATTAGATAACATTCAATTTGTTTCAAGAGATATAGATCATAATATTTCATCATTGAAAATAATCATAGAAAATCACAAAAGACAATGTGATTATTTCATAAAACCCTTACAACTTTGGAAAAATTTGAATTTCAATATTCAAGAAATAATAAAAGTAGATGGATATGTATATATGATAATTTTAATTAAATGAATCATAATAAAAATTTATGTATAGTTTATACATCACACAATATAAACAATTCATTAAAATGGAAGGTGTTTCATAGAGATAAAAGTTAGATGAAAATCCCTTCCCACTTTAGTAAAATATGAATTGTAATCCCCAAGAAAAAATGCCATAAAATTAAACATTAAATATCATGAATAAAAATAAATTTAAAATTTAAAAATTAAAAAGAAAATATTTACATATAATAAAATGATATATGTGTATAACAAGACATATACACCAAAGAATTCAATTGGAGAAGATAAACCCTTACCTAAACCTTACAAATATTTCCTAAACATTAAAACATCATTAATAAGACTATATATTTATTATAAATATTTTATAGAATCATAATATTTTATATAATCCCATATATGATCTAATTATAATACTTATAGAAACCATTCATTAACAATTCTTTAATGAAATCACAATTCTCGGTGACAACAGCTTCATTTTTCATGTATGTTCTTTTCTGATAGTATTGGACCATGCACATTGATTATGGTTCCATAATTAATATAATTTTTAAAAATATATATATTTATTATATAAATATTTATTTTTATTATTAGAAGTGCGATATGGGAAAATGAATTACAATGTTCATGGAGACGGCTGGTCGTGCATATTCTTGAATTCAGTTATCAATTTTTTCGACAAATGGATGAAATGAGTGATAAGTATATATTATATTTAAATAATATTTTTTATATCTTATATATACTATATATTCATTAAATATATATATTTTACCATCCATTTAAATAAAAAATGAAAATTTTAACACATCGCTTGGTGGAGGCGGTAGTCCATGCTCATGCACGGGAGACATTATCATTTTCCAAAATATTTGAAGGTAAGTAGTTAGATAAAATATAATAAATATATAATTATTAATATTTCTTATATATTTTATATAAAAATTAAATAAACCATGATATCTTCCTGGGAGATTCATTGATGGAAAACGAATTACATTGGTTCAGGAGGCGATTGTGGAATGTACACATGATTGACAATTTTGTTTACCATTTGATGGAAGAGGTGATATATAAAGCTTATTAAATTATAATAATGTAATAAAATTATATAAGAGATTATAATTTTATTAAATCTTCATACATGATGTATATTCAAAGGAGTTGGATAATAAGTAAAACTAAAACACTCGGTTCTTAATGATGCATCTTTTCAGACTACCTCTCTAGGTTTGAACTCAACTATAAATTAGGGAGGATTGCATATAAAAAAAAGAACACAAGTATGTTATTTGGGGAATTAAGGATTTTTTTTTTCTATTTCTTATAATATCCTATTTTTTTTAAATTATGAATAAGAGATTAGTGGTTGTGCCCCTTTAATATGCGGGGGAGAAGACAAAATGGAATGTTTGGAAATAAAAATATATAACCAAGTTCTAAATATTAAAAGTGTATGATAAATTCTATATTATCTAAAATTATATGATATATGTTCAACATATGGACATAAAATTGGAATGTGACCTTTTTTAGTCATTTTCATTAATTTTTTAGTTTAACCTTGGTAAACTCGTTTTAATATTAACTATCGAAACTAATTTTTATTATTTTACTATCATTTATGAAAACTGTTATTTTGATATTATTATATAATATTATTTTATTATTATTACTATTATGGAATCAATTTTTCCTTATTCCTTTTTGAGGAGTGGTATAATTTAATTTAAGATTAATCCCACATATGCGATGAAAAAATGTTTTTCACAGAAACAATTTAAAAAATATAAAACGTTTATATATAAAATATAAAATTGGAATTTATTATCATATCATAAAATAGACCAATAATATTAATATTTACCTAATATTATTTTTATAATAGTTTTAAACATTATTTTACTTTTTAAATTCTTTAATCCAATGTTAATTTTCAATAAAAATACGTTCTTTCCACTATTTAAAAAAAAAATTAAGAATTTTGGTAAATATTAAAAAAGCACAATATTAAAATTCTTTAAATGTGGTTTTTAAAAATAAAATTTAGTTTTTATAGTAAATTTTATAAAGGTGGTAAATTTTTATTTTGAAATGAAATCACAGAAGCTTATGAAAATGATGTTTAGGAAAAAGAACATTTTTTAGAATTTAATATGATTTATTCTTATCTCATTCCAATATAAAATATTAGAAGAATATTAAAAACTTTTATTAAATATTAAATAAATAAATTTCATTAAAAAAATATTCATTATTAATTAATATAAATATTTATTGTGCATATAAATATTGTTTTATCAGAAAAATATATCTTTTTTCTTTTAAATGATTTTTATTTTCATTTCAAATGAATTTATAACCAATGAATATATTATATTCATGTGTAAAAAATATAATTTCCATTATTAAATTAGTACTATTTACACTAACTAATTTAACATAATGGATATAATTATTTCATAAAATAATGACATTTTGAAAGTATATCACAGTTCATTTCAACTTGATATTGAGAGTAACGAATGAAATATAAGAAATTAATTTTTTTAGAATAAAAAATAAAAAAAATATAGGTTGTTACATGGATCATATATAATTTTTCATCCTATATAGAAAAAATTATGATATGTAAATCCAAAAAATTATTATAAATACGATAGTGAATATCAATAATTTCCTTGTTTTCAAATTCATATAGTTTTTAGGTGATTCAATAGTGGATTCCTTAAGATCAATGGACTGATGAATGGAGTCCAATTTCAAAAATAATGACGGGATTATATTCAAGATTATTAGTATCTCACACTTCTATTCTATCAAAATTGGTTAAACTTTCTAATCCACTTACTATATTTGAAGATACATGGTCTTTTGGAGTTATGAATATTACAATCTTGAATTAATAGGGGTTTGAATAATTATAGAATAATGGAAATGACAGACAACGATCATGGAGTTATAAGAATATATAAGATAAAAGAATGAATATTATCAATCGACCGAATATATAGATGATTAAATGGGTATTTAAGGATCTATATCGCATATCATTCACTTGGTTAATCATTTTTGAATCACATATCATTTAGTCATTGCATTATAGATTACATGGTCTTGGTCAATATATTTTTTCCGATGTGAGATTTTTATATTCTATCCGTTTATATTTCTACGACATCCACTCTCATAAGTCATATGTGGAAACTAAAACCATTATATGTCTTCTTCAACTTGAAATATATAAATTTTCAAAATGATGTATATTGATGAATATTAATATTTCTTGCAAAAGAACGTTTTTTTAATGGGAATACCCCATTCTTCCAATTTTTAGGGGAGGGAAATATGAATTGGGTTTTATTTGATTATGAAAATATGGGGTTCTAATAAATTCATTGTAGTATAAAGATAGAGGTTATGTTTACATTTAATGATTTTGGTAACTTATAATGTTCATGTTAGGGTTTCGAAGGTAATGTTGGTATTTATGGCTATTTAAGTTATTTTAAAATAACATCTTGTGTTTTATTAACTAAAATATATGTAATCAATAAAATAAAAAATATTAGGATCATTTATTTGGAACTAAATTACACTTCCATTCATGCATAGAATAGATTGAATACATTTAGTTAATGTATCCCTTTGAGAATAAATTTTCAATTCACTAAATTCAATCAATTTCAAGAGGATGTATATGAAAATGAATCATTCCTGGATGGTGTGTCCTAAAATATGATGAAATATGAAATTTATATGATGATTGTCAAAAACTATATCAATGGGTTTTGGTTCATAGGTAAAAAATTTATATTATTATATATTACTTCTGTAATGAAACTAGTAACACGCTAAGTCTTAATAGTGTATACATTTCTCTTCATGACCTAAAATCCATGGTTCCTTTTCTCCCCATGGGAACCTATTACACATTAATTGGGTAATGTATTCTATTATTTCCATGTTTTATGATATTTTTTATGAACCTTACGTGAACATACATTCTCAAGATCCTGGGTATGTATTATTACTTTCATGAATGGAAAAGCATCGGCATCAGATTTTATAACTCTTTTTGTTTTTCTATGGTGGATATGTATGAGATTTTATATAGGAATGAAACTATGAATATTATTTGATTTGGATTTTTTATGTCAATTACTAGAATCCTTCAGTGGGTTTTTAACGGATGGTGATTGTTAAATGTTAATCTTATATATTCTTTATAGATGTTTACAGATTTTTTATAGAGACAATTTTATTTCTAAAAACACATTTAAGATAATTAACTAGTAAATAATGATATAAAAACTTTAATTATACTTTTAAATATAGTTTTATATTTCATTGATACATGTTTTCCTTAATGGAATATTGAACTAACATAGACATTTTCAAGGAAGGTTTTACCAATATGGAATTGATCCCAAGGGAAAGACAACATTTTAGAGAATCCTTGTCCTATAAAATGTTTTTATAATGAATCTATGGATGAATTACTCCTTCTATAAATAGGTTCTATATATTGAGATACATCATAAAATTATATGGTTTATGGGATTCTACACATTGAAAATACAATTGGCACTAGCATCAAATCAATTTTTTTTTTCATATTTAGCATCCTATCTGCATTAACTATTGATAAAATTGTATTTGATATAATATAATGGGGTAGTAAGTTATTAATAAATTTTGATTTTTAATTTTCATTTCTCTATATTTTATACATTTCCTAGTGTGACTCACCTGGATATGGTGTAATAATAATTTTATGGATAAAACCATAGTGGCTCGCAGGGTATAATCTCAATCTGATAGGCCTATATAGTTTGTAGTCAATATTCATGGAATGATTATCCCATGTTAAAAAAAATATCACTCCTAGATGGGATATTAACTCATACACAATATTTAATCTTTTTCATCAAATTCATTAATATTGCGTACAATTTCTTGTTATCTCTCTACATGGTATTATTGAAATAATTTAATCTATTTCATTCAACAAGGCTGTTTCTCCTCAATATTGAGAAATAAATTGAATCAATGAATGAATATTTTTAGGGATCAATAATTTTATTTTTTATCATTACCTTATATATACAAAATAGTTGTAAATGAATTATTTTTAGTAAACCATATGTTAGGGATACACCTTTTTTATCTAGATTGAACTACCTATTAATTTACATTATAATGGGAGGGATCATTAGCCAGAGGTTCATCCCCTCACGACTCATTGTAGAAATTCCACATAGTGACCTCAACCATAATGAAACTCCCTAATGTGTAAATAAATTTTACTATCCCATTTCTCTCATCTAAAATGTAAATGGATTCATCTTGATCTAAATACACATCATATACACTATCATGACACTCCATGGACATTGGATGTTGAGAAAAAAATATATTTGTTTTAGATACCAGACTTGAGAAATTATGATCGAGTGACTAATTTATTAATCTGGAATATGAAACAAGGAATAAAATATTTAAGGGATAAATATTATTGTAGTCTTAGTAAGATATAAAAATATACGATTATTACATTAAATATGAAAAAAAAAATTAATTTTTTCCAAGAATATCACTATTCCCCCTTGAATGTCCTAGTATATAATTTATAGTACACATCTTGGATTCTTATTAATGGAAAAAAGGTGAGCTAAAATAATCCTAAAGTGTTAATTATAGAATATTAAATCATGAATCAATAATAATAATCAATATGGAATGGTATATAAGTAAACACACATGACTTATATTGAATAATTAGATAAGGAAGTGAATTTAGAGACAATATAAATGAAAAAATATCATTGATAAAAATTAATATAGAAATATGAATAATTTAAAACACATTCAATTTTATCAATGACTACACTATTGTAACTAGATAAGGAATAATCAATATGAAAATGTAAATAACTAGAGACAAATTAATTTTAATAAATATATGAGAATGAAATGAATCTAGAGTTAATATCATTATGAAAATATCATGGATAAGGATAAATGAATTTTAAATTAAGGGAATTTTTAAT
This sequence comes from Viscum album, assembly GCA_963277665.1. Lineage (NCBI taxonomy): Eukaryota > Viridiplantae > Streptophyta > Magnoliopsida > Santalales > Viscaceae > Viscum > Viscum album. The sequence goes on from OY728125.1 coordinate 1,717,574,477, forward strand.
TATTGTACTATATTAACTCAGGATCATGATGCCTCTACCGTCGTGACTTTTCACAATATAGTTTAAGACTAATCAATTCACAATTACCTAGTTTGGTAAATAATATAGAAAACATTTGCATCATTTTTTATATGTAATTAAATTCTTTAATCACTAAAAATTTATCAATTTGTGTTATTTAAATTAATTTTGGATTATAGGGTGTTTTGAGCTTAAATGTGAAAACTGCTTAATTTGTAAATAGAGATATATTTTAATATCTTTTGTAATTTGAGAATATATTTTAGAATACAAATCCAATTGATGTGTTTCTCTTTTTATTGGATTAATTGATTTATTTTATTCATATTTGTCTTATATACCAGAATTTAATTTGAAAATACAAGGGTTCAAAACATTCAATCAAGTAGGAAAATTATTCTGGATGACCGCGTGGACCCCACCTCAATGAATTGGTCATAAATTGGTCGAAACAAATCCAATTGGAGTGATTCTAATTGGAATGGAAACAAAATTCAATTAGGAGTTCAGATGTTGAAGAACATAGAAATATCACTTCATTAAGGTGGTCCACGGACTCCCAACTTTTTGGGAATAAATAGGAAACATTTATCCAGTATTAAATCTAATAGTTAATTAGCCATAGATCATACTACATAGGGAAGATCAATCTGAAATTTTGGGATAAGACGTACAATATATATTGGAAGATCTTTAAAGAAGTCACTATGCAAATATTCAGCCATTAAATTGTCCTACCATGATGAAACATTTGGTTGATAGAATATGACATAAATCTTAAAGAGAGATTTTGAAGATCTAAAATTTAAAGACCCAAGGATGGTAACCCTCAGCCTATATAAGGAAGAGTTCACCCATGATTAAGGAGGAGTTCAACACCAACATTTTAGAGGAGGCCTAGGGACATGTTTAAAACTTAATAATATTCTTTTCATTTCTTTTTATTTTAGTTTTCTTTTACTTGTAACAAATTCATTATTATATTAAAGCGTTTCCCTTTCTTCTTCCAGCCCTATTCTCTTCCAACATCAATCTCAATCTCTCTATTCCATCTTTTCATCGTGATCACTATGAACTTCCACATGGAAAGTGAATAACTCTAAGATTATACCTAGGAGAGGTTTCAAAGTGTTCTTTATTATTACACTTCAAATTGAAAATGTTTTAAATCTATTTGTGGTAGAGGCAGAAATATTGCAAGAGTGTGGCGGTTGTCCACCATGCCACTATTTCCAAATCCATTTCTTTCCCTTGATTAATTAATTTTCACTCCCTTTACTCAGGAAAACAATTTATACAGTGGATTTGGGGTTACCATAAGGGTTGAAATGGCATATAGTGGAGCTGGGTCTTGTAGGAATAACAATCTCAGTTGATGTGTTACCCTACTTTACTATAAGAGAGGTTTGGTTTGGGGTGAAATACACATGCTAAAATTTTACAATCAATAAATCAAGGGAATGTAATTTTTAATGAGGTTTCATAAAACAAATTATCAAATTGAGTGTAAAGAATAAATAAATAATGAATGAACCCGTGTTATGAACCCTAGGACCAAGACCTTTCTTTATAATCTACATTTTGTCTGCATTTTCATTTAGATTTAAATTCTACATTGAATTATTCATAATTTTCCAAACACCCAAATAGATTTAGATGAGGTGAATTAGAATATATGATTAAACAAATTGTCATGCTATTCAAAATATATAACCCTGGTCTGCCACTGTGTCATACTAAGAAAACATAGAAATTTTCTTTTTCCATGTCTAGTGATAGGCATGCGTCAAAACAGGTGCCGTTACCAGGGAGTTAATTAGTTTTTTCACTTTACTTTTTCTATTTTCAAATTTTAGAAAGTTTTTTTCACAAAAAAAACATAAAAAACCTATCCATGATGTATTCAAATTCAAATTATTATGCATGGGATGATCACTCGTAGGTGAAATATCAAGAACCACAACTAGATTATAGCTATCTAAATACCAGAGTGGATAGGATTAGAAATACTCTCGAAGACTGGGGGAGAAAATAAAATTCATGTTTGTTTATGATAAATCCCAAATTTTTCAACCCAAGACTGAACCAGAGCAAGAGCCTGAGAAAGCTATGGAAGAATTTTCCCCAATGGGTTTTGATGTTGAATAACATGGGAAGGTAAAACAGTATGTTCCTGAAGATCAATTCCACCTCTATCAACCATTGCTAGAGGAGATATATAAAAGATCATTTTCTACTAATTTACATGAGGGAGATCATGTAAATTTGGAGAAATTTTGGAGTGTATAGGATGTAATTGAAATGAAACATTATCTGTTAATTCCATACAAAGTAGAAGGGAACCACCTTTATACCTCTCTCTATCCTTGGAAGATGGAGAAACCACCCCAGTGGCAGAATTCGAAAAAAGACTTGAGGATATTGAATACCTACGTCCATCAACTGAATATCAACTCTTAAGAGGCACTTATCACTAAAAAGTGATTGAACTAGAAGAAACTCAGGGAGATGACCCTTTCTTGAACTATATCATTTCTTATTCCCTTAAATATTATTTTGGTATCACTAATTATGATTTTGAATTTTCAGATTCGGACAATCATTGAATCACCTTGGAAGAAGATGAAGAAGTAGAAATTTCACCTATTAAAAAACTCATGGAGATCCCTAAGGACATTGATCATCTGCACGAGGAATCCCATGAAGAGATAAAAGTGTTTATGCCAGAAGAAGAAAATATAAATGTTGACTACCATAAAAGGGAATATTTTGAAATTAATACTTCAAACATAAATTTTAAATCACCCTTTCATTATTAATTTCATGAAGAAAATCTGGAGAAACCACAGAAATTTGATGAAGATGATTCACAAGTAGCAACTGAAGAATAGGAGGTTCCATACTTTATCCTACCCCCGCCATGAAAGTGGTACCTAATTGATAAGGGGAAAGATATAGTGTATTCTATCTATGAATTCCTCCTCAATATGAAAAAATAAATTCAAGATGGGAATAAAAACATGTGGTGGATCATTTCCAAGAAGATCCACCCACCATCAGATTATAGATGATAGTTGGTACTTCCCTATGGAGGTAACAAAATAATCCAAGGTCCACATGGGGGATCATACCAAGATGTATCATTACTTTCATTCGATGGATTTAGATTCTGATTTATTTTCATAGAAGTAACATAACATGAGGCCCACTGCCTCATATATTCTTTGCGCTTTAATGACATGATATTTTCACTTAATTGAATAATTTTCTTTTTTAGGTTCAGAATGGCAGAAGGGAACCCCCAAACAAGAAAAAAACCAAGATTTATTTCAAAAGGGAGTTCACTTTTAATGTTTAACTTTGAAACTCCTTATATTTTTGTGTTGCACTTTAAACTAGAATTTAATTCCCACACTTGAATTGGGTTTTACATGACATATATAGGAGACTGAGTTTCATAAGAATCCAATGATGCCATGTTTTAGATTTATATATTAATATTATTGAATGAGTAAAATGGATAATTGGTTGATTAATTTGATGATTGAATATTGGAATGAGTACCCATGATTAGATTGAAATAATTGATTCATGTAAATGCAATTTCCCTACATTTTCATGTTTTGAATTTTTGAAATTAATACGAATTAATTTTTTATTATTTATCATGCCATGAGTGATTTTACAATATCATATTCCCATTCCTGAGAGGATTTCTAGACCAAATATTTCCTTTGTTATCTTGATCATATTTCTTGAGCTATCTTGGGACATGCCACCTTCTAGAACTTCTGTTGAAACTTTTCAAAGATATGATTGTGAAAAAACACATATAAAATGATTGAGGCGCTATTTTGGCTAGCCACATATTTACCTGAGATCCATTATTACATTTATCCTTCATTATCCAATAGAATCCATACATTTACTTATAGTTTTAATTCATGTATTTTGGTGTCCTTTCATGTGTGTTCATTGGGATTTGTATCATTTGTGGGTGTTGTGAGGTGTGCGTCACCATTTTGGGCATTGAATTATTTGAAAATTGGGCATGAGTCATCATTTCATTATGATTCATTCATTTCACTCAGTTATATTTAAGAAAAGTAGGAGAAAATAATGATGATCTATACAAAAAATTTAAAAAATAGATAAATTAATATATTCCTTTCTGGAGCTTTATTTAAAAAATGTGGGAGAACTTTGATTGTATCATTCTTTATAATCATTTATTGACTCATGGCCCATGTTATAAAAGGGGGTGATGTTGTGTTTCACATTATCACGGGGATTTGAGGGAGGTCCATCCCGTGTTTTCATAAGATTAATCATGAATTCTACTTTAGAGTCAAACCTTCAACTTCTAGCCTTAAATTATTTCAATCATTTACCCAACAACTCTATGCCACATAGTCATTTGAAACTTTATTGCAAGTCCTTGTGATTTAATGTTCGTTTTGTCTTTATAATGTTGATAAAGTAGTTCCTTTACAAGACTATAGATAAGAAGCATGTTCTCATGATATGAGTATAACTCCACTTTAGTTATATCATGAGGGATGAGTTAAAATATTCAAAAGAGAGGTAGATCATGATTTTTCATGTTTAATAATAAAAAATTAAGAAGAATGAATGAATGAAAGGAGTAGCTCCATCATTTTTCAAAGGGGAAAAGAAAAATGCTTGAATTGATTGTTTCATTCAAAAATTGGAAATTAAATTGATATTTTTTGTGGAACTTGAAAATTTTATTGGAAATTGATAAATTTCTGATTTTATTACATTGTAAATTAAATATTGGTATCAATGTTTCCCTTTTAATTCCATGTTGAGATTTTATTCTTGTGGAAAATCATAGTTTATGTCTGGTGGAATTGAGATAACAAATATTTTCATCCTTTTTATATTTAATTAAATGATTTAATCACTAAAAATTTATCAAAATGTGTTATTTACATCAATTTTGGATTTATAGGGAGTTTTGAGCTTATGTGTGAAAACTGCTTAATTTGGAAATATAGAAAAATTTTAATATCTTTGTTAATTTGGGAATATCATTTAAAATATAAATTCAATTTATGTGATTTATTTTTTATTGGATTAAATGATTTAGATTCTTCATATTTTTCTTCTGTACTAGTATCTAATTTGGCCATCCAAGGGATCAGAAAATTAAATCAAGTTGGTAAATTATTCTAGATGACAAGGAGGACCCCACCTCAATGAATTGGTCATAAATCAGTCAAAACAAATCAAATTAGGGTGATTCTAATTGTAATGGAAATTAAATTCAATGGTGGAGTTTGAATGTTGACGATCATGGAAATATTCCTTCATTAAAGTGGTACATGGATGCTAAACTTTTGGGGAAAAATTGGAAACATTCACCCAGAATTAAATCTCATATTGAATTGGCCATATATTATACTACACAGGGAGGATTAATCTGGAATTTTGGGATGAAACGTAAAATATATTTTTTAATATCTTTAATGAAGACACTATGCTAAAATTCGACCATTAAAGCGTCTTAAAATAATCAATTATTCGTTAGACCGAATTGGAAGGAAATCTTAAAGAGATATTTTGAAGATCTGAAATTTGAAGACCCAAGGATGGCCACCCTTGACCTATATAAAGAGGATTTCACCCAGGCCAAAGGAGGAGATCAACACCAACATTTTAGATGAGGACTAGTGACATGATTTTATCTTAGGAATTTTCTTTTCTTTTTTTATTTTTGTTTTCTTTTACATGTAACACATTAATTTTTATATTAAAGATTTTGCCTTTATTCTACCACCCCTTTTCTCTTCCAATATCGATACCATTCTCTCCCCTCCATATTTCTGTTGTGATTTCTATTCACTTATCCATGTAATGTGCGTAACTCGAGTCCCATACCTTAGGGAGCTTTCACGATGTTCTTTATTATAGTGCTTCAAATTGAAAATGTTTTAAATCTATTTGTGGTGGAGGTGGAAATATTGCATGGGTGCGGCAGTTTTCTACAACAACACTATTTCCAAATCCATTTATTTTCCTTGATTAATTAATCTTCTCTCCCTTAACTTATTAAAACACTTCATACTGTGAATTTGGGTTTAATATAAGTGTCTAAACAGAAAACAATGGAGCCAAGTCTTGTAGGAATAATAATCTCAGTTGAGGTGTTACCCTACATTACTACTGGAGGATGTGTGATTTGGTGTGCCAGACGCATACTAAAATACCAAAATCAATAATTCAAGGGAATTTAATTTTTGAATGAGTTTAAAAAAATTAAAATATTGAATCTAAACAATAAATAAATAATTAATGAACCCGTTTTATAAACCCTAGGACCAAGACCTTTCTTTATAATCTGAATTTTGTCTTCATTTTCATTTAGAATTAAATTCTAAATTGCATTATTCCAAATTTCCCAAAAACCCAAAATGATTTAGATTAGGTGAATTAGAATTTGTGATTGAACTAAACGTGACACTCCATAAAAGAGATGACCCTGATCAGCCACTATGCTGCACTAGGATAACATAGAAATTTTCTTTTTCTAGGCCCCATGACAGGCATGCATCTATAAATTGATTTTTTTTATTTCTTAATGACTCACTACATGTGAATAATAATTAATATAAAGGATATCTATTATTGATTCCCACCCATGCACACATGTCCAAATTATTCATCATATATCAATTAATCAATTTACTACAAGAACAATTTTCTTTTCGTCAAAATATCCATATTGAGTAAGGAATAATAATTTATCAGTGCTTCCCCAGATAAAAAAATAAATTTAAATATAGAACACTATGTATATAAATTAAATAAATTAAAGTAAATAAACATATCCATGATAAATAATATGTATATTTATGGGTAATTTAATTTCCACTAGAGTGCTAATAGTTTAGGGAATGTTAATGACTACAAATAGAAAGTGAATGTTAATACTCTCCCTTGTAAAATTTATCAAAAAACATAAATATTATGAATAAAAATTGTAACAATATAGAATATACATAGTTCAGTATATGTAAGATAAATGTTTTTACTTTATTGGTGAATATAAATATCGTAAAAGTATCATTAAAATCCATCACGAGGAAAATTTACATTTAATTTTTTAAAAGGATTTTATAAACTAAAAGTTCGAAAAAAATTTATAAAAAAAATTTTATATAAAAATAATAATTTAAATTAATTATGTAATCTTTAAAACATTTCATTAGTCATGGTGGATGGAAATTCCACCCATGATTTACATATTATGACAATGATTCCATTATCTTTTTTGGAAAAAGTCATACGAGCATAGTTTTCAAAATGAGATGATGATTCTACAAATGGTTCCTTATAAAATGCAAAATTGGTTAAAAATATATTTATCAAATCATTTTTAAATGGATAAAAAAGATTTTGATTTTTTTTAATTCAGGGATTTGGAATTATATATATTTTTAATTGAATTGAAAAATGATGTTGGATTTTCATAAAATAAGTTTATCAATTATTTTATGTACCAAAGTGTGGAAACTGGTATTATTACTTCAATATATCATTTATAATCATATTAAAAGTAAATTATATGGGTTTGTTATAAAATTATCAATTAATATCCTTAAACTAAAATTCATGAATAAATAGTCTCAATGAGAATGATATTGTGAAATAAACCCTTACAAGGTTATACACATGAAGTGATAATTATCCAATGAATTTTTATGTATATCATCAGGAATCCAAATGAAACCAGTGGAAATAAAATATAACATAATAAAAAGTAATTACACACATAATCATATAATATCAATGACGACAATGTAACTTATACCAATGAAAGTAAAGTGTGTTCTAATTTTTTTTACTACTTGGATACTCTTAATTAAAATCCCCTTGGATTAAATAATTCAAATTGAAACATAATATAGAATAAGTTATTAATTATTATTGATATTACCTATCAATGGTTTACTATATACTCCTTATAAAATAATCTAGGTGCATAACATTAAAATATTCCCCAATGAAGAGAAATTATGATGATGTCCCATACCAAGATCATATCATTGAAGAGGGGACTAATAAATGAATTTATTATGTTTATAAATTATAAATACACATAAAAATATGGATATAAATAATAAAAAACTACTTTAATTACACTCTCAATCATTCCCTTCCATAATCAGTAAAGTATAATTTTAATCTAAGGAATAGAAATTGAGTTATGAAATCCATTTCCACCCATTTCATTTTGGTTAAAGGAGATTAAAAGTAATGTATAGTGTCTTTTAATGGGATATAAACTTATAAAAGATCCTTATTAATATTTATAGTAACATATATTATCCTTTTATTACATCTTATCACCCTTTTGTTAATAATCATTTTTTCATTGTTTCAGTTTCTAATTGTCGTATTTTATCATGCATGTGTTATTTTGAAAAACAAGGTTCATATGAATATTATTTAGAAATATAATCTTGAAAATAATAATCTTGAAATAATTTTCCTATTCTTATATCAATGATAAATTTAAATCCAATAATAAATGAAGGTTTTGAAAAATGCATTATGATACAATAACAGAGACAGTGGGCAGTTTGTATGCAAGAGTAACAATTACATTATTTTGATGATTGTTATAAAAAGGGGTTAATTAATAGTTTTTCCATATAGAATGATAAATATATAATATATACCATATATATATATAATAAATTTGCTGTTGTGATGAAAAGAGATTCACATAACTTTATGATGGCGGTAGTCAACACATGCGCGAACGTTGTTATAAATTTTCATTATAAAAAAATAAAATGATATATTATAATGGAAAAAGGAAAAATATTTCATTAATATAATAAATATTTATGTATATGAAATTAAATTTAACCTTATTACATTCTATTAAATTCATTACTGAAAGTTTAATCACATCATTTCACAAGGCAGTAGTTCACCATACACCCAAGCGACTTTATCGTATCCCTTACAGAATAAAAGGTAATAAAAGGTATATAAAAAATAATTAATCCATAGATATAATTTATTTATAAAAATTATATATATTATTTAAATCCATCATCATATTTAATCATGAGAGGATGTAATGTAAGAATGAATGAAATTAGTTCTCATGGAGATAGTTTGATAGAAACTTGATTGATGATTTCATAACCCATACGATAGAACTGGATATGGTTTTAGGTCCAATTAAAATAAAATAATATTATTATGTGTAAAATTATAAGGTTATAATATTATCATGGTTTAATATTAATTTAATTTGTTGGATGATTAAATAAAATAAAAATAATCATTGAATAATATTGATTTTTCTTTATATAAACTCCAATGATTTAAAACAATCCTTCCGAGATTAGATTTTGGACATAAATAAGTTTTAAAAGATTTGGGAATAGAATTTGGGAAGTTATTATTATAGGTATTGTCTCAATTTTTTTTTATGTTGTGAATAGTAGAGGATAGTGGGTGGCCTTTTATAAATGTGGTGAGTTTTACACCTATAATGTTTTGAAAGTAGAAGGTGAAACCAGAGTATTCACCTTTAAGAAATGGTCCAAATTAGAGTATACTAGATAATTAGTCATGATGTGGTATACATATTTCCATAAATATTATTTTATATAATTATTTGGGTCATTTTGATCTTTATTGTTTTAGTTAAACCCCCGATTAATTCCTTTTTACTATAATCATGTTATTTTTATTTCTATTTTCAACAATAATTTATTAAAAAATTATGTTTACCTTATCAAGAAATATATATTATTATTATTAAAAATAGGGAATCTGATTTTGAAAATTCAATTCAATGAAGTTTCAAAATTAATTTAAAATTAATCCCACACAAGTAATGAGAAAATCCATTTTAAAAGAGAAAATAGTCAAACGTTTATAATGTTTTGTTTAAAACAATTCACTATTAAAAATGATTCCAATGACCAAAATTAAAGTCATTGATAAATAAATAAAGTAATATTATTTTAAAACCAATTTAATATATCATTTAATTTAATTAAAAATTTAAATTTAATGTTAGTTTTTAATTAAAATTCTCTATTTTCATAATTGATCGAAAAATGAACCATTTTAAAAATTTGAAAAATTCACGATAAGATAATTTTGATTTTATTATTTAAAAAACCTAGTTCATTTTATAAAATAATTTCCCCAAAAATTAGTAATTTTTTTTAATTATGTTTATAAGGGGTGACTAAACAATCTTCTACCAAAAATTTAATTTTTTCATTCAATTTTTCTTGTCTTTTAAAAGAATATGATATTTTCAAAAAAATAAAAAAATTATTTACATAATTTAGGAAACAAAATTTATATTTAAAAATTTTATGCCTAGATTATAATGTTTTACTATATTAATTTCCATTTAGAGTTGTGGTTGTGTATTCCATAAGAAGTTAATATTATTTAATTTAAAAGGAGTATATTTCATGGTTTGTTTAAGCTCATTATTCTGTGTCACATACGCTGTAAAAACCAATGTTTTTATTATAATATATCTCTATGTTACATTCCTCCCACATTTAATAAATAGCTTCAGTGAATTTTAAACATGATCTCAGTAATCAAGTGTTTCCCATTTTTTAACACCATTACTAAGAAACAACATCATAATAATGGTAAATAGAATATCCTTTTAATAAGAGTGAAAGGGATTGAAAAAGTTCATATGGAATAAATCATAATTTTGTGTTTAAGTAGGGGAATGTTATTGGAATGTGTACCTAAATAAATTAAATAAAATAATAAATACGTATAGAGAGTTAATGATTTTATTGATTAGAATAAAGTGAATGACTAGTGGAATGTTAAGTGACTCATTACCACAAATCTGTGATGATTTAAAGGAAAATTTTATTTAATGGATATTATTGTAACAACATATCATTTTGTTAAATATTATTTTCCAAATTTGATGAATTATTTTACAAACAAATAATATGAGGAAATATATTTACTTGATATGTTTCTATTTCATAAGAAGAAAATACGCCAAAGTAGGATTATGTTATGGTTGAAACAGTCACTATATCATTTAATGATGGTTTTGAAAAATTGACGCTGAATCATGGGTTGGAAACAATTTCATAGAATATTTTAAAAAATTTCAGACCTGGGATTTCTTTCGAGCTATTTATTATTATTTTTTGGTCTACATTTCCCCATTGGGATTTCATTTTTTGAAGAAAATGATAAATTTTGGGTGAACAACATGGTGCACGAAGTGGGAACATGGTTTGGCAAACCATGAGACCTTGAACAAATAACCATTCATCCAAGTGGAATTTCTAGATAGGGTAATATTTCATGAATAACATGTGGTATAAAAATCATGCGGGCTAACCGTGTGACATGCCCTTCATGGATAGTAAAGGAAGCATGTTTGACACACTGTTTGGAAACCAATGTGCACTATCCATGTCCTTTAAAATTTGGGTTTTATATTTTCACTATCACAAATTTTTAACCATAAACCCTCAATTTAATGCCCCCTCAAAATTTCCAACCCTAAACGCCTCTCCCTCTCTTTCCTCTTCCCTTGGAGCTCCATTTTGGTGGTGGATATGGAGAGATTTATCCTCGATTCTCCAAGTAAGTCTCCTCCTCTCTTGGTTTCTCCCTCTTTTGTAGGGGATTATTCTTCTTTATTTGTGTGTTTTTATCTCTAGTGGGTTATTTGTTCTATTTAGGGTTAGTTCTTTATTTTTAGTGGTTAATATCAATGTTTTTGGTTGGATCATGACTTTATAGGGTTTACTTTAGGTGTTGTTGGTTTCCAATGAGTTCCATAATTTCTTCAGTCACGGTAGTTGGCTCTAGGATTAAACATTGTTTGATTAATTTAATATGATTTCTTTGGTTCATATTTATATTCTATGGATTTTGTATGAGGTGAAAATTGTGTTTTTTTAAATTATAAAAGGTTCTTTGATGATAAAAATAGGGTTTTAAGGAAATGTGTTATATTCCATGTATGTTTCATTTGTACCTCCATGTTTTTTATATTCATTTTAATCGATAAAATATGTAGAGGGTGAGAAGCATATTTTGAAATTTTTTTAGTGTGCATTGTGTTTCAAAATGGCGTTTAAATGTTGAATATGTGGTTTATCATGCGTACTATGGTGTTTGGTTTATGTATATATAAAAATGACATTGTATGTGATATGTGGAATGTGAAATGACCACAATGATAATCCAAGGTGACTAGGTGGGTGGAATGGGACTATTATGCAAGTTATTACAATGTATCTTCAGCCTAGATTCACTTATATGGATTGATGATGGCAACACTAACTAAATATCGATGATGATTAGACACCACTAGAATTTTGGATGTTTCACCTCTCTAGTGGCTCGTATATGAAGACATAGATGTTTGTGGTTTCTATACTACTAGTCACTGAGATAAAATGGATCTAGGGTGCCACTATTAACTAGTGCTTATATAAATCTTCCAGGACTTAGTTCTCCCATGTGATATCGTACACACCATCAGCATATGGTGCTTCTAGTTGGGTATTCAAAAAGAAATAATGTTTTACTTTTAATATGTTTTCTATAAAGAATATATATGTCTCTCTCTACAAAACCTGAATTTTATTTTTTATTGTATTTTACCTATCATGGATTATATTTTTTGGGTAGAATCATATTGAGAATTGGATCACACCCTATTTATACCATTGGGTGTATGTAGATTTCATAATGTTTGATACAAGTAAAAGAAATATGTTTGGAGATGATAGTTCATAATTCTAGTGGTCTTTTATTCCATGTGATGTGATAGTGGCCTAATAATGATGATCCTTTTATCATATGGTGGTTTTTGATATAGTTTTGTTGTTCCCATTTTGTTGTATCCCGTTTTGGTTTTGGTTTAAGTTATAATATTTGAATTTCAAAACTATTTTGTCATTTGTTTTCATGGTTAATCATTTTATTTATTTATTATGGTTCATTTTTGATGGTTTTATAAATGGTATAAATCATTCCCATGTAATATTATTGATACCCATGCACTATTTTCCAACCCATGGGGATCAGGAATTCCCTTTAGGCAATGCCACATACTAGGCCTGGTGTCCATTTGGATGGCTCTCTAGCTAGGTTCTTGAAAAAATGGTATCAGAAGAGGTTTTCTAATTAAGGTCATCATATTTGGGATAAATCTATATAGACTGGGGATAAGACAATTGAGGCTCAATGTTTCAATTTAAAGTCGGGTACCCAGTCTAAAAACCTTGTGATAAGACTCGAGTCAGCATGGGCTATTGGATTTTTTATTTGATTTATTCTCTAGGTGAGATGTGTTGGCTAGTGATTACATAGAGACAGAGTGTAGGGGGTTCATTTGGTTTTTTTTCATTTTATTGAGATGAGTTTGATTTGTTTGGATTTAGGGAATGTTAGGATTTTTTTCATTGTTAAAACTTTTAAAATGGAAATATCGATGCTTTTCTTGTGATTTGTTTAGCAAGATGCCTTCCTAGAGAGTTCCTGTGTAGCCTCCAGAAGTGGATGGATTTTGTTATCCCTCAACCATTGATCAAAGAGTAGTTGAATATATTGAATAGTTATCCATGCATTGGGATAGGGAGTGGGTTCTGGTCCTGTACTAGTTAGAGAATATGAATGGGTTCCTCAAAAGGATAAAGCTCAAGAGTTCTTTAAGAACATGCCTCCATCCATTATAGGAAATGTGTTGCCTCTAGAAGTAGAGGAGTGGATTGAATAGATGGAGAGTATGTTTTAGTTTCTCAACAATCATGAGGAATTAAGGGTTAAATTCAGCTCATTCTTGATTGGAGGACCCAGTTAATGATGAAAGGGCTTTGTGGTTCAAAATAGGAGGACCGAGAAGATGATTTTTATTGATCGCGAGATATTTATAAATGAGAATTGTTGTCCTAAGGCTTTCGCTTATTCCAGATCATGTGAGTTCATGGATCATTCCAAGAGAGACAGTGTGGTGATGGAAATACAATCTCTTTTCTGAGCTAGTGTGGAATACACATGAGATCTTTTCAAATGACCAGATGAAATCTTGGAAGTTTTAGATGGGGATACGAGCAGAGATTTATTCTCAGGTTTTTCTGTTAAAGATGATGTCCTAGTCAATGGTGGTCGATCATGCTTTCAAGGTTGATATTGGTAAGAAATAAAAGTTTGGGTTCTCTAGAGCTGTGTCATCTTTAGGTAGTGGAAGCTTTTGAGAGAAAAGGAGGATTTGGGACGAGCAGGGGAAAAGGGAGGTGGTAGTTAAATCCACCCTTCTCTATAAAATTCATATACGACATCTGATGTAGGGTCAATTGTGTTCCACCAGTGTAGGATGGTAGGGAACATATAAGCTTTTTACAAATCACCTACCAAATTCTATCACTGATGTGGAGCGATAGGTACCTTTTAATGATTCAATAGAGGCATGCGTTCTTATTAGAGTGGAGAAAGATCTATAGCCTCTAGATGGTTTTCGGCCTAGTATGAACCATCCATGGCACGAGGTTCTCAATTTGGTGGTTGTACCGGAAGGTATATGTCATCTTTTTTTAGAACCAGTTAGTGGATAAACCTAAGTCGAGTGGTCATTCTTTGGTCATGGTTGATGTGAATTATCTTCATGCAATGGATCATGCAATGATAGGACTAGATGTAGATTCTTTGGTATTTTGAGGATCATTTTGAATGAATCATCAATAGTTAATGTCCTATTCGATATCAGAGCTTCTATTTCATTAATAACTACTAGTCTTGTGAGCATATTGAATCTTGAAACATTATATTATTCCATATTCGATGTATTTTGTAAAGCCCCTCAAGACAAGATAGAGTAGGATCTTAGGTGTATATCCTGTTCCCTCACCCTTTTAGGGGTCTAAGTAGAATGGTATTTCCAGTTCATTGAGATTGACTTATTTGATGTAATTCTTGTCATGCATTAGATAGTGTGTTTCTAGGAATTCAATGACTGTTATCAGTGGTGGGTGAGTTTCGTGGAACCTAAAGGTATACCCATGTTATTAATGGTGAATGAGATCCTCAATCAGGTAGTACATGACCCCCACTCTCAATTTTGGGTAATAATTTTATTCATTTATTATCAATCATGTTGGAGAATGATGTTAGTTCTCTTGATGGAGGATTACCTCCTATGGTGGATGAGTTACCATAGTTATTTCTTGACGACTTTTCAAGATTTCCTTCAGAGCAGAATTTTGAGTTCTCGATGGATTTGGCATCATAAACACAACCTATATCTCTTACCTCATATCATATAGAACCCACCAAGTTGAAGGCATTAATGGTAGCACTGTTGGTTTCAGAATTAAAATGATTCATTCGATTGAGTATCTCTACTTGGGACACCCTACTGATGTTTTCAAAGAGGGATGGTATATCTTTCTAATTATTTATTGAATACAAGAATATGAATAAGTTAACTTTAAAAAACATTATCCCTCACACCGAATTGATGACTTTTTTGATAAGTTTAAGGGGAGAGGTGGTTCTATAAGATTGAATTATGATATAGTTACCACCAAGTTAGAGTTATAGAGACAGATATCCCAAAAATTTCTTTTTGAAGCAGGTATAACCATTTTGAGTATTTTTTCATGACTATTTGGATTGATGAATGCTCTAGCGGTCATTATGGAACTTATGAAAATAATTTTCCCCAAATATATCGATTGTTTTATCGTGTTATTTGTGAGAAAAATATGATCAAATCTTGATCCGAGGAGGAAATGATTCTTGCTTGATTATTGTTTTCGGAACTCTTGGGTATCCTAGTCTTTATGACAGGTTTTCATAGTTCACTTTCATGATTAAAGAGGTTTTGTTAACGGGCCATGTGATCTCAGAACAAGGGGTTTTAGTAGACCTTGAGCTGATTAGTGTAGTTATGTCAAGGGAGATATAGAGGAATGTGTTTCAGATTAGATGATTTCTAGGCCAAAATATATATTAATGTAGGTTTTTTGAGACTTCTCTCTGATTTATTCACCCATGACAGTTCTCAACTAGAGGGGGTTGTTGTTTGAATAGATCATAGAATCTCTATAATCCTATGAGTAGATAAAATGACGGTTGAATACCACTCATGTGGGGATATTTATAGAATTGGGAAAAGGTTATGTGGTTTATTGTGATGCATTAGATACGATTCTTTGGTTTGTGCTTTTGTAGGATGAGAATTTGGTGCTTTATAGTTCTCACCAACTTCGAACACATGAAAAGAATTACCTGACCCATGACATGGAGTTTACAACTGTAATAAATTCCCAAAAGATGTGGTACCATTATATATTTTGGAATAAATTTTTGGTTTATTCTTATCATATGATATTAGCCTACATTTTCTCTAAGAAGGATCTTAAGTTAAGGAAGCGTTGTGGGGTTGAATTTTTGTAGGGGTTTGATTTTGTTATCTTCTATTCCCTAGGAAAAGTAATGTTGTAGTTGAAACTTTGAGTAGAAAATTGATACTATAGTAATTATAAGAGTCTAGTGATGAGTGGACTTTAATGGGGCTCTTTGATCAGATGAACATGTATACTAAGGGAAAATGTGGAGGTTCTTTCTTGGCTCGTGCCTATTTGGATACTTCTATTTTGAAGATAAATATAAAAAAGTAACCTAGGGATGAGCTATGCCAGCAACATATGAAGTTTCTTCACAGAGGGGAGAATCCTTGTGTTTGGTTATTCTCTCACGAGGTAATCGTGTGCTTTAAGGGTCGATTTTTTGAGTCGTTTTCTATGAGAAAAGTGGTGATGCATGATAGTCATTAGTCTTAGTGGGATATGCATCCTAGATCTACCATGATGTATTATGATGTATTTCAGTAGTTCCTGTGGCTTGGTATGAGGTGGGATATAATTGACTTCGGATCGAGGAGTTATACATGTCAGTAGGTAAAATCAAAGCATCAAAGGCCATTAGGAATGCTTCTGCTACAACCCATTCCTACCTCGAAGTGGAACGAGATCCCCATGTATGTCATTATTAGCATACCTAAAACACCATGGGGAAGGAATTACATTTAGGTAGTGATTGACTGTATTAAAAATTGGACAATTTCATTTAGATCAATGACTCAAAAAAGGTGGATGAGTTGGGCCGAATGTCTGTTCAGAAGGTAGTGAGGCTTTATGGTGTGTCTTCAAAAATCATTTTTGATGGGGACCCCTGTCATGACCCACCTTCACCCAAAGGAGGGAAAGGTCAGTATATTTACAAGCCCTTCCTTCTTTAAGTTGAAGGAGAGATAATGAACCCTGAAACCCGCCTTCTATAGGTCCTAGAGTGGTGACTAGCACCAAGGGTATGGAAATCACACAAAAATGGAAGGCATTAACCTTTTTGTTTTATAGGATCGAGAGGTAAGATACTAAACCCCAAAAACACCAAAAGCATAAAGTAAAGTAAAGCCAAAAACCATCCCCAATGCATGTTACAAAAGTAAAAATCCACAAGTGCAAAGTGACTACAAGGGTAATGTACCAAGGAAAGAAAAACATCAACTGCAACCGCCCCAAAGGTCCGAGCTAGTATGGTCCCGCGCGATCCCCAAAGTCCTCCTGGAAACCTGAAAGCAGTTTTATATACGTAGGGTGAGTATACAAGTATACTCAGTAGGGAAAACCAAAGACTCTCGTGCACAAGTGGGGGAACATGCTAAAGTCCTGTGAGAAGCAGACGACCAACACTATCAAGAGTTCATCCATCCCACTCACCGGCCACAGTCACGAAATAAAGTAAGCATGTAATGTATATAATAAGAGCACATCGATGTTTGGCTACCCCGTGCCACTTTCCCACTGGTTATTGAAGACATCCTACACATCGAACCAATCCCGCCATTCTCACCACAGTCCCACTGCCACACCCCGACCGCACACACATGGGACCCAACCTCACACAGTCCCACTGCCAAACCCCGTCCACACACACCTGGCCCACAAATGTCACACGTAACCACGCCTGCAAACACCTAGGCCAGAATAACCACCACCACGCCCAAAGACACCTGGGCAAGAAGATCCACTCCCATGCCCGAAGACACCTGGGCCTCATCCCGAAGATACTTGGGAAACCACCTGCCCGCACACACCTGGGCTATAACCAGCACACTACCACGCCCGAAGGTTCTTGGGCTAATAATGGACCTCAGGCCACCACAGCCTACCTAAAGACACTTGGGCTATCCGGGAAAGGGAGCAGAAAAGGAGCTAATAACCAGCCACTAATAATAGTGTTTGGAAAAACACCCTCCACCATGAAATGGCGATGTTCGGCACTAAGTGATCATCTTGGGTGGGGCGCGAATAAGAAACACAAAACTAAAAGTATATGTACAGGTAACAAGCACTCACCCAAAGTTCATGTTTTTCTTCAGCCCACCTAAAGAACGCAAACAACACTACGTCCAAGTCACAACTCACACCAAACCAAAATCCATTTGTCCCATCATGGTTTACATGTTCAGTAATAATTCTTAAATGAGTTTTCTGCAACTACTGGGCAACTAACACCATAAGCACAATCCAAGGGAAAAAGATCCAGCCAAACGTCATGAATCAACTACAAAATCCACACCCGGTCCTCTTGTAAAGTCACAACAACAAAGGGATAAGTGAGATCCCTCTAAGTACTAGAACCAATGAAAACCCAAGATACACACCCATTTCCCCAAGATCTAGGAGCCAACGTTTTCTCAATAACAGAGGCTCCCGCCCCAATTCGTGATATAAAAAAGGTAACCACACGGTCTTAAAATTCAAAACCACTGAAAGCATAACACAGGGGATCCCACCCCCAATTTCATAACCACCGAGAGTATAAAAACATGGGATCCCATCCCCTCCCACATCTCCCAAAAACCGGACCATGAAAGAAGAACAATCAAACCACCACCACCAAGAAAAGCAGTCCCATGCTGGTGTTTCTAGATTTATAAGACTTAACACACTCTATGATTTCAATTTCCATGCCTTAACTGGGGTTATCACAGAAGGGATTGATCCGGGTGCTTTCAATTTATTTAGCCGAATATACGAAATTAACCAAATTCCTTTACACAGCAAGGGTTCACAAACACGATCCATTTAAACATCACCAGAGGTAAGGTTTCGTTAGTGCACAGAGAAAAGACCACCAACAGCCATGATTTTCAGTAGGCATAAGCCTGTAAAATTCAGAAAAGAATATTATAAAACAAGGCAACATCATCAATCACAGCCCCCATAGTTCTTTGAGTCCGTTCATTATCTTAATTAAGGTTTGGGTTCATCCAATTATACAGAATCAAAAGCATCCCCACCCCGCATGATACACAAAAGTGAGAGACGAGGAGAAATTCCCTAGTTGTTGATCAACGATCGACGCTGAGCCTGGGCGTGGAACTTCACGGATATCGTTGCGGATCGCCTGAATGAAAATCCGTTCGTCTGAACGAAGGGTACTACTAGCATAGGGTGATCAAGAAAAGAAGAAACCATGACTAACCCTTTAGTTTATAAGGGCAGGGGACGGTTGAGATAAGAATGTGAAACCACAGAAGGAGTGGGGGTCGTGGGTTGACCACGCGGCCCCACACATTATTAAAGGGGTCTAAACCAACGTACACACCAGGTTAATTTATTATATATTTAATTAAAATATTTATGGGAATTACCAGGATTTAAAACAATCTTAAAGGGGTCAAAATAGGGTTTAAAACCCAATTCGTGTGAAAAGGAGCAGAACTGGAAAGACCCCGTGGGGTAGGCGAGAGCCACGGGTGGCTGTCAGCCACCTGTGGCTGAGAGCTACTGGTGGCTGACACCCACCGGTAGCTGCAGCTACCGGTAGACCAAGCTACTGGTTGAAAGAGCTACCGGTAGGCGGTGGCTACCGATAGACCGAGCTACTGGTTGGCCTGCTACCGGTAGGCTAAGGCTGCCGGTAGACCTACCGTTAGGCCAAGATTCATAAAGATTCCAAGACTAGAAAACCCAACATGAGATTTTCACAAAGTAATGGACCCCAAAAACCTGGGCCATTACATCAGATACCTCTTAAACGATTCTTGTCCTCGAGAATCAAAACAACCCAGAAAGAAAGATAGGGTCTAAACAACTGTCTCAAAAGATACCTCTTAAGAGTGAACCTCTGATAGTAACCTTCCATCCCGAGGAAACTACGGACCTCTGCCACATTCTTGGGTGCTTCCCAAGAAACAACTGCCTCAATCTTTGATGGGTCCACCGCTACCCCCTGCTCGGACACCATGTGCCCGAGGAAGTTCACTTCTCGTGTCCAGAATTTTCATTTCGACAAATTCCCATAGAGCTGGTGCTGTCGGAGGACCTCCAAAACCATCCTCAGGTGATCTGCATGGTCCTCCTCTGATCTTGAATAGATCATAATGTCGTCGATGAACACTAATACGAACCGATCCAGGTATTCCCGGAAGATGGAGTTCATAAGCCCCATGAACACAGCCGGGGCATTCGTAACACCAAAGGGCATGACCAAAAACTTGAAGTGTCCATATCTACACCTGAATGCCATCTTTGGGATGTCGCCCTCTTTCACCCTCAACTGGTGATACCCAGAACGCATGGGAGATCTTTGAGAACCACCCTGCCCCTTTCAGCTGGTCAAAAAGATAGTCTATCCTTGGAAGAGGGTAGTGATTCATGATCGTCGCCTGATTCAGCCTCCTGTAGTCTATGCACAACCCGAGACCACCATCTACCTTCTTTGCGAACAAGACTGGAGCACCGCACGGTGAAGCACATGGCCGAACATAACCCCTCTTCATCAGATCGTCAATCTGAATCCGCAACTCCTGTAGCTCTGAAGGTGACCTCCGGTAAGGAGCCATCGAAATTGGACGAGCGCCGGGATGCAGGTCTATCCCGAACTCGATATCACGTCGAGGGGGTAGAGTCGTCACCTCCTCAGAAAAGACGTCCATAAACTCATGGACGATCTCTGTCACCTCCACCATCTCAACATCTATTGACTCCAATGACAGCTCGGCTAACAAGGAGAGGAGGGGTTCCTCTCGCCTGTTTCCCTTCTGATTTCTCTGCTCGCCGGTGAAAGTAACACGCCGGTTGCCCAAGTCCGAGAACACAACCCTTCCTCAGAAGCTATCGATGAAGGAACACCTGGAGAATAGCTAGTCGATGCCTAGGATGACATCGTATGGCTGTATCTGTAGCATAAGAAGATCCCTAACCGACTGATGTGTCCCTATCATCAGTCAACATCCTTGACAAACAAATAACAAGTAGGTAAAACCTTGGATTGGTGTGCTCAGCACCATGGGAACTAGAAGTCTCTTGGAATATAGACCCAAGGCACAGGCTAGACTGGGTACAAAAAAGGAGTGCGAATCTCTGGTATCGAATAAGGAAAAAGCAATGGTACTGAACAAACTAATCGTACCTCGAACAACCTCTGGCCCTACTAGAACTGCTGCCTACGCGGCGTGTAGTTATCCACGCCCGACTCCTCTGCCCCTCGGCTTTCGGCCACCTCCCTGACCACTCCCCAGTTGAGGTCCCTGAGGAGCGCCCTGAGGTTGGCCTCGTCCTCCTATGTCTGCCCTTGGAGGAGCGGGAGCTTGCTGTCCCTGAAGCTGCTGCTGGAAAGGACTGGCTGGAAGCTGCTGTTGGGGCGGGCACTGGGGCTGTCCGCCACCACAGTATTGTACCCAGTATAGGCACTGACTTCAGAGATGTCCATGGCTCCCACAGACGAAGCACCGCGGTCCCTGGCCCAAAGGCAAAGGGTGAGGACTAGGGGATCGAAACTGAAACTGGTGCGGCCTGCACCCTACTGGTCGGAACCTGGAGGGTCCTGATGCTGGAGGCCTGGTACTGATGGCCTTCCCCTTCCATGGTCCCAGATGGATCCCCTCTCATGACACTCTTCCTAGAGAGTGCATCCTCTCCACCACTTCGGCCTTCTTCTGGACCTCCAAGTATGTCGACAGGGTAAAGGGAGTAACAACATACTGGAGGGAGGGTCGGAGCGCCTCCTCCAAATGTCTTGCCCGAGACTCCTTATCGGGAAAGAGTTCCGCAGAAAAATGTAAGAGGTCCTTGAACTTGATTCCTAGCTCCCTCAATGACATACTCCCCTGCTGGAGGGAGAGTAGCTCCTGTCTCTTTTCCACCTTCATCGTCGAAGAGAGGAATTCCTCCCAGAACTCTCTCTCGAAAACAACCCATGCCACCTCAGCCTCTCTCTTCTCCCCTAGGTAAAGTGTCCACCGGTGACGCGCCGCTCCCCACATCTGGCTGATGGCCAGAGGAACCCAGTACTCAATCGGAGCCCGGATCAAGCCGAAGGATTTCACTAGCTCCTCTAGCCAGCCTTCCGTCTTCATATCAGAGGTACTGCCCTCATACTTCTTGAGGGTCTGTAGCTGGAAGGGCCAAAGTGTCTTCTTCTACCGGTCATCCTCATCCTCTCGATTAGTTCTCTTCTGATTGTCCATGGTAGTCTCCAGGGCCTCGATCGCCCGTACCAAACGTGGTCACCTTCCAGGTGCCATAGCTGTAAGGTAAACAAGGAATGCCTAATCCCAATTAGTACAGATTATTGTTTAAAACTTATTAAACTTTTTATTTATTCTTAATTACCAAAAAACACCAGAAACAAGAGAACACAAGTCATTATGATGCATGTAACTTTCCTAGGGTCTCTAGCCTGCAATCAGCGTGGCCTCACTTGGTTGTTCGGTAGGTCCAAAGTACTTGCGTCGGATCATGGGGGGCCCTAAAATCCCATGTCCTAGCCGGTCTTACCTGGCTTAATTCATGCACCAAGGTCACCCAACACTATTTCCCTACCATCCCATGTAATCCTCACAGTGCCTAACTCCAGACTCCATCCTATCTCTCAAACTACCTCTGATACCATTCTGTCACGACTCGCCGTCACCCAAAGGAGGGAAAGGTCAGCAGATTGCCAAGCCCTTCCTTCTTTTAGTTGAAGGAGAGATAATGACCCCTGAAACCTGCCTTCTATAGGTCCCGGAGTGGCGACTAGCACTAAGGGTATAGAAATCACACACAAATGGAAGGCATTACCCTTTTTGTTTTACAGGATCAGGAGATAAAATAGTAAACCCCAACAACACCAAAAGTGGAAAGTAAAGTAAAGCCAAAAACCATCCCCAATGCATGTTACAAAATTAAAAAACCACAAGTGCAATGTGACTACAAGGGTAAAGTACCAAGGAGAGAAAACAAGCAACTACAACCGCCCCAAAGGTTAGAGATAGAATGGTCCTGTACGATCCCCGAAGTCCTCCTAGAAACCTTTAAGAAGTTTTATATATGTAGGGTGGGCATAAAAGTATACTCAGTAGGGAAAACCAAAGACTCTCGTGCACATGTGGGGGAATGTGCTAATGTCCTGTGAGAAGAAGACGACCAACACTATCAAGGAGTTCATCTATCCCACTCACTGACCACACTAACCAATTAACGCAAGCATATAATGTATATAATAAGAGCACATTGATGTATGGGTACCCCACGCCACTTTACCACTGGTTATTGAAGACATCCTACGCATCGAACCAATCCCTCCATTCTCACCACAGTCCCACTGCCACACCCCGCCCGCACACACCTGGGTCACAAAATCAAGAAGCCCCACTGCCAAACCCGGCCCGCACACACCTGGGCCACAACTGTCACACGCAACCATGCCTGCAAACACCTAGTCCAGAAAAAACACCACCACACCCAAAGACACCTGGGCTAGAAGATCCACTACCACGCCCGAAGACACCTGGGCCTCATCCCGAAGATACTTGGGAAACCACCTGCCCACACACACCTGGTCCATAACCACCACACTACACCGCCCGATGGTTCTTGGGCTAATAATGGACTTCAGGTCATCACAGCCTGTCCAAAGATACTTGGGCTATCCGGGAAAGGGACCAGAAAAGGAGCTAATAACCAGCCACTAATAATAGTGTTGGGAAAACCCCCTCCCCCATGAAATGTGGGTGTTCGGCACTAAGTGGTCATCTTGGGTGGGGCGCGAATAAGAAATACAAAACTACAAGTATATGTATAGGTAACAAGCACTCACCCAAAGTTCAGGTTTTTCTTTAGCCCGCCTAATGAACACAAACATCACTACGTCCAAGTCACAACTCACGCCAAACCAAAACCCATTTGTCCCATCCTGGTTTACATGTTTAGTAATAATGATTAAATGATTTTTCTGCAACTACTAGGAAACTAACACCATAAACACAATCCAAGGGAAAAAGATGCAGCCAAACGTCAAGAATCAACTACAACATCCACACCCGGTCCTCTTGTAAAGTCACAACAACAAAGGGATAAGTGAGATCCCTCGAAGTACTGGAACAAAATAAAACCCAAGATACACCCCAATGTCCCCAAGATCATGGAGGAAATGTTTTCTCAATAAAAGAGGATCCCACCCCAATTCGTGATATAAAAAAGGTAACCACCCGGTCATAAAATTCACAAACACAGAAAGCATAACACAGGGGATCCCATCCCAAATTTCACAACCACCGAGAGTACAAAAATAGGGGATCCCATCCCCTCACACATCTCCAAACAACCGTCCCGTGAAAGAAGAACAATCAAAACACCACCACCAAGAAAAGCAGGCCCATGCCGGTATTTTCAGATTTATAAGACTTAACACACTCCATGATTTCATTTTCCGTGCCTTAACCGGGGTTATCACAGAAGGGATTGATCCTGGTGATTTCAATTTATTTAGCCGGATATATGTAATTAACCAAATTCCTTTACACAGCAAGGGTTCACAAACACGATCCATTTAAACATCACCAGAGGTAAGGGTTCATTAGTGCACAAGAAAAAAACACCAACAACCATGATTTTCAGTAGGCTAAGCCCACAAAATTCGGAAAAGAATATCATAAAACAAGGCAGCATCATCAATCACATCCCCCCCTCGTTCGTTGAGTCCGTTCAGTATCTTCATTAAGGTTCATGTTATTCCAATTCTACAGAATCAAAAGCATACCCACCACGCATGATACAAAAAACTGAGAGACGAGGATAAATTCCCTACTTGTTGATCAACGATCGACGCTGAGCCTGGGCACAGAACTTCATGGATAGAGATGCGGCTTGCCTGAATGAAAATCAGTTTGTCTGAACGAAGGGTACTACTAGCACAGGGTGATCGAGAAAAAAAAAGAAACCACAACTAACCCTTTAGTTTATAAGGGTGGGGGATGGTTGAGATAAGAACGTGAAACCGCATAAGGAGCGGGGGTCGTGGGTTGACCACGCAGCTCAACACGTTATTAAAGGGGTCTAAACCAACGTACACACCAGGATAATTTGTTAAATATTTAATTAAAACATTTATGGGTGTTACTGGGATTTAAAAAAAGCTTAAAGGGGTCAAAATATGGTTTAAAACTGAATTCACGTGAAAAGGAGAACTACTGGAAAGACCCTGTGGGGTAGGCGAGAGCCACCAGTAGTGGAGAGCTACCGGTAGGCTGTAACGACTGGTAGACCGAGCTACCGGTAAGCTGTAGCCACCAGTAGCTACAGCTACTGGTAGACCGAGCTACCGGTAGAATGAGCTACTAGTATGCTACGGCTACCAGTAGACTGAGATACCGATTGGCCTACTACCGGTAGGCTAAGGCTACTAGTAGGCATACTATTAGGCCAAGCTTCACTGAGATTCCTCGACTAGAAAAACTAACATGAGATTTCCACAAAGTAATGGACCCCAAAAATTGGGGCCATTACAACCCCAATTTCACATCCTCATTTTGGAAAGGCCTCTAGATGGAAATGGGTTTACGGATTATATAAAACACAACATACTATCCCCAAATAGATGGTCTGAAAGAGAAGACAAATCAAATCATATTAGACATTCTTTGAGAATGTGTCTTGGATTTCATCGGTTTTTTGGGACAAAAATTTAGGATTGGTAAAATTTTAATATAATAATAGATACTATTACTCTATCCAAATAAATAAGTTTGAGGATCATTAAGTTTAACCATGCGGGACTCCTTTTTGGTTGGATGATATATGTGAGACCTTGTTGTTGGAACTGATCTTAGTTTAAGAGAAATCAGGGATGTTCCAGATAATCAAGAAGCAGTTATTAACATCTCGGAGTCTCCAAAATTCTTTTACTCATTTGATATTCCATGATCATGAGTTTTATTTGGGTGACTGAGTGTTCCTAAAAGGGGCACCTTGCATGGGTCACCATCTTTTAGGTAAGAAAGGGATGCTAACCCCATGGTATGTCGGGACCATTTAAATTATCAAGAGTGCTCGAAAGGTGGCATACATGTTAAATTTTATTTCACAATTGATGTTAATTCATGACGTGTTTCATTTTATTGAATCAAAAAAATATAACCCAGATCTATCTCATGTGCTAAATAGGAATGATTTTGAAATAGAGCCCAATTTATCCAAGTTTGAACTACTAATGTGGATAGTAGATTACAAAGGCAAGGAACATTAGGGAAGTCTATTACATTATTCCATTTTCATTGGTAGCATAGTAATGATATGCATGATACTTGGGAGAGTAAGTAATGGGTTGAGAAAGAGTACTCATTTTTGTTCTCCAATCATGCATTAAGATGACATTCTGGGAACAAATTTTTATCTTAGTGTGGATAATTACCACACCGATGATTTTTTTGATGAATTCTATATTTATTTTCAGTCTACTTATTTACCCCCTCAGGTTTTATTCGTGTTTATGGAAGAAAATGAGAAATTTTGGGTAAACAACATGGTGCACAGTTTGTAAATTTGTACAACCTTTCCCAAGTAACTGTGTGGTGAAGTGGTGTTTCAGATTGAGACTTATCACATAGTTAGGGAATGATCTATAAATTGTGTAGGCTAATAATGTTACTATACTTCATGGATAGTAATGAGATCAAAATTGTCGTATGGTTAGGAAAAACATGTGGGAAACCATGTCGACATTACAGGTCATTAAAATTTGGGTTCTTATGTTTTCATTATCCACTATTTTTAATGATAAACCCTTATCATTATTCACCCTCAAGAATTTATAACCAAGAAACCCCTCCCTCTACTTTCTCCTCCATTGTAGCTCCATTTTGGTGGTGGATTTGAAGCGATTTCTCCTCGATTATTCAAGTAAGTCTCCTCCTCTCTTGGTTTCTCCATCTTTTATAGGGTTTTCATCTTATTTCATCGAGGGTTCAGTTCCACAAGAGGTTGGATGTTTGAGTTAGGGTGAGATCTTGATTCCTAGGGGTCAATGTTGATTATTATGGTTAAATTTTTTCTTTTATATGGTTCACATGAAGTTTTGTTATTGGTTTCCAATGGGTTCTAAAATTTTCATCACTCAAGGTAGGTGGTTCAATGCATAAACAATGTTTGATGAATTTAATATGCTTTCTTTTCTTCCTGTTTATGTTATATCGATTTTATATGATGTGAAAAATTTATTTTTTAAAATATCTAAGGTTATTTGATATTAAAAAATGGGTTTTAATAGAAATGTAA
The DNA here is from genome assembly GCA_963277665.1 of Viscum album. NCBI lineage: Eukaryota > Viridiplantae > Streptophyta > Magnoliopsida > Santalales > Viscaceae > Viscum > Viscum album. The sequence goes on from OY728125.1 coordinate 1,717,602,118, forward strand.
AATATTCCAAGTGTGTTTCCTATTAACCTCCTTGTTTTGTGTATTCAAGGTATTTGTTATAATGTGTTAAAGGTGAAAAGCCTATTTTTTGAATTTTTTGGCGTGTGTTTGGTTTTAAAATATATTTTGAATGAGGAAAGAGTGGTTTATCATGTGTACTATGGTGTTTGGTTTCAGTATATGAAAAAAATTAAATTTAATGTGATATATGGAAAGTGAAATCAGAACAAAGGGAATCCAAGTTGACTAGGTGGGATGACTATGACTAATATTCTAGTTATTCATAAGTGTCTTCGGCACAGATTCAATTAACATTATTAAAGCTGAGAACACCAACTAAATACTTATCATGATTGCAGTACAATAGAAATATGTATCTTTCTATTCTCTAGTGGCTCGTGCATGGGGATGTGGATAGTTGTGATTTCTATACCACTCTACACTATGGTATAATGTCTCTAGGGTCACACTCTTAGCCAGTTACATTATGGATATCCTATGACATTGTACTCCCATGTGATATCGTACTCACCATAGACATATGGTGCACCTTATTGGTTATTAAAAGATCGATCATGTTTTCCATTTAACATGTTTTTTATAAAAAATATTTTTTCCTTTATCTATAAAACGTGAATTTTATTTTCCCTAATAATCTTTATTGCATATACTCTCTTTTTTGGTGGAATCCTACTGGGCTTTGTCTCACACCCTACTTAATCCGTTTAGTGTAAGTAGATTTGGTAATGTTTGAGATAGGTAAAGGAAATATGTTTGACGATGGTAATTTCGGATTCTAGAGGTATTCCCTTCAAGGTGTTTTGGTGACCGCTTGAGGAAAATTCTCTTTTCATTATATGGTGTTTTTTGAGATAGATTGGTTGTTCCTCATTTGTTTTTACACATTTTGGTTTTGTTTAATGTTATAATTTTTTATTATAAATTTTTTATCTCATGTTTGGTCATTGTTATTTAGTTTTGGTTTATTTGTTATTGTTGGTTCTTTACGATTTTATTTTTTTATATTTATTATTTTTATCTACTTATTATTTATTATATATTACATATTATTTATTATTTATTTATTTTAAACTAATATTTTTTTTCATTATATTATTTTTAATATATTATTTATTATTTATTCAATTATTATTTATTATTTACAATATACTATTTATTATTTGTTCAATTATTATTTATGAAATATTTCTTTAAAAATATTTTAAAAATAAATATATGTTAATAAATGGTAAATCAGTAATAAATAAATATTAAATTAATAGATAATAAAAAATCATTGAACAAATAGTAAATAGTAAATAGTAAATAATAAATAATTATTGAATAATCAATAAATAATATATTATAAATAATATAATGAATTAAATAATATTTAAACAAAGATATATATAATTTTGAATAAATAATAAGTAGATAATAAATAATAAATAATAAATAATAAATAATAAATAATAAATAAATAAATAAATAATATAAATAATTACTAAAAAATTATTCATGAATAAATAATAAATAAGAAATAAATTAAAAATAATAAATATTATATAATAATTATCTAAAAATAAAAATAAATCAATAAATAAAATGTCAGTAATAAATAAATATTAAAATAATAATTAATATGTAATAAATATTATAAAGTAATTTAATAAATTAGATATAATTATTAATAACTGAATGAAAAATAAATAATAAATAATAACTAATAAATAATAATTACTAATTAATAAATGGTTGTACATTTCCACTAATAGATATTCCTAAAAGAAAATTTACAAAAATATATATAAACACTCTTTTATGTTACATAAATATATATACACACATACAAATATATTTATAGATTCATATGAATATATATAAACACAAGTAAATATAAATATCCTTATATAAAATTTTATAAACCTAAATATGTAAAAGTATTTTCAATTGTACATAATTATACAAAAATATTCTTAAACATGTATAAAAACACCCCCACACATATATATTTATATATTCGATAATAAATATCCAAAATGGGGAAACCACTATAATTTCTAAACCATTAAATCAAAATGAATTCAAATTAATTAAATAAAATCATAAACGACATAAAAAATATAAATCCAACCTTAAAAAAGTACAAGATCTCATCAAATGTGAATGATATATATAATCTTAATTTTTTAAATATATTTTATAGTAATATTTATTTACATATATTAGTATAAAAATATAAAAATATATCTATTTATCCACACACACACACACACATATAAATTATTTATGTACATGTCTTTTTATATTCATATAGTTTTACTATAATTTCATTGATAAAATATATGTAATGATAATGATAAATAGGTATAAAAATAAAATCATATATGATGTTTACATACAATATTATTTACAGTCATAGACACAGACAAACACATTTATGCATATTTACATGCATAAGTACAAATTTATTTCTCTCAGATAGAAACAAAAATATTTACATATATATGTATTTATTTACATATATATGTATTTATTTACATATATTAGAATATACCCAAAAACATTTATTGACACAAATATGTTTATATATAATCATTACTTGTATAAGTATATAAATGCATATAAATGCATTTTTATAATGTAAATAAAATCGATAATTATTCATATTCAAATAAATAAATAATAAATATTTATTTCTATTTTTTTAATATGTTTAAATATAAACTTATATGTAAATATGTATTTATAAAATTGATATATTATAATTAAATATAATAAAATATACATATATTGAATTTTAAATGAATCTACATTGTGAAAAATGATATAATTTCAAAACTATAATATATATAGAAATGTAAGCCCTAGAAAAAAATCAGTCCCACTAAAAACATAAAATATGTTCCCCTTAAAAGAGGTTAAAATTCCATTTAATGTTGAAAAATAGGGATACCCAGACCAAAAAACTCTGTTTTAGAGGCCTTGTGGTCTTTTTTGACATAAAAAATTTATTGGGGCTCCCCTCAATTATCAATCTATAGATATATTCATAGAATTAAATTTGATATGTTTTAGATCCAAAAGAGACACTAAAATCAAATGAATTTTTTGATGTTGAAGATCATTTTCTAACTATTCATAAAACTATAATAGATTTTATTCTTCAAATTATTACAAAGTTATTATTTAATTTTGTCTTAGTAAATTTCATAATATTCAATTCGACTGGTTGTGTTGTTAAGGAGGAATCATAGATTAAAATATATGGTCATTTGAACACGAAGTCTTATTTTCAACTTTTTGATGAATTACATTAACTTTAATTTTTTTTAACAAAAAAGTATTAATATTTATTAATAAAAATATTTTAATTATTTAATGTTAATATTGATAAGAAATATATGATAGTAAATAATAAATAAAAACTCAATAATAAATAATTTTAGATAAATATTATATATTTTCTCCATTAATTTAGCAACATATTTTTAAAAATGCATTCAATTTTGGGGTGGTTTCAAGAAAATTTCCAACAAACTTAAATCTAAATATTCATTAAAAAATTAAATGTTTAATTTTTTTTGAATATTTAAAACCATATTTGGTAGTGGTTTAATAATTCTATAATTCATTGATATGTTTCCATTTCATCACTTACTCTATGAAATGTATTTCAAAGAATCCTTTTTTATGTATGAAATACTAAAATTGATTTATAAGGGATCATAATATCCCTAAAATAAGGACAAGTCATTATATCTATCTCTAATTATTTTCTAAAAAAACTATTTCCACAAGTTATGAATTACAATAAATTAATCTCTTGTCTTCAAAATAAACCCCACTAGTTCATCATTAATACGTACTTTTCAAATCATTTATCTAAAACCAATGAAATATCAACTAGTACATCATGTAGGCTAGTGGAAAGGAATAAAAATTTATATTCCTTTGTTCTTTGGTTCATGATCCATGACCTTATTTTACATGACATGTTTTCAATAAACATGAAAATTTTCTTTTTTCTAGTACTATATTAATATAAATATTATAATGATTCCAAAAAATGGTGGACATCCTTGATATAATATTAATCATTGAATAACATTTTTACTAATGTTTTTCTATACATGTTATTTTTCACAATGTTTAAAGATCTTAAATGAATTTTTTTAATGTTATTAATGATCATATTAACCCTAATGGATATCAATACATTAAAATCATATGTATATAAAATTCTAAGGTAGTAGTAGTTAAATTATATTTTCATTAAAACATAAACATTCCTTAAATTCCACCTAATGTGTCCTTATTATTGTTATAATACAATCACCTAATACCTAAAAAGGGCTTTTAATGACATTGGATGTATGATCAATCTTATGCTCAAAAACTGATTATGGTATTCATAACTCTAATGTTAATTTAGGCTTATGAGATTAATGAATTTAACACAATCCTCATATATTTCAGGATTCTTATAAACCAAATACAATTAGTTGAAATTAATCTACAATTTAGATCCTTATTATTGTTGCATAAATATTTTTACGATTTTATTTCTATAAAGGTCAATCCAAGGTCTAGGGGATATCCTATACTAAAGGGGATTGACTCAGATAATAATCAAGCTCTCTATGTTTTAGATAATTAACTATAAATGGATCCCAATGAGGATATTTATTTCCTTCCACCATACTCTACATTTTACCTCATAAGTGTATTGCCTTATTCCCATCTTTCTTACACATAAAAAACATCATGTTCTTTTGATACACCTTATTTTATATCCATGTCTCAGAATTTTTAACCATTTTTATTCATTTTCAACACATATTCAATTCACTCACAATGGTTTTAATAAAAATTTAAATTATCCAATAAATATTCCATGATAGTGTCAAAAAAGTTATACAATAAGGTTCGACATTCCATTAAATCAATAACATGAATTTCATAACTGGATAAGGAATAATAAATATGAGAAGGTAAATAATTGGAAACTATTTACATTTAATCAATATATGTAAAATAAATGAATCCATAGATTACAAAATTATGAAAATATCTTGGATAAAAAATTATAAACTCTTAATGAAGGAATGGCTTAATTATCGAATGTAACAAACTCAGGGGAAAGAAACATCTTCTTTGAAGACCATTAATATTTTATTTTCTGTGTAATTCGTACAAACTCATCTTTATTGGCCAATTAATTTTACTATAGCTTACTAATTCACCTCATGGGACTAACAATGCATTGAGGGTATATCTATAACTGGGACCCACCCATGTCTACATGTTAAAAAAATTCCTTATATATATAATTAAATATTGAATTCATGATAAGTTTTCCCTATAATCTTATATCTATATTGATTAAGGAATATATATTTATTAGTGTTTTCCCAGAAAGCAATAACATTAAATTTAATGTACCATATGTAGAAACTATATACGCTTTCATAAATAACGATATCCATGTTTCATAATATGTATATTAATGGGAAAATTAATATCCATAGGAAAGTAAATATTTCAAGGGAAATATAATGACTTAAAAATTTATTCATGAATTTCAATGTCAATTGCATTTGAGTGGTGATGACATCTGGGAATTACATTCATTTCGTACAAGTTAAAAACTTTTACATCAAATTTTTTGATAAAAGTAAAATGCACATTTTTCTGAAAACAAAAAGAATATTCCTTTGAAAAAATAATATAAAGAAGAGTATTTATATATAAATTTAATGATTTAGATATTTTTTAATTTTTTTGGATATATTTTTTGAGTACATTATTTTGGAAGAAAACAGATTTCGAACCAAAGGGGAAAATGAATATGAGTTTTATTAAGAATATTTATTCAATTATATTATGTACCAATTAATGTAAAATGGTAATATTACATTAAAATATATTTAATTACCATATTTGATTATAATTATATGGTTTTATTAGACACTGATCAAATAATTTCTTTAACATAGATTCATGAACAAATAAACATCATGAGAATGAAATTATTAAGTATACCCTTACAATGATCCTAGAAATGATGTTAGAATTAGTAAATTATTAGATTATGTGTGTCATATATAAATCAACATAATTTAATTTTAAATATAATATAAAATAATTAAAATTCATTTCACACATAATAAAATAATATCAATGATGATTAGGAATTGATATAACCCAATTAAAAGAAATTTTTTTATGAAATTTTTTACTATTTAATTACTGTTAAGTGTAACCACCTTGGGTGAAATAAAAAAAATTGAATGTTAATATAACAAGACTTATTAATGAACTATGATATTTATTGTCAATGTGAAAATATATGAACATTATAAAATAAATTATGTTCATAACATTACAGTATGCCTCAATGAATATAAATTTAGAGGGAGTTTCATAGAAAGATATTATTGTTGAAACAAGAATTAACAAATGAATTTATTATGTGTATCAAATTTCAATCCACATAAATAATTCAAATGAAAAATAAAAAATTAAAATTTAATTACACACATAATCTAATTATGACGAAATAGGGAAGTGGAAGTTTAACCAAATGAATGGATGTTGAGTCACAAAATCACAAACCCACAAATCCTTTTCTGTTGAATGTTATTTAATATATTGTATATTGATTTTTATAAAGTTTTGAACTTATAAAAAAATCATATTAGTATTTTTTTACCATCGGAGATGATATTTTTATAAAATCATTTCAACTATTTATTAATAATTTTTTATTATGTACATTGTTTCTTGTGATAAATTCCATATTTTAACATGTGTGTTTAATCATGAATGATCCAATTCTTCTACATATTTTAGAGTTATTTCATATATATAATAATATTCCTGACATAAATATAGTACATTTAAATCAATTATAGTTCTGAAACATATCATGATGTATTGATACAAAAAATGGACTATGTTACAATCATGGAGATGGTTGACCATAAGTACACAAGGTTAATGATTCCATTTGTCAAGGATCGTTATAGGAAAAATGAATGTAATATTTTTTCATTAAATAATTTTAATAATATTATATATACAATATTTTTTATATAAATATACTTATATATGTAATCTATGTGGTTTGGTAGTGAAAATAGAGATGCATTGCTTTTTGTACATGGTAGTCCACACATACCTGAATGATGTTTTCATATACCACTGTAGAAAGAGTAAAATGATATATTATATTTTTAGATTCATAAAAATTTCATTATTATCACAATTATGTAATTTATATCACATTAAAATTTTCCTTATTAAATTCCATTTAATTAATTACTGAATGACCATTGACACTACTTTGTCAGGCGGTAGTCTGTCAAACACATGAGGGACATTATCACTTCTCTTATGGAATGGAAAGTAAAATGTTATATATGATATAATTACTCCATAGGTATAATTTTTTACATATGTCTTATATATACATTATATCCATGGTTATTACCAACCGTGAGAGGAGGTAATGGAAGAATGAATGACATCGGTTCATGTGGCTGTAGTGTGCGGTGCATAAGAATAATGATTCCATAACCCATTTTACAGAAGTGGATATGGTTGAAGGTCATGAACATAATATAATATATTATTTTATAATTAAAGATTATGATATTATTATACTTTCATGATTTAATAAAAATTTAATGATATGTAGGAGGAAATAAAAAATTCTCAATAAAGAACATTACTTATTTAGGTAACCACCATAGGTTTGAACTGATGCCTTCTAAGGTTGGTTTTATTTTCTAAATATGTATTTTAGGAAAATTGGAGGGGTTTTTTTGATGTGATTTTCAAAGGTAATTTCTGAACTAAATTGTATAATGTTTCTATGAGAGGATGGGAGGGGGTAGCCTTACATATATGAGGTGAGAGGCACAATTATAATTTTTAAAAATAAAAAGTTATGAAGATGTTTTTAACATTCCAAAAGGTTCAAAAATGGATTATTATAGAGAATTATTCATTATAGTGTCAAAATATTTCCATAAAATAAAATTTAGGAATGTTTTTTGGACATTTATACAGTGATATTTTCTATTTAAACCTAGGTATATACTGTTTTACACAAACTATAGTAATTAATTTTTACATTTTCACAATTATGTTTAAAAAACAGTTAATTTTACCTTATTATAAAATATAATTTATTTTAATTCTAGATAAGTAATAATTTCTTCTAAATTCCATTATTATAATTGGAATATTTTAATTTAAAATTTATCCCATAGGCATGGTGAGAAAGGGGGGTTTCAATTAGAAAATATTCAGATTATTACAATTTCTTTATATCAATATTCTTTATGGGAATTATTACAATAAAATAGATTATTTTAATTGATATATAATTGTACTATTTTTACTTTAGAACTGGTTTCAAATGTAATTTTAAATTATGAAATATTTTATACAAATTCGATGTTTTAATAAAAAGATAATATTTGTCCATATTTATTGAAAAAAGAAACATTTCATGAAAATCCGAATAATTCATGATGATATAATATTGATATTCTAATTTAAAAAATTAACCTATTTTTATGAAATAAATTTTCTATAATTGGTAAAATTTAATTTGAAATTTTGTAACACAAAGTGTGACTATGTATTCTTTTATGAAAAATATAGTTTCCCTAGAATCATTTAATTTTTATTTTAAATGATTCAAAAATTATATATAACCAATAGATATCTACCATTATAATTATTTATTTACAACTATTCATGTCCAATAATTTAATGTCCACTTTATAATGGTATACTATATTATGGTTCATTTAGACTTAGGGTTACAAATTCTGTAAGCTGTGAAAGAGCTTAAATTTGAAGAAATATATTACATGTGTTATTTATGTTTGTTTTCTCATGTCACATACACTATAAAACAAATTCTCCATTCAAAATCTCGGAGTGGTACAATTTTATAATGTATGAATCTTTTATTTTTGAAGATAACTTTTGTGTGACGTACAATAATATTTGATAAATAATTTATTTTTGAGTGTACACCCAATTATTTATATTGAGTTATTGTTGGGGATGAATTCATGATAACAAGATATCGATGGGGTTCCACCAACATGGGAAAATTAATTTTCTTATCCTAGGTCTAATCACCATTCCCCTATTTAAAATAAATGATGTTTTATATAATGATGATGTTTGGGATAACAATGTCTCCAGTAATATTGGATGTGGTTTTGATGGTTGGAATAAAAATAACAAAAATACTATAGGAAGAGGTTTTCCATAGAGTACAGTTGTGGTTATGGTTGTTACAATATTTTCACCTCATATCTTTCTTATTTATATGGGTGTATTATGTTTTTATATGTAACGTTTCATCGACATGTAAAATAATGGGTGATTTGGAACAAATATTTAGGTTTTCATTATATAACTAGTTTTCCCATATTCGATATGAACATCCTACTTCTTGATTAAATTAATGGAAAATAATTCTAATGGATCTAAACTATTAGTCAGATGTATTTGATCCCTTGATGCCGAAGAATGTGAATAATATATAATAATAGAATATTATATTAGATTCAATTCACAAATAATGGTGACATTGAGGGACTCTCCCCCATTAAATAATTTGCATATAATGTTTTCATTAATTTCTAAGAAATAATCCCATCTATTAATGATATAGGAAAAGTGAATGGACAAATAAAGTCATCACCTATGAATATGTAAATATAGAGATTAATATTTAATCAATAATTATATGTTTCTAATACAATAAATGCAATCATGTTAATGATATTAATTGTTCTTCTTAGATCAAAGGTTCCCTGCTAATACTGTAATAAAATGATTAACATATTTAAACATAAATTTACATATGATAAGATTATTTTTGAACGCAAAAAATGGTATAAAATGAAAATTAAACAAGTTAATGTTTTCCATTAAATTATGGTGGAGGAAGGTTAGGTGTTCTTCCTTTACCAATTTAGAATCAACATAATGAGAAATAGTCAATTTTTAGTAAATGAATTTTTCTAATTTGGATGGTTCTTTATATATTTAATCATTCCATGAATAATATATTATAGATGGATCATCCTAATATAACATCTATAATGGTTATTCCCAAGTATATTTATTATACTAGGGCTCTCTTCTCAATGCATAATCTTTAAAATTCATTTTAAAATTTGTAAGTAGTTGAATATATAAGGATCCAATATTTATGATCTATAATGTCCATGACATGACTTCAATTATGGAGGAAATGTTCCATTCCATGAAATCATTATTCTAAGGGATATCCAACTGTTTAGTGTATTAATAGTAGAGAATGTAATTTTGTGGATTCAGATATAATTTTAGTCTCTTACTCTATGAGGATTTTAGAGTATATAATTTGTATAATCATTTTGGTTACAGAACATATATATTCTTGGAGGGTCTCATGGATGTGTTGTATCTTATCTTATAGTATAAGTAGATGAATGAATTTGGAATATTGTTTCAATATTAATATTGGGATTTCACTCTAGGAATCCTACCTATGATCATGGTAATGAAATCTATGATAATCGGAGTTTCAACTGAGAAAACAACCATTATAGATTACATTTTTGGAAAAGATGACTTAGTGAAAATATTAATTGGAAATCTCATGGAAATAAACACCATGATAATTTCCCTATATAACTAATGAAGTGTTAGATATCGATAAATCCAATAATCTTTCATAATGAAATTGAGTCCTTATATAAATCATAAATATATTGTCCCTATGAGAAATGTCATTGATTTAAGGGAATATATTGAAGGAAATCATCTTCAAAAGAAGAGTAAATTACCCTATATGTTCTATAATCAATTTCCTATTGGTGAGCCATTCTCATAAGATCTCGGGTCAAGAAAAACATGATAGAGGTTTCTTCAGCAACCTCAATGGAGAATGTGTCCATTGATATGAGTATATATCAATTATTGATGGGATCCATCATAGCTAACACCAATATATATACAAATAAGATTGTTGAAAACCTATCTGACTAAATCTATATAGGGGATGAATGCATTATTTCATATTCAGTATGGTTCACAAATAGTACTGAAATAGCAATGGTTGTTGCCTATACCCCAATATAATTTAGAATTCATGTTGACTGACATATCATTATCCCATCCAAATTCAATTAAGAAATAACATGTATTGGGAACAAACATTGATCTATATAATACTAGCGATATTCGTGACTATTTATAAATTAAGGATGTGGGTAGGAAAAAACTCCACTGAATTAGTGGTAGAGGAAGGAGTAGTAGAATGAACGATATATGAAAATGAATGTTTTTGTTGTAGCCCATCTTCCATTATTTTCTGCATTTATATGCTAGGGAAAAATTAATATAATTATGATACCCATTGTTGTAACATTATAAGTAGTCTAACATGGTTGAACAAATTTTATGAGAGACATACATCATGTGGGGATGATTCTTTTTTATTGTGATGCTTTCACGTGTTCTCTCAATAAGGTCCCACTATCAATATTGGGTTATATTTAAATATTTCCAACTATAAATTGAACATTATGTGTCTAAAAGGAAAGTATATGGGATTTATTTATCACATGGTGTATCTAATTGTCTTTTCTAAGACTCCCTTATAAATTTAGGTCATCATTTTGATACCATTACTAGTAATAATTTGAGTTTGTTTTACATCACCTACCAATTTAGTAGAGTAAATACCAATTAAAGAGTACTTTTTAAAAAAATCAACTACAAAACTGATTAAAATAATTCAAATTATTCTATGATCGTTGGTCTGATGGATCTATAATTTCATTTAATTTCATAGGGGAACACCAGATTTTAAAAGTATTTTGAGAGGATATTTATTTATGTTTTCACTATTAACATACTATTTTTAAATCTTCCAAATTATCATAAGAGGATTGATAGATATATCTTATCTTTAAAAGGGTCATTAAAGACACATATTTAGATATAAATAATCAATTATATGTACACCATAGTCTTTTCACCAGTGGATAGATGGGCTTCATTAACTTATCAACAAATAATGAAATATAATACACAGTAGTAATTGATTCACCTTCATACATCATAGTAGAAATAGAGTAAGAGTAAAAGTATGTTTAAACAAAAAATAAAATAAAATTATTTATATAATATAATTTATTTATATAAATATTGATGAAAAAATAATAAATATACAAGTAAATGAATAGATAATAAATATAAACTTATGATTAAGTTTCCATGAAATGTATTTTTGTTATTGATAATGGTTACACTGTATTTTGAAAAAAAATATTGGAAGATGATAAATATTTTATTAAATTGGGTTTATTCCCAAATTAATTTTATAGTTTCATAACCAAATTATTGACCAAGAATGAAACTCTGAAATTAGATAATGTGAATTCACCATTGTTGATAAATGATACCTTGGGAATGATCAATGTTCATGAAGCCTCATGAAATTTTTTTATTTAATATTAATGATTTATTTTTTTATTCAATAGAGTCAATTATTTACAAAAGTTAAAGTTGAATAATTTTATTAGTTCATTATAGGGGATGCAAATAAGTTTTATAAAGCACAAAAGAAAATTTTTAGGATTAAAATAAGTGTCATGAAACAAATTATAAGGATACCAACATGAGTAAAATATACAATGATTAGGATTTATAATATAATTAAATTAATTATTCAATATAATTTTTCCATAATAAGTGGAGAATTTATTTGAAAATATCATCCCATATTATATTTATGATTAAATTATTTTCATTTAAATATGAATGTATATTTTTAGAGAACTTTTTTCTAATGAAATATTTAATGATATTTTTAGATATGTTGATATTTATATCACTATGAATGTATATTCTATGTTGTTGTGGAGGTGTGTCCAACATGTTAGGTCCATTATTAATTATATACTTCTCTTTATAATAACTATGTATTTCTATGATCATTAGGAAAAAGAAATGTAAATTATCAAATGGTTCGATAGTGTCTTTATAACGAAGGATTAATTATATGTTTTAGAAATTTATGATAAAGAATAAAAATAAATCATTCAATTCATTAACAATTTATTGTTCATTATATTTGTGGTACAATTGATCCTTTTTTGTGAGTGGATGACCATAAAAATGTATGATGATTGTTTGGAAGAGAAATGGATTTTTTTTCAAATCATACACCTAATTAAACTTATTTAAAGTTTATCTATTGGGATAAAAATATGTATACAGATCATCTAGATAATATAATAGATATTTAAAAAAAATGATATTGTCTTCGTAGGGGATATTGAGTATGTGAGAAATATTTTCCTATAGTTTTTATGAATTATATATAGAAACTTATTATTTAATAATCATTCTATTGTTTGATAAAGATGTTCATATAAAAATATAATGAATAAATTTTTTTTCTGAGGGTGTTTTTTACTGATAAAAATGAAATATAAATAACCCTTATTTTTAGTAGTGTGAAATTAATGGCGTGATTCTGATAGTTATATGTTACAACTATGTTTTTTAAATAACATTTCCTTGTATTATGTGTTGTATAGGATGAATAAGAATATTTAGTCCCATTAAAATATTTTAAATAAAAAATTCAATATAAAAGTTGATTAGAATATATATAATATATATATATATTATATGATAAATATTTAATGTGGACAAATAGTATTCAAAAGAACATTTCTTTTGTAATATTTTAATTTAAAAATTCATAAATGGGATGATAACCTATATATATGGTAACATATCAAACTTTATTAGGATGGGAAGTAGAATTCAAAATGGTTTTTTATAATTGTGTGCTTGAATAAAAACCATGGTGGTTCATACAACTACATGAGGTTGCATCCTTTATAAATTGTATTGTGTATTTATGGGGTTGTATAAAATATTGATCAATAATCCTTGGTAATTTAATTTTTTTAATTTTTTTCTATAATTACAAAATTTGATCAAGTACAAACTTTCATGTGATGATATATTTTCATGAAAGACATTTTAGAGAGACATTATAGGTCTATCAATGTGTTACTTAATCACAGTTTCTCTGTATTCTATCATTGAAAATCGAAATTTTCCAAAAAAAATTCTTTTGAACAATGTTTTATTTAACTATATTAATGATATATCATATGTGTACCTTTAATAATTTTCATTTTATGGTTATTTATGTTAAGTAGTATGGCAATTATTTAATTTATTATATAATGTTTATTTTTTCCATTATCAGTAGATATTATTGTTAATATTATCCTATGATATGTTTTACCATAGTTAAATATAATCATTATAAATTTTATTATAGTTACTTTACAATTCATAAGTCTTAAATTATAATTTAACCTTAATGTACAGTGAATAACACAACTTTATTAAAAAATTGTCATGTACATGGTTATAAGTGTACACTATAATCCTATTACGAGATAAACAACGGAGTGACACAAGATTAGTGTCCATGTACAAAACAATCCATATCTAATGATCTACGGAACATAAAGTCAAAGGAAAAATAATTATCATACACTGTAATGGTATTAATGGCCTGATATACAATATCCAATGTGATGTCATCATAGTGGGTCTCTAGGACAACATGAAGAGTTTTATTTTTTGTGTGGACTCAAAATATCATCATTATATAGATAAATCTTATTAATGTTAATATTATAAGGCTACCAAAAAATTATCTATGATATAAAGATTGTATAAAGTCCTAGTTTTCACCTTATATGAATTTGAAATATTTCTATGTATATTTCCAAAGTTAGGCGCTGAGACAATGTGCAATTCTGGGGCCAGTATAGCAAAAAATAAATTTTGTAAAAATATTTTTTTTATAGTTTATAAAATGAAAACAAAGTAAACTAGATAGCTCATAAAAAGTATACCATATCAGAAGATTGAGGGAACAGTTGAGTTCAAAACATGATATTTACCCTGGGAAGGAAATAACTTTTGTCGACGTGAGAGTTCTGTGTAAAAAAGACACTCAGAGCATAATCATAAAAAACTAATTAAATTATATTATTTTATCTCAAATCCCATATTGACTAAATTTTTAGCTAGGGAACTGATGGGAAATCCAATATTTTCATTGAGTTTTTTATGGGGTGTTTTACCTAAGCACATCCTAAAATTAGAGGTTGTAGGATGTTCGGATCCCATGACCGCTGGTGGGTATAGTTAAGAGGTTTACCCTAAACATAGTTAAAACTTATAAATAAATGTTTATGAATTATATAAGAGGGTTTCCTCTTAATCCTACCACTACGGATGACATCCCACTTATCCTCCCTTCGATGAATCAACACCAAAGCATTGGTGGGTGTGTTACTCAATGTTAAATGAATAGTGGTTTGATTATTTTGTTTTTATACACCCTTGATTTCAATTACTAAACTTTACATAAATCCATCATTGATTTCACTAGTTCAAACATAAATATATATGGCCAAATGAACAAGACCATTGAATGAACTCTCTTTTGAATCCCATAATTTCACGTTCTATGTCCATTCTTCATGGTTTTTTTGCATTAAATATTTATCATGTGGAATCATCAACCGATCATCGATTAGGGATTATATATGTGAATATATCAATCCATGGTTTCCAAATATGAGTTCAACACATCTTTAGGGAATCAGAGGAGGCTCGGTGGTCCATGAAAGGGTCCACTGGCGAGGGTGCTGCCGTTGGAGGTGGCTGTGAGTTAATCAGTGGAAGCTGTGTGGATTAGGGATGTTGAAGAGAAGGAGGTGGCTCGTGTGTTTGAGGCCATTAGCAGTGAGGTGTATGGCGTATGAGGTGGCAGGCAGTGTGGTGGTGGGCGAGTGAGGCTGCTGGCAGCGAGGCGTTGCGATGGAAAGACCGTGGTGAAGATTGGTGTTGTAGTTTGCGAATGGGGGTTGCTTTAATGAGTTGATGGTGGATGAGCCATATCGAGAAGGATATTCCTAGCATGCTAAGGTAGGCCAAGTGGACCGAATAGAATGAGGTAGGGTGAGTGGGATGAATGGGATTAGGTGGGCTGAGGTGGGCCAAGCGGGGTGAGGCTAGGACGGAGTGGGTCAGACCGAGGTAGGTCTATGTGAAGAAACATCTAACTACCCTATAACCTAAACAAAGTTTCCATTCTATGTGATATTTTTATAGAGACATGATCCTACTATCAAGAATGAACTTTTGCAGCTAGTTTGTAGAATTATTAATTTATTCATACAGTTAAGTTATACAAAATACAAAATTATAATAATTATAATATCATTATTTTTATTATGAAATATTATATTATACATATCTTCTGCATAAAACATCCAATTTAAATGCCAATAGAGGCATAATGAAATTGAAATTTAGGTGGATGTCTCATGACCAATTTTGGGTGTTTAAAGAAAAATCATGTTGTCTGCCCCAAAATCTCGGTTTTGGAATTTTTCGATGAAATGAATCTTTTAAATTAGATGACTGATTGATGTGAATGAATAGTAGACCTTGTGCATTTTTCCACAATGATCTCAAAAATGTGATATTTTTGAATTTTAGTAGCCTTATTTGTGATCTAGTTTAACTTGGAAACATGAATGGAATAAGGATTGAAGATCATTTTGATGGGTTTGAAAAGAATCTACAACTTAGGTCAGCACTATCTATTATTTCTGGGTGTTGATCCCCCTGATATAATAGGGTTAAGATCCATTAATACAAGAGTGTAATAGACATGATATACTAGGGATAATTCCCTCTACAACTACATTCCAAGAATTACCCTCCAATGTATTACCCTTCAGCAGGGCTGGGAAGTGGGTCCTCATCGACTCCCATTTATTGTTCCCACCATTATATCAAGGCACTAATCCTTGATTAATAGAGTGGAATCCCCCCCAAATAACTAGAGAGTTATTCCTCTACATATACTACTATATTGGTATCCCCTTAACATACTAAGTCACCATACCCCTACTTCGAGTTTTCACCATTACACTATGCTAATCAGTGGAGAGACATGGTTTGATGTACCATTGGACTCACGATATAGAGGGAATCTTTCCCCACCAAGACACATCATTATAATGCGACCTAAAACCATGAGAGTGACTCAATGTCACCTAATGAAGATAGTGTCAAGGTGTGGTGATTGAGCCACAAGTAATTACATGTTCATGGAAAATGTATAGGATGCTAGGCATTGTTGATGGATATTTTGGAATTGATGGTGACTCCTCTTTTTTGGCTGAGAAGTGAGATGGAGATCCCCTTACTCTCTCATTTGGGATTATTTGACAAAGAATATATATATATATATATATATATATCCTTTTTCAGTACCCAGTATTTGGGTTTTGGTTACTCTCCTTCTAGGAGAGACGAAGACGCTGGGGGTATGAAATATGATTTCTGTGTCGAGATTCTCTTGGTTGTTCTAGTATATTATCTTACTATATGTAGATATGAATTGACAAGAAGTTTCTATTCTCACTATTTATTTCTCCTTCGGGTTGGATGAGTTTTCTTTCACTCTCTTATTGGGTGGATCTTTACTCGATCACAATAACAAGTTCCATCTATTGTATTATTTTTCAATTATGTCTGTCACTACATTACGTCTATATTTCAGGGTATCCTACCGTGTATTTTTATACTCACACCTACATGGAACATTACTGTAGTTTTCATTCCTTATGTAGATTGCAGACAAGTGGATATTGACATTATAGGAGCTCAGGGACATGAGGTTCATGGACCATGTAAAGTGGTAAGATATTGGTAATTCAGAAACATGGCTCTCCCAACTATTTGTCTTTTCCCCATAAAGTTAGATTCAGACAAATTTCTTTTTGGGCATGTATTGTTTCATATTTTCTTTTTTAGTTTACATTATTCCACTTGTACTATTTAGAGGTCCATGAATGTTTGGTTTATTTACAGTAGTATAGAATATTTTACTCTTTTCCTTTTACAAATTTGTGTTGATTTGGTAGTGTGTGAGCGTATAGGTACTTAGGCAAATACCTCCCAGAGGTTTTTTGCCTTTGAAGAATTTATCCACCTCCTGGAATGTGGAAGTGGGCTCGGGGTGGTTTGTCCCAAGCCCCATCATGGTTCTGTTCGTGACAGATTGGTAACAAAGGATGTTCGACCCATGGGATGTTGTTCAAATGTTTCTCTAAAATGGAATTGGTTGGTTATAGGGAAACTATGTCAAAGTGTATCAACATGGTCTCTCAAGATAGGGAATTCAGTGATAGTATGATAAGCTGACGTATCCATTCACTAGTACCCTAATTACATGCTTGTCGACTCGGCACCCAGAGATATTTGTTTTAAGGAACAAAGGTACATGAAACATATAGGCTTGAGTCTTTGAATTAACATCTTCTCTTATCTCTATAATTTTTTACAAACATATATACCTACATACATATATATATATATATATATGCTCATCTGACCATGGTTCTACTTCATAACTTTTAGGATGCCTCCACAGTGATAGCCCGCATGGATACCAACTCTGGTTTGTGATAAAGACCATGTGAGAGATGTTGCCTCAATTTAGGGTCAATCATGTGATACCAATTCTATAAGTGCATAGGTATATGAACCTCCACATGTTGATTAGTAGATAGTTCCATCAAATCAGAGTGAGGAATAGTGCAGGCCAAGCATGCTCCGCAAGTTCGAGCACTATAGACCATTGAGGTTACATGGTGAAACAATTCTCATGTAGTAGAGAATTGGTTTGAGTCCATGATACATGTTTTTAGGCTTATCAATACACCAATATATTAGATGGTTGTGCTAGTAGAAATTCTCTTACCTGGGTCAACTGGTCATTGGTGGATCTTGGTTATTCAGATGCGCAATGTGTCATCACTCTAATCAGATGACTTCCAAAAGATTTTTTGTGATGATTACATCCCCTATTGATTTTATCCATTCGGATTCATGAGGTTTTAGAGAATAATTAGGGATGGATGATAGTGGAGGATTACTCATCTAGGTTCATATACATGACATGGTACTCTCTGGAAATGATCCATGACTATTACATCCGAGCATGGATGTTTGATCTCGGGCTCTGCAAAGAGATATGTGCTAGCATAGTATCTTTTTTCATCCCCACCTATACTAGAGTATTGGAGAGGGCACTAGTGATAGAGTTTTTTATATCATAGGGATTCTAGTTAGAAGGGTCTAGTAGTGAGAAACACAGCACCGAGATGTCTAATGCAACTAGTAGACGTCAGTTGATATGATCTTAGCATAGGATAATTCTTCATGGATAGACTCAGGAACAAGTTCATGCAACAACGGGGTAACACAGAGTACTGGTCTAGCCAAAAGATGACTATTTCTATTCTTGTGACGAGCGGGGTCACGTGGCACGAGACTACCTGACCAGACGTTCTGAGAATCCTTGGTATATAGCTGGTGGACCACCATAGTAGAGAAAACATCATGATCACAGATCCCCAAGGAGGGGGCCGTGTAGTCAGTCTAGAGATGGTTCTAGATGTGGGTTTGGAGAAGTATTTAGGGGTGAAGCTATGAGGTTCTACCTCCAAAACCACTAGGTGGCCCATGTCAGGCTTATGGAGATGGTGTCTAGGTCCATATCCATTTGTATGCTTCAGATTTCCGTGATACCGTAGCGCATGAGATGATATGAGATACAGTTTCTGTTTATTATAATATTTTTCAGTATCATTATACACATGTGCCAGTCACACTTTTATCTTTTTACTACTAGTGTGAGATGTCGCATGGAGGACAAAGGTTCACATGGGACCTACTAGTCATCACTATGGAACCCTAAGACATCATCTTGGGCATGGATTGGATTTAAATGTTTTGATCCCAGATCTAATGTCACTACAAACTAGTCAGATACCTACGCACTAATGGGACGAGGTTCCCGTTTCTCAGTGAAAGACAAATCATTTCCGAGCTGTCAGGCATTGTGATCGAGAGGCTACAACCATATACCCACAAGTTAGTAAGCATAAATAATGTGGTAGTATATTCTACATGCATAGGGGTTCCTTCAGTTGTGGAATATTATATGGATTTATTCCTGGAATATGTTCCAGGAATACCTCTAAGGTGGGAGTTGGATTTTGGCATTAACTTGCAAACATAGACTTCCCCAATATCGTTTTTGGCATATTTGATGGCACCCACCAAGATCTGAGAACAACGATTATAGTTGGAGTACCATCAAAATAAAGGATTGATCAGTCATAGTATGCCCCATGGGAAGCTCCCTTTCTATTAGTGAAGATGGAAAATGGGAGTTTACAACATTGCATTTATTATTGTCACCTGAACCTAGCTACAATAATGAACATGTAAGATTTTTTAAGGATTGAAGACCTATTTGACCATTTTTTAGGTGTATAATGGTTCTCCCAGATCGATCTAAGGTCTGTGGAACACCAGATATGGGCCCGTGAGGCTGACATCCCGAAATTGGGCTTTTAATTTCTCTATGGGAACTACAAGTTCATTGTGATTAACTTCGGTGTGACAGATTCCCATAACATATTTATAGCATTGATGAACTATATATTCTAGCCTTACATGGTCTAGTTTATTTTTTTCCTTCATCAATTATAGAATCATCTACACTATGTCCGAGGAGGAGCACATGGAGCACCTGAGGATGGTTCATGATTTACTTCGAGAGAGATAGCTTTATGGAGATTTCACTATGAGACAGTTATGGAAACATGAGGTTCACTTTATAGGGTATGTAATTTATGAAATATGTTTATCTATGCATCCATCAATGATCAAAGAAGTTCTTTCTTGGTATCCACACAAGAGTGTGACATTGGTGCGAATCATTATTGGTTTGGTAGGGTTGTACAAGATATTTGTTGAATAATTATCAAGGATTTTGGCCTCTTTTACAAATCTGATGATGAATGTAAAATTATTTACCTGGTTGGAGAAATTTCAAAAGTATTTTGGGATTTTAGGTCAAGGATAAGGAGATCCCTAGTTTTTAGACTACCAATAAAAGGTTTTTGAGTTCATAGTGTATTTTGATACCTCAGGAGCTATGCTCAGTTGTATGTTGATGCAACAACAGGAAGTCATCTTATTTGGGTCGGGGTAGTTGAGACCCCATGTTCAGAGCTATGGAACTCATGAACTAGGTCTAGTAGAGGTATAATTCTCATTGAGGATTTTGAGGTAATACCCTCTTGGAGAGCACATTGTGGTCTACTCAGATCACCAGAGCCTCATGTATATCTTCATCAAGAGAGGCCTGATTCCGAGGTAGCAACAATGGTCGGAGTTCTTGTAGGACTATGAATTCAATATAGTCTACACTCAAAAGATGGGAAATTTTATTGTAGATTACCTTTTTAAGAAGTCTCAGGATCACCTAGTGAAGGATGCTCTAGAGCAGTTAGCTTCCCTACAGCTGACCCTGGTAGAGATGGAGGGTACCAATTTTCAACATTCGATGGTACTGACTCAATTGGTCCTTGATCAAGTGAAATAATCCCAACTAGGAGACATCATCTTAGATGTTATTCAAGATATTATAACCATAGATGACACACTAGATAGATATTCTGATGGGGTGAATAACAAGATCTTGTTTTAGAGACAAAGATTGGTTCTAGTCGTGATGTTGGAGGACATTATCTGAGAGTTCAACACCACTCCCTTAGCATTACATCATGGTGTAAGAATGATGTATAAGTATACTGAATTTTAGTTTTGGTGGTCCAACATGATATGATGATTAGATGAGTTCCCATCATGATGCTTCCCCTGTCTGCAGGTGAAGGTTGAGCATCAGGTTCCGACGGGTTTGTTGCAACCTCTTGAGATTTTGGGGTGGAAATGGGATGACATGTACATGGAAATCATCATACAAAATCCATGGAAATAAAAGGTCCATGAAACCATTTATATGATAGTGGATCAACTCATGAAGTCCATGAACATTCTCACTATTAAAATAGTGTTCTATTGAGGGTTTGGGGCAGTTGTACATACTAGTGATCGTACACCTTAATTGTGTACCCTCAAAGATGTTCTCTAATCATGATGTGCAGTTTACATCACAATTATAGGTATGAATACATGAGAAATTTGGGACCCACCAGGGTATGAGTACAACCTTTCACCCCTAGACTAATGGGCGCATCGAGCTCATGATTTAGGTGTTTGAGGAAATGCCAACATCTTGTGTGTTGGATTTCAGCCGTAGCTAAGAGGATAACCTACCTTTTTTAGAGTTTTCTTATGACAACAACTACCACTCTAAAAACATATTGGTACCTTTTGAGACACTATACGGGAGACCATATAGGTCACGTTTGTGCTGGATGAAGATTAGGGAGTCATCCCTCATGGTCTAAAAGTTGGTGCAAGAAATGACGTAGAAAGTGAAGGTCATCCATATTCGAATGACCATGACCGAGAGTAGATATATTCCTATGAAGTTTTTCATCATAGGCCCTTGGATTTAAATATGGGATACCAAGTCTTCATGAGATTCTTCTCATGATGTGGGATGCAAATATCCATTCAGTTAGGAATACTATATTCAATGTTCAGGAGTTCATTTGAGATCATGCAGAGGGTTGGTGAGGATGCCCACCACCTTTCTCTGACCACAAAGATTGAGCTTGTTCAGAAATTCATCCATGTTATGTAGCCAAAGATATATGTATATTATCCTACATAAATCATAGTCTAGGGTTATCTAGACATTGAAGATAGAGAAACCTTTTTTGAACACCCAATTGATATCAATTATTGGCAGAAGTGGGCATTATGTGGACGGACCATCCCATTGGATGGAATGTTCATGCAGTATGAAAATGTGAAAAGGAGTTCATGGAAACATGAGATCCAGATGAAGGTTCAATATACTGAATTTATTTCATATATTTTATTTCCATGGATGAAAATATTGATGGATTGACTGATGTAGGGACCGGGTTTTCACATTGTAAGACTTTGAAATGTTTATATATATCTTTTCAAAGCTAGGAACTGAGACGACATGTGATTTAGATTACTGATATACCAAGAATAAATTTTATAAAAATAAATAAATTATATTTTATACTATGCAAGATATGTTAATGGGAGGACTCAGAAAAGGTTTCCAGATCACAAATATGAGGGTACAATTGAGTCCAGAATGTGGCATTTACCCTAGGCAGGACATAACTTATATCGGCATGGGACATCAGTTCAAAAGTCACCTAGGTGCGTAATTATAATTAAAATAATGAAATTTAATTATTTTATCTCAGATGTTGTGTCTAATAACATTTTTATGGGGACTCATATTGGAAATCAGAGACAGTCATTGAGTTCATAATGGGGAGTTTTACCTATGCGTAACCTAAAATGAGAGGGCGTGGGATTTTCAGATCAAACGACTGTTTGCAGGTACCGTTAGTAAGAGTCCCTAAAACTTGTTAAAATCTGTAAATACATGTTTATGAATACTAGGATAGGTTTTCCTCTTCCTCCTCCCACAAAAAATTAGCTGCCTCCTCTCATACCTTTGGCGGATCAACAATGAATCATTGGTCGATGTTTTCTTCAACGAAGAAGAAATTGAGGTACGAGTTTTTTGGTTTTTCACCCCCAAGTATTGAATTTCTAAATTATACATTAATAAATCATTGATTTCACCACATTGAATGTCAAAATGACGGAAAAATTAACACAACCATTGATCGAACTCCATTTCAAATCCTATATTTGTGCGTTCATCGTTTATTCTCCATGTTTTTCATCATTACATTCTTAGAATATGGAATCATCAAATACTTGTTGAGAGGGGAATATGTCTATGATTACCTCATCCTTATGTTTCCGAATACAGGTTTGACACATTATTAGTGAAAATGGAGGAGGCTCAGTGGTCCAAAGAAGGGACTACTGACAATGGTAGAACTAGCAGTTGCTTCATGGAGCAGGGAGTATGACGAGATGGTAGTGGCCAGGGAATTTGAGGTGACCAGTGGAGAGGTGGATGAAGAGTCTAGAGGCTAGAAGATATGAATCACATTTCACGATAGGAAGTTTCATTGACACGGTGATGATATAATAGTCGAGGTGATTAGGTCGGGCTCAGTAGGCTGAGTGGGATGAGTTAGGCCAAGTCAAGCAAAGGGGGCCGAGCTGTTTGAGGTAGGTTGGGCGGGATGTGGCAAGGTCGGAGTGGGCTAGACTGGGGCAGGTCTTTAGGACGCAACTTTAAACCACTATATCTAATAAATATAGCATATGTTCTATGTTCTATCTATGAAAAATTGATCCAAAAAATAGTGATAAACCATTTGATGTGTGTTTGGGGGTTTATGAATTCAGGCTCAAGAATTGATTGTATGATATTCCCAAATATAATAATAATAATATAATTTTTCTTATTAAGAAATCTTGTATTGGATATAACTCTAATTTACAACCTCCACTTATGGTTCTAATAAATGCATCAAGACCATAAAATTTAGGCAAACGTTTGAAGACCAATTTTTTGTGTTCATACTGAAATCAATATACGAGCCCCACAAATCCTAGTTCGGGCTTATTGTTGTGAAATGTATCTTTTTATCAGGTTTCCAATTATGGTGAATAAATAGTCAATCTGGTGCATTATTTTGCAAGGATCGAAATCGTGTGATCTGTTTGAATATGAAGAGACTTATTAATTTTCTATTTAAATGTGTAAACATGAACGGATCATTGGTGGAATAAACTTTTTATGGGTTTGAAGAGAATATGTGGCTTAGGTCAGCACCCGATCTTCATTCATGGTGATTATCTCCCTAATGTACTAAAGGTTGGATCCCTAATGACAAAAGTGGAACCCCCCCATAACACACTAGGGAACATGTCCTATACAACTACTTGTCGGGCAGTACCTTCCAGCGTATTACTCTTTAGCGGGGCTGTGTAGTTGGCCCTATCAACTCCTAGGTGTTGATCCCTTTGATGCACTAGGGAACGTATCCCCGATTACTAGAGTGGAATCCACCTAAAAAAAGGTATTGGGTCTAATATTCCTATTACTAGAGTGGAATCCCCCTAACATACTAGGGTGCATGTCCTCTACATCAAGTTTTCACCATCCAACTATGCGTTTCAGTGGCGACACTTGTTTTAACGTAACTTTTGGGTCAAGAGAAAGAGGGACTCTTTCCCCATTAAGACACATCCTTGTGAAATTACCTAAATAATGAGGGGAACTTAGTGACTCACAATGAATATTATATCAAGGAGTGGTGATTAATCCCCATTAACATGTGTGTTCAGGGTAGACATATGGGATGCCAGGTATCTTTGATGGATACCTCATGAACTATTTTTTAGTCCTCTTCTTGGGCTGAGCTATGGGATGGAGATCCCTATACTCTCTCACGTGGGTTTCTTTAACTGACTATATATATATATATATATATATATATATATATCCTTTTTAGTACCTACTCTTTGGATTTAGGTAGCTCTCATTTCAGGAGAGGCGAATAAGTGAAAGGTATGTCACGTTCTTTCTGGGTCCAGATTCTTAAGGTTTTATGAGTCTACTCTACTACTATAGGTTGATGATACTCAATATGATTATCATCATCTCACCATTTCCTGGTACTTTTGTCTAGATGAGTTTTTTACTATCTTTATGGGATGATCTACACTCCATCATTGTACCTAGTTCCATCTGTTGTATTCCTTTTTTATTGTGTCTCTTACTGATCCACTTTTATCATTTAGGGTGTCCTATTAGGTAT
Source organism: Viscum album (assembly GCA_963277665.1). NCBI lineage: Eukaryota > Viridiplantae > Streptophyta > Magnoliopsida > Santalales > Viscaceae > Viscum > Viscum album. The sequence goes on from OY728125.1 coordinate 1,717,627,986, forward strand.
TTGTAAACCCACATCTCCATGTTCTTTTCCCACAAGTGTCTTTCCTTAGGCAGACGATGAACATGATGATCATGACATCATTGGCGCATAGGGACAAAGGGTGAATGGACCATATACGGTGCTCGTAGCTTGGGATTCGAGGAGTAGGGCTCTTCCATATGTTCTACTTTTCCATTTTTTAGGTTGGGACAATTTTTTTGTTGGGACAATTTTTTGGTTGGGTGTGTTTGTTTTCCTATTTTCCTTTTAGTTCACATTAATTCACTTGCACTATTTAGAGGTCCATGCATATTTGGATTATTTATAGTAGTGTATCATATTTTACTCCTTTCACTATGCACTTTTTCATTGAGTTGGCAGTGTGTGGGTGTGTATAGGTAGTTAGGAAAAGTCCTACCTGAGTTTGTTATGCCTTCAAGAATTGTCTTTTCCCTTGTCCTATAGAGGCAGCCTTGGGGTAGTTCTGGCTCAAGCCCTAACATGGGTTAGATAATGATAGATAGTGTATGATCCTTGAGAATATTTCAAAAAAGATCCATTACAATTACATATATATGAATATTTTTTTTGGATTTAATGAATATTTGAATATTGTATAATAAAGATGTTATTTATCCTAAATATATCGTCAAATAATTAAATATAAATCATATATTTATGAAATTTTTTATTTATAAAATTTTCATATGTAATTAGTGGTTGATTTACCTGATAATTTAAGAAATATTGTATTTATTATATTATATTATTTCTATACATGATGGATTTATTTTAAATAAATAAATAAATAAATATATATATATATATATCTATTTTAAGGTTAATTTTTGTTCCCATGGACATACGATTCTATAATAAATAATGGAATTACATGTCTCTTCTCAACTTTATAAAAAATATTGATTTTTTTCATTTTAATTTATAACTTTTGGTCAAAGGAGAAATCAGGAGACTACTATATCATTCATATACATGTATTTATCTATGAATATTGTAACACCCTGAGATTTTATGAGAAAAATTATTAAATTTTAATTTCTATGATGTCTTGTGTTGTATGATACACTAGGATTAGCTTGCACTATACGCAACACCGTATTAGCTTACAGTATACGAAAACACTATTCTAAGCTTGTGTTGCATGCTAGAGAAACCTTTCTCTATAGCGTGTGTTGTAGTAAATACCGAGTTTCACTAAACGAGATATTATTCTAATATTATTATGAACTAGCCGTTATGAATAGTAATACCCACTTTTTGAAATTTTATAAATTTTATCTTTCAAATTGGACTTCATTTTTGAATTCGGAATATTGAAATTAGCCGAGGGTAAATTTTTGGTATTTTTCTGAAAACTTTCAATTTTTGATGAATAGTGAAAACACTCGGTTACTATTTAAAAACCGACTTTTTATTTAAGTAATTATCTATTTTATTTATATTTATTTTTGGTAAAAATTGATACATAATACCTATATAAGTTCAATTTAATTCATTTGTGCCATTTTATAATAATTTTAGATATAGAAAAATTTTATTTAATTTTTCACCGTCTTTTACCCACCTCCTAGGAGAATTTGAAAATTTACATAAAACATAATTTTATCGCTTCTGTGAGTGGAATTTCGAAAATCCGAGATACATGGTTAATATCAAGGAGTAAAATGTGGTTCAATAACATAAACATATTTTTTTGGTGAATAGTAACTTTTTTACTTTTATTTAGCACGGTTAAAAGTAAATAGGGTAATTAAGGGTAAAAATGATATTATTATTACCCTAACACATGTCCTAATTCTATTGGATAAGTTTAATTCGACCAATAACAACCTTAGGAATAAAATATTACCCTTTAGGTCCACTTGGATTAGACTAGGACATTTATTATTATTTAATTCAAAGGAGAGTTAAAAGAGTTAAAATCAATGTTTAATAACTAACATATTTTTAATATAGGGTTATACAAAAGAAAAATTAGACTATAAATATTCAATAGAAAGATAAAATTATTTTTTACATAATGGTATTTTATTTATAATTTTTAGAAATTAAATAATTTAATTTATTTATGACACAATGATGATGCAATAATTACCTTATTAATGAAATATTAACATAATTGATGTTATAAATACCCAAATAAATGTAATTTGAGACGTTATATAAATTAAAATAAATTTTTAGGTTAATATGAAATGTTTGTATTGATTTAATTAACTGTTTTTGAAATAATCATTCTGTTATGATTTTCACAAAAAACAATTACAAAATAGTGTCAAAATTGACATAAAATAGTTTTTAAAACAAATATTATATTATTAATTGTTATTCTATTCCTAAAAATCTAATGTTCGGCCAAATGACTTAGATAAGGTTATATATATTAACAATGAATAACTTTGTGTTCGTTTGGCTTGGTATAGTAAGCTTATTAACCATATAGTGTAAGAAAACAAGAATAAACGGAAAAAGTTAAATTATTCAACTTAGAGGTAAATCTAAATGATAAGGTTACAATAGTAACCTAAACTTGTCTAAAACCTATTGGTTGAGAGGATTTCGACCCATACCCACTTTAGCTTCAAAATAAATCAATTTAGAGCTATTATAAATAGAATATGACTTTATTATAAAATAATATTTTATGTTTTTCCTAAGCTGCCTCTCTCCTCCCTTATAAAAGGGCATCTCCTCCCTCTTCTCTTTACACAATTTTGAGCCTTCATGCTCGGCCAAACCCTACCCATTTCCATTCTCAACTTCCCTAGAAACATTATAGAGGTTTTTTTCTCCTCCAAAGACCAACTCTAGTGCCTTAAGAGGAGGTTAAGAATAGGCACGTCAAAGAAGAGGTAATATCCTTTACCGATTCTTTCCAATTATTTATTCTTCTACTAATTCTTATTTATTTGTTTCATCATAAATTAATAACATCAGTATCACTAATATACTGATATGTTATTATAAATATTAAACAACCCTATTTCATCTTCTATCCATCCTATGGAAAATTAAATCCCCGCACGTGCGTACGTACGGAATACCGTCTCCACGCCGTGGTGTAATCTGTTTTCCACCACCACCTTACTTGGATAGGTAAAATGGTGTAAAGAATATCTATATATGGTTATTATAACATCATACTGATTCTAAAATATTATATCATCCACTCCAATTCCATTCAATAATTATGGGAACGATATCATCGCTTGTGCGTACGGATTACCGTCTCCACGACGCGATGAGATTCATTCTCCATGATAACCATTCAAGAATGATTATAAAGTATATATAATGAATAATATTGAAATATATGACATAATTAAGCTTTTTTATTTATGTATACATATTTATATATATATGTCATCTAGTTACTTCCATTCAAGTCAATAAGGAAAGGAAAACAACGTTCATGCATACGTACGACCTACCGTCTCCATGAACGATGTATTTCATTTCATTTATCTATATATGATTTATATATATATATATACTGAATATATATGATATATAAATCATGATTTACATTCTGTAAGTATGTGAATAATGATATAAGTAATAATAATATCAATAACAATAAGTCCAAACACGTACGATAAATAAAATGATTTTACCCAAAACGCTGCTTTAACATGGAATTTATAAAAGAACGGGTAATATTCAGTCATAAGTGAACCATATATGATATCATAACAATTAATATAATTTTTTAATAAGTAAATAAAATTATTTAAATCATTATAGAAGAGTTTCAGATTCGTACGAAGCATATCAGACCTAAGGTAACAGATAACTTTTCCAATATCATTTTTATCCAAGATTGTTTATTCGTAAGTATTTACTGGGGTTATATTTATCATCCATGCCTCTGTTTTCTAAAAATAGTTTCATGTATTTTTAAAGTCCCTTTTACCCATTTTTTACTTTTACTACATGGTATGTAATGAATCTTTCTTTTGTTTACCATACTAGGTACATTTTGACTTTTATGGCAAAAGTACGAGAAGAATGTTTTTTTAACTTATACGACATGAACGGATTTTTACGGTTTCATAATTCCTTATTTTCATGAAGATTACTCTATAATATATCATTATTATTTTCAACAAAATCCTTTTCTTTTAAAATTTCATCGCATTTTTTGAAATGAAAATGATTTTGAAGAAGAAACGATATTTTCCTCAAGAATTAATTTCAAGTGTTTTATCAAATCCACTTCCCATATAAGATGACATTATTCAGTATGATCATGTTTCAAGTATAATGTCTCTATGATTTACATGGTTTCAATTTTCTTATGATGAAATGATATCCATTTGTTTTATATGGATTATGTTATGATGGGATGATGTTAATGAAACCCATTTCATTCTTTGGGTTAGGATGCATGATTTATGATTGTGTTATGGAACACATAAGAATGATTTCAATATGAGATGGGTGGGACCTATATCTCCCTCCAATGCTTTGGGTAAAGATTTATATCTCATGAGATAGACATGGCTGGAACGGTAAGTTATTTTGGTTCAGTGTTACAGGACTGGAATGAGGAGTGAACTCGATTCAGAAAGGGACTTTGTCCACTATGATGGTCTTGTCAGCAATGCCTTGGCTACTATGGAAATAATATCATGGGCTTAATGTTTTTCCACAATTACTAGTTTTATTTCCAAGGTATTTTATCATGATTGATGTTCCATTCTGATCTATGCCTTACATACTGCCAAGTTTTTTGTCATTGCTCAAGATTTTTATGTTTAAATATTATGTTCATGTTTTCAAGTTCAAATGTATATGGTTTGTTTTATTTTGTCCATGCTTACCCTTACTGAGCATTTGAGCTCACCCTTTATATGTTTTCTTTTTCCCAGTATATAAAGAAAGGTTTTATGTAAGAAAAAAGGGAAGATCTTAATGGGAGATGTTGAAGATCTTTCACCTAGATTAGAAGATTATGTTCCAAGTTTCCAAAGATACTAAAATATTATGGTCCTTTTGTGTCTGTTTTTGTTATGTATTAAGTATTCCACAAAATTAATGTAATGTCTATGTACGTCAAGCTATGGGTCTCTACAGTTTTTATCAAAGGAAAGGTTTAGTCAACCTTTGGAAACAAGGATGCGAGAACATTAGTTAGATCCCTACAGATAATTCTGAGGTACGTCTAGGGATGTGTCTAAGGTTAAGTATAAGTATAGGTTATAATCCTAGGATTATGGTAATGATCATAGAATTAAACCTCAGATGTTAGATATTGGAAGTACTCCCCCTTTATTGTGTTGTTTTCCTAGCATGATTTCTACCTCTTACACGATTCTTTTAGGGTTTTAGACGATGGCTGGAACTCGAAGGAACTGTGTTGATCAATGTAAAGGGCAATGCAATGATTGTCCTCATGAACAAACCAATGTTATGAGAGATGGAGTACAAAATATTATTGCTATACTTACACAAGCTATGAATCATTCTAGACTTCCAAATGAGTAGAGAAGGGAACAATATTCTATTGAGTCCTTCATGAGGAAACATCCACCGTCTTTCAGTGGGTATTCTGATCCACTTGTTGCTGAACAATGGATTATTACCATTGAAAAGATATTTTCCATACATTGCTGTTCAGAGCATGAAAAAGTCATTTTGGCTGTTTACTATTTAGAAGGTGAAGCAGACTAGTGGTGGACTCTAATTAAGAATACAATGCCCCAAGATGAAATTGAATCAATGGAATAAGATGAGTTGAAGAACTTGTTTTTCAATTTGTACTTCCCTCGTATTCTTCAAACAAAGATGGAAAATGAGTTCCTCGAGAATAAGCAAAAGGATGATGAATATGATGGCATATACGAGGAGAATTTTACATGGCTTTCAAGGTATACATCTATATTTATCATCCAATTTGAAAGCAAAGTTGATCGATTCTTTAGTGGCTTAAAACCAAGTCTTCGAAGGGAATTAACGATAAGAGACTTCAGTAGCTATGAAGAAATTTTGCGTTGTGATATCAAGGTAGAAATGGAAGTTGGTGTTACATATCCATCTCATGGTTTTGACAAGAAACTAAAGATGTAGTTCAAGGAGAAATCTCAGAATAATGGTGAAAATAAGATGAATGTTTCTTTATGCTCAAAGTCTAGAAATAAGAATGGTGGAGATTTTCTTAAAGGGACTAGAAAATGTTTTAAGTGTGGAAAAGAAGGTCATCGAGCAGCTGAGTGTCGAAGTAATTTAAAAAGGGTTGCTAATGATGTGAATTAAGAAAAGACTGCAGAGAACGCACCACCAAAACTTCAATGCTTCAAGTGCAAGGAAATGTGGCATTATGTTAATCAATGCCCTAATCCAAGGGTTAATGATGATAAATGTTAGCAACCTCTTAAGGAAAAGGATAAAGGGAAGTCACATGCGATCACTATTTGTGATGTTGAGTATAAAAATGATGTTGTGTAATGATTAAGTGTTTATGTAATGGGATTTCAAATTAGTATCATGGAATCTCATTTATGGTATCGTGGAATATTTGAATATCAATGTATTAGATCATTGTGGTTTTTAATAATTTTATGGTACCGGTAACCATGAAAAGTGATTGAAATATTTTTGGAAAGTAGTTGAAATGAACATAATTAAGTGATAAAGAGAAATAATATGTATGATAGTAATAATGAGCTCATGACTGATATAAGGACAATGTTATATCATGGTTTGAGTATATAGAATTTTTGGATTTTGTTATGTGGAAAGAGTTAACTTTGGATAGAATTCATGTTTTCACTAAAGTTCAATGGGTATTCATTTTTCAAGAGAATACATGATTAAGGAATTCACATGTTTGGAATGTGAACAACAAGATATATCGTATGATATATGTGGGATAAATGATGGTATTCACGTGCTTGTTATGCGACCTTTCAAGTAATCTTTTTCTTTATACTATGATCCAGGACCGAAGTATTTTAGATAATCCTAAAGATTGGAATGAATTAAGTTAGACATAAGATAGTATTGTTTAAGGCTAGAACTTTTTTTGATATTATTGTAGGGATGTTATAATAATATAGTTTTAGAAAAAGGGACAACCTGCAGGACGAGCGACAACCCGTTGCGTCGGACAAGGCTGTGGGAATCAAACCCACAACTGAAGTGCGACATGCCTTTATTGCCTACCACTGGCCTACAGGAAGTCCCTAGTTAGTAGAAACTAGTTTTATTTTATTAAGCGGTATGATAGATGATGTATAAGTCCATTTTTGGAATCATATAGGATTAACCTCACCATAGATGGGATTATGTATATTTGATAACTTTTCTACCCTTTTGTTTGAGACAGATGAAATGACCCATCATTCTATCACATGATCTACTAACACTTCAAGAATGAAAAATTCAACTTCATTTATTTAAGGGATGATGTGGAAATTTTTCAAGGCACGAACAACGGTGAGATTGTACTGAAATAAAGTAAGTATTTCTTATAATTCAAATTCTTCAACTTTAGGGAAATGATCTTGAAAACCAAGAATGTTGTCCTAGTGTCCTCATATATGATGAATCAGATGGTACCTTAAATCATCACAAATTTATGGCTTTGTGATTGTTGTATTTTTCATAGCCATGTTCTCTAACACTATCCATTAGACCTTGATGGATTTATTTCTCTTCCATATCCATATTTTCACCTATGTTATCCTATGTGGAAACCCAGTGATGAGTTAATTTGGGTAACGTTTATGTTTCATAATCCACTTTTTAAAATTAAGTTTTAGTATTCCTTTTTAGGATGTGGGTTTCTATGACATAAACTTTCATGTAGTAAACCATTTATAACCCTGACGAATTTCGAGGGTGAAATTCATTTTAAGGGGGGTAGAATGTAACAACCTTGAGATTTTATGAGAGAAATTATTATTTTTTAATTTCTGTGATGTCTTGTGTTGTAAACTACACCAGGATTAGCTTGCGCTATACGTAACAACGTATTAGCTTATAGTATACAAAAAAACTATTCTAAGCTTGTGTTGCACGCTAGAGAAACCTTTCTCTATAGCGTGTGTTGTAGGCAATACCGAGTTTCACTAAACGAGATATTATTATAATATTATTATGAACTAGCCGTTATGAATAGTAATACCCACTTTTTGAAATTTTATATATTTTATCGTTCAAATTGGACTTCATTTTTGAATTCGGAATATCGAAATTATCCGAGGGTGAATTTTTGGTATTTTTCTAAAAACTTTCAATTTTTGATGAATAGTGAAAACACTCGGTTACTATTTAAAAACCGACTTTTTATTTTATGTAATTATTTATTTTATTTATATTTATTTTTGTTAAAATTTGATACATAATACCTATATAAGTTCAATGTAATTAATTTGAGCCATTTTATAATAATTTTAGATATATAAAAATTATATTGAACTTTTCACCGTCTTTTACCCACCTCCTAGGAGAATTTGAAAATTTACATAAAACATAATTTTATCACTTCTGTGAGTGGAATTTTGAAAATCATAGAGACACGGATAATATCAAGGAGTAAAATGTGGTTCAATAACATAAAAATAATTTTTTGGTGAATAGTGACTTTTTACTTTTATTTAGCACGGTTAAAAGTAAATAGGGTAATTAAGGGTAAAAATGATATTATTATTACCCTAACACATGTCTTAATTCTATTGGATTAGTGTTATTCGACCAAAAAAAACCTTAGGAAGAAAATATTACCCTTTAGGTCCACTTGGATTAGATTAGGACATTTAATATTATTTAATTCAAAGGAGAGTTAAAAGAGTTAAAATCAAAGATTAATAACTAAAACATTTCTAATATAGGGTTATACATAAGATAAATTAGACTATAAATATTAATTAGAAATCTAAAACGATTTCCTAAATAATGTTATTTTATTTATAATTTTTAGACATTAAATAATTTAATTTATTTATGACACAATGATGATGCAATAATTACCTTATTAATGAAATATTAACATAATTGATGTTATAAATACCCAAATAAATATAATTTCAGACTTTTTATAAATTAAAATAATGTTTTAGGTTAATATGACATGTTATTATTGATTCAATTAACGTTTTTCAAACTAATCATGATGTTATGATTTAAAAAAAAAATCAATTACCAAAGAGTGTCAAAATGGACATAAAATAGTTTTTAAAATAAAAATAATATTATTAATTGTTATTATATTCCTAAAAATATAATTTTCGGCCAAATGTCTTAGATATGGTTATATATGTTAACAATGAACAACTTGGGGTTCGTTTGGCTTGGTATAGTAAGCTTATTAACCATATAGTTTAAGAAAACAAGAATACACGGTAAAAGTTAAATTATTTAACAAAGAGTTAAATCTAAATGATAAGGTTAAAATAGTAATCTAAACTTGTCTAAAACCTATTGGTTGAGATGATTTATACCCATCCCTACTTTATCTTAGAAATAAATCAATTTGGAGCTATTATAAACCAAATATGACTTTATTATAAAATAATATTTTAAGTTTTTCCTAAGGTGCCCCTCTCCTCCCTTATAAAAGGGCACCTGCTCCCTCTTCACTTTACACAAATTTGAGCCTTCATGCTCGGCCAAACCCTGACCATTTACCTTATAAACTTCCCTAGAAACATTATAGAGGTTTTGGACTCCTCAGAAGACCAACTATAGTGCCTTATGAAGAGGTTAAGAAGAGGCACGTCAAAGAAGAGGTTATATCCTTTACCGATTTTTCCAATTATTTATTCTTCTACTTCTTCTTCTTTATATGTTTAATCATAAATTAATAACATCAGTATCACTAATATACTGATATGTTATTATAAATATGAAACAACCCTATTTCATCTTATATCCATCCTATGGAAAACGAAATCACCACGCGTGGGTACGTACGGAATACCGTCTCCACGCCATGGTGTAATTTGTTTTCCACCACCACATTACTTGGATGGGTATACTGGTGTAAAGAATAACTATATATGGTTATTATAACATTATACTGATTCTTAAATATTATATCATCCACCCCAATTCCATTAAATAATTATTGGAATGATATCATCGCTCGTGCGTACGTACGGATTACCGTCTCCACGACGCGATGAGATCCATTCTCCGTGATAACTATTCAAGAATGATTATAAAGTATATATATTGAATAATAATGAAATATATGACATAATGAAGCTTCTGGACTTTTTTATTCATATATATATATATATATATATCATCTACTTACTTTCATTCAAGTCAATACGGAAAGGAAAACAACGTTCATGCGTATGTACAACCTACCGTCTCCATGAACGGTGTATTTCATTTCATTTATCTATCTATTATGTATATATATACTCAATATATATGATATATAAATCATGATTTAAATTCTATAATTAAGGAAATAATGATATAAGTAATAATAATATAAATAACAACAAGTCCAACCATGTACGATAAATAAAACGATTTTACCCAAAACACTACTTTAACATGGAATTTACAAAATAAAGGGTAATATAAAGTCCTAAGTGAACCATATATGATATCATAACAATGAATATGATTCTTTAATAATTCAATGACATTATTTAAATCATTATACAGGAGGATCAGATATGTACGAAGCATATCAGACCAAAGGTAAGGGATAACTTTTCCAATCTCGTTTTTATCCAAGATTGTTTATTCGTAAGTATTCACTAGGGTTATATTTATCATCTATGTCCATGTTTTCTAAAAATGGTTTCATTTATGTTTAATGTCCGTTTTACCCATTTTTTACTTTTACTACATGGTATGTAAGGAATCTTTCTTTCGTTTACCATACGAGGTACTTTTTGACTTTTCCGAAAAAAGTATGAGAAGAATGTTTTTATCTTATATGGCATGAATGAATTTTTACGGTTTCATAACACCATATTTTCATGAAGCTTAATCTACAAGATTTCATTATTATTTTTTTAAAAATCCTTTTCTTTTAAAATTTAATGTCATTTTGTGAAAAAAATGTTTTTCAAGAAGAAAGGATATTTTCCTCAAGAATTAATTTCAAGTGTTTTATAAAAACTATTTCCCATCTAAGATGAAATTATTAAATATGATTATGTTTCAAGTATAATGTATCTATGATTTACATTGTTTCACTTTTCTTATGATGAAATTCTATCGATTTTTCATATGGATTAAGTAATGATGGGATGATGTTTATGAAACCCATTTTATTATTTGGGTTATGATGCATGATTTATGATTATGTTGTGGCACACGTAATAATGATGTCAATATGAGATGGGTAGGACCTATATCTACCTCCAATGCACTGGGTAAAGATTTATATCTCATGATATAGACATGGCTGGAATGAGAAGTTAATCTGGTTCAATGTTACAGGACTGGAACGAGGAGTGAACTCAATTCAAGAAGGTACTTTGTCCACTAAGATGGCCTTGGCAGCAATGCCTTGGCTACTATAGAAATCATATCATGTGCATAATGTTTTTACACAATTAAACGTTTTATTTCCAAGATATATTATCATGATTGATGTTCCATTATGATCTATGCCTTATGTACTGCCATGTTTTATGTCATTGCTCAAGATTTTGAGGTTTAAATATTATGTTCATGGTTTGAAGTTCAAATGTATATGGTTTGTTTTATTTTCTCCATGCATACCCTTACTGAGAATTTCATCTCACCCTTTATATGTTTTCTTTTCCCCAGGATATAAAGGAAGGTTTTAGGTAAGAAAAAAAGGGAAGATCTTTATGGTAGATGTTGAAGATCTTTCACCAAGATTAGAAGATTATGTTCCAAGTTTCCAAAGACAATAAACTATTACGGTCCTTTGGTGTCTGTTTTTGTTATGTATTAAGTATTTTTCAGAAGTAATTTTATGTGTATTTACGTCAAGTTATGGGTCTCCATAAATATATTTGTGGAATATTTTTTATAATAATTTAGTTTCCTCGAACACTTTCTGATTCAGTAGGAGTTATTTTTATGAATGAATAAAATTATAAAATGAAAAGATCCCAATTTATAAAATCATATTATAATGTCTCGGTCTAGGTTCCATAATAACTGATTCCTAAATCTAGATTTACACATGTCCTTCAGCATGAATCCCCATATTGTAGAGGCTTCAATGTAACCTAATAGATCCATGGAGATAAAATGCACTGACAATACACCCATATTAGAGTAAAATAATTGCATAAATAAAATGCATAAATTTAAAAACATGTAAAAATATCATAAGAAACCATATATCGTAATTTAAAATAAAAAAAATATTTCTGAATGATATAAAAATGAAATTTATACTCTAAATTTCATGTTTTCATATAAAAAAACCCAAAAAACCAAACTATGAAAATTGTAGAAAATGGTCCCAAGTAAAAGCCCATCCCATTCTATAACCCATCAACCCAGGAATAAACTAGAAATTAGATCCATACTGTAAAACTATACCTAAAATAAGTAACAAAAAATTGGGTACCAAATTTCCATGTGGTCTTGATTTGGGTGTTAGTTTAACTCAGTAGGTCACCATGAATAGGGTCTAAATAAAAAACCACTGTGTCCAATAGTGGATGTATATAACAAAAGGATAACATAAATATGCCAGTAAAAGAATCAGGTTTCACAATTATACATTTAACAATGAGCCTTTTTTAATGTCAAGGTACCACTTTGTTACCCAATAAATCAATATTTCTCTAGAATATCTGGGATTATAACTATTACACCATAGGGGTCATAATATTTAAGTCACATTTGGGGATTCATTTATCAATTAATCAATCATGTACCTTGGATAATTATTATAGGAACATAAACTAAGGATTCATAATTCCATGTCCATCTATCCCAATCTACGATGTGGATAACCATGACCAATATAATTTACTGCGGAATAGAACATCAAGATCCACTCTTAATCCTTAATGTGTTCTCCCAAGAACAAATCCATTAACGTGTCATGGAATTCCATGAAAAACCTCCAAACCTCAATGTGGACCACCATGACCACCATCATTATCATGGTGCACACCACCATGACGAACACCAAAACATCAATGTGAACTACCATTACCACCATCATTATCATGGTGTGTACCACTATGACCAACACCCAATCCTTTATGTAGACACCATGACCACCATAAATACAATGTTTTGGACCTCCAGGACTAGAACCCAAAACCATAAAATCATTTATCCAAAAAACACATTTTATAAATATTCATTAAAACCATTAAACATTCAATTATTATCCCACATTTACTTCCATAAATAACCACATAAAACATCATGAGTGTCAAAAAACCTACTCACTGAATTCAATATTGAAATTCTAGACTTTGAAAATGTGCTCTATTATTGAAAAAAAACCAGTCTAAAGACAATGCATTTATTTCAATTGATTTTAATTATTCCACTAGGGAATTATCCCATGGGGTAAGTCACACACACATTTCAAATCATAAATTTAAAACAAATAAAGAACCCATTAAAAATAGCAGTGACATATACTCCTCATTTTTTATCATTATCCACTTTAAATCATAGTTTTTCCCTATTGAAAACCAAAAACAGATCAAAAAACAATATGAACAATTTAACCAAATCTAGTTTCCTCATAGGAATTTTAAAAAATGTTAACATGTAAAAAATTTCAATTATATATTTAAATATAACCATTCATAAAATAATAATTACATCCCATTCACTCAATCTAATTATTTAACTCATCTTTAACCATTTTATTTCACAATTTTAATGTGTTTGTAATTGACCACGGGTAGCCCTAGTTTTGATAAAAAATCATTAACATACCTGATGAGGTCTGTAAAGGGTCACACACATAAATTTTATTCCAAAATTACAATCATTATTCCAGGAATTAAAATTGTAAAAATTAATGTCCCTCATAAAAACCAAAAATATGTATAAAACTCAACTCTATTCGTAAAATATTTTCATCGACCTCCCTCATACACATAATAAAACCGCTCATATAATAATTCCACTTGATTCAATAAAATATAACCTTAAACACAAATGAAAAAACCATAGATGTAGGGATTCAAAACAATGAGGAGAGAGAATTCAAATGATAAATCCACTTCAAAAAAATTAAAGGGAATATCCTCAAATAATTTATCAAAGCATCAACTCTCAAAAAGTTGAAATCTAAATAACTGAGGATTAAGGGATGAACATTTATCAAGGGGAGGGAGATAATTGTTCACACCATAATCATCTAGAGTTTAATGGGGTGGAAAATAGAGTAGTAAAAAAAAAATAATGAAATGAAAAAACAGTAAAATAAAAATATTCAGTGAGGGGCATTGTTTGGAACACAGTTTTCCAAAAAAATTTACCAACCATGAGATTCCCCCTGTCAATGAGGAATCCATGGAACCCTATTATACAGGCCACCAACCTAGTTTGAAAAATCATGTGGTGGTTGCACACTCTACATTATCCTAGGTAACCTCAATCTACAAAGACTCTACATCCACTAGACATGGTTTTCCTTTCCATTCATCCCCTTTTATCAGAAAGATGTTTATGGAACATGGATTATAATAACTATGTTCCAACCATTACCATAGCACAAGCTATCCTTTTCCCTTCTTCCCTATTCCCCAAACCCCTGGGACACCCTTGATTCATTCCCTGATAATGGTAAGTCTTCCATTAACCAATTTAAGGTAAGATTAATGAGAAATGGAATGAAAATGATCCCTATAAAAAAATAGGACCATACAGCCTCCCCACCTTTTAAGAGCTCATTCTTGAGAATCACATTCAAAAATCATTAAAACCCAGGGAAAAAGTGTTGGGACACTAAGACCATAAACATTCTTACCTTTCCTAAGATTCCTCTGGAATATAGACATGCCGTCAAAACATTTGGATCAAAATCATTGTCTTACCCAATAAACATTCTCACAACAATTTTCAACACAATTTAGATTTTCCACAGAGGAAAATCATCCAGAAGATCATCATTTCCATCATAAAGAAAATGATAAAAGCTCTTATAATACCACTAAATATTTCAAACATGGAGCTTATTGACTAAATCACTACACCTCCATGCAACACCCTATATGTTCACCTTCATTTTGATTCTCCCCAAAATCTAAAATAGCCCAACACACATTGTAGTACCTATAAGAATATAAGATTATCCAATAAAATTTCCCACCCTACATTTTTCCAAAACACAAATCCTGATTGCCTCATTCCATATATAAACACCTAAAACACAAAAAGTGAAGACATCAATCATTATCTAGTCAAAACTGGAGATAATACATGTTTCCATAAACTAAACTCCATGATTACTCCTACAAAACTAATCCAACCTGAAACATTGATCACCTCATCAACTGAACATTTTTCCAAAGTAGTTCACTCCAAATTATTGATGAGCTCAAAACATCTAGAAATTCAAGGAACATAACATCCAACATCAGAAAGGACAACTAGATCTTCAAAATAATGCTTCCACAATGTATTCATTTCATTTCTCAAATAATCATTACAAAAAAACCATAATAAAACCATCCAATATAGACATATATCATTACAATCATCTAATAATAAAAATTAATTCATACCTATCATCCATCCAGGAACCGATAATTTCCCAATTTTCCCTTAAGAGTCTATTTCCAATCCAAAAACTCATCCACCCTTTTCAAAAAAAGAAGCATGCTTTCTTTTGAATTTAACTAGAACAATTCAATTCATTAATGTAGGTCCATCCATTCCCAACCAACTCATCAAAATAATTCTCTACCCACACTATCATGAAGTTATGACTTTCACAATCCATAATCCCTTATCTCCTAAGATACATCACAACCATTTGAATAGACCTAAACAATTCTATCCTTAGATTCCAGTGAAATTACACCATCAAAGGGTCCATTACTCTCCAAATATTCATCATGATATACTTTACCCTCTCACATATCTGCAACCCTAATTTCAAATATTTAATTTAGAACCACCCTGATACTAGATAAAATTTTCAGCTTTATCAACGACGACATCCAATGCCCAACTATCCCTCAAAATGGAATCCAAACATATACCTCATAATTTTATTATTGGAATCTTGATGCAACTGCATCCAACCCAAGATATTTGACACACAACTACAACTTAAATACCACTCCCCTTATTAGGAGAGTCATTTTCACTGACTAACCATAGAAATTCCAAAAAACCATAGGTCACAACCTTGTTACATCAGAGACTAGGATGTGGACTTGGACATATCACCATAACATTAGTGAAAAAAATGAAACATTATTCATTTCCAATTCCAAAATACCATTAAAAAACCATCAGATTTTTGATAGCATGAAAACAAAAAAACCCTCACTCAAAGATGACTGGTAGTGCACATCCCACTATAAAACTTCACATAATTTATTACAAGTCAACAACCTTCTAGAAGACACTTTATTAAACCAGACTTAAAACTTTTCAGTATCCTATAATATATTCAATTCCCTCTTAGAGTACTGTAATGATGTTAAATTTTTAGGGAGGACATAATTAATCTAAGAGTAAACTAAGATGTCATCGGTGAATACATCAAAACAGAAATCCTTTTGTTGCCACTTCCCACTATAGGGACACATGAAAAGCATTCAAGAGTCCTAGAAATCACATCATGAAATCTTCTCATGAACCTATATCACCCATAATTTATGCGGTTTATTAACCAAAACTCAGAAGTACTTCAAGACTTATTATCATGATTTCATGAATATAACATTATTTTTGACACATCTATAACCACAATAATCTAGGTAATTCATCATGACTCAAACAACTCCAAATAATGCACAAAAAAACAATCAAAACAATCCAAAATCAAATATCCCTTCACATAAACAGTTACCATCAACATAGATTCACTAAAAATGATCGTTTCTTTCTCTAGAGATACATATCCACCTACCTCAAATGTTATAACATGTCTCAATAATGTTTTTACCATATTTACATTAATAGATTATTGATGTCACTTACATTCCCATGATCCATCACTGAACATGAATCATGATCTCATGAGTTATGCATCAGTGGTTCAAGGCCAATAATCCCACTAAAAAACCCAACCAATCATCATGGTCTTTTAGCCTCATAGAACTAAAGGAAACCTTGTTGTTCCCTTCCAACAAATCAACTGTGGAACAAATCATGTACAACCACATGACCGATCATCACCCTTAGAATCATTCCTAGATCAGACGAACTATCTATGCTCTAGATACCTTGGTCTCATCCTTCTTAAGTCTACATTGATCATAATATTGAAAATTTCATAAAATAGTTGGGCTAGGAACCCAAAAAATTCATCCATTCAAAACTCGCCTTAAAACCAACCACAACCACTCAAGTTCCACTCTTGGTATGAAATTGATTCATGAACATTTATTTTACAGATACTTTATGGGACCTATCCTGCATCGACTCAATGTCTAATGTATTTATGCATTCTTCATATTCCAATTCACATATGACTCTAAAATAACCTCACTCAATGTTACCCTCAATTATCTTAAATTAATAACTCATTAACATAAACTAAATCACATTATAAAATACACCATCCTCCCAACCATCCAACATGGTCAAACCTATACTAAGAAAACTCCCATAGTAAAACTATTTTGTTCAATGATTTCTATGGGGAAAACACCTATATGTTAACGTGATATGTCCAAAATTTTACCCCACATTCCAGCTTTCCAAAGGTTGACATATTTAATCACATTCATTAATTATTTCTCCACCTTGATCGAAATGCGATGATGGGATGTCAGTTCCTCCTTACCTGGATTTCTCCATGGGAATTTTTTCCTTGTACAATCCTCCATCAAAGATATATTTCGTGTTTGTGGAAGTCATTTCCGGTTCCATCTCCCAGTAGATTATAGTTAATTACACAACTTGTTTCTAGACATTAATTTTGTATGGTTAGTGAAGAAAAATTCAGGTAGTAGAGTAGTAATGTTGGGCATCACTGGCATATCTAAAAATATGTAGCATTGATAACATGTATTCTTCCTCAGAGGATGGAATCTCATAGATTCATCATAGGAAAAAAACCAAAGGAAAATCATTTCAATCCTTAGGTATCTAATACTGAAGTCATATTTATTTCATGGATTTCACATCCTGAATATTTTTTTCAGGAGTTATATATTTTGTGTCACAAGTTTCATGTCTTGTGGATATGAAATTAATTGATCAAAAAACCTCGTGGAGTAATATCAAGAAGTTGTGTCCTTGGGAGGGATGATTTCACACATAGATGTTTACCAATTAATGGATCATGATTCCGTATTGAGTTGTATTTTAGAGGTTTCTCCCATAAAGGAAAGATGTAACACCATAAAGGTTGACTAAAAAACCACTTGTGGTGGATTAGGGAGGTCCATCCCAGGAAGAGTGCACCATAGTTTACTAATGGATGGATTTTAATTCCCTAGGAAGGGAGATCTGGGAGATGTGTCCCATAAAGGGATGATGTTACACTATGAAAGCTGAATGGGAAACCCCTTGTGGGGTATCTTGGGGATGAATCCCTAAGAGGGAGAAGATAGGTTTAATGAAGGATGGATTAGAATTCCCCAGGGAGGATGATCATGGAGGCATGTCCCATAAAGGGATGATTTCACACCATGTAGGTCGATCATAACACTCCTCAGGGTGGATCAGGGAGGTGCATCCCTAGGGGGAGAACCTTGGTTTAACGATGGTCCGGATTGCACCTCAAATAGGATTCAAACAAACATTTTTCTGAAGATAGGGATAAACCTCACATTGTTTATTCCTGCTTTTTATCGTCATGTGAAAGGATAGATCAATTAAATTTAATTTCATGGGTTGAGGCCCACACAATGAAAGTAGAACTGAAAAGTTATGGCGTGAGTCATACAGTTGAAATATTCCCTTCACAAGTGGATTTATATTGCTGGGAGTTGGTGTGGGGATTACCAATTGAGGTTACCATGGGACCTAGTGGAGATGTGATTTCTTAAGAGAGGGGCATGATATTACCTACTATGTGGTTCGGTGAAAATCAAGATACATATGGATGTTGGGTTTAAACATCATGTTGGTTTCATACATATTCTAGTGAGATGGGAATCAAATCCCACATTGTTCTAATGGGTTGGAGATTGCATGTAGGGGTGAGACATGGAAAAGAGGTTATTTGGGATTATACTCTATTGCAGTACCATTTGAATGGATATTACGGATTATATATAAGGATAAGTCCAATGTTGGTGACAAGGAGGATGTCATGATTTCCACTATACTCTAAAACCATTTTATTCATTCTCAGTGTGATAAAAAAGAGGAATTAGTATACATGCCCTTTGTGTCATGAAAGGAGAATCAAGGATAGTTGGTGTAGGGATAACTTGTGGATGCTACTGAAAGAGGATCTGATTCCTTATGAGGATAATCTCTTTCCATGTGGTTCATACATGGGGTTTCATGGGATTCACTCATAGGTAAATTGGGGATTAATCATAGAGGATTCCTGATGCAGGAGGGTTAGTAATTAGTGGGGAAGAAGGATTAATCCCATGATGATTGTACATGGGGATTTCGTTGTTCATATGTTGGGTATGGCTATAGTTTTAAATCATGTGAGGAGGATGTTGGGACTAGGAAGCTTTAGGGATTGCATCTTATATGGGGAGGGTCTCACTCCCCATACTATGGTATTGTAAAACCATATATCATGTGCTTATAGGTGGGGAAAGGCTATTGAACCACCTGGTTATAATGATGGGAGAAGTGTCTAGTAACAAGGTCCACCCTATTGTCTCTATTCTAATAAGAAATTGTGTTATGATACCTATAGTTATAAGAAACTTTTATGAGAAAAATATGCACTAGAATCATAGGGGATATCATGAGAGGGACCATGAAATTGTTATGCCCAATCTCAGAGGGGAACATAAAAGAGGAGCTATGGGTGTGCACAAAATGATTTCTCAACCATAGTGCTCTAACAAAAAGAAATTACATGTAGTTTAAAAGAGGGGCTACATGCAATATTGGTGTGTGTGTTCAAGGTCAAGGTTGTCCACATAAGGATCCTTTCTAAACAGCCCAATTGGATTGAATGAGTTTGGTCAAGGATTACTCAATTGTGATCCTAGTCAATTGGGGACCCATATAGAACATATTGTGTAAAAGTATCTACCTTAGGGTTATATGAATTCAAAATGTGGTAGAATATCAATCATATGAATAATATAGAGATTCTTCAACTTTTAATGATTTACCCCAATGAAGTGGATGGGATTATATATTTAGATGATATCTTCGGTGATGGGGAAGAACAAATATGGTTGGAAAAAACCATTATGCATGGGGATCCTTTTCCACTAAAAAGAAAACATGCACTATGTATCCCATAATTTCACCTTTGGAATGAATAGTTATAAATTTAACACATCCTACATTATTTTTCAATTGCATAATTTCTTTATGAACACATAACTTCTCCATCGTTTGGTCTTTGGTCATTGGGTTTTATGATACCATATCCTTTAGAACAAAAGAACTTTTCATAGAGAATATGATCATATGTACACGCATGGGATATTGCATACACATTCATTGTTGATTCTGAAATTCACGTAAAGTGAGAGATGTAGGCATGGGTTTCCCAAAATTAACCATTTACAACTAAATATTTTATTTAAAACCCAAAATATTCCCCCAAGAAAATTGAGATAAAAGGGGATGAGAAGGTTTATTTCTAGTGGAAACGTCAAATAGAGGTATTAAAAATCATTTTTGTGTGCAAAAAATGTGGCATAGTGTGTAAGGGGTTACACATGCATAAGCCCAAGCTCAACTCTTGTAAGAATATGAAGGGGGGCCTTTTAGCACCTTGACATTAAATGTGATATGAATCCTACTCTCTGGGACTTAATTCAACATTTTTCATGAAAACTGATCTTCAACCACTTATTTTTGCCAAAACATTTTTAACGCATCTGTCCCTATGGTCTATGTATAGTTTTCATGCCGAACTATAGCCTTGAATGCATGCTTTATTTTCTCAAACCGAACCATCCTACATACATGAACTTTCCTTGTAATATTTTATACTCAACCAAAATTTACAAACAGAAAAACCCAGTTGAGATTGAAGTCAGTACTACTTCTTAAAGAGAAGAAATGAAAGAAAATCCTAAAATCCCTTGAGCTAAGAGGGTCGTGTTAGATAGTGAAGTGCTCATGGATATTCTAAAATATGTGTAGAAGAATTATCCACTAAGAAAAAATTTCCTTCTCTTTCATTGCTAGCTGTTGGATGAGGCTTTCATCCTATCTCTCTATGTTAACACACCATGATCATGGTTCACATGTGAAGATGATATCAATAAACGGAACAAAACTACTCATGGACATTGTTCTAGGTATATTGGGAACATTTCTATCTATCTGCTAAACATTCACCATAGGATGTTCATAGTGGAGGATATAGAGGATTTGAATTCCTACCCACTACGTCATAATTTTCCAGAGTGTCATGAGGTAAAATAAATGAGGATAGCATAATTCTTAGGACCTATACTCCTCTAAAAACATCATCAATTAATTAGAGTGGGAATAATGTGTGTGATTCCCATCCCTAGAGTATGTGGTAGAGATATATTATATCTATATGTATGAGGTGGTGTGGACATCATAGTTCCACTTCTATCACTAACATTAGCTGGTGCCAAATCTCTTTAACTGAAGGTCCCTAGACATGTAAATGTTAAATCATTATAAATGGGAATAAAGAATTTGTGTATGGGACATCCACTACTATGGATTCATTAAACTAGATGGATACCAATATGATGAGTTAGTTCAATTAGATAATATCTCGAATGATATGTAGTATACCCCTCTCCCATCACATTATATATTGGACTTTTTGACAAATAACGTGAAAAAATGCTCCTATATTACATAGGGAAATCCATTTAAAGGAAAGTTTCAACACATTTAGAAAGAAGTAACTGGATGTGAGGTTGATAGGATGGGGAAAGAAGTTCTTAAAAGGGATTCATAAGAGGACTCTATGATCATAATTCTTGTTCTTGGAAGAAGGACAGTTTTAGAAATGGGGTACAACTTAGTGGTAGAACTGGGCTCACTTGTCCTCTACTCCAAATTTATTTCTATATTCTTGAGTAGTTTGGTATTTCAAATCAGGTACATGTAGATATGACTAATCCTAGAGAAGATAGTGATGGTGGTGATTATGGTGGCATAAATTATATTCAACCTTGGTGTGCATATGGTTTCCATGCTCTATACAAAATTGGTCCATGTTGTGAGATGAAACATGCAGAGAAGGGTATGTGGATATTTCCAGTTTTTACATGGCTAGATAACAACAATCCTCAGTGGTTATAAATTCTCAAATTCTATATTGTGATTATTTTACTTGGGATTCATCCAATAGTTATGTGACTTCAGGGAATGTGCACGTAACTTTGTGTAATCGTTGGATTTAAATAGAAAAAATATCTTTTTAAGAGTTACATATTTTGATTTCATATATTATTAATTGTATTAGTATTCATTAAATTGTTAAAAAAATTATAGAAATGTTTTCATATTTACGTGGTGTGCGTGGGAAGCCATGGGGATTTCCTAATAAATCATTACACTTAACCACTTCAAATATATATATATCATAGTATATGCTATTATATTTCATTATAATATATGTAAAGTGATGAACTATTATATATTAGTGGGATATATTGATGTTATATTTTAATTATGGAGATAGGATATTTATTATAGTCATCATATAGTTCATGGGAATGTTTTATACGGGATCGTTTTAATTCATTGATGATATTTTAGTTTTATAGTCTGATTTTCCTCTTTTTTAAAACACTCTTGTTTTTATGAAATTGTTTTATATATTATAGGTTTACTATATGTTTATTCATTATTCTAAATTATAAATTATTATATTCATCACATAATTATATATATATATATATATATATATATAAGTGTAAATCATTCCAAACCATATTAAATAGGATAATACATTTATTGGAATCCTATGGTGTCTAGGGAATGTCACCTATGGCTAGTGGGGTCTCAGCCTAAACAATCCAATGGGTCAGGATAGGATGATAAAACTTATTTGATTTTTGAATGGTCAATTAGTTGGGATGAAAGGCATGGGGATAATATGTTTCATGACATAAATGTTAGAGAACAAAAAGGTAGTATTTTCAACTTTATATTGATCGTAAAGTTACCATAGTTGATTGAGTAAAAAAGTGTTATTAAAAACATATATGTTTATAGTAACATCATCATCATGAGTAT
The DNA here is from genome assembly GCA_963277665.1 of Viscum album. NCBI lineage: Eukaryota > Viridiplantae > Streptophyta > Magnoliopsida > Santalales > Viscaceae > Viscum > Viscum album. Next base: position 1,717,651,431 of record OY728125.1, read on the forward strand.
CAGTGATGATAATTATATATCATTAAATTTTTCAAATAATATCACTAGTATTTAAAAATCCTCGTGAAATTTATTCGGTCATTCATTGGTATATATTTACATATTAAATATTTTTCCATTTATTTCATTCTATTATGAATGAAACTATAATTTTGTAAGAAAGGATTTTAAGAATATTATAAAAATTTATTCTTTTTTGCTAATTCATTCTATATTGTTTATATTAAATATTTATTTATTCATTATTATATACTGAGACATGTAAATTTTATTTATATAGAACAAAATATTGATATATGTCTATTGGGAATAAATTATTTTTATTTTTATGAATTTTATGATATATTAAAGTAATATTCATAACAATGGAATGCATATTTAGAGGAATTATTCCAATATTAGTGTCATCCATATTTAATTATTATTTCAATGTTAGTATTTTCAAACAAATTTACACATTATTGGGGGGTTTGTTTTTTTAACAGTTAAATATGTTCATCAAATTCCATTATTTAATTTAAATTTCATTTTTTAAATTTTTTGGTATATTGAATATAATTAAAAACAGATCAATCAAGAGGTTGATTTATTTTTTGTTCAATGATATGAAACCATAATAAAAAGTATTATGTTGTTTTATCTTAAATATATGTATGTTTTTAGTGAAGCATGTTGATTATAACAAGTAGAATGTCATATACATATGGGGATATATTAAAAAGAACTATTTGTTGTAATATTTCATGTGTTACATGATTCATATGATTTTTAGGATATATATTATGATATAATTATGTAAATATCTATCATGATTTAATTTATTGTTAGTAGTATTGAAATTAATTATCATGCCTATTTGGAAAGAAAATTATTTCAACACAATTTTTTAAAAACACATATATTGATTAGAAAACACTAAAGTATATATTGAATGAAAAAAATATTAATATGGTCCAATAATGTTTTTCAGAGATAATAATGGGATATAGATTTTCTATTCTTTAACTCCATAGGAATGAAATAACATTGTATGTCTCTATTAGTAGAAACAATCCAACAACTCTATCCATTATGAAAATTTCAAGGGAACCAATCTTAAGCGACATAAAAAGGTTGAATATATGAATAATTAAACGTTCAAAATACTACCTTTCTCAAATAACTATTACACCATCCATTCATGAGAGGATTATGGTGGAATATAAAGATGTTGAGTTGTTATATAAGATGGTAAAAAATATTCCAAAGTTCTACTTTGCTGGAGATGGTTTTGAACCTAGAAATGTGTCCTGAAAACCCCTAAACATAAGAGTGGAAATATGGGCGACGAATATATATCAATATTCTCTATTAATAAGGGAATCAATAATATATAGATATATTTCATGTAGAATATTTGGTGGGATAACATGAAGAGAGAGATTGTAGATTTTTTATCTAAATACCTGGTAAGACAACAAGTCAAGGATAAGTGATAGATATAAGGTCCCCAAATCTTGTTTCCCAGAGTTAGTGGTTACTTTATTATATTTTCATAACATAAAAGTAATCACATAATGAGGAATAAATAGTTTTTAGGCTTGGTAACTAGATACACAATTTAGTCTTATTTTTCAAATGAAAACACTAACAATCAAAAAGTGATTTCTTCGTGTACATAATTATATCTCATAGCATAACAATTAATATCAATCACAATAATTATCTTGAAATATTTTTGAAAATAAAACATTATAATGTGGTGAGACCATATTTAGAATAAAGGTATGAAAAATATATATGCTATCATTAATAAATAAGGAATAATAAATATAGGAAGGTAATTAACATAAACACATTCCATTTAGTCAATAAGTTGAAAATAAAGAATAATATTAATTAATTCTATATAAATAATCATATGGGCCTTAGTATTAATGATGTATATTATAACTAATTTAATAATCACATTGAACATAGATAACTAATCACATAATATGGTAAGGTATAATTCTAAAAATCAAAACCAGACCGTCAAGGTTGCGTTCCAAGACATCTTATAGAAATGCATACAGACATGCCAAAACACCACCCTATTTTATCTATTGAGACCCATAAAAAATATTAAGGGTCTATAATAGTCCCTAAAAATTACATATTATGTAAAATTACTTCTACATATGAATAGGGTGAAACATAATCAATATATTCATTTATATTGAAAAACTAGTGTAAAATATTTTAATACCTTCCCCAATCAACCAACATAATCATATACCATCCAGAGAAATATTGTGGGTGGTAAAAATTAGTAGATCTTGTCCAAAATGATCATAAATTATCCATATAAATAATAAATATTATTTCATTGAAAAATATACCTAATGGAAAACAATTATAACAAAAGTTGTTATCCTTAATGAATAGAATCTCCATTAGAATTGCATTTTAAAAAAAGTTGATTAAAATTGACAATTCTATTTTAAAATAAACATCCCAATTTTTGTTTCAAATAAATTAATTTTTTTAAAATAACTTTTAAAATTTATAATTAAATCATTAAAACATTGAGTGGTTAGGATGGTATAAAATTCTATTCATTTTACACATGTTAAAACAAAGACTCATTCTGCATTTTTTGTAAAATACAAATGGTATATTTTTTAAAAAAGACATGTTGATTGATAAAAAAATTAAATAATTATAACATGGATAAAATTTATTGAATAAGTATTTATAATAATGTAAAATTATTTTTGAAAACATTTATCTAAATTAAGGTTTTTTAAGAAACACGATTTTTGACCAAAGGGGGGAATGATGATGGATATTATTAAAAAAATTATCAAAAATATAAATTAGAAAAGGGAGGAATATGGTTCCTCTAAATTAATACATCATTAATAAACAATGGAGATTAAATTTAAAGGTTTTTATTGGACACAGGTCAAACAATTTCTTTCAATTGAAATTCACATATAAATAATGATGATAAAAATTAGATGGAAACATAATCCCCTTAGTACATTGTTAAAATTCGAATCATAAGACCCATGAAAGGAATATCATAAAATGAAACATTTAATATAATTAATTTAAATATATTAATAATATTAAATATCATAATTTTCCTTATATACACCACATAATAGTGAAAATAGTTAATATGGAATATTTCACTAGAAATAAAAGTGGGATGGAAAACCCTTGTCTTCGATCTGATATCCTTTGTAAATATTCATACCTCAGGAATAATAAATTTATATTTATAATATATATATATATATATATATATTAAATAATTATAATAATATAATTCATATCATATATTCTTTAATTATAGCCTTTTCTGACCAGTATATTGACAATTATTTGTTAAAATTACAATTTCTGTGGATAATTGATTCATTTTTCATATATTGTTTAATTTAGTAAATTTAGTACTTTAACATAGATCATGGATTAAACTTATAAAGTATTTTAATAATTAGGTTGAAATGAAATATATTCATTATATATTTTTTAGTGTATCTAATAAAAGTTTGATATTTAATATTCATTACATCATTGGTGGAGATGGTAGGACATATATACTCAGTAATGATGATTCTACATTCTTCATGGATGAGATGAAGGGAAAATAAAAATTAATTCACCTTTTTATGACATATATATACAATTTTACATTAATTATATATATCATTATTACCACACATGTAAAAATAAATTGAAAAATATTTCTTATCACTTGTGAAGGTTGTAGTCTGCAAGTACACACAGACAACATTATTATTTTCGAACAGTGTGAAAGGTAAGAACACAGATGTGATATTATATTTGATTAATTAATTTTATGTTATAAATGTCACATATATTTATATAAATTATCCATACTACCTTATATGTATTTTTATGGTAAATATCATAATGCATTATGAGGCAGTAGTCTGTTATACACCCGAGTGCCATTATCATATCAATTAACTAAAAAGAAAGTAAGAATGTTAATATACTATAATAATTAAAAAAGTATAACAATGTTATAAATATCATATTAATATTTTTAATCCATCATTATATCGATCCTTGAATGGTGAGGATGGAAAATGAATTAAATCAGTTTTCAAGGGAGTATTTTGTTGTACAATCAATCAAGAGATTCATCTCCAATATAATTAAAGAAGCTAAGTATATCAGTTATTCCAATATCATAAATAAATATAATTATATATGTGAAACTATTGTAATTATATTATCATATTTTAATAATATTATAAGGAGTCGGTAGATGAAATAAAAAATATGAACATTTAAGAATATTACCTCTTCTTTAGAAATACCCTTTTGGTTTATACCAATTATATTTATTTGATGGATTATATGTTAAAATAATTATTATATTATTAGATAAGGGAATTAAGTAAGGTATTTGGGTATTTATAGGGTGAAATTATTTTTTTGGATGTGTGAATAGGAGATTAGAGGGGTGGTCTTTTATAAATTGGGGAGAGGACACAATTGGTATTTTTAAAGGATAAAGTGATACGCATATTGTTATTATCCCAAAGTCTAAAAATTGAAATTATTGACCCATATAAGTGATAAGGTTTTATTATGTCATTAAAATAGGGTTTCCATGTTTTAAGTTTTATTTAACCATATTCATCTTTTTTTAACACCAGGTAAATTTTTTTTTACATTAATAGATTATTTTAATATTTTACTATTCATTATTATAAAAACATAAGTTGATCTTGTTTGATAAAATTAAATATCATTATTCTAATTCTTGATTCCATTTTTCCAAATTCAATTAAAATAATTGACTGAATTCAATTTATAATTAAAACTATGGATGTATCGAAAAAATTGCTTTTATAAAGAAAAAAATTATAAATATTAAAATGTTTATATACAGTAATCCTATATTAAATTAATTAAAATGACCAAATTTTGTTAAATATTAATGTAACATATCTTATTTTACTTGAAAATAAATTTAAAATATTACTTTAAATCATAAAAATATTAAATTTAATGTTAGCTTTCCTTAAAAATCTGTATTATTAACTATTTATTAAAAAAATAAACATTTCAAAAATATCAAAACAAATCACCCAAAGATAATTATGAAATATAGATTTCAAAAATGAATTTTAATTTTTTGAATAATGTTTCTAAATGTAGTTTTAATTTATTTTAAATTTTGTGTGAAATGTGTGAATAAACTACCAATTTGAAAATTCTATTTTTTAGATAACATTTCTTTTTTCCTTAAAAAATCCATATATTATTTTTAAAAATAGATAACCAATGAATTTATTTTTAATTCTTTTAAAACACATAATTTTATCGATTTCTCTACTCCTATATGTACTCACCAACTTAAATACATTATAAAAATGGATATGTTAAAATAATAATATTTTAATAATGTATCATGTTTCATTTCATGCTCTTATTTCATGCATCGAAATCTATCAAACAGATTGAATTTATTTAAAAATAAATATATTGTAAAATATTTAATTTTTATATTTCTTATATTTTTTGGGTTTCATTTCTTATACACCATCGAATATTATTTTCTTCTTTTAAAATATCCAAGCAATATATTATTCCCTAAATAAATAAATTTCATTATCACAATATAATATTCACCTCATAAATTAATTTTTTGATCATTGAAAACACCTTTTTTTGTAAACCCACATTGAAAACGTGTTAGTAATCCGCACTATTGATAAGATATAAATGGATTCACAAAAGTAGATCTGTAATTACACATAATTAGGATTCAAGGTTAAAGAACAATAGTAAACCATGAATTATATACATTGAGATTTCATTATATTTTAATGAATATTATTTACATTACAAAGACATAAAACTATGTCAAATATTAGATTACTTTAATTGAAATCATGTAATAATAGTCTTCTAACGTGGTAAAATATCTTTAATGTTTATTATAATGTTCTTCACCATTAACACTTCTATATGAAAACATTATTCAAAACTAAAGAAAGGAAACCTTAGAATGGGTGGTCTTAGATACTCAGTAATGGTAAATAAAAGGAGATACATAAGAATAACATGAATATAAGGGTTTAAGAACTTATTAATTAAATTTTATAACCATTACATATATATCAATGAATATAATCATAATTCCTGGAATAAATTTTGGCACTTCATAAGGTATGAGTCATTTTGGAATCAAAAAAGATAATCTGAGAGAGCATAAAACACAGAATTTTTGTCATTTACATTAGGATAGAAAAATATTTCCATATTAATCATGACTCATAGAAAATACCATCCTAAAAGAAAAATTCTATTACGGAACAGGGTTCATTCTAGATTCCAACCGTTTATAACTGAATAGGTTAAACTTCCAATTGGATTCCTTCATAGCACATGAAATATAAATCATTACTGAATTCATTAGAAGAAGATATAGGTTCCATCCTTCACATAATGGAATCCATGATTATATGTTCAACACAGTCATGAAACATCATCATATCATAAAATAAGAAATTAAATGGGTATAATAAAAATTTCACCATATCAAAACCTATGTAAAAGAGACCGGTTTCATAATAATTTCAATATTCCATCATAACATTTCCCACTAAAAGAATTAGTGTAATTTTGATTTTTATCATTTTGCAACCCATTAAAGAGAAAAGTCTTTCACAAATAGATTTTAATTATAAACCTAAATCATTCACAAACAAAATAAGAATGGTATCCTAGGACCATATACTAGGTAAATCATATGTAACTTTAATTAATTTCTTGTTAGGTGGAATATAATTTAGAATGACTAGATGATATACTTATTAAGAAAGATATCTTTTCATGGAAATTAAATTATAGCATATAAAAAATGATGAGAATCCATTAATTTTAAAATAAACCCGACACATGTTAGAAATCATATAAAATATTTCTTGTGCACAATATCCTCTATTATTTTAAAATAACTATTTAAAACAAAATATATTTTGAAAACTATTTTATTTGAAAAAAAATATTAAATAATATAATGGAATATTTTAAAATTAATTAAAAAAATTTCATAAAATAAACATTTCCAAAATAATTTCATTGAAAATGACATTAATATATTGTAAAAAAAATTATGAAAACATTTCTAAAAACATAGATTTGTAATAAAATTGATTTACGAATGAAAATATCAATAATATTGGATTTATTGGTATCATTTTCTATATTGTCTTAAGTACCAATGAGTGAAAAAATTGTACCAATACCTGAAGATGTAACAAATAAATAGAGGAGAAAACAATTAATGTGAATTCCTGAGAGTTAGATCATGTAATTTCAATATTGGAGACTTAATAAAAAAAATCCATCTAAATTAATGATGTTATAACATAAAATATTTACCACTTTGGAAGCATTGAATCATATTCCCCATTATTGGATAAAATTAAAAAGCACATAAAATAACATGAGGATAAATAAATTTATTATATTACATGTAATTTTGGTTTTATATACATATAGATATAGACTATACGTTCATAGTATAACCTTCATCTCAAGGAATGAAAATTGAGACAAACACCCCTTACCTTTTTGGTAAAATTTAAACCTTGAACCGCATGAAAGAGGGAATCTAAAATGTATATGTAAATTTTAATAATTATAAATATAATCATCATAAAATACCATCATGGTTTTTATATAATCCACATAAATTTATGAGATGGTAAATATAGCTTGCGTCTCACAAAATTAACTATGGAGATGGAAATACATTACACCAAGTCCTTATTTCCATCATACTAATTCAAAACTCCTGTAAAATAAATATAATAATATTATACATATATTATGGTGTCATATTGATATATATCATTTCATATATTATTTCCATATGACCATTTATTACTCTCTTATTAATAATTTCATGTAAATGTTATATATCAGGTAATAACTTCTTAGTTTTTCAAATATATCTTATTGTTTTGTCTTAATTTGACCATTAATTAATAATATAGAAAATTATAAATATTTCATATAAATAATATAAATTCAGTATATAATATTTAGAGTAATCGATAATATTTAGTGATAGGAATGTAAACAAACTATTCATGGATATTGTAGGCTATATGTACACTAAAATGTGGTATTCATTTTTTTATTTGATTAAAAAATTAACATTATACGATATATTATCATAATATAATTATTTATTTATTATATATCACATATTTTTATTAAAACCATCCTTAATACATTCTATGTAATTCTGGAATGAATCATATCACTTGGTGAGGCTGTAGTCCATCGTAGAATGGAACAACGATATCTTAATTCCAAAAATTGAAAACTAGATGGAATGTGTGATAAAACAATTAAATAATCATATTAAAATCATTAATATCATCAATACCATCTATAATTTTTTTTTACAACATTATTATTATTATTGAGTAGTGGTAATGAAAAAATGAATGACATCAGTTTGCGAGGCAGGAGTTCCCCCTATACAAGGACAATGATTTCGTAACTCATTTAATGGAAGTGTTTGTGACTATTGGAAAAAAACACATTATAACAAAATATATGTATATTTATTATTATTATATTATTATATAATCATGGTTTAATATGATTTGACGGAGCTGTAAGAATATCTAAAATAAAAATTATAGTTGTTGATTGTTAGCACTTCATCGAGTACCCCCTATAAGTTTCCCATAAGGCCTTGATTAGTTAGATTAATTTCAAAAATAACACATATATTATCATTGGAGAGATTTTTTGAAGTTATTCTGGAAGAACATGGTCAAAAAAGGATTAATAAGTCTAATGAGGTGGGGAGAGGGAGTTTCATTTTATAGTTGAGGATGAGTGTCATTATTTTAAATACACAAAAGCACTCAATTTTAGGAGGAAAATATTAACTAAATTGGATCTAATGTTGAGATTTAATGTATTTTGGGTATTATATTTTAAATAAATTACATCCACCACACAATAAAACATATGTTCTAATCCCTTTTTCCCTTAACAACTATGTTTCCTTATTCTTACAATTTTTGGGTATTCATTATGTTTACTAGTTCTCTAAACTACGTAATTTAACATTTAAGAAAATAAAATAAAATTATCCATAAAATTAAATTTTTAACCAATTATTATAAATATGAAATCAAATTTATAAATAAAAAATCTTTTGTGGGTGGGAGATTTATTTTAGCATAAGTTCATGGGGGAAAAACAATGCTCTAACATTTGCAACACTTATTTAGTTTTCAATATTTAATGATCAATTTATTCATTATAATATAAAAATTCGTCACTTAATGAAAAATATTGGATATATATGGACATTTAAAAATTACATAGAGGAAGATATAATTTTTATTAATTTTAAATCATTTAGTGAAATATTATTTGTTATAAAATAAAATTAATTTCATGTTTTTTATTATTCATTTAATTTGATTTTAAAAAATTCCTTAATTTGATGGAATAAGAATATTTGATAATAAATCATATTTATCACGATATATTCATATAAAAAATTAATTAATGTCAATAATTCATTCAATTTACAACAGATTTAACATTTTTATCACTATTTATTTCAATGAATTATTAACACAATAATTAATATTTTAGTGTTTCTTATGAATTTAAAATAATAAATTTACTACTAAAAAATTAAAATAAGCAATGATGATTGAAATATATCACATATATTTAGAAATAAAATTTAAAATCAAAACTAAATTGTTTTCCCAATCCTAATTCATTTAAAAATTAACAATACTAAAACTATTATTTTTTTTATTACCTAATTGATTATATGTGACACAATCGATAGAAAGTGGGAATTAATATACATATTTCAGATCATTTATTGAAATGATCAAAATAAAACGTTAAATTATTTAAATATTATTATTTATATTATTTTTACTGTTATTATTCTAGATAACCAATTGGTAAACACATTTTTACAATAACTACAATAATTAATTTTTACTATAATCACATTATATTAAGGTCAAATATTCAATTGATATTAGTAAAAATATAAATAATTAAGATTCAAAATATGTAATATACATTTCCATGATAATTTCATATAATTAGAATGAATTAATTTATCATTAATCCCACATACATGATGATAAAGTAGGGTATTAAAGTGGAAATGTTTAAAAGTTTACAAGTTTTTTGCGTTAAAATTAAATTTGAAAATGGTTACAATAAATAATATTTGATTAATTTATTCAATTTAAATTATTATAAATTAAAAACAATTTATAATATAAATTAAATTTATAATTAAATTGAATAAATATAAATTTTTCAATTAAAATTCAGTATTTTCCCAATTCATTAAAAAATGAAATTTCTCATATTTTTTTTTGAAAATTCTATCATTGAAAATATTGATTCCCCAAATTCATAATTTATTTTTAATCAAATTAATTTTATAAAAATTTCATAAACTAATTTCATCAATGTTCGCAAACAGAAAAAGAAAGCAATTTTCTGAGAAAATAGTATTATCCAAATATAGAGAGATACTTCCATAAATCAATTACCTTTTGTCAATATGTATCCTTTTGGTAAAACCATTAATAATAATATTTATAAAGATTTTATTACAATAAATATCAATAATTTTAATAGTTAGGTTATAACGTTTGATTTTAAATCACTATATTATAATTATATCACGCTATTTTTAAAATGGAGTTTCATTTTCAATGAAAGATGACCAAGTGTTTTTTATAACAGAAGCCACATTGTGTTGCATATAAAGCTTTTCAAAAATAGATTTGTGTATAAATATAGATAATCTTAGTGTTTCATGAAATGTAAAATATCACAATGATTAAAAATATTTGAAAAAAAAATCACTAAATCATGGGGTGTTACATTCTTGTACTCCTAAAATGAAATTTCCCACCAAATTTTGTCTTAGTTATCAAAGATTTCTCATTTAAAAATAATATAATATAAAAAAATCATAAAAATTTAATAATAAAGCGTCCCTTAGATGGGGGAATGTTTAGAATATATGGTTACACAAAGATTATTATAACTTAATTTCCATATTGATGCACATAGGTGGGAAGTGAAAATATAGAAATTAAATAGAAAACAAACACCGAAATACTGATTTAGATTGATAAAGATGCTTCTTAGGTGAATTTTAATTATTCAAGATTAATAAATAAAATTGGCATGAAAGGGATCATTGATATCATTAAAATGAAAATAATTGGACAAAATTTTATTTAATGTCCCTTTTCCTAGTGTTGTATAATTTTTATGAGAATATATAATTATTTGATTTCATTAAATATTATAATAAAAATATCATCATTTGGTTGTGCCTTCATCAATTTACACATTCTCTCTTACTCATTTAAAAGAAAGAGAAATTTTCATACAAGAATCACTAATAGATCATATGATCCATACATAATATTATTATTTATTCCATATATCTTTAGTTATCATAAAAATATTGGTTATCAAATGTTATCCTATATGCATAAATCATCACATAAAGATTTAATATAATAATCTCTAAACCCCCAACCAATGCTCAACACAAATAATTCCATAAATGGTCATCCTTATAATCCCTACAAAATATTGAAATCCAAAACATGAGATATATGGTCCCAGAAATTTCAAAATGAAATTGTTATTAATCACAACATAACATAAAGTGGCTATTGATTGTCATATATGAAACATATGATTACATTCACAATATATTCTCTTTAAATTATGTATTTACCTAAATTACCATAAAAACATATTCAAATATTTCATGATTTGTTATTCCATAATAAAATATAGACAAATGGATATATTGCTTAAATGGAAAATTGGTGTAGACATTATCCATGATTTCATAGACCACTATTTTAACATATCATTAATCATTTGTGAGGTAATCAGTACTATACAATTTACATTCAGAAAATCAATCATCTTTTTATCCAAAAATCATTATCTAAACCTCAGAATAATATTAATGGTTATCAATCCCTTAACTATGATTTTTTTAGTAATATCACATTTTAATTAAATCACGTTTCCATTCCATCATCAATATTAAACATATCCATTCAAATCCATAGTAAAAAAATTATATCGAAAAATACATACCTATTTAATGATTTTTATAACATAATATTTGAATTATAACATATAAATACTTAATTTACCTAATTTTTTCTAAAAAAAATTATCAAAGATTAACCATATTATTCTATTACACTAATTTAATTTAACAGGTCATCTATAGTCTCTTCATCATCAGCAATATAACCATTATATATACATTATTGATGATTCTATTCATGAGTTTTCCATTAAGAGAACATATTTTCTTAATCCCCATTCATTCAGAATTTATACCATTCTATAGTAGATGATATCTTAGGGAGACCAATACCAACATCCATTTCATTAACTAAATTTTTTATTTTCACTTTACAGTTTCATGCTTTGTGACATCTTTTCCACACTCAAAACATATTCTTGTTCCACTATGATATTAACATGAGAGTTTATTCCCATATTAGAACACATATGAAAATGAATCTTATTTTCACCATGGTATCAACTACACTAAATCTCTGTGAACTCTTTCCTTATATTCATTGGTTAATCTAAGAGTTTGTTAATTTGCACATTTTTAATCATGTTTGATGAAAATTGATTAGGAATGGTCAAAACATCCATCACCATTGTCATATTCAAAAATAGATTCTGATCAAATAATCATCCATCACATTCAATATTAATCCTCTTCCTTCCAGTTCCCTCAAAATAGAAAAAACAATAATCATTTCATGAGAAGACTAATCATAGTGGAAAACCAATTAATTACGAAGAATCACTTATACAATTTCTAAATCATGAAACCTCATTCTATATTTATGACATAAAAGGTACAAACTATGTTATTAATGATCATCATTTATTTGAATCCTTCATGATGCTCAGTATAGAGTTTGTGATTTTAATAAGTATATCTCCAGGAGTGTCAAACTAGGTGTGCAATAAGGCCCATTTTTGTGAAATAGTGACCGATCAAGGACAACTAAATACATTGTATTTGGGGTTGTTATACTTAAATACATTGGTTACAAAGCCACATCAACTGTTACTATACAGGTAGGGATGTATTTATATAAAATCACATGTTATGTCATACACCAAAATTCCAGGACATTTTCCTATACATTTACCCATCCTTAGACTTATCCTTAGAGACATTCATATTGAAAACATTAGGAATATACCACGGGATCTCACTAAATATTTCTCATTATACTTTCCAATGGTTAACGAATCCATTCCATTGATACCAAATATAGTGATTATTTCATTTTCATACATGGACATTAGATCCATTTTATGAATATTCCTTACATTACACAAAAACATGATCAAGTATTGTAATAGTTTAGTTCCATTGGAAATGTGGATTAAAAATACTCTAACATGGAGGAAAATATTCAATGCCTCCCATAATGATATTCTTGTTTAGTACTCCTACTAAATATCATTCTTCATAAACTAGGAATGGAAACATATGAAAGGGTGAGCTCAGATGACAAGTAGGTTTATATATTGGAGATACATAATCACACAATGAACATTAGATTATGAGAACATGATACTAATATTATATAACCATATAATTCTTGTCAAATATCATAATACTGAGTCATGGAGTAAATATTGGTAGTTCATAAGACATGATTCATTTTGGAATTAGTGAACATGATCTATTAGAGAATATGATATGGATTTTTTTGGAATTCCCATAATCATATAAAATCATTTCCATATTAGCCAAGGATTACTTCTAGGACCATCAGAGAAGACAATGTCCATTAATGAACTAGGTTAAGTCCCCTTCTAAAACTATATTACTGAACTATGTTCACTTCTTATTTTATAATTGTCTATATCAGGAGATTTAAATATCTACATAATGGATTAAAGAGAGATATAAGTACTACCCACCACATTATGAAAAAAATATTTATACATTCTATATAATAATAAATCGTCATAAAATCATAACCGATGAATTGAAATGGGTATATCAACATTCCACAAATGCATAATTAGTGAGAATAATCTAGATTCATAATCATTTTTATCATGGTATAAAATTTGGAAGATAAATTGGTTTCATAAACAAGATTTTATCATAACAAATCATTTATTGAATGAAAAATATTTTTATACTTTGATCATATCCATAGTAAACAATAAGTAACCTAAAATAAAGTCATATTAGATGGAAAATATGTTTGGGAGATTACATTATATATTTTTTGAGGACAATAACTTGTCTTTAAAAAAATATTAATATATAAAACATTATAAAATAAATTTGTTCGTAAATAACATTGAAAACATATATAGGGTGATTTTAAAATCCATTTAACTCATTTATAGTGCAATATATAATTTATTCTTTAAAAATACCTTTTTAAAACATAAAACATTATAAAGACATTTTTCACTAAGAATAAACTTAAATAATTATAAAGGAAAAAATTTATGAAATTTAAAACACTTTTAAAAAATAAAAACTTTTGAAATTACTATTAAATTGAAATTATCTTATAATATTATTTCTCAAAAATTTGAAACCATTTTTAGAAAACATGGTTTGGGAATAAAATAGATTTCCAACTAAAGAGAGAAATATAGTCGAATTTTATTAAGAACATTTTCATAGCAACCATAAGTAGCGATGAGTGAAAAAATGGAAACATTACTTGAAGATATCAGGAATAACAAGAGGATAATAAAAATCAGCATAAATCAAAATATTTATATAATGATATTAAAATATTTGAGACTTAATCATAAACAATCAAAATAAATAATAAGATTGTAACTGAAAATTTTTACCAATTTGGTAACATTGAATCACAAGCCCCATGATGGAATAAAATAAAATTTAAATTAAAGTAAAATTATTATTAAAAAATTCATGATATTAAATAATTAAGTATATTTATATATATTTCATGAATGAATAATGGGTCATAAGAAAAACAACGTCTTAAAGAAGGAGAATCGAGACAAAAGACGCTAATCATTTTTGTAACTTTTGAACCATTAAACCTGTGAAATTGAGATCATATAATAGATTTTTAAATTCAATTTTTTTATAATTGTCATAAAAATTATTCGTGGTTAGTATATAAACTACGTGGAAGAAAGGGGATGTTAATGTAGCATGTGTCTCATTAAAGTGAAAATTGAGACGAAAATCCCTTACATTAAGTCTTGACTTTAGTCATACTCATTAAAAAATCATTTATAATAAATAACGTGTACTATACACATTTTAAAAAATAATTTTAATATATATCATATCATATATTAGTTTTAATTCCCTTTTATAATCTATTTATTAACGATTTCATGATAAAGATACGTCTCAGGTAATGACTGATTTATTTTTTGTATTTATTTTGATTTGTTATTTTTGATAATATTACATGGATAATGACTCAATGATATCAAGAATTTTAAAAATGAAATAATGATAATATATATTCATTATATATGTATTTAGTGTAATCCATAATATTTAGTGACTGGACATGAAATACACCATTCCCTGAGACAGTAGGTCGTGTGTATGCATTAAAGATGATTCCATTTTCTTAGGGTGTTGATAAAAAAAATTATATAATATATTATCATTAATTTTTTTTACTTATTATAAATCCCATATTATTATTAACCCAATACTCAATAGATTTCTTATAAAGTGTGGATGAATCACGTCGCTTCATGAGGATGTTGTCCATCATATACACGGATGACCTTAATGTATTCCCATAAAATTAAATTTCCAGAGGTATATGTGAAATAATAAATTAAATAATCATAATAACATAATAAATATCATATATAGTATTTATAAATAGTATTTTAATTTTTATGACCAATGTTGAGAGGTGGTAATCGAAAAACAAATGACATCAGTTTTAGAGGTGGTAGTCTATCATAGACATGAATGATGATTTCATAATTCATTTAATTAATGTCTGTGTGGTTGTAGGTAATGGATATAATGTATCAAAATATTATTATATTTATGATATTAAAGATATTATATAAACATAAAATAATAATAAGTGAATGAGTTGGAGGAAGATGTAAAATAAAAAACTCTTTTTGATGAACGTTGTGACTTTTTCAATAATCCTCAATGGGTTTGGACTAAATCCACACTTGATTTTATTTAGGTACAAACTAATAAATATTATTTTAGTTTTGGGAAGTTATTTTGGAGTATATTAGTAGTTCTAAATTTGTTGATAATTGTGTATAAGCGGGGAGATTGAGGACCCATTTATAGTCGACGAGGAGTGCGATTCTTATAAAAACTCAATAGTATTCTCTATTCAGATGAAATTATAACCTAAAGTTGATCAAATAGATATAATTGTTTTGGTTCAAGGATTATATGGTCTAACGATACCCCCAAATAATGAAATTACATGTTTTAAATTTTTTGTTTTGTAGCTCCCATGTTGATTTAATTTTACAATTTTGGGTTTCCATTATGTACTCTAGTTCTCTATTAAATGTTGTTTATAATTTAAGAAGAAAATAAAATGATAATTAGAAGATAATATGGACCCAAAAAATATAAATATGAAAATAGAATTACAAAATAAAAATCCTGGTTGTGTTGGAAATTATTTTTATCATAAGTGCTAGTAATGCGAAAAAACACCCCTTTAACCTTAACCATACAAACTATGTTTTTACTATTTAAAGAAAAATTTAGTCATTTAAATAGAATTATTGGTACCTAAATATAAAATATTAGATATTTATTAAAATTTAACAACTATTTAGAATAATATATGATTTTTGGTAAATTTAAATTGGTTAAAAAATACCATTTATTCTAAAACAAGATTAATGTTAATTTTCAAATTATTCATTGAATTTAATCATAAAAAATATCAATAAAATGATGGGATTATAAAAAAATATTTTGAATTATATTCATAATGATATATTCCTATATATAACTAAATAAAATAATTTATTCAACTTACTATGATTTTAAAACTCTTAGTAGAATTTATTACAGTTAATTATTAATTGAATATTTACAGTACTATATTTTCTTATATATTTAAAGAAAATAATTTATATCTAAAGAAATTATAATAAATTATAAAAATTTAAATAAATTATTTATATTTAAAAATAAAATATATAAACAAAATTATTTTTTTTCACAATCCAAAAAATTTATAGAAATTAAAAGTAAGAAAATAATTTTTTTGTCTTTTTCATTACACAAAATTCTATATGGGTAAAATTCAACAGAAAGTGGAATGCAATTATCATATTTCAGATATTTTTTTTAAATATCAGAATCTAAATAAATAAATAAAATTAATATAATATTTTAGGTTATTTCCAATCATATCATTTTAGTTTAACCCCTGGTAAACTCATTTTTACTTTAATTGTGGTTATTAGTTTTTACAGTAATAACTCTTTATTCAGATAAAAATATATATTTTTTATTACTATAAATTAACAATTATTCAAATTAAAAATATTTAATCAATTTTTGCAAAACTAAATTCAAATATATGTAAAAAAGTAATTTAAAATAAATTCTAAATACATGTTGATAAAGTTGGGTTTTAAAGTGAAATTGTTAAAATGATTAAAAATTACTTTTGTGTATATTCATTATAAAAATTATTCCAAAAAAATAATTTGATTAATATAACTATAATTTAACTTTTTATAGTTTAAAACATATTTAACATATAATTTATCATTATAAAAAAATTAAATAAAAATGTAGTTTTCTATTAATTTTTAGGATTTTTATAATTTTTCAAACAAGGAAACTTTTACGAAAAATATTGAAAATTTAGCCAATGGTAATTTTAATATTCTGATTTAAAAAAATTAAGTTAATTTTATCAGATTTATTTTATAAATATTCCAAAAACTAATTTCATTAATTTCCAAGAAAAAGAATCAAAAAGAATTATTGAGAATATAATAATTTTGAAACATATAAAGGCTATACAAAAAATTAATTACATTTTTAGCAATATGTTTCCATTATGAAAAAAAATTAATTTAATATTTATCATTTTTCTACTGTTAATATTTATATGTTTACAATATTATTTATAATGGTTGAGTTTAAATAACTATATTAATTGTATATAATTGTTTGGCTAAGACTTCTTGTCTTGTGGAACAATTGATATCAAAAAGTTGTGTGTAACATAAGAATTACTTTGGGATAGATATAACACAATCAAAACTCAGTATTTCTTGTAATTGATGCTAAAATCAGTGTGTTGGGGAACAAAAAATATATCAAGGGCTATATAAATATGATTTTTTAACAAAATCATTATATGTTATAAGAACATTGGTGGAAAGTAAATATGTCGGCATTGAAAAAAT
This sequence comes from Viscum album, assembly GCA_963277665.1. Lineage (NCBI taxonomy): Eukaryota > Viridiplantae > Streptophyta > Magnoliopsida > Santalales > Viscaceae > Viscum > Viscum album. The sequence continues at coordinate 1,717,669,941 of OY728125.1, forward strand.
CATAAATTATTACTAATAGTGATAGACATCATTAATCATAATAAATTTAATGATCAATGGAATGTAAAGTACCTCAACACCATAAAATCTTATTATTTTATAGAATATTTTATTTGTTGGATATGATGGTAATACACTAACATTTTGGTTTCAAGATTATATTACTGATGTAAACGAAATAATTTAATATCTATCAATATTTAGAAATACTCTTAAATGATATATATTTTTTCATAAGACCAATTTCATTAAATTTTTTTCACTTCACTCAAATTCCACTTCATCCGGTACTCCATGAAATGCATATCTAAGATGATTTTTTTATTATTAATTCACAAAAATTATCTTTTAACAAATCATATGATCCATAAAAGAGTGACAAGATATTCCAATTGTATTTAAAATGAATGAAACTAGTCAGTAAATGTTATCTAAAGTAATTTATAAATTTATAATATTTTAATAGTAACTCAGAAATTTCAAATTAACCCATTTCATAAATAATAACCTTAAAACTCATCACAAATATGTCAAACTAAATTCCGTGTCCAAAAAATTAGATTTAAGGTCCCTATTTCAAAATAATATTTCCTTAAAAATATTAACTGCATCTTAATGTCACTTTTAAAATATTTTAAAACCTTCATGACTATATAATGATAATTAAAACATGTGTGCTTTAAAAAATAAAATATCATGTTTTTAAATATATTCTAAAAATCAAAAAAATATATTAAGTGTCTATAAATAAAACATGAACTGTAAAATTCATAACCAATTTCAATGACACAAATAATATCCCTAAAAAATTGTTAGTTTACCTCAACATCATCCACATATTAAGTGTTATATTAACTCAATATTGGGTTTTCCAAAAGGCTAAAATTCTTAAGGTATCACTTTTCATGGATCCATTGAATATATTCTTCAAAATACTTGATGAAATTATTCGGTTGTATCTAGCAGGGGAATTATTACTAAAAACCACATTATACTACCTTAACAAACCATAAATATGTTCTTTAACACATATCCTCAAGGATTATCACAGTGTTATGTTCAGAATTCTATGTTTTACAAAATCTAGTTCCCAAAGATTCTATTAAACATCCGCTGATACAAATTATAAATACTACAACCCTAGTAGAAAAATTTCATTGGTCAATTTACTACATTGGCGTACAAAATAAGTAATCACATTATGTTGGACCAAATTATTTAGTTATATTTACAAATACATATATATTTTACTGTCATTTTATAAATGAAAACATAAACTATAACGATGTGTTTTTCCTAAATAGAATCATTATTTTCTCTAGAATAACCCAACATACAATTCATAATACTCATCTGGGAAACATTTGGAAAATAAAAATTAGAAAGGGGTGAGCTCATATTATTTATAATGGTAAGAATATAGTGGATTATATCATTAATATATAATGAATAATCAATATGGAAAGAGAATGAACTGAAACACATTCCATTGAATCAATAACATTACTATAATGAATAAGACCATTTAATTACTTATAAATAATAACATTATCTTGAAAATTGAAATAGGAAATTCTAACTAATCAAATAATAAAAATGGACATCATTTAATAATCTCATAATGATCAAATTCATAATTTAGGACATCATAACAATACTATCGAGGCCTCATTCTATGACATAATACATAAATAGGTAAGGCCTTGACTAAAAAACCTATGTAGTTTGTTTCATTAGAGATATTGATGTATCAAGGGAAAATAGGATACCAACCCATCACTTAAAAAGTAAAATTAATTCCATATATTAATAGGGATAAATTTAATAACTGTATACATTCGTATTGAAAATATATCATGTGAAATATTAATACTTTTTCCAATTATGAAACATAATCCTAAACAATGAGGATTAAAATTATGAATTGTAATAAAATAGTATATCCCCTGTCAAAATGATCATAAACAATCAAGAGGCATAATAAGGATGGTTTTGTCATAATTTCCCCCTAGTAAATAATATATAAAAAAGGGTTGTTTTCATTGATGAATAATAATTCCATCAAAATATACTTTAAATCCATAATGTAGTAAATAAAATATTCACTTTGAAAATAAAAAATTGAAATGGAATTTCATAGAAAAATTGAAAATAAATTTCATTGAATGTAACCATTTAAACATATAATCAGATCTTTGAATCATTGACTGGTTATGATGTCATAAAATGTTTTCATGATGTACACATTAAAAAGAATTCCTTTCAAATTTCTAGTAAAGTCAAAACTGTCTTTATTTAGATAACAATGAATCCACAATTTTTTTTAAATTTAAAACAAGGGTAAAAATTAATTTATTATATCATTTGAATAATGTTAAAATAATTTTTGAAAATAATTTTAGAAATCATTGTTTTTTAACAAATATCATTTCTGACTGAAAAGAGAATGATTTTTGACAATATAAAAAAACATTTCTCAATAATTTTAATAACCAAAGAGATTAATGTGTTATAATTAAATTAAAAATTTATTAATAACCATAGGATAAGAATATCAAGGGTTTTTATTAGATAATTATCAAATTATTTCCCTCAATGGAAAGTTATGTATAAAAAAATCCTGATTAAAATTAAATTGAAACATAAAACACTTATGACTTCGGAAATATTTGAAAAGTAAGACCCTTGAAAATAATAAAATAAAATAAAATATTAAAAACCATGAAGTGAAATATATTCAATACATATCTAATTAAAAGCGTCAGTATAAACAAGACATAAAGGAATTAGTGGGGAGTGTGGCATATGTCTCATAAAAGTAATAGTGAGATGAGATTCCCATACCTATAATATGATTTCCTTCATATTTATTAATACATACTATATAATAAATATAGATTAATTATAAATATATTAAATAAAATTATTAAAATATTTCATTCCATATATTATTTTAGTATATTTTTATGGCATGTTTATTAACATTTTATGGTTAAAATCATTTTTTCGGTTGGTAATTGCTTTATTTTGTCATGCCTGTTTTGGTTTGATAACTTTTTTTATTTTACATTAATCATGATTATTTCATATTAAAAGAAATATATTACATAATAATTATAGATAGAATTATATTAATCCATAAAAGTTAAATGTAGAAAATACATTACACCATTCATAGAAAGTGTAGGTTAGACGCACATATGAAAGTTGTTTCCATTTTCATCATTAGTAGAATTAATGGTAAATAAATATTGAAAAAAATAATTAAATAAAAATTATTAAATATATATAATTTCTATTAATTAAATATTATTCTAGACTATAAATTTCAAAATAAAATGAGAATCATTTTACGTCATTACATGGAGGTGGTAGTCCGTTATATGCATGTGTAACATTATCATTTTTAAATGGTTTTGTGGGTAAGAAGTTTGATGGGATTTTATATTTCTATAAAAAAAATTACTTTATAAATATCACATATAATCATTAAAAAATATCCTTAATACTTTCTATTTAAATCATACATGTATAATGGATCACATCATTTGACGAGGCAATAGTCAACTATATACATTTGTGACATTATCCTATCCTCCAAAAAAAATTAATGTAAGACGTTATATGTGATATTATAATTCAATAAGTATAATAATTTCATAAATATCATATAAATATGTTAAATTTATAATTATATCTTCCCATAAATTGTGGTGATGGAAACTGAGTAACATTTGTTTCCGGGGTGGTAGTCCTTCGGGAATAAGATTGAAAATTTAATTTCCCATATAATGGATGTAAGGATGGATATAGATTATTACATTAACATAATATGATATAATTATATAGATGATATTTTTGATATTATATTATCATATGTTATAATGATTTGTGGGTGGTTGAATAGTAAAAAAAGAAACATGTGTTTGATAATTTTACCTCTTGTTTATGGAGACTCTATATGTAAATAATTATAGATTTAATTATTGGTATTCCTAATAAAAATAATTCCTATATGATTTGGTGATGGAATTATGGAATACATTTGTATAGGTCTTGTCTGATTGGAAGGGTTTTGAAGTGTGTAGAGGAGTGGAGATTGGGTGGCCTTTTTTAAGTTGGGGAGAGGACGTGCATAGATTTTTCGAAAATATAATTAGATACCAATGTTTTTTAATTAAAAATATTAAACATGATTCTTTATAAGCAATTATAGGCTAAATGGTTGAAATAATTAAATACAATAGGTTTTGAAAAATGTTTGAGGTTATTTTTAACCACTTTCATCTTAGTTTATCCTTTTTAAACCTAATCAAACATTAACTACATAATTAATTTGAACATTTTTTTATTATTTATTATAGTAAAAATTAAAATTTAACCTCATTAGATAATATTATTTATGGTGAATAAAAATATGTAATAAAATTTTCCAAATTCAATTGAAATAAGTATCTTAATTCAATTTAATATTAAACTCATCGACATGTTGAAAAAATAGTTTTTTTGAATAAATACATTTAAACAATTAAATTGTTTTACACAAAAATTGAATATGACTTTGATTCCACTAATATAAATTATTTAAATTATAAAATAATTGAATAATTTTTAATTTAAATAAAATTTAAATATAACTTAAAATTATAAATAATTAAAAAAATCATTTTTTTTAAAAAATCAGTATTTTTCACTATTCATATTTTTTTATTTTCATAAAAATCCCAAAAACTCACCCAAAAATATTTTTACACGATGATTTACATAATAATGTTTTTTATAAATAATGTTTCTATTATTATTAAAAATTAGTTTTAAATTATGTAATCAAAGAAGGAGTAAACCACCTTTTAGAAAAATATAGTTTTTAGTAAAAATTTAATTTTCTATCAAATGAATTTTATTTTATTTATAATAAATAGATAACCATTGAATTTATTTTATATATGTGTTAATAAATCATTTTCACAGTTTATTAAGTCTTTTCAAACATTCCAGCTTAATGTCTATGTTAAAATTGTTCTATTTAAATAATAATTCGTCAATAGTGTATCGTGTTTCATTTAAACTCAATATTGCATATAGAACAAGTTATCAAAGTGATTTAATGTATTTAAAACGAAATTTTTCATAAATTATCAATGTTTTACAATATAATCTATGATCTATTTCCATAATCAATTAATGATGATGTCTCTATTTTAAAATCCCATGGTGTCTAAACAAAATGTTAAAGGTATAATGAGAAATGTTTCTATACCGGTATTGAAATGGATGAACATAATCATGGATTTAATTTTCAGACACATAAATAAATTTAAAGTATATAATTCCATATTATTTGTAGTTGATCTCTATTATAGTTCAGTTATATTCATTTCCCTTAATGAATATTTTCATCCTAACCATATCGCAATGAAATACATATGGATTGTTGAAATGAAGTATAGGGTTAGACTCTCAATTATATCTTTTTGAGATCATTTGATTACCTAATGTTTTTAGAGAATCCATAAGAAATCATTAAATATACAACCAATATTAATCACTGCATATTAACCTAAAATGGATGTTTAGCCTGAATGAACAATTAAAACTCTATTGAATATGATAAGATCATGTTCAATGGATTTCCCAAGATGATGGGATCAAAATTATACCTTTTTGGATTTATAATATGAAAAAAGTTTACACTATTGCATTCTAATGGCACCTTATAATATAGAAATAAGTATCAGACTCTGAGATACATAGATGATATTGTACAATGGAGGATTATGAGACATAATGTTGTCTATGAAATGATAGAAATGTTTTTTAACTATTTACTATCTTATAAAATCCAAAAAAAATTAAATATATATTATACCCATAAAATTGATGATGCGATCTAGAGATTGTGGTTGGATAAGAAATTTTATTTTATATATTACGATGGAAGAAATTCCTGAGTTTTAGAAATAATTGAAATATTAAACCAAGATATATCATCCCTATTGAAATACTTGATCACATTTTTGCAATGTACTATCAACTAGATATCCGACCAAACCTATCACAAGTTCATGATTTTTTCCATATATTACTACTAATGATGTAAACACAAAAATAATCAAATATACTAAATAATGAGGTGGTATCATTATATTATTTTCTATTATAGGAAGAGTGTTCAGTAAAGATTATAGAATATACTGATAAACTTATACAAAAAAATAAAACTCACATGGGGAAAATGCTTTTCCAGAACCACATGTTGGAGGAAACAAAATGGGAACTAAAATTGGTTATAAAATAGAAGTTCCCTAATATAATATTGAGAATATAATTAAAATTTCAATGGTGAACATTCTAAAAGGGGAAGAATGTAATGACCCAAACTTTTATACATGATGTTATATTTGAGATTAAATAAAACTTATTATTATATAATGTGTAAATAGAAAACACCTACACCAAATAGTATATTTTGAATAATTATATGGTATGTCAAATTTAACATACATTTTTTAATGATAACCATGAATAATATATCCATTTTACCGTGATCATATTATTAGATTATATAAAATGGTCATATAAATATCCTATAGACGTAGTTGAAGGATGTGATGGCCCTGAACAATAGGATCATACTATATGAGTACCATTTATTTGAAAAATGGATGTAGATAAGTTCACAATAAATTTCACTTGATCGATCCCAAGTTGATATTCAATGACTAAATCATGAACAAAATCATTCACACGATAATTTCAACTCATTGAGGTCTTGTCCCAAAACATATATATTGAACTACAATAATTAAATCTCACCATCTCACACCTTACCCTTAGTGAATCCATTAGTGTTATACACATATACGTATCTAGAAAAAAACAAAATGAATATTTATATTATTTAAAAAATTTTAATTATAATATTTATTCCTATTATTATCACTTTTTAGTAGGACAAAATAATAAGTTTGATAAAAAATATAGCTTGATATGAGGAAATAATTATTTTATTTCTAGGAAATATATAATTACAGTATAGACACTCTTTTAATGAATTCATGAATTTTTGTAATAAATGATATTTTAATAAAATTTTATTATTACATAATTTATGGTAAATATATTTGTTAATAAAAAGTTACAATGTAAAAGATAGTTTTTATAATGACCAGAAAATCAATAATGTATCAAATCAGTAATTTCAATGACTATTAATATTTCAATGAAAATTTTATATTCTCATAATTATAGAATTATTTTGATAAAATAAATTAAAATATTTAAATCATATCATTAAAATTTCTAAATTGTGATTTCGTAATAATTTCATAGACATTTGTCTTTCTAGGTACAAATTTAATATGGTATAATTATATAGTATGTATTATAAAATAATATTGAAATAAAACAGATGTAATATTTTTCATTAAAGGAATTGAAAACAAATGAATGCTTTCATTTTAATTTTTTTTGAAACCATTGGTTTATTTTAAGAATCCCTTAATTAATCCGACAAAAAATATTATTTCATTTAGAGGATTTAAAATCAATTCACTGTAAACATGACTAAATTACACATCACAATTAGACTATTTTAATGTGGTGACTGCCTAAAATTTTAAAATAATTAAATCCACTTCTCTTTTTCTGAATCCATGGATGGGTTTATGATTTTTATTAACTAATCGTATAAATTACAAAAACTATATTTTAAAATTAAGAAGGATTTTTTTGGAATTTTTCTATATAAACCACCCATACTAATATTCCTAATAAACTAATTCATCAGAATATTTAAATCACTATACCCTCCCTCCTCTAGATCCACCTTAATTTTCCTATAGGATCTCAAGAATCTCCTCCCATGCTTTTATATGCTCATTCTCAAGGTAAGGAATCCTCTCATTTTATTCTTTATTCAAGAACAATGTTTATATTATGATCTTTGTTTTGAAAATTTTCAAGTTAGGAAAAAATTTATAACATAACTATTACTACCTTTATTATACCCATGATATCATGGACCCCATTTACTCTCATTTCTTCCTCCCATTAACCATTACGTACCCCCATTGTGCTTCTATAATTATCCTATGATATTTACTAGAATAACATGTATGATCCTAGTCTTTTGAATGTATGTATTTGGTTATTTTTTTTTCAATCTATGATTTTTGGAAAATATTTTTTTTTGTGTTTGAGGGGGATATAGGTGTTTAAATGTTTTTGGTCATTAATGAATTAGAAAATAGGACTACCTATTTAAAGAGAACGACTGGCGCATGATTAAGTAAAATGTGTGAGGTGGGAATCCAAATTGTACAATTTTGGATAGTTTTTTAAAAAACTATTGCAAAAATATTTGGTATACTATGAGTGCCTCCCAAGGTAACCATGCTACCAAACATTCCTTGGAAAGTGGTGTACACAAGGATTGTGCATGGTTTTGATAAACAGTGCGGGTAAACCATGGGCCTTTGTAAAAGTTATTTTTTTTAAAAAACATCCCCATAAATATTTTAAGTACGAACTGATTTTTCTTCCCCATTTCAGTACTTTTATCCCTAGTGATTTACCCAATATACTCATATCTCCATGTTGTTATTCTCCTTCAATCAGAAGCTGTTTAGAGCACTGTTGGTGGTAGATAAAGGGTTAGAGTGGGTCCAATCCCTCTCTTGCTTCACATTTTGTATCAGTGTTTTCATATTTTTATTGTATCCCTAAAAATTTATAAATAACATTTTTTCCTATGAGATATAGGTTTCAGTATTCAAATAGTGATTAAATCAGGATATAAGGCTTCAATTAAGAGTGTGTTTGTCAAAGGATTCAAGGTAGGTGTTCTATACGTTATATACTATTTATAATGTGTTAATTTGTACATGTTTGGTTGTATTCGAGGTAATCCCATATTCTAAATTTTATTCCTTTGGTGTTTTTTTCGTAAAATAGGTGTTTAAATGATGAATTCAATAACCCTCTCGATTTCTATTGGATGTGTTTTAGTTGAATAAGGCATTTTGTGGCCACCATTGAGGTGAGCTTATATTATTAGGAATATAGATCAGTAAAGTAAATTGTGAAATTGATGAATGACTACATAGTTCCCTTTATGAGCATGTTAATAAATCTATTTGATTCTAAAATTGAACATTTACAGGGTTCCTTGAATTATTATTGGCTTAAGGGGTTGTTTGGAATAGAAAAAATAGTGGGATAAATTGAATTAATTGAGATTATGAAAAAAATAATATGAATTATGTGTAATATGATAAATGATATGGGGCCTGTTATTGGGTTTAAAGTGATTAGTGTGAATATTCCAATCGATTATTATTTGAACTTTAAATTCATTAGGGGGTAGGGGTTAATACATTAGAAACCAAAAACTAGTTTGGTGACTAAACTTGTGAGAATGGTTGAATATGTTGAATGGTTTAATGTGTGTGAATTAGTTAAAACTCATAATGAGTTACAAATAATATATGGTAATTGGGATAAATGGAAGTATACTTTAAAAAAATTATTTAATGGGTTGTGGAAATTTTTTTATTCCCATTTTTATTGTTGTGGATTATGTTTTTTATTTTTTATGTTGGTATTTTGTTGTGATGTTTTATATTTACAATATATATATATATATATATAAGAATTATCACATGGATTGGTAGTGTGGGGGTACTGAATAAGGATCTACACCCAAAGGTAGTGTATGGATTTTGAATCTAAACTCCACCCCACAATAAATAGTTTAGGTAAGGGGACAAAGCTCTACTTCGCTAAGAGTTTCATTCCACCCGGACTAAGGCTCCAATGTTTGGATAATGTGTTTGTTTTGATGTCATCATCCATGCTCAGATAGGGGCATCACTTACTCCCTTATTAATAATGATGAAGTCCTTAAACCCCTATCTGAATAATGTAAATTCCAACCCAATGGAACACAGGTTGATAATGCATTAAGAAATCAATATTATGCATATGATGAAAATTTTACTAAGGAGAGAAATGGTTAATGTAAATATCATTAACTTATGGAACCAAATTTTCCATTCATTTATTTTTCATTCATATAATATTTATATGCACTATGTGTTAGACTAGAAATTTTTTTGACACTGTTGGTGGTGGCCTACTATGTTGTAATTACACCCTACATGGGATCTATTAGGTACACAAGATGATTTATTTCTTGTTGTTCAGGACAAGGGAAATGGCCTTGTCTTAGGAGTTCAGATAGGATTAGGATGTGTATGGTTGTGGTTTCAGACTTGGAGTTAGGAAATTTTTGGGTATTCCACTAATTTTCATCATTTTGGTATTTGTTCACATAGCACTGCTTAACATGACATGAGATATTTCACTATATTATATGGTTTGTACACAATTGGATAAGTGGTTTGTTATGCATCATTTTCGTTTTTGATTATTTTTTCTTATATTTCATTGCTTATATACTATGGAATTCTCTTTTAATGAGGGAATAGACTCCCAAAATGGTTTATTAGACCCTATCTGCTAGTTATAACCCTATGGTGTATAGGGAATATTGATTAAGGTCATTTGACGACTCGACTCAAGGCACCTGTTTAGTAGATTCTAGGTAGGATACGTTAAATAGTGGAGTCATAGAAGGTTATTTTCTATGGTCTTAATATTTGGACTATAGGGGAAGAATAGGATGTTCCATGCCATGGAAATGAGCTCATTATTGGGAGTATATACCCCATGCCAGAGGTAAAACCTATGTCACTATGGGCAGTAATTTTTTTTCTTGTTGTGGATTGTACATTTATGATATTTCACCATTGAGATATGCACTTGTATGATGTAACTGTCTCATAAAATGTTTCTCATGGTTGTAATTTGTTGAGGTTTTGAATTCATTCAACATTGTAGGTACCTTTTTATATAAGTTTCATGCATCATGATAGGAACACACAAGATGGGTGTGTGGGTGTGAAATGTAGAATGCATTTTACTTCCTTAGGAAAATCAGAGAATGGTGTTTAATAAAATGATGCAAATGGGTATTAAAATGAAAAAAATTTAACTAAGGGTTAAGGAATTGTGACTAATAAAGGGATGTAAATTAGTGAAAATGTGAATTTAAACAAGTTTAAAAATGGGTAAAATTCCTAGGTGGGATGGTTAACATTGTAATTGTGGAAATAATGTTTTTGTGACTATTGTAACAATTGTAACCATTTATGTTGGATTTCCCCACATTATCCATGAACCATTGTCAAGATGGTATATGGTAGTGTTTAGGAAAAAATTATGGCATTGGAATAGTGTTTCTAAAATGGATTGTTTACTACAAGTAAGGATCCTTATATTATATGAATTTTCAATGCATTAGGTTATGTGTTCTAAATATCTTGTTTGGTATGGTAATGAAATTCCTCCCCAAAAAGGAATACCAGTTGGGTGAAAAGAGGATGTTTCCAAGAACACTCCTCTCGTAGTAGATAGGGAATATGTAGAGACCAAGGGTAATAGAAAAGATCAGTTTCATGATAACATTTCTCGATTAATGATGATTACGGAACCAGACCCATGATGTGATGTGTTGGGTATGGTGGAGCTGACTAGATAGATTCAATTGCAGGACCCTTAGACCATTACTATGTAGGGTGGTTCAAAGGATTCAAAATACTGGATAGATCCCATTAAGAGGATTCATGATCATTTAGAGAATCCTTCTAAAAGACAAGTCATATTAGAGGCCTATATATTGTGTGGTCAGAAAAATAGTTGGTGGGAAATCATGGTTTATATAGGGAAGGTCAATGGAATGGTATGGATGGAAATCAATGAAATTATTCATGTGAATTTCTATCTAGAACACTTGAGGAAATAAAAGTCTTATATGTTTATGAGTTTGACCCAGTGGATTTCTTCAGTGATGAATTATACTGGTCACTTGATTAACTTGTGTTCCATCATTATAACATTTGAAGGAGATGAGGAAGCTATGGAAAGACATTTTCAGGATGGTCTTAGAGATTAAATCAAGCCCCATTTTAATATCATCTATTTAAAGAGGGTTGTAGAGATAATGAACCAATAAATTATCTCAGAAGGGAACCTGAAGGGACCTTAGGATTTGGACTTGCGGCACTAGGTGGACAGATATATGGAGTGGATTCTGAAGGTCAGATGCCTCATTTTGGGAGCTTCCATTATGTTGGTTTTGTGAAGATTATCTAGAAGATAGGATCAGCCTCCTAGGATGGAGTTCATGTATTTCGTTACTATTGTACATGACTGAAGAATATCTGCGATAAGTGCCCTTAACCACTAGTTGAGTGATAGGCTGGTTGTTGGGTTGGACAAAAAAGAATTTATGTATGAACCATTGATAAGTGGTCAACAATAGAGGATATATGTAGATTCTATGTGTGGTATGGTAGGGTCAATTACCCCATATTAGGTAAGTAGTTTGTGTTCCATGAGTCGTACTAGTATGGGTGGTGGATGTGGTACTCTGGGGCGAGAGCATACATACTAGTCTGGAAGTGTGGTGCTATATACTTAGATTTAATCCCAGGGAAGACTGGTCGGTTATCCTCATTCATTTTTGTCTATACCTAGAGGTGCCAAGGTAGGAACATTTACAGTTTGAGTTTAGATTCTTGTAGCTTCCATTCTTGAAAGTTTATTATTCAATAGAATCCCCATACACACTTTTATCCCCAATAATTTTGTAGTTGTGTTATGCATACCGGGGGAATGGGTTAACGGGGTTGTGTCAATAGACACTCCATTGGTGTTGTGAGTATAAGGAATGAGACAATGTGAGGGTTGTACTCTAGAAGTCTCTGGGTACTGTTTTCATGGGACATGATTCTCCTCCAGATGTCTTGGTTTGACAAGATTTTGGGAATGACATGGATGGTGTTGTATCATGATAATATTGATTATTATTATCATCAAGTAACATCAACATATCTTGAGGGAGATACCTATGATCTTCATGGAGAGTGGGATATTTGGGAATGCCTTGTGGGGCTAATTAGTCTACAGTTTAGAGCTCTCACATCCCATGAAGCTATTCTTCTACATGATGAGTGAATATTAGAGTTGTATTTTGTTCCTCATGTAGTAGATCAGTTCCATGATGCGGATCTTGAGGACTTGTTGGAGCTACAACTTGAGAGGGATGTTGTGTTCACAATAGTGTTACTATAGGGAGCCGAACCAGTTTCCATTCCACCATGTACAATAGTACTGAAAGAACATGAGAAAATTAAATCTTTTTGGGAGGAATTAGAGAATAATGGTTCTATTCATTGTAGCAGGTCTCCTTAGGGACCTACCATGCTATGTCCAAGAAGGATGATGGATCATTGAGGTAATGTGTCGGCTATAGAATATTGAATAAATTTATGGTTAATAATTAATAACGTCTTCTTAGGACCAATGATTTGTTTGGATAGCTGAGAGGTGATTCAGTGTTTTCCAAGATCGAAATGAGATCAAGATATCATCAGTTGAGTGTTATATATTATGACATACCATAGAAAAATATTAGGAGCGGGTACAAGTTGTAAGATTTTTTGTTGATGTCCTTTAGGTTGACTAATTCACTAACCATGTTTAGGAATCTAATGAATCAAATATAATACACATATAAAGATAATTCTATAGATTTTCTCATTAATAAAATCTATGTCTACTCTAAAAATCAGGATGGTCATTCCAAATGTCTTAACATTATCTTGAGTACACTAAGTGAGAATAATATATATTCAAATATAACAAAATTTCATTATATATTTATAGGGTGTATTTATAAGACCACAATATATTAGGTGAATGTGTGTCAGTAGATTTCGAGAAGGAACAAATAGTGGTACCTTGGGTACAACCCAATGTTTTTGGTATATGATGATTTCTGGGTTTTTCTAGTTTTTACAAATGGTTTATCAATGATTTCTCTTTTCTAGTAGTGCATCTTTTGAGATTGACAAATAAGGTACTTCCATTTGAGTGGTATGAAGAAAGTGTTAATTCTTTCAATAGTTGAAGCAGTGTTTGATAACCACACCATTCTAGATCATACCCCAACTAGGTAAGGGGTACATGTGGTTCTTGGTCATTATCGATATCATAATTGGGCCAATATTGATGAAAGATGACTTGGTTGCAGCATATGAGTCACGGAAGTTGAAACCTCATGAAATAAATTACCCTAATAATGACCTAGATTTGGATTTAATGGGGTATTCCTTAGATTGTTGTGAGAATTACTTATCTGGAGAGGGATTTATAATTTTTACTGATCATAAATGTCTATGTAAATCTTATCTCAACAAGATTTGACCCTTAGTTAGTGAATACAGTTGGAATTCATGTATTTCATTTACATTTAATTGGTTTACACACTAAAAAAATGGAATAGTGTTGGGGATGACCTGATTTGGAAGACTCAGAATTAGGTGGTTTCGTAAACCATCTCTAAGTGTAGGGTGATGTACATGTTTGTTGAGAATACCATGGTGGTGTTGAATGGGTACGGGAAGCCAAACCCTGCATCCATATTTGTAGAGTTAGTTCTTTTGAGCCGGGTCAAGGAGAGTCAGATTTAGGATCTAGAGTGTTTGGCTATGAAGGAATGTTTTAATAGTGGGGAGTCACCATCTAGTTCGGTTGTTGATGGAGGTGAAGTTTTCATGGTTTAGGGACATGAGATTTTGTCAGTCTATAAGCCGGAAGAGTTGATACACTATTTCTATGTATCTCAGTGGGATGTGCATTCTGGTTTGACTAAAATGTATCATGATTTTTATAGGCCATATTGGTGTCTCAGAATGAAGAAATAGGTTCTAGTTTTGGTGGTGTTATGCCTCAGATATCAGCAGGTGAAGGATGAGCATTAGTGCCTAGGTGGTTTATTATATCCAGTTTCTATTATGAAATATAGATGGGACGATTTAATGAATGATTTTGTAGTGGGTGTTTGTAGTATGCCTTATAATAACAGCACATTTAGGGTGGTTGCGTATCAGCTTACTAAAGTTGCACATTTCATTCCAATCCATGAGACCTTCACTATTGATTAGTTGGGTGAGTTTTATAATCGGGTGTTAGTGTAGTTTCATGGAGTACCAAAATATACAGTTTCATATAGGGATCCATGTTCCATATTGGGCTTTTGGAAGGGATTATCGAAGTCATTTGGTATCCATGTGTTTTTTAACATATTTTCTCCCATAGAAGGATGGTAAATGAGAACATACAATTCAAGTGTTAGATGACCTGTTGAGACCAATTCTCTATGAATTCTATGGTAGATGGAAAAAACACTTGCTGTAAAATATGCAAAAAAATCATTCACCCATGAAAAATATGCAAAAAAATAACACAAAATCGATTCGATATTTTAAGTTCCCACTAGTTTTTCTTTAACATATCATCTCTTACATCTCTAATGACCAACCCTATTGACTAATGTTTCCATGAGGCAATTCTCCATCGATCCGTTGATGTTTCAATAACTGTTTGTGGTAGGTCAAAGATCTAATAGAGTCTAATCCTTCATTGATTCACTTATTTGATTGGTTTTTCTGTCTTTCTATTTTCTATATTATAAGCTTTAAATAACTATTTTCTGTTGAGATCTATGATTAAATTCAAAAGGTTGTTCAATGTAGTTCTAAATCTTCTATTAATAGCACGTTCATCATTCGATTTGTGGAAGGAGGTCTCCATGTTATATCCCATAGTCATTTTGTTGATTTGTTCATGATTGGTTGTGTTTTTGGGTATCCCTTATTGTAAATTTCATTCTTTTAGTGAGATTTGGTCAAATGGTTGTCTAAACGATGAATTTAACACCTTTTAAATCCCCATGGGATGTGTTGGGGTTGAAAATAATTTTAGGGACACCCATGATGGGCACTAAAATTTTTTAACATATTGATTTGTATAGTTATGTGGTAAATTGATGTGTGATAATTTATAGACCTTGGTGAACATTTAAATATGTCATGTTGAGTTGAAAATTGAACATTTATTATGTTATCAATTTGATAATGGTTTAAGCGGGTTTTGGCTTGACATTATTGTGGGATAAATTGAATCAATTTACATTGAGTAAAATGGTGTATGAATTATGTTTAATGTACCGAATGCGGTGGGGCATTTAATTGGGTTAAAATAGATTATGGTGAATATGCCAATGGAATGTGATTTGTACATGAAATTCATAACGAGAGATGATTTAATACATGGGAAATAAAGAATGGGATATCTTAGTTAATATGTGTGAATGGTTGAATATGATAGATGGGTTAATGCATGGGAATTTGTGAATATGATTAATGAGTTATGAATAAAAAATGGGAAATGGGATAATGATAAATGAATTCAAAATAGGAATGTTTTTAATGGGTTGTGTCATAATATTTATTCCCATGTTTATTTTTATGGATTATGATTATTGTGTTTAATGGTTTATTTATTTGAGATATGGTATATGTGGTGAATGGATTTATATAAGCATGTGAACATGGCTTGGTATTTTGGGGAATTGAATATGGTTCCATGCCCATAGGTCAAGTTAGACTGAGGCTCCAAAATTCACTCCACAATGCATAGGTTATGGAATGGGATGGAGCTCTATTAAATTACCTGTTTCATTCCGCTTAGACTGGAGCTTCGAGGTAAGGATAATGTATTTTTTTTTGTGATGTGATAATCCTTAGTGACATATGGAGTTGACTTATTCCCTTATGTAAATTGATAAATTCCTTAAACCCCTATAGGAATAATGTAAACTCATAACCCATAGAACACATGTTTTTAATTAATTACATAATGAAGATGATGCATATGATGAAAATGGTACTGAAGATAGAAATAGATAAATTAATGATTGCTAAATTATGGAACATGGGTTGGTTTTTTTTATTTTTCATTAATTTTTTATTTGCGTGAACTATATATTAGTTAGGAGAATTTGTAAAAACCATTTTTGGTGGCCTACTGAGTTATACTCACACCCTACTCAGGCGCCATTGGGTTCTCGAGTAGACATCATGCACGCATGTCTAGATAAATGCATTGAAACTATGTTTTGGAGTTGAGTTGGGTTGGGATGTTCTTGGATGAGGTTAAAAACTTGAATTCAAAACATTTTTGTCAATTGTACATTTTTTCTTCATTTTGGTTTTTGATCACATGGAACTGTTATGTAGGACATGAATTGTTTCACTATTGCATGTGGTTTGTACACTCTTTGAGAAGTCGGTTGTTAAGCATTATTTTAATTTCTCTTAATTGTTTCATATATTTGTTTTCTTATCTGTTGTGTCTTACTCTGGTAAATATGGTATAGTCTCCCCATGTGATTTATTAGACCCTCACTACTAGTCTACAATGTCTGGAATATGGGGAGGCGCACATGAGTTAATCTGATGAATTGGCTCAGGCCACTAGTTTAATGGCTTCGAGGTATGGGACAGTAAACATATTTTTTCTCTGATTACATACCTTTATTTATACTCAATATTATTCAACTATATTTTCTTATGAATCACAGATTGGTTAATTCCGGGTATATAACCCACATTCATTGATTGTGGGATTAAAATGGATGAAATGTATTATTATGTTATATGATTCATACAAAACACTTATTCATGTACTTGATATGAAAATGATGGGTATATCCAGACTATAATTCATTGAATTTGATAATGTTTTAGCCTCATGATATGTCAAGAATGGGGTTTTAGAGTAAACCTAATCCATTATTGTAAGTCATAAATAATGTTATGATTTAACGGATTTTACCCTTGACCTATGTTTGTGATGTCATGTTTGATGTTGTCACCACATTCTCATGTTTCCTTTACATTATCAAGTTATATAATTTCTCATTCTTAAATATTTTAATTATAACCCCTCATATATTATTTTTTTATGGATCTTGGATCACATTTACTAACTTTAATTATGATATTCCTTGTTTATGCCCATAATACGAAGTTTAACTTACCCCTTTTAATGTTTTACTCTGGTTATCATGTGAAGTTCTTAAAGGGAAATGGATATTTAAAAGTATTTTATAGACGCTTTCAATAATATCATTTTACTTCTACTGTAATTTTTTATGATATGTACTTAATTTCAAAAATGTAATAGGATTCATGCCCTTTTTGGATTTTATTATGTTTACCTTTATGTAATAAATCATGAAATAAAGTGTATTAAGGTTATCGTTTTCCATTTTAAATTCTAGTGAAATGTTAGGAAATGTTTTATTCATGGGATAAATTTCCAATATAGAAAATTGTCATAAATGCCAAAAACATGTCTTATTTTTGGACATCTTACACTTATCACCAATATTGGTAAACATGTAAAACAATTTTATTTGGGTGAATTTTGATATTATTTCAATTGGGTTAAACCTAAATGGTGGGGATTTATTGAGGTGTGGATATATAATGATTATTATATTCTAATATAATGATCCAAATTTGGCTCTACCTTATGTCATATTGCCTCAATTGGTTTTTTCATTTAAATATTGGGATGGTAAAAATATAAAAAATATGTAACATGTATTGGTGGAAATGTTGATATTGTAACCTATATCATCAATATAATTAGAGTGAATCATTATGATCATTGAAATATACATGTATTCAAATTCATGATTCCATGGAGTTGGTAAATGAACAACTCTTTGAGATAATTAAATTCATTCCAAATTGTTAGAGTTAAAGTCCATACATGATATGGATATGTTATCCATCAAGAAAGTACAATAATTGAATGGGATACTGATTATTATTATATATAATAAAAGAAATAGTTTTCTAGTTGTTTTCATTGTCCTGATACCCATCACATACTTCCACTTTTAGAATAGTATGATCATTTGTATTGATCCCTAACTTTATAATTTCTTTTTCATTGCCTTTTTTTAGTTTTACCAATGGGAAATTATAGGTTTTTGTTTTTTCGACAGATTGGAGAACTATTTCAAGCATCAAAGAGAATAGTTGTCTCCTAAATGTTCATTTTAAATTTTTCATGGGTTTGATTCAGATCATTATTTAATTACATTATGATTAGTAGTAAGTGATATTGTCACTTTGTCGGTAATCCAATGACTAAAAAGTGGACATCTAGTTACACAATGACAGTTTTCACGACATTATATTTAAAATGATAACATTTACAAAAAATAGGTTTTGTATATTATTAATTAATATTATCCTCTTTAGGTAATGATTTGTGGCAATTTTCTATATATCCACACAATTGGTATGATTTTATATCTTCTTTACAAATGTTGTGAATACTTTGTATTTGGATTCATATGTTCCATTGGATTATCAAAATTTCTTGTATATTGTGATTCAAATGATTAGATCTTAATAAGGATGCATATCTTATAAACCTATGGTTGTACCATGATTGGGAATATTTGCATTGTGGTCATGGAATACAGTTAGGTCACACTAGTTACCACAACTTATTCTAGACGCCACTAATATCAAAAACATTGTAGATGGAACACATTATTGTCGGGGTAATGTGATCTACTATAGGTTGTGTTATTAGGGTTTTTATTTATTTTTATTGAGAATAAGGATGTATATAATTATATTCAATAAATTTTCATAGGATTTCATGTGGGTTTTAATATGTCTTAGAGGGTTCACTATTAGTGAATAATTACAGAAAACTATTAATATTTCCTTGGAAACCATTGAGGTAGAGAAGACACAAAAGAATATGTCTATAGATTGTGAATTTTTTGGGTAAACCATGTGCTAACTGTATGACATTGAATATATTTGGATAGATATGATTCACTTGTTTTGCACATGGTTACTGAACATTATATCCAAGCCATATGAATGAATCAAGTGTTTAAAAAAATATATGTTCAAATTTTATATTCAATGTGAAATAATAATAATTCATCTTATTGATAGAGATATCAAATACAAGGGTTATTTGGGGTGATTTTTTATTCACATCATTTAATGTATTGATCACAACGAATCATTGATTTTCATGCATATTAATTAATGGTATGATATTTTCTTCCCCTTATCCTAATTTATCTTCTTGTATTCAATTATGGAAGATGCAAATTAATGTTTAAAATTATATATTAGATGGTTAATATTATGGTTAGAATTATAATTGTTCATGTCTTTGTGAACGTGTGGGGTGATTTAATCTTAAGTACATGGTCCATGGTAGTTATCATCGTATACTGGCCATATTTATTAAGAACATGGAAAATTATTATATTAATGGTCAATATTTTTTAACTAAACTCGAATATTGTTCAGAAATGTTCTTTTATCTATTATCTTTTTTAATATTAGTTTAATGGAATTGAGTGGGAGATTTCCCCACCATGATTAATAAGATTACATTTTGATAAATTTGTCTTAAAAAAAGTCATATTTTTTACTTTTATCAACAATTAATCGAAACATGGACTCCTTGTGGGTTTTATTTGTTTTAAATTGAATATGGTGGTCGAATTATTGATATGGAAATTACAATCATTTTAATTAGGTGGAACTATGGGTTTCAGGTATTAGTGTGAAATAATGAAGCATTTTATATGAATATTTTTATTCAAAACTTGTATATAATTTCAAAATATAAAGTGAATAAGAATCTATTACTCTACTCAGTGATAACCTAGATCCAAGGGAGATGAAATCACACAATGGTGGGGGTCTATTTTGGATGAATTCCATGGATCTATGTGTTCATTGAACATTTTTTCGAATTTCAAAAGCTATAGAATTAATTGTAAATGTGTATCTTAGTGTGAATTAAATACATAATATTCTAGGATTATTTATTTTACTAATAATCTTGCTTGTTTTATAAAAAATATATGCAAACATGTTCTTGTTTATGTGGTTTTTGAGGTATGTACTTTGGATTTATTTCTGAGTTGATATTATAAAATTAAAAATATGAATATTTGTGCAGATGTAGTCATCGTCATTTATTATATAAGTAAAGGAATGAACTCTTACATTCATATGGGATGTTCTAATACTATGGACATAGGATGTAGTATAGAGGTTTATTATAGTTTTCATATTTATTTTGGCAGTCTTCCATGTGGGATCCATGTCATTAAAGGGTTTTAGTTATATAAACCTATTATACTATTTTTTTTGTTATAATCACATTTTATCATATTTTCATTATATATTATATGTTTTTCTTATGTTTATTTATGCATTGTTTTAAACCACATTACTAGACATTTTTTATAGGTGGTTAAATATATATTGAAGTATATCATGCCAACTGATATAATTAAACCCTGGTAATGTATTTGAATGTTTTTTTAGCTAATGACTTCTTGGATTAGATTCATCTCATCCTTCCTAATCCAATGATAATGGGAAGGATGTTAAAAATGGTATCATCTAGGTATAGTCTATTACTTAGGTTGGTAGGCATCAATATAAGAGGCGTAGAAACATGCAATCTATATAATTAAAATTAAAATCTTACCGATTTATATAGAAATTGATGTTAATTTTAATTGTTTAGGTAGGAAAATTATTAGGAGCCACCTCTAGTGTTGTCATCCCTACATCTTCATATTTCTAGCTAATGATAACTTTGTTTCATGCATTACTAAAGTGGATCCCACATGGATTTCATGTTTCGTGAGATATATTTTCATTATGATTAATTCATTATTAACCTGATATCATTTTTTTATTAGTTACGTGTTTTTATGGATGAAAATAAATATTTATAAGAAATGTTTTTAGTAATATAGTTAATTTATTTGGATTTTTTGTTTCATAATGATTCCATATTTAATTAGGTTACATTTATTCATTCCTTATACATTATTTCAGAAAAGACAATATAATTTCCAAAGAACCTAAACATAAATTGGTAATAATTATAATGAGAATCACTTAATTAAATGGACTCTTAAATTTTCTCTATTTTATGGTAATTTATAGAACATTATAATGAAAATTCATAATCATAATTCCATGTTTACTTTCTTTCCAATTTAATGATTGTCTCGAGTGTATACTATTGGAAAAAACTACACATGATTAAGTGTTTTTTAGTTTATTTGGAGATATAATAAATAATATCATGTTTTTTATGTTTGGTATATTTATGTAGTTATTAAAGAATGATTAATATAATGAGTACGATGGAATGATTAAGTTATCAATACAATAATAGGGGATTTATATTATAATATTAAACATATTTTATGTTTTTTGTTTTTTTATGGATACTCATTATTAGTGAACTAAGACTAGCTATACCATATTTACATTTTTTTAATTAGGTAAAAAATATTGCATGATTATTAGGTAAAAAATGATGAAAAAATTTCTTCTAACATTTTTTCATGGGAGATATATCACTGAAATCAATTATTTTATTAAATATATGTCACAATTTTTCATATTTTAATATAATAATGTTACAAGTATCTATAATAAAAATAATACTTTATCATGGGTTTTAAAAAATAAAGAATATATTTCACTTAGAATAAACAATGTATACATATTATTAAAGTATTATTAATTGTAAATTTCAGGATTTTTTCATGATTTTAATATGATTTGGTTAATGATAACATGTTTTTATTGATATAGAAATTATGTACATAACTATAATGAGATATTTTTATTTGAAAATTATTATTTTTACTTAAATCACATCATAAAAATTATTTTATGAAAAATTTCTTGAGCCTTTTTAGGTGATATTATATTAATAATAATTTTAGGAGTCCCATGTTTAAAACCTATAATTTAAGTAGTGAATTGTGAAAATAATTTCTATAAGGAGGCCTTTTTGTTAAAAAAACAAATAACATTCAAAAATAATTAGTAGGTTCAATTAAAAGGTCTCATTATTTCATGGAATATTCTAAAAGATGTCATTTAAAAATTAAATTTCCAAAATGATTTCATTTATGTTGAAAATTTGAAATAATTTCTTTAAAGTTGAGATCGAAAATCAATTTTTTTTGTGAAAAAATTATCATTGTTTTGGAAACATGATAATTTTTTGTGTTGTTGTGAGACTGTTATAATATTTTTAATGAAAATATGGGAACCCTATATTAGGAAAAACTGATTATGAAAAAGATGTAAGAGGGATAGTGAATATAGAACCTTTAAAAACTTCAACAGATTTGAAAATTTCATCATGATATGAATCATTTCATTCAATCCCTCATTAAAGTTGAGTAAGAAGCAGATATAAAAAATGAAACGATCATAGTGATGTATAGTGGTTCAGGGATCAAATTTTCCCTAGTACACTACAACAATGATCTCTCCACAATAATTGTGATTTTCACTTATTTATTCATTCACTAGGGACATCTAGAACAGAGTACATGCCATTGATGCCTTACAATAATGAATTCATAATCCCTTTTGGTTCTTTTATAATAAACCATAAATCCATATATTAGTTCATGAATCTGATACTCCATTACACTATAATTGAGTCTAAGCATCTGATATTCCAATTTATCAATAGAGACTCATTTTCTTGACCAAAATATATTTCAACAGAATTATTATAGAAACTCATAGATGGGTTTTATCTATAATAATATAAAGTATTAAAAAATAGTCATTAATGATTGTCATAATTTCATAGAAAAATGATAGAGAAAACACTAGATTGATGAATAAACATATATGTATTTGAAGTGTAATACTGGAAAAATGATTTTTCAATCTTGGAGAAGAATATTTAATAGTAGGATACAATAATAATGAAGATAGAAAAATTTATTAGAACAGCTATATTAAAACACTTATGTCTCCAAAGGGTTGATCTGAAAGAAATGACACACTGTTATTTACGAGCATTTTACTCTAT
This sequence comes from Viscum album, assembly GCA_963277665.1. NCBI lineage: Eukaryota > Viridiplantae > Streptophyta > Magnoliopsida > Santalales > Viscaceae > Viscum > Viscum album. Next base: position 1,717,693,842 of record OY728125.1, read on the forward strand.
ATTTTCATTGCATATCTATATATTTAGAAGATGAATATATTTGTATTTATTATGTCAGACAAACAAAACCAAATAAAACAAGATCCAGATATTAAACATAATAAACCATACATAATTGTATTAAAATCATTTATGGAGAGTCATAAAATTCTTTGAAAATAAGAATGATTAAATCTATTGATTACGAAACTTTGAATCAGTAATAAAATAAAATTAATGGTAAATTTATTTCAGGCAAGATAATTATATAAAAACTAATATATATTATATGAAATACTCTATTGTTGACTAAGTAAAATATATGGTTCATTGAAATGGTTGAAAACTCCAAAAGCATGGTTTACACTATATAATTGATTGTAAAAGTTTGGTTGATAAACCATATATTTGATCCTCAAACGTATTTTTTTTTCTAAATGCTGAGGTTTTTATATTTACATTTAAAAAAATCATAGGGTTCAAGATCCTTGTGTTTTATTCCAATATTTGGTTTCCCAAGCCATACAGTACAAATAAAACATATAGCATGATTAGTGTTTCCAAAATACAAAAAAACATGTTTAGAATACAAAATCGAATTTCTTCACACAGTTCTATAACTTCTTCAAACTTCCAGAATATAAATATATATTCTAATGAAAATAATATTCAAAAAATTAACTTCAAATAAATTATATTTGTATCATTAATGTTTTGGTTAGTGATCATTAAAAAAATAAATATATTAATGAAATTGTTTAGTAAAAAACCCAGAATTCTCCCCTATTTTGGGGATCACAAAACCAATAAAATAGATATTAATATGAAAAAAACATCAAACGATTAGTTTTTAAAAAATATTAAAAGAATCAAATTATAAACACATTTATTCCGATTTTATAAATATATATTTGAGAAATATTATTCGACATAAAAAATCAATTCCCAAAAACAGATAAATTTATTAATAATTTCTTCAGAAGATTCATATAGGATTCATATATATTTCAAAGAAATTCCTCCACATTTGTGAAATTAAAAATTAATCAATAAATAAAATTTTCACTAATATAATATTATAAAATTAAAGATATATTATAACATTAACATTGAAAAAAATATAGAGATAAAGAAATATTATGGTGTTAAGAAGGTGTATATTGATCAATAGACCATTCCACTATTATAAATGTTTCAATTAAATATAATAATACTCTTTCCAGCCATTCGATTATTCTTGTAATATCTTATGATCTTTTATATAGGGAAGGAGATGATTTTTTTTAAACAAAAACGTTTTTACCTCAACAAGAACCAACTTAGTAACAACTTCTCTACTAAGTGACCCCTCCGACATATTGTTTCCTCTTTAAATGTTTCAAATTATTATGTTGAAATAAAAATATATTTCGCATTATGATACTTCTTTTTATGTGCATAAAATCTATTTGTGAAACTCACAATTTTTTCAGTTCTTTGTATGACTATTTATGTGTATTTCAGTTAGTACACAACTTTATAATTTCTTCACATAAACTAATAACCTTAAATATAAGCTCATTAAATGAAATTTCACATTTAATACTTTGACATATTGAATATTATATTTCTTTAAAATGATGAACATAAATATATTTTTTAAAATACAATAAAAATGAATTAGTAAAATAGGAAACCAACAATTCTCAAAATAGATGAGAAGAAAAATTACCTTAAATTTTTATTTTTAGAAAATGTTTTATTTGATCATGACTACTATGATTCCTATAATTCAGTCACACTGGTTTCAATAGAGTTTTTTTGATTTTTTTTGAAGAAGAATGATATAAATTTTAAGCTTTGTTGAGATGATGATTTCAGGTTTTGTATGAGTAAAATGATAAGTTTTGTTCTAAAAAGTTTTCGACAATTCTTCATATTCATGAGTAGAAAACCAAGATTAATTATTTCATATTTTATCTTTTTATATGAAATTCTACCTTAAAAATATATTCTTAAGGAAAAAATTACATAAATGAAAAAATTTCATAAAACTTGAAATTTGAAGACAATAATAGGTTTAAAATATTTAAAATAAAATCTTGTTTTTTATAAAATTATTTTTAAAATTAATTAATTACTATATTTTTGTTCATCCCATTATTTTAAGAGAAAAATATTTAAAAAAAGTTTGTATATTTTTTATTATGTTATTAATTATGCATTATACTTCCAAATGATATTATATAGAATATGTTTTGACATCATGATTCAAATAGTGAGAATGGATTTAATAATTATGAGAAAATATCTATCTTATATGATAAAAAACCATTAATGCAATAAAAAAATATATATATAGATAGTTATGAATTAATTACATGAATATTAGTTACAGTTCTATGGATTATTTATAATTAACTAATTTAATGTTTTTCACTCCATTTTTAAAATAGAAAATTCCGTAGAATTTTCTGATGAACAATTTTGGATTTAATGAAGTAGTTCAATTGTGTATTACTGAGAAAAATAAAATAAAAGTTTCATTTGGTACCCAAATGATTTTGGGTCCAGCTGTGTTAGTAAGTAACATGTTATCTAACCAAATCTATTTTACTATTTATATAAGACAAATATTTTGATCAATTGACACATTTAATTCCTAAAAATGATAAATTTCTAACGAAAAATTAATTTTCACAACTTCCATTAACAAAAAATAAAATAATTTTACATTGGACTTGAATTTTCAATTTGATCGAAGATTAAAACAATTTTTATATAATTTTTTCCAAACAATACTTCTTCCAATTCCATTTTTTTCATTTGTAATATTATTTTTATAATGAATTGGATTTGAAAAATTCATACATATATATGAATACTAAATGGATATTTCAATGTTTGAAAATTATTTAATAATTCATTAATTTTAGTTTCATGTATAAAATAAGAAATTTAGTAAGAATTAGATTATATAGTTGAAAATTGTTTTGAAAAACCATCTGTATGAAATAAAATTGAATAATAAGATTTTATATGTTTTTATGATAATCCAATAGTGATTCAATTTTATCTTAATGCATAAATAAATAAGTATTTAGTTCTTTATAATAATAATTTTTCATAATTATAGTTTTGACAACATGAATATTATACCTCATAAGTATAATTCATAATACATACTATTCTATTTTTATGATCATCCTTACATTTTTTAGTAGATTCATGATTTGAACTAGAATAATCATTCCAAGAAGATTTTATAATTTTATACCTTTTTTGTAATCAGATTTCATTTTAGATTTGAGAAAAGGACAATAAGTTATTTGGGGACCATTTTAATTTCATTCACATCATCTATCTTTCTTAATTCATTTATTATTATTATTTTACTTTTGCATTAATTAGATAAGTACCTAAAATAAATTTATTTGGATAAGAAAAATCTTAACTAGATGATTCATCTATAATAGTTTTGAGATAGGAAACATGACATTTGATATGATTTTCCAGTGTTGAATTTATTTCATCTTCATACACCATCAATGTTCCAATCTATTCACTCATTTATGATTATATTACTTATTTAGGTTTTATTAGAGAAATAGATATTAAATTCCATTAAAAAGTTAAGACACTATGTAGTTTTAATATATCATTTGATTATTTAATTGGATCTCCAAAAGAAGCAACATTATTAACACCTTATGTCATTCTATAATTCATAATAGTGATCTTTTCATCTTCACGCATCTTGAAAGTATCAAAAATTAAATTTAATGTATTTTATCTCAGTGGTATGATATTTTCCATTCCTTTATAGGCAATTTAAATTGTTTCCAAATCTCATATGCATTAGAACATTGAGAAAAAAAATTAAATTCATTAGTCCCTAAATAAAAAATAATAGTATTATTTTCATTTGAGTTAAGATCATATTATTTTTTTTATCATTATTACATGTATAAAGATCTTCCATCAGAATTTTATATGTCTTTAAACATTCAAATAGACACATATTCGAAGATTTGCAATTAAATAATCATGTGATATTTCCAACATCCATAAATCTCACTATTAAAATAATAACCATAGATCACCAACATACCTTCACTGAGACCACAAATTTCACTATTAGCCATTATTTGATCCGTTAAATCATTATTATTAGTGCGAAACAAAACATGCAGTTTATATTTCGTTGGATAACAATCATTTTATGCACTTGATAGTATAAAATATTAAGATGAAGGATTCTTTAAAAGAACTTAGAAATAGAAAAAAACCTCGGATATTACTTATTGGTATAGAATAGTAGAAGTTAAATTTTCAAGGGTTTAAAAAAAATATAAATCGATTCTTTCAGTGGATACAAATTGTTAGGATTGATTGATTATGATGAATAAATGAGGGGGGTGGATTAATATCATTTAAAAACCTCAACAGATTTGAAATTCTCCTACTAATATGCATCAATTATTTTGATATATAATGAATGATGAGTAAGAGTAAGATGAAAAATATGAAGGAAACATTTTTATTTATTTTGTTTTAAGGCACAAAAAATCCCCTATCCCACTTAACCAATGCTCTCCCCATAAGCATGGTTATTTTCAGTACTATGTCCTTCTTCTATAGACTTAAACAATTGAGTTCATGTAGTTGATACATTCATAATAATGATTTTAAAAGGTATTTTGGTACATTTACAAGGAATATTATATACATAGCATTGTATAATAAGATGACACTACTTCACCACCATGAATTATTCTGAGAAACATAAACTCTAATATATAAATATAGATTTATTTGAATAAGAATTTTTTTTCTCTCATAGTTGTAGTAGAAACTAGAAGATGTGTTTGGTGATCAATTATACATATATATAGTAAAATAACATTCAATGAAATACAATATTATTTAAAATATTAAAATATAAAACACTATATAGATTAATTAACATGTATGTATCTAATGTGTAACTCTAAAAAATTATTTCTTGGACTTGCAGAAGATGATCTAACAGTAATATAATACAAATATTGAAATGAATAACAATAATTTCATCAATACAATCATGTAATATGTGTCACAAAATTTTATCTATATATGTAATGATAGACTGTTATTTAGATGAACATAAATAATTATTTTCAATTAATATTTTTTTATTCAGAATATTTATATCTTTATATTTATGATGGTGGTCAAATAACTACAGATCAAACCAGTTACAAAAATACAACCTAATAAATCATTAATATTATAATTCAAATAATTATAAGGGAGTCATAAATTCCCTTATAAATCTAAATGATTCATTCATTGAGTATAATACTTTTAATATGATGTAAAACAGATTTAAGGATATATTTACTTTCAGCATGACCATCGTATAAAAACTAGAAAATATTTGAAATATAAAACATCACTGTGGACATGTCCCAATGTAGGTTTACCTTATTTAGTGATAAACTCCAAATGTATTATTGAAAATATATAATTTTATATATAAGTATGGTTATTAAACCATAAGTTTGGTAATACAATTCAGGGTTTCCTCCAAACATAGTGTTGTTAGTCCATAATTTTCAAAAAACATAGGTTTCATGATCTTTATGTTTCATTCCAAATGTAGGGTTCCCAAACTATATGTTATTCTTAAAAATGTACTGTATGAACAATTTTTAGATATTATATTCAGAACACATATAGAATAATTAATCATATATCTCACATAGATCAAGAACTTGTGTATATTTCTATAATAAAAATAAATACTCTAACGAATATCATCTTGTGGAAATTAAATTAAATGAAACAATATTAGTAACATATATGAAGATATTTTTTATCATGAAATTTAAAAATAAATTAATGAAATGGTTGAAATAACCATGCTCAACACCATATGTTCATTTTCTGTAAATATAAGCAAGTGGGTGAAATACATAGAATAAAATTTCTTTGATACTCCATTGGTGGAGATGTAGTTTGGTTTGTGTTTTTTAATAATTATCTAATTTTAGGTCGTTTTTAGTTCATTCTTTTATACATTATATGCATATTGTATTAATTTTGATTACATGATTCTTCTATCAGTTATCTTCAATACAATGGGTTTTCTCTATGATTGACAAAATTCATGGAATTGAAATTGTGAATTGATGGTAAATTATGAATCATGAGATGATAATCAATATATCTGGTGAGTAACAGGTTATTCTATGACCTAGATTGGTCACCATGTGCAATTAAGACTGGAATGGTCTAGAATGGGTGTGATTTTTAATATTAAAAATGACATTAATATTATCTCATGAATGACATGGTTCTCAGAGTTATATGAGATAAAAATTTCTATAATGTTTGAGATACATTAACATATTACAAAGGATATGTCATATATTTAATGTGGTTATGACAATGATCGAGAAAGGGTTTCTGAGACTATTTGACACTATATCATTTTTATTCCCATGAGAATTATTAAAACATAGAGGCCAATTGTGGGGAATGGGAAATAAGGTTAACTATCCATTTTAAAAACCAACATTTTTAAATATTCTATATTAGGTGTGATTCATCAGAAATAAATTTCAGATGGAAAATCTACATTGATGTTTTATCCAAAACAATTCAGTTCATGGAATTATCCCCAAATTTAAAAATTATCATGCTATTGTCTTAAATACCTCAATGAATCATACTCTCTTTGCATAGTTAGGTATCTAATTTTGCTTATTTTGGTTTTTAGGTCTTTTATCTCTTAGGAATACTCCATGTATTCATCAATATTACAAACGAATTGAGTAGTGGATTTTATTTCTCATGAATCTCTGGGTGAAGGGATATTGAAATTTCATGTCACTAAAAAGTACTTTATTATATTTAAAACATAAACATTATTCATTAAAACAATATTGATGTCAAGGATTTGTTTTTGTTTCCTATCCATGCTAATTTGGGGGACTAAGTCTGTAGAAGTTCAATTGGTAAATATTGGTAGTCATACCATTAGTTAAATCCTTAATGGTGTATATATCCCATGTTGTGGGTATATGTTGAATCTTAAATGGTTTTTTGGGATATTTTGTTGGTTCTTCCCTATGTAAAACAATTTCATTTTAGTTTTCAATTCAAATACTAGGATAATAGAAAAGGTAGAAAACATTTATAAATAACTTGTGGATGTGTTATATGTTTTACTTGTACCTAACCTATAGAAGTATTGAATCCACATAGACATTGATATATATAATCATAATTATGTATGATTAAATTGAGTTGATTTTTGATAAACTCATAAACTCAGTACATTTATTCCATATTTTTAGGGATTATTTCCATAGAATATACGGATATGTTACGCATATAGAAGCTATTATTCATAAGTGGTAAAATGATTCTCAAAATCCCACATTGAAGATATCATTTAATCATAATAGGATTATCCAATGATTCTTTATATGGTCCAATTTTGAGAAAGGGGAATACAATTTTTCCAATATCATAATATCTAGTTTTCTTTTCCATTCTATTCCTAAAATTTTACCAGTTTTAAATGTTTTATTATTTATATATTCTCTATATTGGGAATCCATTTCTATAAAAAGTGATGGCATTCATATCATTAGTGTGAATTATTGGTTTTCATGTAATTAGTTTAGATCATTTTGGTATTCAATTATAAATAGTAGTAAGGGATCATGTGCCCTTGCTAGTATTTCCATGACTATACTATTTTTATCGATTTATGAAAGGATATTTAGCTCATTGGTGCATCGAAAACATTTGGATAGATTATTACATCATTAATGTTTCTTAATAGGGAAAACTTCCATCATGATTTTGTAATTTTAGATAGTTTGACATATACCATCTATAGATATTTGAGCCAAAATAAATTTCATAGTTTGTTCCATAACTGATTCTATAAATTCATATTTCCATTCTAGTTATAACTATGTATCATATCTTGGGATTTCAAGGATTATTTCATTCTAAAAATTTATATTTAGATAATTTTTTGGAGTATCATCATTTCATCTATGAAAAATTTGTGAATGAAATATTATTATGTTTGACCAATGACTTTTCTTTTTCCTAGACACAACTAATTTCAATATTTCTAAGGATTTAAGTCATTATGGCGGTTGGAATATAAATCTCACGTATTGATGTATTAGGAGTTTTATTTTTTTATTATAATATTATATAGTGTTTGGTTTTTCATTTTATGATGTTTTTGGAGAGTTTTGGAGGTTTTAAGTGTGTTTTAGAGGGTGTGCAGTTAGTTCATGGTTAGTGGAGAAAAAATGTATTATGCAAGAAATAGGGTGAAGTGGAAATTTGATATATGGATAGGAAGATTATTGGAACGTGTTTTGGGTAATCTATGTGGAAAAAATGAAACATTTATTTTTTTGGATAGAGCCATTTTTCATGGTTGGGATGGAGATTTGTAATGCATTTGATTAAAAATTATATGTCATTTATGGGATTTGAATATTTCATTTATAACCTTCAATTGCTTCTAAAACCATCATTATTCTACATATAGCTATAGATCACAAACAAAATGGTTCTTTTCATTCATTTTGGTGAATGTTATCACTATGGAGCTCAAACTCTTCGAATTTAGTAGTATTTTACCTTTGAATCGAAGGTAAATTATCTGATTCCCCCCATCCCCAACTCCCCTTCACATTTTCTATTATGTAAACCCCATGTCTGGGGATTTTATGATAATTTATATATTTTAGATATTTTTTATTTTTATATTCTTGTGGACTATTATTGAATGGTTTCAATTTCATATTGTTTTGAGGACAAATTTTATTTTATCTTAAGGACTTAGTGTGAGGTTGGTGGATTCTCATTCTCTCTATATTTATTCAAAACCAAAAATATCATGTTTTACAATTTTAAAAATGATTTATATGATATCAAATTAAGGTTTCAATAAATAATTTTTTCCATTTGAAATATTAATTTGTTTAAAGAATGGTTCTGGGTGACACACATGTAATATTTTATTAAAATTTTATTTTAATTATTTTAGTTATGAAAATGATAACATTGTAACTTTATGAACATGTGTTGGAAACATAGAATTGGTGTTATTCTTATGCATTTATAAATTAAACCTATTGAGGACATTTCAATTGGATCATCGATTTATTTATGATTTTAGTGAACTATAGATTTCATGGGTTTGTATTTGTTAATGATTCATTATATGAGTCCATTTTTGCATAAGGCTAGGATGTGGGTATTGAATATAGAAAGAATAAGAATAATTTACTAAATTATTTGATATAATGGGTTGTATGAACATGATTTCTATCATGAAATGTGTATTAATTGGAAGTGTTTATTAGGTTTTCGAGTTCATGGAATATGCGACTATCATTTTAGAGATGATATATTTCAAATGAAAAGTGAATCGCATTATGAGATATATACACCGATTTCTTATATTATTTAATATATAATGATTCTATCCTATAATATATAATATGAGAGATATATTTTTCTTACAATTGATCAATTCTTGGATTGTCTAGTGTATTTACTCCTCAGATGATACACTCAACCACTTCATATGAATTGTGGTGAAAATGATTTTTTTTGTTATAGGTAAACAGTGAAACATTTACTTACTGGTAGAATCTATTAACGTTGTGGACATAATATAGAATAAGGATAGTGATTGTAGTTTTTATGTGTAGCTTAGTATTATTCCATGTGGGATTTGTGTAATTCCTCTTTGGGTTTTTCTCTGTCATCTTTTTTTACTGTTTCCTACTACTATTTAATTATACTATATTTGGTTTATATATTAGAGCTAAATGATGTGTTTATTAGTAAATCATGTTTGGAAAATGATTAGTATTTTATTATATATGGTTTTATATATATTTGGTTAATTCATTCCAAATGAAATTATTTAACCCTACTCATTTACTTCAGAGATATTTTTCCATGGAATTTGACCTATGGTTTCTGTAACAAATGGGTTATCAATGAATGCATGGATCATTATTTTTTTAATTGTAATCATTAAAAAACATAATAATAATGTCTAATCATGTCACATAGGTTATGGGTGTGTCTGGGTCTTGTTGGGATCTTAGTGGCCCGAAATGGGAAATAAAAAATTGGATGCATGGTTTTCCTACAACCATGCGACCCAGGGTGCCCGTTTATAACACATATTGCATAATCGGGACAAATACCATTTGACTGGTTTCGAAAAAGTTAGTAAAACTCTTTTCTTAACCATGAAGGGTTCCCTTATCTATAGAGAACCATACATAATTTATGCATGGTTTGACCAACTATTCCCCTAAACCATACACCCCCTCATTCTGTGGTGAAAAGTAAATTTTACTAATGTTTTTTACCCTTTTGTCCATTCCCCATGTTTAATATTTTCCAAAATGAGCTCCAACCTCTCATAAAATTAAAAATTTACTCCAAACTAGGTTCTAATACAAATTCTTCATCCAATTTCCACTCTATAATCAGATGGAAAATTTAGACTCCATAAGGTGACACTGACCTCACAATTACCTCATATCTAGGTTTTCGATCAGATCCTTTGTGATATTTATATACATGATCATTTGAACCTAATTTTTTTATGTTGTAACATTTCTTATATTTTTCCCAAAATTATTTGAATACAATGTTAATATCGAGAAAGGCATCATCCAAGGCTATGATGTTGGTGGAAATGTCATTTTCCCTTTGACATTCATTGTTTCATTGCTGAGTTGTTGTCTCACACTCTGATTTTTTCAGAGTGCCTCTGTTTTATTTAATACGGCATATCAAAATAAAATTTTCAGTTTAGTATTAATATATTGGCACATGTTTGGTGTCTCATATGTTTTATTCACCTTATATAGTCACCCATGGGGTGTGCCTAGTTGAATTGACAAATAAGGCTAATTCGTTCGAATGCATTGAATTCCTCTTTGCGAATCCATACATTATAAATGTAACTTCCCTTGATACCTGAATTTTAAAATGTACCAAAATCACCTATTAGGATTTTTTTCCTATGTAGCTAGAATTTACCATGTATTATTTTTCTTTGTTTCACTATGGCACCTTGAATTAACTATTGAGCCTTATAAATTTAATTTCCTTGGCTTAATGAATTAAATGGTAATTGAATGGAACATGTTTAATGGAATGATTTTTTCATGATGGATTACCCTCTATAGATGATGTAAATGATTAAAATGGTAAGGGTTATGTAGGATGGACTCATTCCATTAAACAAATCAATTGGTTGAAAATTTAATCAATGCAATGGATACTAGGGACATGCCCTTTTTTATGATTTATAATTTTTTCATATGAATTGTAATGATTTAAATGTAATTGAACTTGTATAATGAAATTCATAAGAAGTTTTTCCTTATTTATTTTTTTATAAAAATGATAATTCTATGATTATACATACGGTAAATGGACAATGAAGTAGGTGGGAGGTAATTCCCCATGCCCATAATAATTAAAAATATCCTTTTTAGTGGCTGCAATAGATGGTAAGGTATTGTTGAGTAAGGAAAAGTATTGGCCCCATACAACGAGAGTTGAGAATATAATATCACACCAAGGATACTATATGGGATTTTTTTAATACGTACCACATTCCATGATTAGAGTGTTTCCATGGTAGCTCACTCACCATCCCAGGTGATTTTTTCATGAAGACTGTCACTCTAAATGGGCTTTAGGTAATGTACCATATGAAATGAGCTTCTTGGCCCGTTATACTAGTAATGGAAGACTAAGTTAAACCTCTGTCCATATGGAACCATTTTTCCATGTATATGGCCAATTACATCAAAACGTACTTGGTTCATATAGGTGGATGCAATATATAATTATACAATAGATATATAATAGTAATGTAAATATACTATTCTTTTCATACTTATATTCTAACCATGAGATGAAGTAGTTAGACCGTTCTGGTGTCTTATAGGTATAGGAATAATTTGGTTATATGTTTGATATTTGATTTACTTTTCTAATTATACATGCACACTATTAATTTATGAGATCTTCAGGGATTATACATAGAAACCATTGGTGGTGGCCTACTGATATTTTTATCTCACACACTACATAGAAAAACTTTTTTTCCTGAGAAGACTATCATTCTATAATAATTGATATGGGTAAAGGCCCAACATCAGGTTTTTAATTATCTTATAGTTGGATTTTAAGAGTAGGGGATTGGGTATTAGCTTGGGATTCTTATTTACATGTTTTTCTTTTTTTTTTGTATATTTATACTACTGTATAACATGTTTTTATATTTTTATTCAATTTTATTAAAACATTTTATGCATCATGTTTTGACCCTACCATTGTTCATTTAGACTATATTATCATTTTTTGATTATCTACTTATCCACTGCTCATTCATTTTTTCTATTTGTTTACACTTCTAGATTTTATTGATTTTTTTCATTATATATGCCTCTGATGTTACTAATTAATTCTTGTATCTGTTGTGCTTCTCTAACCTTAGGTTATATGTTCCCCACGATACCACCCTTTCCCCCTTAGTGATTATTGATAGCTTCAGACATACTGGGAGGCATGTATGAGGCCATGTGACCTACGGTCTCGGGGCTCAGATTACATGGATCGAGTGTTGGGATATTAAGAAATGCTATCAGAGAGGTTCTTTTATTTAATTACCATTTAGATATAATATATTTGAGATTTGGGACACTTGTAACAAGATTATAAGTCATTCTTGGGCATAGAGAACCCATGAACGTGGTAAAGGCTGAGTTTCATGAATTATAAATACTTTTCGAATTTTTCATATTACCATTGATAACATTTCCCCATTGGATGACAAACTTGGTTTTTTATTCTATTGATATTGGTATAATTGAAATTATATATACTTTATTATTTTTGATAAAATGAGTTACTTTCATTATATCATGCATCATATATGGCATAGTATGATTAATAAGCCTTGAATTTTGTAATGTCATGTATATTTTTAGTATGAATTTTCCTTTTCACATTAATTGTGCATTAAATATGAATTAAATTGTGGTAAAATATCATACAGGGATTGAAATCATAATTGATACATAATTTTCCTACCATAATCTATCATGGTTTACCTTAATATATTAAAGTAGACACGTTAAGTAGTCAATTATAGATCATTTTGTTATATAACATCTATCACTTGGGTTAGATTGTGTTATGGTGTGGTTGATGGAGATTCCATATTTGGTTCGCATGGAAAATGAGAACTTAAAAATGAAATAGAAAACCATTTAATTCAACCATCAAAGGCGATCAGATATTTGAAAATCATAATATTAATATAATTATGATTCCCAATTTGAAATAGGCAACAAAAATATATATTTCTAATATAGACACATAAACTCGAAAATCACCTTTGTTGTGGGTAGTGGGTGTCTTCTATTTTCTTTTGGAAAATGATAGTCTTTTATACCATGTAGGCTTAGATTTTGAAGGAAAAAGATAGGTTTTATTGTTTTTATAAGAAGAAATTTTTCATATCATAATTTTTTTAATGAAATATTCTCTTTTTCATAAATCTATTCTAAGTGGTGTGTTAGGAATTATAGCTTTATCCCACCATCATGTCCTTCGGTATCATACCCTAAAGGTGATGGAGACCATGTAATTGAGGTGTTAGTAGTGAGACACCATTGATTTTCCTATAGAGCCACATGTGGCTCGTCTTCCTATAATAGATATTGGCACTAATTCCCAGTTTTGAGAGGGTTTTAGAAATTTCCTATAGAAATTCATGGTTTAAACTTACGTGCCCTGAGTATGGCAGAGTTGAATCATGAGTTTCACAGAAGAATCCACCACCATTTTGGGGGGATTGTGGACCTCCTGCGGAAGAGTCTTGGATTTAAGAAATATTATCTATATAGAAGAAAAAACAATATGATTCTAGAGTATAGGGTAAATCTTTTGGTCTATATTCTAAATTATCCAGCCAAACATTGGTGGGATGTAATCACATAGGTTGTCCTGTATAGATATATGTCCTAATAAGAAATTTTTGTCATATTTTATGACTATTTAGCTCCCAAAAAAATGTGGGACGATTGAGGTTGAGTGTTTATGAACCTATAGAAGGGGACCATGACAGTTATGGAATACTTGGTGAAACACATAGAGATTCAACTGTTCACTACTACTATAGAAATTTATGAACATATTATTTATAGGTGATTTGATGATGGGATTTTTTATACCATCTCGTTGTTGGTAAATATGATAATATTGAAAACTACTTCTAAAATAGACAACCATGACCTCATTATAGAATGTAATTTGAGGGATTTTGATGGTGTGAGACAAGGTGTATTGATACCAAAATCTATAAGTATATCATATTATACATTAAAGCATCACTTTGAGGTTTCTCGAAGTGGTAAAAGGTGTAAGCCTCCTCATGAAGATATTTATATTATCTACCACAAGTGTGGGAATCCCGACCACATCTTGTATCAGTGTCGATGGGATCCATTGAAATGAAGATAATGTAGAAATATAGGACATCTCTAGATTTTATATAGTTTATTTCCAACAATACCATGTGAGAAGGGATCTGCACATACTCTTTGTCTAGGAGAGGGGTCAATACGATCATGAAAAGTAGAAAACTTGAAAACCCCCAACTTATCAGGATGAGGGGTGCTCGAGGTAAACACATTTAGACTTATGATTCTTATTTCCATAATACTGGGTTTGCTTAAGGAATTCAGAGAGTGAATAAGGGACATGATATAGGATAGTTACATGTAGCCTTTCAAACGCCACATGAGTATAGTGATAGTCTTTCTACTAGATGAGTTACAATTCTTTTATCCTTCCTTTTAGTGTCGTCTTAATATGACACATGTGTTTATAAATATTTTATATTTTAGACTATAATGGGAATTATGGGCCTCTAAATAAAGCACTATCATATAGTTATGTCACTAGACACACCATTAGGCAACCATTTAGATGGAATTCTCCATTGTACGGACATCCTCTTAAGATAGATAGTTACCTTATCAAGTGGAATCTTTACATCCTTACCATTGAAGGCTTTGTAATGTTCATCAAGGTAGAATAGTTACTTCCCTGTCAATATCATATTGACTTATATCATTAAAGGGTGACTTATACATCACCATATGGATTTATTAACATGAATATGGGAGAATGGGATGTTAGTGTGACTTTAGAAAGACATAAAAATTAGAGGTTGTGTAATGTGACCGTGCGGATCACCATTCCTTTATTGGATGACTATGGGTTAAAACCCACTATTTTTATGTTACAGTAGAGTGTTTCATGGATTTAATTAATTAATTATTATGTTATCTTAGCCAATATTATATTCTCTCTTAGTTTTTGGGCATGATCTTAATATGGTGTTCTTTATTTCTAGACACTTCAGGTACAGATTGTGTAATAAACCATAATACTGAAATATAGATCTTCTAATATGAAAAAATGAGGAAATAAATTCTCATAAACCATTAATAGGATGTCCATATTGTGGGATATATAATTTCTTTAATCTGTATAATATAGTTAATAATGTGATCATCATCTTCCTCCTGCCACATTTGAAGCCTCTACAATGCATAAATTTTCTACCATTTTGAGCGACAAAGATCCGGTTGAACCACCATTTAAAGAATATATACACCTATTATGATCATTTCAAAAGGATGATATGATTCATATCATACATAATTTATGCATTAAAACTTATTTAATTCATGCATGTGAATTATTAGAAGATGGTTCTTGGGCAGAAGTCTAAAAATATTTATAAGAGGCTATTCAAGCATCCTATATTCAGGGAGCATGATATTGACAACAGAGAACCACGATATAATCATCACATCAATGCAAGGATTTCACTGAATACAGAAATAATATTTTACATTTATTCTCATCTTATATTTGATAACAAAAGAATCCATTGGTGATATTAAAATATATGTGAAAAAACAAAGGGCTAAAGCATTCAAAATTTTTATTTAGTAATGAGGTGAGATATCAGAATAAAGATAGAAGATTCAACACCTTTGAATATTCATTATTCTGGTATAAATTAAATAAGTTGTGGAATACACATTTCTTCTTGAGTAAGATGATAAAGGAGACATCTATTATCAATATTGAGACACTGAATTTATCTGTAGGAATAATTTTCTTATGAATAATGCTTGAATTCTACAATTTTTATTGGGTTTTAACCCACATGAAGAAGAAGTGAACATAAAGATTACATTAATGATGAATGAATAGTAGTGGGTATTAATTTTAATGATAAAGGGAATACACTTGTTTTTAGGGTATTCCAAAAGATGAAAATATATACCCACAGGTTAATGGGTATTCAAATGTGTAAAAATAATACCTAAAAATAATGTAATATTGAAGAATGAAAAATTAATAATACCCACATTCATTTGGGTATTAAATTTGAGAAATATAATAGCCAAATTTGGGAATTATTTATTAAAGGATGAAAGGAATAAATGTGTATATTTATTTAAAGCATTGAAATGAGGATTTAAATAAATAATTTAAATTATTCAGTTATTGAGAATCAAAAACCATATTTATTTGGGTATAAATATTTTTATAAAAGAGATAAAATATTTTTAAAAATTCAATGGTAATAGTGATAATCTTTTCATCCATTGTGAAAAAATAATTTTGATTGTGATTTAATGAAGGATAATTCATGAAGAAGGTGATTTCATGTTCCAAAGAATATGATAAAGGATAATTCATATCATTCGAGATAATAAAGGAGCTTTGAGGGCCAATTAAATTGATCAAGTGATCTATTGATGATCTTGGAAATTTTTACACAGTAAAGGTAAATCAAGTATTCATATGAAGGATGACTATAGGTGAGGATGATAATTTGATCACTGGATCTTCTAGATAAGAAACTTTTAAATGAGGTGTCTAACCAACTCCTAGAGACATGATATTTTTGTGTTTAACAAAGTAAAGAAGCAGAGAAGTTTTAGTGTCTAACAAACTATGGAAAGAAAAATTTTCATGCCTAACAACATGTGGAATTAGTGTGCATAACCAGTTATTTTCACTTGTATAGACAGTGAAGAGAATCCATGTTTGAGTGTCTAACCAACATGTCACAGAGTCTAAATTTCATTCATGATCCTTTAAAATGATGTGTTTTGTTCTTTCTTATTATACTAAACCACAAGAGGTGCGTCTAATGGAATATATTTAGTAGAACAAGAACCATAACAAGTTCATAAAGAATAATTTAAAAGGATAAAATTCATATAACATGTATACTATGGATTCATACAACCTCTTAGTGGAACATAATGTTCCATAAGGCTCAATTATTGATATTCGGTCATAATTTACCTCTAAAGTTCTAAGATGTTTAAAATTTTAAATCTAATGAAGATTATAAGGAGACGATTTCCATTAATTGTCAAAATTTCAAAAGGGTTAAAATGATGAAGGATGTAAAAAATTTTCCAAATAAGAATCTGATTAGTGAAGATTATATCAAAATTATAACTCTCTATTACCTTTCAAAAAAGTATATCTAATCACATTTTATTTTTTTTCCTTTTTCACTAGTTAATTAATGTTGATAAGGATTTTGTATGATGCTTTTAATGGCGATGTTAGGAGTTTTTTGAATTTTTTCTTCATAAAATCAGTATTCTTTGCAATATTTTTGGGACTTACATGACACATGATGTGGATTCATGATGTCTAATAATCTCTAAACAAATTTTGTGTAATGGGTACATAGTGTGAAAGGATAAATGCCAGGAAATGTTTACACACCATGTTAATATAGAAAATAAGTTTCTAATAAAAGGATATGGGGTTTAAGCCTATTTGGGACTCGATAATTATAGGTCGTGTAACTGGGTTACACTGTCTAAAATTTTGAGTGTTAGATTTATGTTGGGGTTTTGGATGAAATCCTTTTTTACTTCCTCCATGTATTATTTTCTCACCACTATGTCTCTTTAAAGGTGATTTTAGAGACCTCCTTTCCTTCTAAATCATGTATTCAGTAATTGATCATCATATTGGTTGTGGTGCATCTCTACATGTATGAGGAATTAATATATCCTATATATATGTATATATTTTATCCTTATAATTTTATAGGTAATATTGGGATTAATGGATCTAAAATCAATTTTTTAATCTTGATTCTTGGTTGAGTTCTAAATTCATATTCTCATTAATTCCTTTTTGGAGAGTCTTGTTTTGGGCATTGTGATTCCATGAAAAAGGTAGGAGGTTACATTTAAGATAGACTGTTGATTAATCTATAAATTTATTATTTTTTTATGTTTTTAATATTTTAATTTTGAAAATCCAATTTGATGATAATTAGAATTGAAATTGAATTTTTATATATTTTGGGAATTCACCCCAATTCCAATAGAATATGAAATTGGGGTGTATTATAAAATTTAATTATTTGTGAATTTATTTGTAGAGAATAGTATTGAATTGAGTTGATAAAAACATATGTTTATTTTGGTTTGAGAAGGAGTGAAATAATAAAAGAAGTTTTGGTTTTGAAATAATATTGACATATTGAAACTAAAAATGGTGAAATTTCATACTAAACTGATTTTAAATTATTTTCCCATTGTTGATTAATTGATTAAGAACATGAGAGCCTAGGTAGATAGAGTGTTATTTGTAACAATAACACTAGGATGGTAATTCCATAGAAATATATTGATGATAAAATATCTAATGAAAACATTTTCAATATATCTTATCCCAAAGAGATATTTTATAAGTCCTATTTGGAATGAGCCTGACAGATATGTGTACACATATAATCGTGACCACTGATATGATATGTGTGAGGATCAGATATCTATAAACTATCATACCATGTGGAAGATGATCATGGTGCTTGTTGTGATTTTTTTGATATATATTCCTTTGAATTTGATTATTTTTTTAAATCCCTATACATTTATGAAAAATATTTTTCATAAACTGTTTATTTAATCCTTGTTAATTTTTTTTCTTTAATTTAAATGAAATCACATTTTATGTAAAATATGAAAATTTAATTCCATGACTTCATTGATTGATATTTATAGAATAATTTTGTTTTTTTCCATGGAATCTTATAATGGACCATTTGGTCAAACCCTACTAATAATATTAGACCACACCATACCTTTTAGATCCTGCAATTACAGATTTTATTCTACCAGATCATTTTAAAGGTAAAGAGGCTCTTGTAAATATTGGTTGTTCATAATCCCTTGGGGACTAGAGAGACAACACCCTTTAGGATATTGGGTTATCATTCATATTTTCTAATAAATTGATGATTTGTTTTTTTGTCTCTTTATATACATTTTTGGTTTTTGGGACATTCTCATTAAGGTGTTTTGAGCACACTGATATGTATATTTATCTTTAGTTGTGTTCATGGAAAATTCATTACTACTTTTATATTGCATGAGGTCATGTCCATGTTACCAACCCATGGAAATTTGAAACATCCTATAGGCTATGTTGGTGTCAACTTTTGTATCCGTGCACTAGGGTATCTAGGATGGTTCATGAAAATATAGTATTAGAGGGACGATAAACATAATTATTTCTAATAAATATGCATTTGATAAATCCTTTTGGGACGTAAGAGGTTGTAGTTATTGATTTTCTAGAAAACCCTCATTGTAATTATCCTTACGTAACCATGGACGGATTGGGAAAGGAATCTTGAGGAATAGTTGTAGTATATTCCCATATTTATATTTGGATAGGCAAAAAACATATTATTCTCTTATAAGATTGGATTAAGATAACTTGTGTCTCTTATTTTATTATTAAACTAAGTGATCTTGTAATGTCTTCAATGCTGTTCTTTGATTTTGTGTTGCCCCATGCATCATAGAATAAGTCTGAATAGGATCCTGGATGAAGATACTGATGAACCACAATATGAAAATCCTATTTTTAACTAGAATATAGTTTAGGTTTTAGTGATTTATCTCCATGATATAGGGTATGAACATGTACACAAAACCACCCATGCTCTAATTGTGTAACAACAAAGGTATGAATCCTAGAATCATGCAGAGTATTTTCTTCATTAAAAAATATCTTCTTTCCTTTGGTATAATGATCTATAGTGGTTGAGTAATGGTTTTGAATGATATATTATCTCTTTAAAATTATTGAAACTGCAAAAGTAATTAATGTAAAGTGTGATTCATTTTTGATTTAGTAAGACTATATGAGATTGTTCAATTCCAGGGTTACATTGAAGAGGAAAGGGGGTTTATAGGGGAAGAAAATCAAAAGCCTTTAAACCAACTAGATATATCTAGATTATATGGACCTGGCTAAATAAATAGATTTTGTCTAACTCAATCTACCCAGTAGGACCGTAATGGAATATGTGCACCGATTCCCCAATTTTGTACAATTTTCACCAGATATTTTATTGAATAATATTACCATGAATTTATGGCTTGAGATGGTAAATTTTTCATATATTCATTCTCAAGTATTCATAATGGATCTATATTCTTATGAAGAAGTTCAATATGAGGTTCTGATGGTCAAACATAATTAGGCTAGTTGTTACAGTTGAAGGGCATTCATTTTTCTCCCATTTAATGGTTTTGAGTTCCCTTGAAAGGAAAAAGAATCATGATGAGTCTCATGTTTGATCTTGATATTAGGGTTCTTGTACAAATACTTGAGTGAATATAATTATCTTTTTGACCTGCTTCCAGTGTGTAAAGTGTGGGCATTCGAAATGGGTTTGAACTAAGGCACGATATATAAGTGGTTAATATGGTCATTCACGACACTTGTATATTTTATATTATATTAATTCCAATCCACATAGTGGCATGTGATCATCAGAAAAAAATGTACTATGGTGAAATAATAGGTTTCATTGTCAATGGGGTTCTATCTAGAGATAACCAAAACGAGTCTTTTTTATGCAGCAGAAGAGTCTAGAGAGGAAGTAGATATGGGTCCAAAGACTATGAGATTTATCATCAATATAGCTTCATCTTTAGTAAATTCATTATTTAATATTGGTTCATCTTATTCATTAATTTCAACTAATATTGTGAATCTACTAAATCTTTGTGTGGGTATTTCATCTTATTTGATTTATATTTCTACACCCACGAAATATAGAGAGATAATGTTTTTCATTGTTCAAATTGTGTTTATAATTATTAGATTTCAAGATTACCTAGGATTTTATAGTCATCAACATGAATCCTTTTGATGTTATCCTCAAGATGAATTGTATTATTGTTAATACATTTTGAATTAATTGTTATCTTGAATTGGTCTCCATTATAGAGCCTGAT
This sequence comes from Viscum album, assembly GCA_963277665.1. Taxonomy (NCBI): domain Eukaryota; kingdom Viridiplantae; phylum Streptophyta; class Magnoliopsida; order Santalales; family Viscaceae; genus Viscum; species Viscum album. The sequence goes on from OY728125.1 coordinate 1,717,715,252, forward strand.
ATGGTGTGCCACAAACTTCATAAAGAATGGGAACTGAGGTATTGTAGAGATGAACCTTTTTATCATGTGGTGGGGAAAGTGATATCTTTGTTTTCATTTAATCTATATCCAAAATCCATGAGTGGTGATCTCCCTCTATATGACAATGAGTTTTGAGATTTTCTCCTCAATCTATTCTTGATTTAAACCGGTAAGGGAGGTAATGTTTTATATTGATTTATTCCATGGTATTAAACTAGTATTTATTCCAAATAACTATATGAAATAAGAATAAATGAAAATGTTTATGTCATGTTTTAATGATATTATAATGAATGGATTTTTATACCTGATTGTGCAACATTGGGAGGATCTTGTTATCTTTACTAAGAAAGATGATGGAGAACTATACCCATGTTTTAATTATCAGAAGCTCAACCAAGTCATAGAGAGGAGTATGAAACTGTTTTTAAAGAGTGATAATCTTTTTTACTATTTTCAAAAGGTGAAGTGTTTTTTGAAGATTCATGTTCGATCTACTTATCCCCATTTAAGAATAAAATAATATGAAATTCATATTAATTCCCTACAATGCAGGTATGTCCAATAGGAGTACCATGTCATGAATTTTGGCCTATACAATTCTATAGTAGTCTATATGGATTTCATCAATATGATTTTTACAATAGTATATTGACACATATGTTGTGATATTTTAGGATGAAATATGGTTTTACTCCATGTTAGGGTAGGATCATGTTTGTAATTTGAGAGTAGTTTTGGAATTGATTAGAAATCAATGAATTTATTCCAAGAAATCCAAATATAGTTTTTGATTTTGGGAAGTGAATAAAAAGGGATATATGGTCTCAGAACATGGTGTTTTATTTGATCCTGAGAAGGATTTTTTTTATGAAATGGTATAAAGGAAGTAATTTTTTCAATATTTGGTGATTTATGGTATTAGTTGGATATTATCTTTGGTTAATTTATTTTTCAAATATGGATTCTCTAATGACCTCTCTAAGTTGAAATGAAGGAATGATTTATTATGTCGAGAAATTTTATTGGCCCCACAAATTTATTAGAAAAACGACACAACAGACAAGGGAGGGGCAGGGTCAATCAACCCACACCCAAAAACCCTGGACACCCACACAAAACCCAAAATTCTCCAAAAAACCCAAAAGACACAAAAGAACAGACAAAGAAGAAAAAAATCATCTCCACCATAGTTTTTTGGTGTATTACAAGAATTAATTTGATTTCTACATCCCCTAAACCCAAGGGAAATGTAATTTAATTTTGAATTTTTTATGGAAAAGTTTCTCAACCTAGGACATGAAAGAATTATCAAAATAGTGGAACATGATGGTTATTTTTCACTGTTTCATATTGGAGTTTTGGAAATAGGGGTGGAGGTTTTCTTGAATGTTTTTAGTTGATCTCCACTTTTATCAAGATGATTATTCAGGAAAATAATCACGAGGATAAATTTTGTGGCCTTAGAAAACCACTTTTTCTTTAAGAGACAGCTTCAAAATGGGAATTCTCAATGGATGGTATCCTATTATTTTAAACTCAGTATATTTTACCATTGATTATATAGAATTCTATGATGGTGTATTTCGATATTTTTCAGTGGGTAGTGTACCTAGGAACTAAAAGTATTTTCATGACATGTGATGATGATTCCAGTGGCTATGTATGAGGTGATACAACACTAATTTTGTTTCACTAAAATAATCTCCAACAGTTCTAGGAAAGGTATCAGAGACCTTTAGGTTTTCATCCGCCACTTCAATGCTGACTTGGATGTGGGATGTTATTTCCAAGGACCTTGTGGTTGGGTTCCCACATATTGATTGAATTAATTATTCGATATGGGTTATGATTGATAATTTAACTTAACTATATTTCTATATAAAAAATCTTGATTTAACCAAAGTTGGGGAGATATGTATTCTTTAGATGTTATATATTTTTCATTTATAAAGACATCCATGTACTATAGTCTATGATAGCGATATATGGCGTACATAATTCTTTTGGATATACCTATAGGTGGAACTAGGATCTTATGTTCACTTGAGTATGAAATACCATTTTTAAATGGATATCCAGAAAAATAGGGATGTAAATATTCTTGAGGATATTCATTATACATGCATCCTCGATTATGGTGGAGTTTGGGATGACTATTGGGGACTGATTGAATTTTTTTATAACAATAGTTACTTGACTATGGTCAGAATGGATATTTTTTAGGCCTCGTATGACCAACTATATAAATCTATGATATGTTGGTAAATGATTGGTTAAATATATTTTGTTGGACCCCACATGTTTCTAGAGAAGACCAAAATATTCATTTTATTTTTTATAGGATGTTGAAAACACATAGCCAACATAAATATTATACTGATCATCAGCAATGAGCATTGGATTTTTATTTGGGTGACCATTTGTTCTTAATAGTTTTACTTCATTTGGTTTGTCGGTGTATTTGGAGGCAAGGGATTATTTATCCTAGATTTTCCAGACCCTTTTATGTTTTCTAATAGGTTAAAAATGTGTCACAAAATTTACCAATTCTACCAAATTTTACATAGATTCACATTTATTTTAATTTTTTCAACTATAAATATTTTATTTTGATCCATCTCAAGTTTTTAGTATTGGTGATCTTGTTATTAAATATGATTTATCCATAAGGGAGAATCTAGTCAGGATAGTGGATTCAAAGACTATGTTACTTCATGGTAGGATGATACATTTGTATTGAATGATATGGAACAATGGTTATGATTTTTATGATATGTGGGAGCTTGAGCCATTTATGAGAGATTAATGGACTCAACTTTTTTATATGGAAGCTTCATGATATGATTTCTTTAGAAAGGTAATTTTTATATTGGAAAGGTTGTAATGACCTGTTACCATTCTCTTAGGTATATCTAAAAACATGATCTATTCTTTTCTTTTACAGTGGCTGAATAATGCTGAGAAAAACTTGGGAAGATACCAATAATGGTGACTACATTTTTTTTGGAATATGGATCATAAAATAAAATAATTGTTTGTAAATATTCTAGGGATTTACATGATGGGTAACATGGTTACACCATATATATTAATTTCCAGGAATATTCCATGAAATTAGTACGAAATGTGAGAGGTTATATTCCATGTATAATTTATATTCCATGTATTTTTTAAAGCTCTGGTACGGTTTACACGTCATGTAAGTATAAAAAATTCGGTATTTAGTAAAATTATATGGGGTTTTAGGCATAATTGGTGCTGAATAATTATAGGATGTGTTGTGGCATCACATGCCGTGTAGAATACAAAGTCTCATTATTAATTAGGTTTTTATATTAAAATTTTTACATCATTACTCTATGTATTCTTTATCTAAACTTAGAGGCTCTTCTAAGTATATTTTATAGATTTAAAATCCCTCCATATCATCCATTCAGTGATTGACCCTCATGATGGTTGTGGTGTATTTCTCCATGTAAGTGTTCTTTCATCTCATCCATATCTCTCTATTTTTTCCCATAGAGTTTAATATATTTATTTTGATTTATGTATCTAATCTCTATGTTGTTAAATCAAAATTTTATATTGGGTTCCTTGTTCTTTTTCACCTTCATTCTTCATTGGAAAGTCCCATTGTATATGTTTTTCTCCACAAAAGTGTGATTTTTTCTATTTAAGATTGTCCAACTGAATAAAAATTCAATATTTTTTATATTAATTGTAATTTAATTAAAAAAACTCAATTTAATGTGAATTTAAATTAAAATTGAAATTGTCTATATTTTGGGAAAACCCCAAATTCAAATGGATTTGGAAATTCGGTTGAATTTGCAAATTGATGAATCTATGAATTTATTTTTAGAAAAAATTACTAAAATTCAAACCATCAAAACCTATTATTGGGTTTGGTTTTAAATGTCATGAAGTGATGAAAAACAAATTTTTTTGGTATTGAAATGAATCTGGCATATTAAAGATGAAAATTGTGTAATTTTATTTTAATATTATTTGGAATTATTTTTCCACTATTGATTGATTGATTGTGTTCATTGATGAAGGGGTAATTAGTTTGTCTTTTTTGGGAAAGTCATGATTTGTTTTTTATTCAATATCGATGGATTGAAGATGAAAACTATAAAAAAATATTATTGAATAACTTATCCCCAGTGGGATTTTGGTGAGTCCTGTTCAGTGTGATCCTAAGGGATGTGTATACACATTTTTCATATAACCAATAGTATGATATGTGTAAGGATCCCATAACAAGAAACTATTCTATCCAAGGTAAGGTAACCATGGTTCTTGTTGTATTTGTTTTAATATATATATGATTTATATAGGACTAATTTACACATTATTATTTATTATTATAAATTGTTTTATAAAATGTTTTTATTTTATCCATGTTGAAATGATTTTCCATAAAATTAAAATGAAATTTCATTTATATTGAGTATTTAAATGTAAAAACTTTCCTATTTTCACTAAAATTGAATGATTTATTTCGTTAATTACTATAGAATATTAGTATGGAAAAATTTTAGAGACCCTACATTATTTTTTTATCTCACAACCTAGATTTTTCATTTTTTGTATTGATGATTTTATTCTCCCATGTCTGAGTAAAGGGAATGTTCCTCTTGGTAGAGATTTATGTTCGGGATTCTTTAGGGATTGGTTTGATGTGTCATGTTGGATATTAGGTTATCTTGTCTATTTTCTAGTATATTTATGGCACAAATTTTTTGGTTTTTGATGTACCTTGTTGGTTTTTTGTAATTTATCTATGAGGGGTTTTGAGCATTCTCCCATGTGTCTATTCCATTCGATGTATTTATGGAAAATTTGTTCCCAAATTTATATTGAATAATTTCATGATATAGTTTCCAACCCATTATGACTAAGAATTTCCTTTGAGATTCGCTAGTTATCCCTCATATATTAGGGTGCTAAGGTTTCTGGGCTAGTTGATGGAAAATATTCTTTCCTTTCATGAAAAAAATGAAGATGAATCCATTGAGAAGTTTTTATTCCAATATATGTAAAATAATAACATTGTGTAATTTATAATTCTATCAAATTTTTAGATAAATAATTTAAATTTTCAACCACACTCTTGGAGGAGGAAAATAAATTTCATTATTGTGATGATGTGGTAAAAAATCAAGTTTTTATTTTATGGATATCTTGTGAAATGAAAATTACGATCAATGGAGAATCATGCAAGTTGTTTAATATTCAATGGTAAAATATATGACCTTTGAAAAAAATTAATATAAAATAGAATAATTTCCCCTGAATCACCACTCAATGAAATTGGTAATAAATATGGAGTAAAAAGGTGATATGATAAAAAATATTTCGCAATATATTCTGATGAAAATGGTTATTGAGAAATAATTTATGGTTAAAATCATATCTCTCAAAACTCAACATGAAAAAAGGGTACAATCTGGATTGGATGGTGCATAAAATATACATGAAATGGTTTCCAGGATAACATAATAATATATTAAAAGAAGATACCCTAGGGAGAAGATAAATACATCTAGAGAGAAAATAATGATCATTCCAAAACATGTCTCAACATGTGTAGATAAAATAGAAATGAAAATATTACATCAAGAAGTATGGTCTTGTCATATGTATAATTTGAAAATGTGGTCCCACAAAATATGAAATCAACCTAGTGTTTTTGTTGCAAAATATTTTGGGACATCATGAGTATATGATTCAAATCCAACAATCCCAATGTTGTAGTAAGAACTCCTTCAGTTCTAAAATCTAACTTAATGAGAACCCAAATGATATAAGAATTCTTTTTCTAAAGTTTTATTTGTTAAAATATCTGTCATAAGGTAAATAATTTCACATGTAGGAATTCATATAATGATAAATAACAAATTTAGAGACACTCAACTCCTATGATATTCAATAAGATTTTAGATCCTAGTTAATAGATTATGATGTTGGAAAAGAGTTTGAAGCCTTTGTGGAATCTAAATGAGAAAAAACAAAAGTATGCATCAAGAACTAAAACATGAGAACTCCCATAATTACCATTTGTTGAAAAGAATTTTATTTTTAAAGAGTTTATTACATCTATGAAGAAGTTGGAATGAAATATTTAAATAAAATAAGAAGCACATGGGAAATAATTATTTACCCAAACTATGATTTATTTCAACAATAATGAATGAACATCCAACAATTATCATAGAAATAATAAGAAATAAAGGATGAGTGAAACTCTTATTTGTAATGTTTCTACTATATAAATAACATGGTTCTCCTTATTACCCCTAATTTTATGTGTTATGTGAAAATATGTAGTTCATTAAAGGGGATGTACTGATCATAATGTAGATCAATAATTACAATTAAGAAAAAGATAAGTGAAACATGTTAGGGGTCATTTTTATATGGATTTAGGAATTCCAAGCACATTCTCATCCCTTTTTCCTTAACTATATTCATTATGGGGGAGTGCATGGTTTATGTAAAATGAAACAAAAGTATATATTTTTAGTTACAAATGAAACATGTAATGTGTTTTTTAATTTGTACAGGATTTTCCATTTCATTGTGGAATTTGGTTTATAAGAACTCTGTAATTGAGTATTAAGACATTATAAGCTTAATATAACATGTCATTATATACTATGAATATATTAGACAAACATGGTAATTTCACTATTTTTTAAAGCATTATAGCCCAATTAGGCTTAGAGTGTATTAGATAAAAACACTTCCCTATATGTCATGGGATATCATTAATTAATTCTAAAATATGATAAGATTTGTTTAAGTTGAAAGATAAGATAAGATGACACTTCAATTTTCCTTTTAATTTTATTTTCAGTAAGGGGGAGAAAAATTTTAGTATCCACATATTCACTATTATATGAAAATATTTTAAAAACAGAAGACAAAAGGGGGATTATTGTGCCCAAATGTTTCATTTATTGTGCGGGAGTCATTATGTGAGGAAAGATGAAGTGGTGATTTCTATAGAGTTATTGTGGATACATTTTATGGAATTGGAGGTCATGCTTGAAAAAATTTCATTGTAATTTTTTTGGATTGTTTTAATAATATTAAATTATCAAATACTTCTTCTATGTATTTTTAATATGTGTTTCATCATGTGAATTCCATGAAGAACTAAATTGCATGAATAATACTTGAAGATTTGAGAAGATGTTTCCATGAAAAGAGGATAAAATAAATGCATGAGGATTCTAAATTGATTGAATCCACTAAAAAATTGATGTTTATATATATTTTCCATGAATAATAAGTGAGGAATAAGAAGGGATGTGATGTTGGATTGAAATTTTTATTTAGTATGAATTACATATGATACATCAATTTCTTCCAAGTTATGTTGGTAGTGTTCCTAGAACAGGGCCAACCAATAACCCTATTGTATACTATTTGAGAGACGGTTTTTATAGGACCTAAATGTCCCCATTCCAAAGGGTACCAACCTAGGAATGTCTATAGGTGAATGTGGAGCATCACTGTGTATAAGGAATGTAGATCATGAATGTATGGGATTAGCGGTGAGGTCACCATGTTGGAGGCAAGGCTGTAGGACCCATACATGGAAGCACTAGAGTGTGTTGGTGATTTCTATCCACATTAGGTTGTTGTTGAGTAATAAAACCTGGCCCCCACATATAGAGGCTTTATTGGGAAAAATTGTGTGTGGAAATTATTCATGATCTATAAAAAGAATGCCTATAATATGGGTCGTCTTCTCTCTTTGATTTAGACCATCTGATTGAGCCAATGATCATCATCCTCCCCACCCACCTTCAAATTATATCCAACATATGATTATTCCATTATTTTTTATCCATCATGATCAGGTATAACCACCACTGAAATCCTCATATCAATATTAAAGATCATGTCAATGTGATGTGGAAAATTGGATCAATATAAAACCATTCATGTAATATTTTTTCTTTCATGAATGTAAACAATAAGAATAAGTACATTTTGTCAAACTACAATCAATATTGTTGGAGGCTACTCTGGATTCATCTATTAATGTATATTAATATAGAGAGTGGATAAGAAATTTATCCTCATCATATGGACATATTTAAATCACTAAAAGGGATAAATTCTAAGGATATTTAATTATCGGTGGATATTTGAGAGGAATAGAATCCTTCAGTGATATTAAAAATATATTAATAAATAGTGGTCCTATAATTTTGAGAATTTATGTTGGGTAATATGGCGAGCTAAAAGATTTACGTTCAATGCACTGAAACCATTATGTATTCCTCATGCATGTATGAATATTGGAAGCCATGTCATGAATTCTTATGTTTGAAGAAGTTGATACACAAGACTTCAGATTTTAGTATTGAGACACTACATTAATATATAGTAATAAGGTTCAAGGGCATAATGCATGTGTCACGGGTACTGATCCATGTGACTAAGAATAAAACATGAATCCTCCCTGAATTGCGTGTGAATTTTAATTAATAATGATTTTAATAGGAAGTTTTATACACATGATTTTAGTGTATTTAGAAGGATGAAAATATAACAACCTTTTAAGGGATATTAAAATGAGGGAAAATAATACTCAAAAAATAATAGGGTATTCAAGAACGATAAATGATTATTAACAACCTTAATTTGGTTATTTAATTTAAGAAATATAATACCAACATTAAGGTGTAAATTGTTAAAGGAAGCATATAATAAATGTTTTTATTTCATTAACATAGTCATATAGGGATTTAAATGGATAATATTAATCATGAAACTATCAATACTCATACACCATGTTGTTTTCTATTAAAATATGGTTATTCATGTGATGAAATATGTTAAAAAAATCCAAGTATATTTTTAGAATCCATGAATCCATTGTGAAAGAAGAATTTAGATAGTGAGTTGATGCTCAAAACATTGTGGAGAAGATAATTACATGTACACAAGAAATTGAATAATTCAATTTATATCATCAAAGATCATCAATAATTTTTGAGGAGCAATAAGATATAACAATTCATATATTTAAGATCTTGAATTGTGGTACAAAAGGAATTAATATCGATTGTTCTTGTTGAGGAGGAATATATGATAAGACTTTATTTGTGTTAATAGATCAACTGAACAATAAGTTAATATTTCGGGTTTCTATCCAGAAAACAGAGGTTAGTGATAGGGATGTATAACCAATCATAGAAGAAGTTCAGTTGTGATGTCTATCCAAAAATGAGAAGAGAGATATTTGTTTCAATTTTTGTATATGAAACTGAGTTGGATATCGACGTTTATTCACTTGTAGAGATAGTGATGAGAATTGATGTTGGGGTGACTAACCAACATACTTAAGAGCAAGCATTTCATTGCTGAATCATGTAAATCTTATGTGATGACCTCTCATATTTTATAACTACATACGGAGAGAGTTTGAGATAAAATGTTGAGAGGAACATGATCCTTAATAATTTCAATAGGATGCATTTAAAACTATAAATTTTCATAAAATAAGGGTACCACTATTTACCACCCACAATGAAACAGAATCCAACTTGGGGAACATAATTAATATTAATTACATGTTTATATAAACATTAGAAAAAATTGTACTTTTATGAAAGAGAAATGAACTTGAATTACAAATTAGGGTATATTCCGAGTTAATATAACACAAAAATAATTACTAAACATATAAAAATAATGAAAAGTATTACGCTATAATATTATAAATTTAGTTTTATTAGGATATTTTTGAAAAAAATGATTATTAATGATGGAGGAATGGGTAAAAATACAAAAGTCTAAAACATATAAAGGCTTCGTAATAGATATTGTGCTCTATATAGCACGAATGGACTTATGATATTATAAAATAGGAAAATTTAACAAACTAAAAGTGAAAACAATTTATTAATGGGATGAAAACTAATAAATAATTATAATAATTCCAAATTCTATTGTTGGGAAGCTAAGTTTAAAGGAGATATGTTCTCTGTGGAAACTGCTAAAAATAGTTAATTATTAATAAACAATAAATTATAGATTTTATGATGTGAGAAGGATATTTATAAAACGATAAGACCTCAATATTCATAATGATTTGGAAACATAAACAAGGGATGGGAGATCACTATTACCCATCTGTGATTTATTTAATGTAATGGTGTAAATTTTAATCAAAGAGATTATTTTGTTATAGGCTTGGAACAAAAGACTAACTACCATGAGGTAGGGGAGTGTGGCTTAATTCATTATGTGATGTAAAAAAAAGATATTCAAAAGATATTTGTATTATTTTATATTCCAAGAATTGATAATATTATATGAACTTTTATTATTTATTTATTGGGCCATGTAATATTAGTTCAAAATATAAATAATTTTTTTTATATTAGTAATATTTTAATATATTTTTAATTTACTTTCTCATATTACACAACACATTTTTGTGTTTTTATTTTATATATTTTACAAAAAAATATATACTATCCTTTATCATTTCATTACAAATGAAAATAATCTGAACATAAAATATATTAGTTTTAATGAATGTAAATATAAAAAAATCAATAAATTATTTAAAGATATTGAAAAAAAATCATTAAAAACCTGTTTATAAAAATTTTATTAGAAATGTATGGTCAAATGAATTATTCCATCTCGTGTTCTATATTATTTAAAAGAAAGAGTACCTTAGTATGAATGTGTCACAAAGAGATAGTATCCAATACCTAGTATTTAGAATTGTAGAAATTTAAATTTATAAAATTCATATCCAATTGATAAATATGGTTCTCATTAAGAAAACGTATTAAATATAGATACAAGTGTACTAAAAATTTGGTATATCATGTAAGATATTTTAAAATTATTTCCATTATGACTTCCATTATCTATCATACAGAATACCATATGGTGATTATCATGGTGTTAACAAGTGTCTAATCAATTCATTAGGAACACAAAATGCATAATTTAGGTGGTATTATAACTTACATTATTTTGATATTTTATATTGTTAATTTAATTTTTATTTTATAGTATTCAATTGAGTGAGGTTTTTCCATATTTTACAGGTTTAGTTGAAATTTAGTGTCTCTCTTAAAGGTTGGTAGAATTTTATAAATCTATTAAGAGATAACATATATCTCCAAGTAGCCAGAAAGGGATCACTAGGTAGCTTATGAGATATACAAGTGAGAGTCGGCCTAATAAAGTTGATTGTATAGTTAATGTAAAAACAATGGGGTTCGAGTAGAACACTATATAACCGGGTGGTATCAGTTGAGTACTTGGTCATCCCCTACATGATATTTTATTTATTTTAAGATTAAATTAATATTTGATTTAAAATATATACTTACCCTATTCTCCCCTATTTTCATTGATTGAAAATTAAGGAAAGTTATCTCACACCCTTCCTCCTCTCATATTTCACCCATAGATCCTCTAAATCATTTTTGATCATAGATCCGTATATTGTGTGTCCTCTAAAAATATTTCTAATATTTTTGATTCATCCATTCCTAATTTATCTGTTCATTTATCATTATATCCCTATAAATCCATTATTTTATTTTACTTTTACTATTTAAATTCACTTCAGACACTTAATTTTATATCAATAAATCCTAATGAATGAATTCACAGATAATAATATAATATATGTAGTCCCTTTCATTTTCTAAAAAACTTACTGGATTTTTTATTTAATAATGTGATAGAAATTTTTTGTAATATGGCGGGACAAACTAAATTTGATATTATAGAGTTTTTGTGTTCTTTAGAGAGAATGAGAGACTATATATAAACTATATTATTTTGGAACATGTGTTATCCCACAATTATAGTCGATACCATCTTGTAATTTGACTTTGGGATGTTGGATATAATTGAAACCACCCCTAGATGTGTACACGACCATTGGTTGAGAATTACTTTTTCATTTAAGGATTGAAAATGTGATTATAGATAAATTATTATGATGGATGATACATCGTTTGAAAGATACTATTATCAAAATAAATGTTGGTAACTAAAATGATTTTGATAAGAAGGTGGAATTGGGTTAGGGGAGATTACCAGTTAGGTGACTTCATTGATTTTTTTCATTCCTGATTAAAAAATTACCAAGGGTAAAAGTTGATGCTTATTTTATATTGAAAGATTAAGATAGATTTATGGGTTATTAAATTTGAATAATTTAATTTAATTTCCCCCTCATCATATATATGGTATCTTGTGAAAGGATATTTGATTTATCGATCAGACCACATATGATTTGTAGTATTTTAATAGATAAAATGTCCAAAGAGAGTGTCTTCATCCTTCATGTATTAATTGTGTGGCTTATGTGTAATGATAAAATAGGTATCATATGAAATAATAAATAATTTTTTTTAATTTAAATAAATTTTATTATAAAAATATAATCTCAATTTTTTAAAAAAACTATTCATTTTGCGTTGATTTTCGATGATGAGGCTGGAATTCTAAAATTGTAATATTCTTTAAGGACTTCCATATGGTTATTGTTATTCTCATGAATGTGTTATTGTATTTTTATAAAAATTAATCTTGAATGAATTTATTATTATATTTTTCATATATACACTTCACATGAAACAAATGTTTATTATCTATATAGAGATTATGAATTCTCTTAATGCATGTAATGAAGGATTCTATTATTTTGTTATGGGGGTGGTTAAGGAAGAAAAGTATTTTCTAGTTTTTTCTACAATGGGTTACCTTTGTAAAATTACATGGTTTACCCCTTACATTATATAGAGGTTCTGTTGGTAAATTTATAATTATTCATCAACAATTATATATATTGTCCTTAAAAAATAAATTGATTATACAATTTTTTTTATAAGATTATGGGTATGGGTAAAATAAGTAAGGCTAGTATCAGTTGTATCCTAGAACAAATGTGGGAATCATAGACAAATGGAATATCATTTATCAATTTTTAGAATTATCATATAAATTAATTTTTACTTTAATCTTCTTGGATTATTTTTTAATGAATTTCATAATTACCATGGATATAGATATAAAATAGACTATATTAATGAATCAATTGAATGTATCTTAGGGAGTTATTAACATCCAATAAATATATGTTCTTTTATTTAAATATAATTCCATATATGGAAATAATGTAAAGATATGAGCACTAGTATTGGATAATAGTTAAATAGGTTAACAGAAATAGGATAAAATACTAGGACTTTATAATTTATTTTTAATTATGTTTCTCTATATTCAATATTTATTTTTTTATAACTACACTTGTTGTGATGTAAAATTTATTTTCTAAAACATAGATGTATTAAATTCATAGCCTAGTATGTTATTTAATGGTGGATATTTCTGTGTCTTGGTTCATAATAATAGGTATTTCAATAATTCACTCAAAATATTTATTTTCCTAATGATTTATTTATTTATATATTTTTTCCTTCCATGATTCTGAGGGTATAGTCTCAAAACATGATATTATAAGTCTATTACAACTAGTAAAAATCTATTATTTAATAAGCAGGCTTACTTAAGGTATTAGACGATTTTGAGGGGTCTCGTTAATAGTTAGATCGATGAGAAAATTGAAAATATATATCATAGAATTTTTAATAATATTATTTGATTTACATATTTGGGAATTTAAAGGGGAAGATAGAATATATGAGACTTGGAATAGACTTAAGTAATGTTCCTAGCAAACACATATATAGTGAATGTTCAAGGATGTTTGGAATAGGATTTTAGATCATTGTTTTTATGAGACAAGTTCAATTTTTTGGTTTTTATTTATTCAAATTATTGTTTATTTTTAATATTTTTACCATGTTTTTATTTTTTTTCAAATTATAAAAAATCATAGTCAATTCATATTTTTATTATACATTAAAAGCTAAAATGAATGTTTTATCTGTATAATATAAAATTTAGAATATTTGGGTCTTAAAAATATCATAATTAGCCATAAAGACATTTTATATAGGCCATGGGTTTCAATAAAAGTTGACAGTCTAAAAATTTGAAGCCCATTCCTCAAAAAATTACTATTGTTTTCTGATTTTTTATTTTACACATCCTAGGGGTTCTTAAATTCATTTCAACCGATCAAAATTTATTTTCGCGGGTAGGCTTATATAATTTCATGGTGAATATACAAGTTGTAAACCTATTCAAATAATTAGGAGGGTTTCTAAGCCTCTTTCTCAAATTAAAAATTGGGATAGTCTCATTGATAATAGAGTGGATATCTCAATGCATGTCACATCTTACATTAAGCATCTATTTAATGGTACCCTATCCATCAAAGATCCTATGGATGGGGTGATCCCGAGAATGGTGAATTAAGAGGAAAAATCCAATCTCATTGATGTTCCCCTTGATCCAGAGATAAATCAGGTTGTCTTTAGCCTCAAGCCTAAGAGTGCACCTAGTCCTGCTGGCTTTGGTAACTTCTTCTTTCATACTTTTTGGGATCTTATTAGTGTGGATGTTTTCAGGTTAGTTATTCATTTTTTTATAGTTGGATATCTTCCTAGAGGTTTGAATGATCAATTTATTTCCCTTATCCTGAAGGATGAGAATTAAAATGACATTAATCTCTTCAGAATAGTTTCTCTGGTTAATACTATTTATAAATTTACTTGCAAAATTCTTGCCAATAGGCTCTCCTCCATTGCCTGAAAAATTGTCTCTCCAAATCAATTTGGCTTCATCAAGGGTAGATCAATACAAGACTGTCTTATCACTGCCTTTGAGTGTGTCAATATTCTTTATGAAATCCATCATAGGTGGTAATATTTATCCATAATTGGATATCAAGAAGTATTTTGACACAATGAACTGGGGTTTTATTTGCAAGATTGTTGTCATGTATGGGTTTGATGGGTTCTTCATCAATTAGGTCAATAAAATTCTATGTTCTGATCATATTTTAGTTCTCATAAATGGATCCCCTGAAGAATATTTTGAATGCTTGAGAGGTATAATATAGGGTGATCCCCTATCAGCCATCCTTTTTTCAATTGGTGAGGATTACCTTAGCAGGATTCTTTCTATCATGGGTAAAAATGATATGTTGAAGTCTATTCATGCTGTAAGTGGTATTATTACTCCCTCCCATATCTTATATGCTGATGACATTATCCTCTTTACCCAAGGGTATTAGGGTAACACCATGCATATAAAAAGATCTCTTTTTCAACATGAATTGGTTTCTGGGAAGGTGGTTAGCTAGAGAAAATCATTTTATTATTTTGGCTGGGTATTTTCTACTCTCAAGAAAAATGGTATCATTAGAGAATTGGGAATTCGTGAGGGACATCATCCCTTCATTTATTTTGGAGTTCCAATGTTTTTGGGGAAACCAATGGTCTGTCATTTTTCTAGTGTTGTTAGCATGATTAAAAGTCAACTCTCCACCTAGAAAGGAAAATTATTATTAATGGCTGGTCATGTTTTCTTGGTGAAATAAATTATCATCTCCAAAATTTTATATTATTTTATGGTGTATAAATGGACAATTTCTTTAATAAACAGTATTAATACTTCTATTATGAATTATATTTGGAGTGGAAACATATTGGAAAGAAAACTAGCAACGGTTCCATGGAATGCGGTCTGCAATCCTCATGATGAGGGTAGTTTGGGCATCCAAAATTTAGGGGGTTTCAATTACCCTTTACAGGACAGGTTTGTATGGAGACTTCTAAGAATGAAATCTACTACTACTAGTTTTCTTCGGGCTAGTTTCATTCACATGCTTAAAAAAAGAAACTTTAACTATGTTAACTCTTCAATGTAGATTTCTTTTATGAACATTTTTTTCAAAAATTGATGTTGACTCTTGATGGCTTGTTTCAAAGGAATCTTATCTTCCTTTATGGAAGTATAATTGGACTAGGAATTAATTGATTTATTTGGTCATGGATGAGGAGTCTAATCTGGATTATGAACATACAATCCAGGAACATCTTGGGTCCATGGATAATTTCTCAGCTCATATTACTTTGTTTGTGGATGATTATTGTTGTACTTCAATAGGTGATTTTTTTGGCTTGGGAACCTACTGTCAGGGGTATTCTCACCTCCAAAGGGTACTATAAACACTACAATGGAATATAAAACGATGTAAAATGGATTGGGAATCTACATAGGATGTTCTTATGGACTTCTCGCTCTATTATGGCAATGAGTTTGGCTTACAAAAAAACTCCAATGGATAATTTCTTGCAGGTATGTGGTATTTCACTTTGCTCCATCGGTGCTTTGTGCTTTTAGCATAGGGAAGATGTGGATCACCTATTCCTCGATTTTTCTACGGCTTCAGTTATATGGAGGGATGTTTAGGAAATTTTTGAGGTTCCGCTGCACCACTTCAACACTACAGAAGACCACATTAAGAGTTGGCGCTCTTTGAATCTGTCACCACAACTGTAGTTATTTTTTCTGGTTGCTACTACCATGGCTGTCCATTTAAACTGGTTGTCAAGAAACATGTTCAGAAATGAATTACGGAGCTTCTGGTTTGGTGCTATGCTTTCAGGGATTATTCCAGCGATCCATGTGGAAGAAACTCCGAAAGGTGTGTTTTCTGCAAATTCAATTCCTGACTTATCGATTCTTAGTCAGATTGAGATGAGAGGTAATTTTTGTCCCCCACATGGAAAAATGGAAGCCATATGGTAGTCCCCCTTTCATGGATGGATTAAAGTCAACTCTGATGGTGCTTCAAGGGGTAATCTAGGGCCCTCTAGCTTTGGTACTATATTTAGAGATCATCAGGGGAGTGTTCTTGGGTCTATCTATAGCTCATGTGGTATTGCCTATGCTCTTGAAGAAGAAATGTATTATGTCATCATAGTGGTGGATCATGCAGAGAGCTGGGGTTGGTACATGATTTGGATTGAATGTGATTCAATGGTTATAGTCTCAGCCATTCGTACTGGGGCTTTGCATCTCCCCTGGAAGCTCACCAATCGTTGGACAAAATTTCTGGACTCTTTCTACTCAAAGGAATACTTATCCACACATGTTTATATAGAGGCAAATGCATTGGAGGATGGTCTTGCTAAAATGGATTAAAGGGAATGGCTTTTATTGGGAGGATAATGTCTCCGATGATCTTTTTCACTTCTTTAGGAGTGATTTTTGTAATTCTTCTACCTTTAGATTTGTGTAAATTTTTTTATTTTGAAAATATAGGGATCTTTAATTTTTTGGAAGTATCTTTGTTTTCCAAAAAAAATAAGACAAATAAAATATAAAATAAATTGAATGATAGTTAAAATGTTGTATTTTAATTCATAATATTTGATTTGATCTAACGAATGCTGATTGATTAAAATTAGTTATTAGATGATAAATAATTAGATTTAATCGTATTTTGTTAAAATAATGTAATATTAAAAGGCATATATTTCATATAATGGTTTTTTATGTTTGATATATTTTAACCAATTTAATCACTTCTAAAGTATGATTTTAATAAAAGGTTTGAATTCTTAAAAAAAAATATTTACAAAAATTTAATTTTTAATTGACATGAAACATGTTAAAGTACAATGAAATTTAAAAAACAAATTTTATTATTAAAAAAATATACTATTATATTTTTCTAATAAAATATTAAATTAATATATATTATATTTTGACACGTAAAAGTAAATATTAATTTTTTAATCAATCTTTTATAAATTATACAGTAATGAATGTTTTTAATTTTGCTAAAAGGTTTATTTTTTAGGTTTATAGTTAAAAATACTTTTATTTTTAAATATTTTTTTATTTTAGGGAATAATAATTATATTTCCCCAAAATAAAAATATTTGAAATATTTTTATATAGAAAAATATTATTTATTGAGTAAAATAAATAATTTAAGAATGAAATATTGAATTTATAATCATATGCTTGTTATTTTAAATACTATGTTACATTTTATTCCAAGAAAAATAATTATTTCCCCATTTCAAATAATTATGTTCCCAAAAAATGATAGTTAGATTAAGAATTATTCAAAATCTATATAACCCACAATTGTTTTATCATTATTAAATTAATATATTTGGCATCAATCCTATATATATTATTTAGTGTAAGTATAAATTTTTATACCTAAAATATAATTTTATAAAAATTGTATGTATATTGTTATGTATACTAATACTGAAGTTAATTATTACCACCATTAAAAATTGATATCGATAAATACTATTCATATATTTATTTATAATTATAAAAATTAATAATATATCTAATTTAATTTTTCCCTATTGTAATAATCTAGCAGGGTTAAACATAGTCAATATAGTAAAGGATAAAATGAGTTTAAAGAGATAAATATAATAATAAAAACAAAATTTATCACAAAACCTTCTATATATATAGTTCTATCAATATTTTCATAACCTTCTATTATCTTTCCCCCACCATTTATCAAGTTTTTATCCATATTCCGTTTAAATTTCTTATATTTATTTTATGAAATTAAAATTTTCTAATGTATATGACCTTTCTATTATAAAAGGACTAATTCACCACCCAACTTATCATCACACTATATTAGTCATAGGATAAGGAATATCTAACAAAACACCTTTCCAGATATTTTATTGTCATTATAGAGGAAAATATATCATAAAAATTCCCACCAATGATATCACAATCAACTAATATATTATGTTTCCCTAATTAGTAAGGTGAAAAATACCCATTACTATCATTAATACCAATTTTATTCTAATACATCTTCCAAGTGTATTAAAATAATAAGAATATTTCCACATCAATATCAAAATTATAATAATATTTAATTATATTAATGGAATACTAATTATATTACTTCTTTTCATCTGTTATAGAAACTAGAAAAAATTACTCATATGATGGTCTATTCACCACCATGATGGATGATGTATTGAATTTATTTTATAATCCTTAAATTTATTATTAAATATTTTTAATTAATGAAAAATAAAATTTTTATGGCTTGATTATTATTTTGAAACATATTATACATAATTATATTAATGTTTTTAACAATAGATAACCACATTAATTTGACCTCCAAAAAACACGAATACCAATACATTATTCACAATTTGAATCTATTCTTGATAATATCAAAAAGATTGTATCTTGTCTAATAGGAATTATATAAAATAGGTAACATTAAAATAGTACTTTATAAAAAGAAACCTCAAATCATTATTGACCATGGTCAATATATATGATATTTTTTAAAACTAACTAAGAAAACCCATGCTATCAATGTGAGTAAAACTATACTATAACAGGATGGAGTATTCTATTAAATAGAATATAATAATGAATTATATTGGGAAAATGATACAGATAATCTATTTTAAATGTTATATTTTTTTATTTTAAAATTTAGACACACACACCCTGTGTGTCGGGACTTGAGGTAACAATTTTCTTCATAATACTCCAATACATTCAATTATTGTTATTTAACTTATTATAATATCCCCCATGACTCTAAAAAAATATATTGAAATTAACACAACTTTTTTTTATATTAATTTATGATGAATTGTTAGAATATATCTCTTTCTTCTGGATGCATAGCTCACACTCTTGGCCATATGTAAATGACTATTTCTTACACTATTGTATTAATTATTTTTTGTTTGTTATCAATATATTTCTCTCTCACTTTCACTTTATTTATTACTAAGATGTTATTTTTCATTCTATCTATTCAAATTTTACATTCATATTTTCAGGATATACATGTATTTATGGTTCCCTTTAGAGAGGTTCTTAAAGACAAACCCAATAAGAGTTACATGTCATGTAGAGACCAGAAGCTTGACGTACATGGACATTACATTACTTTTGCGGAATAATTAGTACATAAAAAAAACACACACACAAGGATCATAATAATTTAGTGTCTTTGGAAACTCAGAATATAATCTTCTAATCGTGGTGAAAGATCTTCAACATCTCCCATACGGATCTTAATTTTTTTACCTAAAACCTTTATTTATATCCTAGGGAAAATAAAACATAAAATGGTGAGCTCAAATTCTCAGTAAGGGTAAACAAAAGAAATATAAATCACATCATATTCATAAGAACATAACATTTTGGAAATATTAACCTGCAAAAGAGAGCATAATATCATAACACGGGATAAATCATAGTACTGAAATGAAATCCCAATAATAATAACTTAAAACATGAAACTTTGTGACATACACACATAATCATAGAGAATCATTTCTTATTAGTAAAGACACATTGCCAAGACTATCTTAGTAGACAAAGCCCATTTCTGAACCGAGTTCACTCCTCGTTTCAGTCCTGTTTCACTGAACTGGTATAACCTACCGGTCCAGAAATGTCTATCTCATGAGATATAAAATCTATACCTAATACATTGGAGGGAGATATAGGTCCCACCCATCTCATAATGATACCATTCTTATGTGTGCCACAAAATCACAAACCATACATCATAGCATAACCCATGTAATAAATATGGGAATCTTAAGCATCGTGACATCATAAAAAAATTCATATAAGATAAAGGAATTCATAAAAATAATTCCATCACAAAATAATAAAATAAATGTAATAATAGGGATAAAAACATAACCCTTTATTATCTTAGATGGAAAATAATTTTGATAAAACACTTGAACTCCATTCTTGAGGAAAATATCCTTTCTACTTCAAAAAAACTTTTCCTTTCTTAACATGTCGTACAATTCTAAACTAAATAAAGTTGATTAAAAATAAACTTGAAAACTTTTAAAGGAAGCTTATTGGAAATAATGTTTTAAAAATCCATTCATTCCGTATAAGTTAAAAAAAACATTCTTCGTACTTTTGTCGGAAAAGTCAAAAAGTACCTCGTACAAAAAATGACAAAAGATTCATTTAATATCCTTTAATAAAAACTCACCAAAGGGTAAAATTGGATTTAAACAATTGTAGGTGGATGGAAATAATATTACATATTGAGGAAACATGGATTTGGATGATAAAATACACCCCAGTAAATGCCAAAGTATAAACAATCTCGGATAAAAATGAGATTGTGATATTTCCCTTACCTTAGGTCCGATTTGCTTCGTATGTGTCCGAACTTCATGTATAATGATTTACATAATGTCATTGACTTATTCCAGAATCATACGCATTGTTATGATATCATATATGGTTCACTTATGGCTTTATATTACCTGTTCTTTTGTAAATTCCATGTTAAAGAGTGTTTTGGGTAAAATCGTTTCATTTGTCATCCGTGTTTTGACATGTAATTATTCATATGATTACTTAGAACATGATTACTTAATTCCAGAAAATAAAACATGATTTATATATAATATATAATAAGAATATATATATATATATAATAGATCAGTAAATGGAATGAAATACACCATTCATGGAGACAGTAGACCGTACGTACGCATGAACGCTGATTTCTTTTCCTTATTGAGTTGAATGGAATTAAGTTGATGATATACATATATATACACATAAATACAGAATCATTATTATGTCATATATTTCATTATTACTTATTATATATACTTTATAATCATTCATGAATGGTTAACGTGGAGAATGAATCTCATCGCGTCGTGGAGACGGTAGTCCGTACGTACGCACGAGCGATGATATCGTTCTCATGATCATGGAATTGTATTGGAGTGTATGTATACTATTTAATAATCAGTATCACTTTACAATAATCATATATAGTTATTATGGACACCATTATACCCATCCAATTATGGTGGTGGTGGAAAATAGATTACACCACGGCGTGGAGACGGTATTCCGTACATACGCACGTGCGGTGATTTCGTTTTCCATAGGATGGATAGATGGTGAAATAAGGTTGTTTCATAATTATAATAACATATCAGTATATAATTTATACTTATGTTATTACTTAATAATGAAACAACCTAAAAAGAAGAAGTGGAAGAAGAAATAAAGATGAAACAATCGGTAACAGACATTAACTCTTCTTTGAAGCGCCTCTTTGAGATCTCCTTTTAGGGCACTAAAATTGGTCTTTGAGGAAGACCAGAACCTCTAGGATGTTTCTAGGGAAGTGGAGAAGGGAATTTGTCAAGGTTGGCCGAGCTTGAAGGCTCAAAGTGGTGTGAGGAAGAGAGGGAGGAGGTGCCCTTTTATAAGGGAGGAGAGGGGCACCTTTGGAATAACTAAAACTATTATTTTATTATAAAGTCAAATTCGGTTTTAAATAACTACAAATTGATTCATTTCGAAGATAAGTTGGGGATCGGTCGAAATCCTTTCATCCAATAGAATTTAGACAATTTTAGGTTCCTATTTTAACCTTATCATTTAGATTTAATATTAAGTAAAATAATTTTACTTTTACCGTGTCTTCTTGTGTTCTTATACTATAAGGTTAATAAACTTACTATAAGAAGCAAAACGAACCCCAATTTGTTTATTATTAATATATATAACCTATATAAATCATTTGTCCGAACCTTAGATTTTTAGGAATAAAATAACAATTAATAATATAATATTTGTTTTAAAAACTATTTTATGTCAATTTTGACACTATTTTGTAATTGATTTTTGTGAAACTTATAACAGAATGATTAGTTCTAAAAAAGTTAATTAAATCAACAATAACATGTCATATTAACCTATAAAATTAATTTATTTCATAAAAATTCTGAAATTTCATTTATTTGGGTATTTATAACATCAATTATGTCAATATTTCATTAATAAGATAATTCCTGCATCATCCTTGTGTCATAAATAAATTAAATTATTTAATGTCTAAAAATTACAAATAAAATACTATTATGTAGTAAATCTTTTTATCTTTCTAATGACTATTTATAGTAGAATTTATTATATGTATAACCCTATATTAAAAATTATTTACTTATTAAACTTTGATTTTAACTATTTTAACCCTTCTTTAAATAAATTAATAATAAATGTCCTAATCTAATCCAAGTGGGCCTAAATGGTCATATTTTATTCCTAAGGTTGTTTTTGGTCGAATTACACTTATCCAATAGAATTAGGACATGTGTTAGGGTAATAATAATATTATTTTTACCCTTAATTACCCTATTTACTTTTAACCGTGGTAAAACAAAGTAAAAAGTTACTATTCACCAAAAATTATTTTCATCTCATTGAACCACATTTTACATACTGACATCAACCGTGTCTCTCGGATTTTTTAAATTCCACTCACAGAAGCGATGAAATTATGTTTTATGAAAAATTCATTTTTCTTAACTACCACTTAGTGGTTTCACTATTCATCAAAAAATGAAAGTTTCCAGAAAAATACCAAAAATTAGGCCTAAGCTATATTTGATATTATGAACTCAAAAATGATGTCTATTTTACCAAATTCAAAACATAACAGTTGTATTAATTAATTTAAAAATTAATTCCCGTCGTCAAAACAAATAGCGTGTTCTTAAGAGATAATAACTATCAAAAGATTGACACTTGTTTATGTCTGGTTTAAATGTGAAATTACATCCAATGACCAACATTGTATTTAATTGTAAAAATATATTTTAAATATATTTTAAAACCACTCAAATTAATAATTTATCACTATTAATTATTTCGATTGAAAAAGTTGTTTTTAATTACAATTTAGTAATTTTCACTATTCATCAAAAAATGAAAGTTATCTGAAAAGTACCAAAATTTCTCCCTAATATAATTTCGATATTACGAATCCAAAAATGAATTCCATTTTGAAAAATAAAATTTACAAAATTTCAAAAAGTGGTTATTACTATTCATAACGGCTAGTTTTAATAATATTTTAATAACATATCGTTGTTTAGTGAAACTTGGTATTGCGTACTACACACGCTATCGAGGAAGGTCACGATTGTGTGTAATGCAAGGAAAGTCAAAGATGAATGTTGTGCAAGCTCCTTTTGGTGTAGCGTACAACACAAGACATTAATGAAATTAAAAAGAATATTTTTCATAAAATATCGGGGTGTTACATTCTACCCCCCTTAAAATGAATTTCGCCATCGAAATTCGTCGGGGTTATAAATGGTTTACTATTTGAAAGTTTCTTTCATAGAAACCCACATCGTAAAAAGGAATACCAAAACCAATCTTTAAATACAAAAGTATGAAACGTAACGGTTACCCAAATAAACTAATCATTGGGTTTCCACATAGGTGAAAATATGGATATGGAAGAGAAATCTAACAATCATGTTCTGATGGAGAGTGGTAGAGAACATGGCTATGGAAAAGCCAACAATCACAAATCCATAAATTTGTGACGATCTAAGGTACCGTCTGATTCATCAGATATAAGAGCACTAGGACAACATTTTTGGTTTTCAAGATCATTTCCCTAAAGTTGATGAAAATGGAATTAGAAGAAATTCTTTCGTGATTTTGGTATAGTCTCACCTTTTTTCGTTCTTTGGACAATTTCCACTTCATCTCTTAAAGAAATGAAGCTGAATTTGTCATTCTTGATGTGTTAGCATATCATGTGATAGAATGATGGGTCATTCCATCTGTCTCAAACAAAAGGATAGAAACGTTATCAAAAAATACATAAGTCCATCTATAGTGAGATTAATCATATATGGTTCCTAAAATGGACTTATACTTCATATATCATACTGCTTAATATAATAAAACTAGTTTCTACTAAACAGGGACTTCCTGTAGGCTAGTGGTAGGCGATAAAGGCCAGTCGCACTTCGGTTGTGGGTTCGATTCCCACAGCCTTGTCCGACGCGATGGGTTGTCGCCCGTCCTGCAGGTTGTCCTTTTTCTAAAGCTATATTACTATAATATCCCATCAAAAATATCAAAAAAGTTTTATCCTTAAACAATACTAACTTATGTCCAACATAATCCATTCCAATCTTTAGGCTTATCTAAAATACTTCGGTCCAAGCTCATAGTATAAAGAAAATGATCACGTGAATGCCATCATTTATCCCCCATATATCACAAAATATATCTTGTTGGTCAAATTACAAACCTGTGAATACCTTAATCATGTATTCTCTTGAAGAATGAATACCCATTGAACCTTAGTGAAAACATGAATGCAGTTAAAAGTTAACTCTTTCCACATACAAAAATCCAAAAATTATATATACTCAAACCATGATATAACCTTCTCCGTATATCAGGCATGAGCTCATGAATACTATCAAACATTTAATTTTCTCCTTATCCCTTCATTATGCGCATATCATCTACATTCCAAAAATATTTCAATCACTTTTCATGGTTACCGATGCCATAAAATTACTGAAAACAACAATAGGCCAAAACATAAATATTCCAATATTCCACGATACTATATACAACATTATTCTGGAATCCCATTACATAAACACTTAATCATTCCAACACATCGTTGTCATATTCAACATCGCCAATGGTGATCGCATGTGACTTCCCTTTGTCCTTTTCCTTAAGTGGTTACTCACGTCGATCATCACTAACCCTTGGATAAGGGTATTTATTAGCATAATGCCCCATTTCCTTGCAATTGAAGCATTGAAGTGTTGTTTGTGCGTTCTCTGCAGTATTTTCTTTATTCACATCATTAGAAACCCTTTTTTCCATTACTTCGACACTCAGCTGCTCGATGACCTTCTTTTCCAGACCTAAAACATTTTCTAGTCCCTTTAATACAATCTCCCCTATGCTTCTTTCCACACTTTGAGCATAAGGAAACATTCATATTCTTTTCACCATTATTCTGAGATTTCTCCTTGAACTCCATCTTTCGTTTCTTGTCAAAACTATGAGATGGATAAGTAACACCAACATCCATTTCTACCTTTATAGCACAACGCACAATTTCTTCATAGCTACTGAAGTCTCTTATAGCTAATGCCCTTCGAAGATTTGGTTTTAAGCCACTGAAGAATCGATCAACTTTTCTTTCAGGTTGGATGATAAATCCAGATGCATACCTTGCAAGCCTTGTAAAATTTGCTTCGTATATACCAACAAATTCATCATCCTTTTACTTTAGTTCAAGAAACTCCTTCTCCATCTTTGTTCGAAGAATACGAGGGCAGTACTTATTAAAAAATAAGCTCTTGAACTCGTCCCATTCCATGGACTCAATTTCATCTCTTTGCCTCGTATTCTTGATAAGATTCCACCATTGATCAGCTTCACCTTCCAAATGATATACTGCTATGATGACTTTATCCTGTTCAGAAAATTGATGAACTGAAAATACCTTTTCAGTAGTACTGATCCATTGTTCAGTAACAAGTGGATTAGAAGACCCCTTGAAAGAAGGTGGATGTTTCCTCATGAAGGACTCAATAGAATATTGTTCCCTTCTCTCCTCATTTGGAAGTCCAGAATGATTCATAGCTTGTGTAAGTATAGCAATAAGATTTTTCACCGCATCTCCCATAACATTTGTTTGTTCAAGAGGACAATCGCTGCATTGTCCATTGCATTGATCAACACAGTTCCTTCAGGTTCCAGCCATCGTCTAAAACCCAAAAAGAATAGTGTGAGGGGAAAAAATCATGCTAGGGAAAACAACATAATAAAGGGGGAGTATCCTCAATATCTAACATCTTAGGTTAAATTCTATGATCGTTACCGTAGTTCTAGGACTGTATCCTATACGTATACTTATCCTTATGGACATCCCTAGACATACCTTAGAAATATCTCTAGGGATCTCACTAACGTTTTCGCATCCTAGTTTCCAAAGGTTGACTAAACCTTTCCTCTGATACTAACTGTAGAGACCCGAAGCTTGACGTACATGGACATTACATTACTTTTGCGGAATACTTAGTACATAACAAAAACACACACTCAAGGATCATAATAGTTTAGTGTCTTTGGAAACTCGGAATATAATATTCTAATCGTGGTGAAAGATCTTCAACATCTCCCATAAGGATCTTCCTTTTTTTTACCTAAAACCTTTCTTTATATCCTGGGGAAAGGGAAACATAAAAGGGTGAGCTCAAATGCTCAGTAAGGGTAAACAAAAGAAATATCAGTCACATCATATTCATAAGAACATAACATTTTGGAAATCTTAACCTGCAAAAGAGAGCATAATTTCATAACATGGGATAAATCATAGTAGTGAAATGAAATCCAAATAATCATAACTTAAAACATGAAACTTTGTGGCATACACACATAATCATAGAGAATCATTTCTTATTAGTCAAGACTCATTGCCAAAACTATCTTAGTGGACAAAGTCCATTTCTGAACAGAGTTCACTCCTCGTTTCAGTCCTGTTTCACTGAACCGGTATAACCTACCATTCCAGACATGTCTATCTCATGAGATATAAAATCTTTACCCAATTCATTGGAGGGAGATATAGGTCCCACCCATATCATAATGATATCATTCTTATGTGTGCCACAAAATCATAAACCATACATCATAGCATAACCCATGTAATAAAAATGGGAATCTTAAGCATCGTGACATCATAAAACAATTCATATAAGATAAAGGAATTCATAAAAATAATTCCATCACAACATAATAAAATAAATGTAATAATAGGGATAAAAACATAACCCTTTATTATCTTAGATGGAAAATAATTTTGATAAAACACTTGAACTCCATTCTTGAAGAAAATATCCTTTCTAATTCAAAAACACTTTTCCTTTCTTAACATGTCGTACAATTCTAAATTAAAAGAAGTTGATTAAAAATAAACTTGAAAACTTTTAAAGGAAGCTTCTTGGAAATAATGTTTTAAAAATCCATTCATGCCGTATAAGTTAAAAAAAACATTCTTCGTACTTTTGTCGGAAAAGTCAAAAAGTACCTCGTATGAAAAACGACAAAAGATTCCTTTCATATCCTTTACTAAAAACTCACCGAAGGGTAAAATTGGATTTAAACAATTGTAGGTGGATGGAAATAATATTACATATTGAGGAAACATGGATTTGGATGATAAAATACACCCTAGTAAATGCCAAAGTATAAATAATCTTGGATAAAAATGAGATTGTGATATTTCCCTTACCTTAGGTCCGATTTGCTTCGTATGTGTCCGAACTCCTGTATAATGATTTACAAAATGTCATTTACTTATTCCAGAATCATACTCATTGTTATGATATCATATATGGTTCAATTATGGCTTTATATTACCTGTTCTTTTGTAAATTCCATGTTAAAGAGCGTTTTGGGTAAAATCGTTTCATTTGTCGTCCGTGTTTTGACATGTAATTATTTATATGATTAATTAGATCATGATTACTTAATTCCAGAATATAAAACATGATTTATATATAATATATATTCATAATATATATATATATATAATAGATCAGTAAATGGAAAGAAATACACCGTTCATGGAGACGGTAGACCGTACGTACGCATGAACGCTGTTTTCTTTTCCTTATTGAGTTGAATGGAATTAAGTAGATGATATACATATATATAAACATAAATACAGAATCATTATTATGTCATATATTTCATTATTACTTATTATATATACTTTATAATCATTCATGAATGGTTAACGTGGAGAATTAATCTCATCCCGTCGTGGAGATGGTAGTCCGTACGTACGCACGAGCGATGATATCGTTCTCATGATCATGGAATTGTATTGGAGTGTATGTATACTATTTTAGAATCAATATCACTTTACAATAATCATATATAGTTATTATGTACACCATTATACCCATCCAATTAAGGTGGTGGGGGAAAATAGATTACACCACGGCGTGGAGACGGTATTCCGTATGTACGCACGCGCGGTGATTTCGTTATCCGTAGGATGGATAGATGGTGAAATAAGGTTGTTTCATAATTATAATAACATATCAGTATATAAGTAATACTGATGTTATTACTTCATAATGAAACAACCTAATAAGAAGAAGTGGAAGAAGAAATAAAGATGAAAGAATCGGTAACAGACATTACCTCTTCTTTGAAGCGCCTCTTTGAGATCTCCTTTTAGGGCACTAAAATTGGTCTTTAAGGAAGTCCAGAACCTCTAGGATGTTTCTAGGGAAGTGGAGAAGGGAATTTTTCAGGGGTTGGCAGAGCTTGAAGGCTCAAAGTGGTGTGAGGAAGAGAGGGAGGAGGTGCCCTTTTATAAGGGAGGAGAGGGGCACCTTTGGAATAACTAAAACTATTATTTTATTATAAAGTCAAATTCGGTTTTAAATAGCTCCAAATTGATTCATTTCGAAGATAATGTGGGGATGGGTCGAAATCATCTCATCCAATAGAATTTAGACAAGTTTAAGTTCCTATTTTAACCTTATCATTTAGATTTAACATTAAGTAAAATAATTTTACTTTTACCGTGTCTTCTTGTGTTCTTATACTATAAGGTTAATAAACTTACTATAAGAAGCCAAAAGAACCCCAAGTTGTTTATTATTAATATATATAATAGTATATAAGTCATGTGGCCGAAATGTAGATTTTTAGGAATAAAATAACAATTAATAATATAATATTTGTTTTAAAAACTATTTTATGTCAATTTTGAAACTATTTTGTAATTGATTTTTGTGAAAATCATAACAGAATGACTAGTTCGA
Organism: Viscum album; assembly: GCA_963277665.1. NCBI lineage: Eukaryota > Viridiplantae > Streptophyta > Magnoliopsida > Santalales > Viscaceae > Viscum > Viscum album. Next base: position 1,717,744,915 of record OY728125.1, read on the forward strand.
ACAAAGTTAATTAAATCAATAATAACATGTCATAGTAACCTATAAAATTATTTTATTTCATAAAATGCTTGAAATTACATTTATTTGGGTATTTATAACATCATTTATGTCAATATTTCATTAACAAGATAATTACTGCATCATCCTTGTGTCATAAATTAATTAAATTATTTAAGGTCTAAAAATTACAAATAAAATACTATTATGTAGGAAATATTTTGAGATTTATAATTACTATTTATAGTCTAATTTATCTTCTGTATAACCCTATATTAAAAATTATTTACTTATTAAACATTGATTCTAACTATTTTAACCCATCTTTAAATAAATTAATAATAAATGTCCTAATCTAATCTAAGTGGGCCTAAATAGTCATCTTTTATTCATAAGGTTGTTTTTGGTATAATTACACTTTTCCAATAGAATTAGGACATGTGTTAGGGTAATAATAATATCATTTTTACCCTTAATTACCCTATTTACTTTTAACCATGGTAAAAAATAGTAAAGAGTTACTATTCACCAAAAATTATTTTCATCTCATTGAACCACATTTTACTTACTGACATCAACCGTGTCTCTCGGATTTTTGAAATTCCACTCACAGAAGCGGTGAAATTAAGTTTTATGAAAAATTCATTTTTCTTAACTACCACTTAGTGGTTTCACTATTCATCAAAAAATGAAAGCTTCCAGAAAAATACCAAAAATTAGGCCTAAGATATATTTGATATTATGAACTCAAAAATGATGTCTATTTTACCAAATTCAAAACATATCAGTTGCATTAATTAATTTAAAAATTAATTCCCGTTGTCAAAACAAATAGCGTGTTCTTAAGAGATAATAACTATCAAAAGATTGACACTTTTTTATGTCTGGTTTAAATGTGAAATTACATCCAATGACCAACATTGTATTAAATTGTAAAAATATATTATAAATATATTTTAAAACCACTCTAATTAATAATTTATCACTATTAATTATTTCGATTGAAAAAGTTGTTTTTAATTACAATTTAGTAATTTTCACTATTCATCAAAAAATGAAAGTTATCCGAAAAGTACCAAAAATTCTCCATAAGCTAATTTCGATATTACAAATCCAAAAATGAATTCCATTTTGAAAAATAAAATTTACAAAATTTCAAAAAGTGGTTATTACTATTCATAAAGGCTAGTTTTAATAATATTTTAATAGCATATCGTTGTTTAGTGAAACTTGGTATTGCGTATTACACACGCTATCGAGGAAGGTCACGATTGCGTGTAATGCAAAGAAAGTAAAAGATGCATGTTGTTCAAGCTCCTTTTGGTGTAGCATACAACACAAGACATTAATGAATTTAAAAAGAATATTTTTCATAAAATCTCAGGGTGTTACATGTCATGATGTTTATTACATTCATCTAGAAATTTATTTTTTTTCAAAAACTCATTATTTTAATATTACATTATTTGGGACTTTTATTGATAAAACAATTCATTAAAATACTATTTAAATTCTTGAAATCGAATTAAAATGTTACACATTTAATTATTTTTACGTAAACATCAACCATTGTTGAGAAAAGTCATTTCAAGATATCACTTATAATCTATTATTTATGTTTATGAAGATTGCACTTCTATGATATTAATTATATTCCATGATTATAATTAATCACATATTTTTTTATAATTTCTTTTTAATAAAATTATTTCCTTATAGAATAGTTTACTTTTCAATTTAATTAATTCTTTGAAAAAACTATGTACATGTTTTATTGAAACCTATTCAATTTTATTTCATCCTCTAAATTATTTTCATCTATATAAATCGAGTTTCACATTGATATATTTCTTGTGATAAATTACCATGCATACTATCTTCAAAAAATGGAGAGTATTTTAAAAAATCCATTGATTCAATTTCAACATAATGTGTGATGGAAATGAAATCATTATAAAATAAATGAAAAATCATTTCTTTTGTCATGAATAATTATGAAAAATTCATAAACACAAACATTCACCACATTCTTTTCTAATATTAATATCTTATATTTCATTATTTTAATGGAATAGTAGTCCTATAGAAACCATAAAATGATTTATGAATGGAAATATTTAGTAAATGATATTACTTAACCCCACAATATTTTATAATTTTTTTGAAGTATATTTAATTTACACCATCTGTTTTCATTACAAAGATAATTAAGTCATAATAAAACACAACATAATATTAGAATATTATTATTTAATATGATATTTATTTTAAAAAATTAGAATAGAGGGTATGAATTGGATTACTTAAATTTTGAATGTATATTGTTTCCAGAAGAATATAAAATTAGTTCTTTTTTGAACAAATAGATATAAATGAAAATAAAAACTATTTGAAAATAAAGGAAATATTGTTATAAAAAATATTTTATTAGATCAAACATGTTTTTCAACAAAAAATCCAAATATTATTTTTATATAATAAATTTAATGAAATTAATATATTATATATTCAATAAATTTTTTACCATTATTATTATGTGATTTCTATACTAGAGAAAAGAATAAATCTAAATTTATAGTTAAAAAAAATAGTTTTATAAAAATAATTTTGTCTAACTTAAGGAAGTTATTTAAAAAATAGAATTTACCAATTTTAGAAATTATTTCCAATAATATGAAACCAATTTTTATAATATAATTTCAAAATTATCTTGGTGTTAATTTTTTATACTTTTCTGAAAAGCTATTGTTCTCAATCAGTAGCTAAAAACACTATTTATGTTATAAATTTTCATTTATCTTAATGAATTTTATAATCTAATATAAAATTTAACAATGTTTTAAAATTAAAATTTCTTTAATAATATATTTATTAATCCAATTTCATTCATTAGAATCAATTTCCAAAATTAAATTTTTTATAAATACCTTGTAATGCTTAAAACAATTCCTTAAATTTTTTTCATCCTATTTTTAAAGAGCCAGAATATCCATTTAATTTTTTTAATATATGGAATTTTATGAGTCCCCAAAATCTGACGGCGTGTGATTCTGAGGCCAGGAGTGCCCGGAAAGATCCATCGACGTTTTGTTGATCTTAAGTTAACGTACATAAGTAGTTTTACTGAAAAAGTGGGATTACTCTAAAACTGTAACTCGGATTATAAATCTGAGGGCACCATTGTGCTCAGAATGGCAGTTTTACCCTAGGAACGACTTGATATTTGTCCGCGCAGGCCTCCTGTGAGAAAACCCCAAATGGCATAATCATATATAAAATAATTAAATAAATTATTTTATTTTTCAAATGATTATAACTCTCAAACGGTAACTTGAATTGAAAATCCGAGAAAACCGATAAAATTGTTATGGTATGCTTTATTTATATAGACACTAACTTTGGCTGGCATGAGACACCATAGAAAGTTAGCCTGTGGACGCAAATTAAATAATTAAGTGACAATTATTTTATTGTAAAATTCAAAAAATCTAAACGGTAACTCAGATTGAAAATCCAAGAGTACCGTTGGGTTTTTTGGGGGGTGTGTTTCACCTAGGTAGAACCTAACCTTGACCAGCACATGTCGAGGGTGTCTGATAATAAATTTTCCGAAGTTTTTTTCAGGTACGTTCAATAAATGCGCGAGCGACGTTTTATAACTTTTGAACCGGTACTCGGAATTGAAATATGATGGCCCCATTGAACTCGCAGCGCCGGTATTTTCTTGAGGAGACTTTCACCTCAATGGTAGTGGGTCGAGAATGAAAGATAGTTTTTGCTTTATCATGGAAAATAATAAAATAAAATGATGTCCCCTTTATTTTATTTTGAGCTTCCATGTGGATATTTCAGGTGGGGTCCATTAGAGAAAAACCTCCACATGGAATTTGGATGTGGGGACCACCACACCTTAACCTCACATTAGAGGTTATGGTGATGGGGACCACCCAAACCATAACATCTCATGAGAGGGTATGGTGGTGGGGACCACCCAGGTTTTTAAACCTTCTTGAAACCTCTCATTAATAGGGAGAAACCTCTCAAGTCCCTATTAAATGTGGGGGGAGCCTCTTGGTATCCTCCCAAAAATTATAGCCAACACACCTCTTAAATTGTGCCATCATAATTTAATTATCTTGCTCCTTTTAAAATTAAATAACCGCATCGTTGGAATTTTGGAAGGTTTCTAAAAAATGAACCGTTATAAATTCCAATGATCGTTACCTACCTACCTCCCTCTCTTATATATAGTAAGCTTGGGAGGAGGTTTTGGGATGGCTTCACCATGCGATGAAGTGCTGGTAAAGTGATGTGACGCCCAACACTTGGAGGATTATTCTTCCTCCACAAAGAACACATTCTTCCATCGAATAAAACCGGTGAGGAGCGACTTCAACTTGCTTCCTTGGAACCTACTCCGACATAGTACGTCTTCAACTACAATGAGCCGGTGCAAAAAACCGATGATCGAGGAAAATGCCGATGACAGAGACGTCTGTCTTTTCCCAATGATCCGTCTTCTTCCCTGCACCAACATCGAAAAACATTGAAAAAAGGTAGGGGATTATTTGCATGTTAATGATTTCCATGATTTTCTTTTGAGGATTGGAAAAGAAACATTGCGGAGGATTTAGAATTTGATGTTCACCGTTATCTTTTCTTGATGAACTGATTTATATCATCCTAAACATGGTGGGTGCGGGCCAAAATAACATGGAATGACTCCCTCCGCCGATCTCTTTGCGATGTTCTTCGGCATGGTGAAGAAACAACGAGGTGACAGAGGCGATAGGCAATGACCGAACTCCCGCAGACTCCGCATCCTGCGCCTCCCTCGTGAAACTTCGGCCGAACCGGCTCTCGGACACCGCCGACCTGCCGTGTTCCTACCGGCCACCCGGCCGCCCGCCGGCCTCCCAGCTGCTGGCCGCCACCAGCCTCCCATGTGCTCGCTGGCCCCCCCAGCTGCCCGCCGGCCTCCCAGCTCCCGACCACCGCTGGCCTCCCATGCACCCGCCGGTCTCCTGGCCGCCCGCTGACCTCCCGGGCCGAGGTTCCCGAGCCACACCCCTCGCAGAATTGCCCAAACGAACCTCGTCCATCCAGGCTGAGCCGTCGAGCCGCGCCCCACGCACGTCTGGCCAAGCCGACCTTCCTCCCCCCTCGCAGCGCCTCAGGGCTGAACCGCCTTTACACCGACGTACATCCAGTAAGTTCCCTCATGACCTGTCCGCGCCCTCATGCTACTCGCGACCTACTAGGATGGGCCCAGTGGGCTAGGTCAGACCCAATGGGTCAGGCCGGGTTGACCCAGACCGGGTCATTCCGACGAGGTCGGACCGGACCCGGGCCAACTTCGACCCATTTACGCTCTTTCGGCCCTATCTTTGGCCCCAAACGTCTGTTTGAAGAAACGTTAGTGAATCTAGAAATCATGAAGCATGAATGTCCCTTAGAGTATACCCCACTAGAGTTTAGGGTATAGTTGAGATATGGTTAGGTTGGATGGTGAACGAATCCAACCGGTCCCTCGGGACTAAAAGGACAATAACTCTCTGACCAGGTATTCGATTGATGTGCCATCTGTTGCATTGAGACCCCTATGACGATGTGTAACTTTGGGATTTTTCTTCGTGGGACTTCACAGAAGTTGATGATCGAAACTTGGCTTGAGGATTGGACCCTCCCGGAATCAAGTATGCTTGTGCGGAATCCCTGTGGCTGGATGATCTCTGACTACTGTTCCTGGATCCTATGTGGGTTCGACAGTTATGACTACTGTTCCTAGATCCTATGTGGGGTTGACAGTTCTCACTACTATTCCTAGATCCTATATGGGTTTGACAGCTCTGACAACTATTCCTTGATCCTGTGTGGGTTCGACAGTTTTGACTGCTGTTCTGGGATCCTATGTGGGTTTGACAGTTCTGACTGCAGTTCCTGGATCTTGTCTGGGTTAGACAGTTCTAATCGATGTTCCTGGATCCTGTGTAGATTCGATATCTCTGACTACTGTTCCTAGATCGTGTGTGGTTTTGACAGGTCCTACTACTTTTCCTAGATCATGTGTGGGTTCGACAGCTCTGACCACTGTTCCTGGATCTTATATGGGTTTGACAATTCTAACTACTGTTCTTGGATCCTATGTGGGTTCTAAAGCTCTTACTACTATTCCTAGATCCTGTGTGGGTTTTAAAGTTCTAGATACTGTTCCTGGATACTGTGTTGGTTCGACAACTCTAACTATTTTTCGTAGATCATGTGTGGGTTCGACAGTCCTGACTACTGTTCTTGGATCATGTGTGGGTTCGACAGTTCTGACTGCTCTTCTTGGATCCTATGTGGGTTCAAAATCTCTGACAAAAGTTCCCAGATCCTGTGTGGGTTCAATAGTTTAGACTGCTATTCCTATATCTTGTGTGGGTTCGACAGCTCTGAATACTATTTCTGGATCCTGTGTGGGTTCGACAGCTCTAAATTATATACCAGGATCCTACGTGGGTTTGACAGAATATATGATTTAGTGGCTACAACTAATCATTTGTAACTCTCTAAAAAGGTTTTATACCTGAGTGAGCTGAGCCAGTAACTTTTCTGTTTTCCTCATGATTGAGATGGATTACTTGATAACATAGGTATATGTTTGGGCATAAACCAATGTGGGGCTATAAGTTGATTTCATACCTTGTGGTTTATCATTGTTGTATTTTGTGAGAACTTGAGGGTCTCACGGTCCCTATTGAGTATCATTATACTCACCCTTGCATAGGCTAGGCCCGAATCTCATTGTATTGGATGCAGATGATAGATGTAACATCCCGGTTCCGGAAGCCAGCCAGAGGTGCCCCGTACCCAATTGGTCACATGGACTGAAGCACGTTTCCCCAAACACCAGAGGCTTCCGACTAGAATCGAGGGCCTTGGGTGTGATAATGGGGTAACTATGCAATCATTGGTAGAGTACACAACGGAAGTGAACAAAACATGAAATAGAGAAAGCAGTAAATATTCAACAAAAACAAATAGTGGAAGACTAAAACAATAAACAACCAGAGCACACATGTATATATGAAATGATGCACGATACATATTTCTAGGAAAGCATCCAAACAAGTCACAATGCTGAATAAAATACTAAACCAAAGTGCAAAAGATAAATTGATAAGCAACTCCTCAGCATCTCAAGCCTCAGCTTGGTCCCATGCTCTCCTGCTCCACAACAATCAAGTACCAGAAGTCGAAGGGCGCTTTCCCTTGTCTATACATGCAACAACATAGACTGTTTGGGCCCAAAATCATAACCCAAACAGGGTGTGAGACTAAATCCCAGTAGGCAACAACCAGAAGATCTATGCCTAACATTCACTGAGTATATGGAAAGTAATAGTACAGTCAGCAGTAAATAGTGATAGTAAATAGTAGGTAGTAAACAGAAAGAAGTAACAGGATGATATACAACAATAATCAATCCACAGAACTAAAAGCAACATTGAAGTAAACAGCTAACCAAAACAGGAACCGCTCTGGTTCTATACAAGAAGTACCAACAACTCTCTGGGTAGTGCACTCAGTGTATACCCTTTGGTTTGGTCATACAAAATTATAAGACTCTCTAGGGAATCTCGCTTGGTCAATTCCCCTTATAGTCTAGGGTCGTTAGGGACTCTCTGAGGAAGATCATGCGGTCTAACCCTCTTATAGCCCCAAGGTGTAGAAACTCTCTGAAGAGCTCACTCGGTCAATCCTCATATAGTATCAGGTCTATCACAGACTCTCTAAATAAGCTCTCTAGGTCAATTCCTTCTCTAGCCTGGAAGGGTTTTAATGAAATTCAAACATGTAAAGACTCTCTGAGGAAGCTCACTCGGTCTACCCTCCTGTAGTCTATAAAATCCAAGACTCTCTGGGAAGCTCACTCGGTCTACCCCCTGTAGTCTATATTGTCCAAGAATCTATGTGGAAGCTCACACGGTCTATCCCCGTATAGTTTATAATATCCAAGACTCTCTGGGAGGCTCACTCAGTCTATCCCTTACAGTCTATAGCACGAGGTTCTCATGATCATGTTCCAGTCAGTGCATAATAATGCTATAAGGCCAAAGTACACCTACAGAGCTACTTGGCTAACTAGTCTACAACATAACAAGAATGTCAATAATAACCATTCCATCATATGGCCACAAGGCATGGAAAACAGGTATAACAGCCAAAGGTTAACAAGACCCAAAGGTTGTAACAAGAACAAAGCCGGGGGAAAACATCCAAGCACAACAATTATCCATAACATGATCAAATTACATCTACACAGGCATACAAGTAAGGAATGAGAAACAACAGGGGAAAAAAGGTAAACACGCAATACCCCGTTCACGGGTATTGGTGGAATTTTCACATAAAACTCAAAGACATCGAAAGTTAAGGCTCAAACCACCTACCTCGATCCGAGGAGATCAATATACTAGACCCACGAGGCTTGATTCTCATTATAACGATGTAGATCTATGAAAACACACAAAAGTTCAACCAATGATATCTTGATAAAGAGGAGGAATTGGAAAACAAAGCTCTAGGAGAAGTAAGAGCTTACTGCTGTGGTTCCAACGCAATTGATGGCAGTCAATTCGGAGAACGGACGGAGGCATGGGGGCTTGAAGAAGTTCTGTGGCCATACAAGTTCTCTCAGATGAAGACAACCTAGAAGAAGTGAGCTCTGTCTGTCAAGCACGACCTCAGTGCATTTAATGAAAAAAAATAAAGTACACGACATGTACTTTTGGATTACACGGTGTGTACTAGGCCTTTTATTAATCCTCTTTAAGCGGCCTCCACATTGCCTATACACACCGTGTGTGTGGCCCGGACACAACTAGCACATGACCTTGAGCTACATCAATGTACACGGCGTGTACTTTGAAAATATCCAGATTTTCCCATTTTTCTAAAAAATGACCAGAAAAAAAACATATTTGAAATGAAGATCCAGGTTCTTACAAACTTCGCCCTTAAATAAATTCATCCCCGAATTTCCCTAGCGAGGTGTAGAAGAAGAAACCCTGAACAGCTCCGGCCACTGTGATCGTACATCGGCCTCCCTCTCCTAGGTCTCATCCTGTACTCGCCCATGCTGCCATAACACCCGTACTAGAGGAACAAATTGGCCACAGAGAACATTCGTACTATGATCGACAATCCGGATATGATGCTCCCCAAACAACACATCCGCTTCAAGCTCAACCTCCTCACGTTGAAACACATGAGACGGGTCTGAAAAGTAACGCAGGAGCTGAGAAACATGGAAGATATCGTGCATGGCTTGGTACCTCTAAGGTAACTAAAACCGATAAGAAACCTGTCCCACTCTCTTCAACACCTCTAAAGGCCAGACTTACTATGTTGAAATCTTACCCTGTCTCTGAATCCTCCTGTGTCCCAACCTTGGTGCGACACTAAGGAAAACCTGATCCATGACCTCGAACTCTAGAGGTCGTCTCCACTAATCAGCATAAGACTTCTGTCAAGACTGTGCCGTAGACATCCTCTTCCGAATCAACTCTATCTGCTCTGAGGTTTTCTAAACAAGACTAGGTCCTAAGAAAGATTCCTCTCCTGCCCCCATCCAGCATAAGGGTGATCAACATGACCTACCGTACAAAGCCTCGTAAGGTTCCATCTGAATAGTTTCCTGAAAACTGTTGTTATAAGAGAACTCCACAAGAGTAATATGCTTCTCCCATTAACCGCCAAAGTCTATAATGCAAGCTCGAAGCATATCCTCAAGATCCTGGACCATACAGTGGGACTGGCCATTTGTTTGGGGATGGTATGTTGTAATCCAAAGTACATGTGCACCCAAAGCTTTCTGAAGCCCCTACCATAACCGAGAAGTAAAACGTGCATCCCTATCTAAAACAATCGAGTGTGGAACTCCATGTAGACATACAATCTCTCCGATGTACAACTGCCCCAGTTCATCAACACTGAAGGTCTCCTTGATCGGCATGAAGTGAGAAACCTTTGTAAGCCTGTCAACGACAACCCAAACAAAATCACTCCCTTGAGGTGACCGCGGTAACCCTGTCACGAAGTCCATTGCGACATCGTTACACTTCCACTCGGGAATGGGTAACTACGGTAAAAGACCTACTAGTCGCTGATGCTCCGCTTTCACCTTTTGACAAGTAGAACATCTCATGACGAACCCAGCAACATCTCTCTTCATACCTGGCCACTAGTACGGGCGGTGTAGATCACGATACACCTTGGTGATGCTAGGATGAACTGCCCAAATAGAAGAATGAAAATCCTACATCAAATCCTCGCATAAGTCTACTGGAACCCATACACATCCCTGGAAACGCATGATCTCATCCTCACCCACTGTCCATCCAGGAAGAGGGTCCTCTCCTGACGCACTCTCCCGTAGTACTAGGCCTTCTATGTCTGATAGCTGCCTCATCCGTACTCGATCAAGAAGGGTAGAGGTAACAGCTATAGAAGAAAGAAAAATCTGTCCCTTTCTATCGTGAAACTCCAAGTGCATCTCAAGGAATAGAGACATAAGCTTCCACTCACTGCTGGCCTCATGAACTGCCTAAATCTATGTTCTCCTGCTCAATGCATCAGCCACTGCATTTCCCTTTCCCAGCGTATTGGCAAGCTCAAAGTCGAAGGACTGAAGATACTCAACCCACCTACACTGTCTCAGATTTAGATCACACTGACTGAATATGTACTTGAGACTCTTGTGGTCAGTGAAAACCACAAAGTGCTCTTCCAGAAGGTAATGTCTCAAAAAATGTAAAGCATGAACAATAACTGCCGACTCCAGATCGTGTGTTGGGTACTTCCTCTCGTGTGGCCTCAACTGCTGAGACCCGTACACAATGACTCCATCTCCCTGCATAAGCACAGCTCCCAGTCCGACACCTGAAGCATCACAGTAGACTATATATCTCTTGCCCGGCTCTGGAAAGACTAGTATCAGTGTTGACGTCAACCTCCCTTTCAGCTTCCGAAAGGCTGACTCATAGGAATATGACCATAAGAACTTCACCCCCTTCTTGTTCATCTTATCAGCGGTGATTCTAGGTGTTAAAAGTTTTGTATTAAACTTCTGTAGTATCCAGTGAGCCCTAGAAAACCCTGAACCTCGCAGACATTCTTCAGATGCTCCCAGGAAACTACAACTCTCACTTTCTATGGGACCACTGATACTCTTACATCTGAGATAACGTGACCCAAGAAGTGAATCAGATCCATCCAAAAGTGGCATTTCGAGAGATTAACATATAACTTATGCTCTTTCAGTGTACTCAAAATGATCTAAAGATGGGTAGCATGGTCGTGTCAAGTGTGAGAGTACACCAAGATGTCTTCCATGAAAACCACCCTGAAGGAATCCATGTATGGATGGAACACTCAGTTAATCAGTGCCTTGAAAACTACTGGCGCATTCGTGAGACCAAATGGCACGACCGTATACTCGTATAGACCATACCTACTACAGAAGGCTGTAAGAGGTATATCCAATGATCTAACACACAACTGATGATAACCAGACCTCAAATCGATTTTCGAGAACACCCGGGCTCCTCAAATATGATCAAATAGGTCATTGATCCTCAGCAAGGGATATCGGTTCTTGACCGTCAACTGGTTCAACTTTCGATAATCCACATAAAGCCTAAGGGTGAGATCTACCTTCTTCGCAAACAGGGAAGGATAACCCCAAAGAGAGTACTGGGTCAGATCAAACTCTTCTCTTGTAACTCCTCCAAATGCTTCTTGAGTACCAGCAACTCAGTTGTAGCCATCCTATAAGGAGGAATGGACACCAGTGCCACTCCTAGCATGAGCTCATTCGAGAAGTCTACCTTATGCTTCAGAGGAAAACCTGAAAATTCCTCTAGAAAGACATCCTTGAAATGATCCACCACTGGAGGAAAGTCTAACTGTGAAGTCCCATGGTCATCCAGATAAAGACTGGAAATCTAGGCTGTAACTCCTACTAGCCCATGATGCTCTAGTCCAGCTCTACCCACCTAGACATCCCACTCGCCTTTATGAAGGAAAGATCCGCCTCCTTGTGATATGAAACTCACCCTGCGATGGTAGAAATTAACGACTTCCTGAAAGGTAACTAACCAGTCCATACTGAGAATGACATCAAAGCCTATCATCACTAGGAAATATATGTCTCATAAGAAGTGACACCTTGAAACATCGAGAGGGAACTCTCTTAAATGATGTATGCTAAACATCCTTGTTCCCAATGGTGTGTCAATAGTCAACATATCAGTAGACGAAAATATATAGAGCCCAAGGCTCTCCACAAGGGAAACAGAGATAAAGCTATGCGAAACACCAGTATCGAAAAGGACTAAAGATAAAATTGAGGATACTAAGATCGTACCTCGAACTATAGAAGGGTCGAGCTGGGACGTTACAAATCCTCAAGCGCATTTCCCCAAACTCTAGAGGCTGCCGACTAGCAGCGAGGGCCCTGGGTGTAATAGTGGGGAAACTATGCCCTCATTGGCAGAGTACACAATGGAAGTGAACAAAACATGCAATTGAGGAAGTAGTAAATATCCAACAACAATAAACAGTGGATGACTAAAACAATAAACAACTAGAGCACACACGTATATATGAAATGATGCACAACACATATGTCTAAGAAAGCAGCCAAACAAGTCACAATGCAGAATACAATACTAAACCAAAGTGCAGAAGAAAAACAGATAAGCAACTCCTCAGCATTGCAATCCTCGTCTTTGGTCCCATGCTCTCCTTCTCCACAAAAATCAAGTACCAAATGTTGAAGGGTGATTTACCTTGTCTATACTTGAAACCTCATAGCCAGTTTGGGCCCAAAAGCATGACCCAAACAGGGTGTGAGACTAAATCCTAGTAGGAACCCACCCGATGATCTGTTCCTAACAGTCAGTGAGTATATGGAAGGTAATAGTACAGTAAGTAGTAAATAGTAACAGTAAACAACATATAGTAAACCAGAAGCAGTAACAGGATGATATACAATAGTAAACAATTCACAGAACAACAAGCAGTAGTGAAGCGAACAGCTAACCACAACAGGAACCCCTTTGAGAAGTACTCGCAGACAACCACTAGGGTCCTATCGATGAAGTACCAACAACCCTATAGGAAGTGCACTCAGCCTAACCCCTCTGGTTTGGTCATATGAAATTATAAGACTCTTTGGGGAAGCTCGCTCAGTCAATTCATATTATAGTCTAGGGTAGTCAGGGACTCTATGAGGAAGATCACACGATCTAACCCTCTTATAGACCAAAGGTCAAGAAACTCTCTGAGGAGCTCACTCAGCCAATCCTCCTATAGTCGCAGGTCTATCACAGACTCTCTAAGGAATCTCACTTAGTCAATTATTTCTCTAGATAGGAACGGGTTTAAAGAAATTTAAACAAGTAAAGACTCTCTAAGGAAGCTCACTCGGTCTACCCTCCCATATTCTATAAAATCCAAGACTCTCTGGGAAGCTCACTCGGTCTACCCCCCATAGTTTAAAATTTCCTAGACTCTCTAAGGAAGCTCACTCGGTCTATCCCCGTATAGTCTATAATATCCAAGACTCTCTGGAAATCTCACTCAGTCTATCCCTTATAGTCTATAGCCCCAGGTTCTCACGGCCCCATGCTAGTCAGTGCATAATAATGATATAAGGACAAAGTACAACTACAGAGCTACTTGGCTAACCATACTATATCAGAACAAGCATGTCAAGAATAACCATTCCATCCTACGATCACAAGGCATGGAAAACAGGTATAACGACAATAGACTAACAAGACCCAAAGGTCGTAACAAGAACAAGGCATAGGCAAAACATCCAAGCACAAAAATTATCCACAACATGATCAAATTACCTCTAGACAAGCATACAAGAAAGGCAAGAGAAACAAAAGGGGAAAAAAGGTAAACATGCAATACCCTATTCACAGGTATTGGTGGGATTTGCACATAAAACTCAAAGAATTCGAAAGGTAAGGCACAAACCACCTACCTCGATCCTAGGAGATTGATATACTAGAACGACGAGGCTTGATTCTCCTTAGAACGATGTAGATCTAAAAAAGGGAAAAACGGTCAACCAACGATATCTTGAGAAAGACAAGGAATTGGAAAACAATGATCTAGGATAAGGAAGAGATTACCTCTATGGTTCCAACTTAATCGACGACGGTCAATTTGGAGAATGGACGGAGGAATAGGGGCTCAGAGAAGTTCCACGGTCGTACGGGTTCTCTCGGACGAAGACGACCTAGAAGAAGTGAGTTTTGTCCGTTAGGCGCACCCCCGATCTGTTTAATGAAAAAAAAGAAAGTAAATGGCATGTAATTTTAGAGTAAACGGCGTGTACTAGGCCTTTCCGTACTCTGCTTTAAGTGGCCTCCACATCACCTCTACACACCGTGTGTGTGGCCCAGACACTGCCAACACACTACCTTGCACTGCATCAAAGTACATGACGTGTACTTAGAAAGTACATGGCGTATACTTTGAAAATTTCCAAATTTTATCCATTTTCTCAAAAATGACTATAAAATAAAACAGACCTGAAATGAAGGTCTGGGTTCTTACAATAGACATCGCTGACCGAGGCTGAGTGTACCAGGACTAGACGATACCCAGAGGTGGACCACATGGCGTGATAGTGCATGGAGAAGACGGAAGGGCGCAGAGTGTTGTGGAGGCTATATGTACCTACCTTTCAGGATGGATATCCCGGTGGACGATCCTGGAGTTGGTTTTCCCTTTTTCCAGTACTTATAATTTATAGTTGGGCTTGTATTTCTAGCCACTTTTTCTTTTCAGTACAGTTTTTTTATATAGTTTTACTTAGTATTTTGCTTTCAGATTGTACTATGTTTTGTGTGTATTGAAGTTATAAAGGCAATGCCTTCCCATTTTTAGGGATTTACAGCTTTGGTGCTAGTCTCCAGCCCCTGGCCTATGGAAGGAGGGCTTGGGGTAGTCACGGCATGGGCCCTAGGTGATGGGTCGTGACAAATTGGTATCAAAGGATTCAGTTCTACCATAGAAATTAGGACCCTGAGCTTTCTTTTCAACGGAAATAATGTTAAGTGTAGTGAGTGTGGTTATTAGTTTTGGGAATCCAGTGTTGGTGCGGTGGCCAACATATCCATACACTAGGACCTTGACTTCTGATTTCTGACTCAGTGCATAAAAACACTGATTGCGCGTGTGTTTTCATTGTGATTTCTTAAGTCATCTCACCAGGTATAATCTTTTGACCGTGTCACATCTGTTTCTTTTTGTATGCCTCCATGTAGATAGCCAGTTATAGTTTCAAGAGTTGTATGCACTGATAGCCCATCGAGCGATGAGCCTATGATGTAGGGACCTATCACAGTAGAGGCACCAGCTGTACCACTACATGTTGGACCACCGATTCCACCAACCCCTGTAGCAGAGAGTGTGCATGCCACCTGAACACGTTGCATGAGTTAGAAAATCATAGTCATTTGTGGTTTCGAGGCGAGACAAAATCCCACGTAGTTGAGGGATGGACAAAGGTGATTTCTAGAGTTTCCAGTCTAGTTAAGACACCAGTAGAGTAAACAGTGATCATTGCTACTTATCTTTTTTAGTGAGGGACCATGAGGATGGTCTGCTTAGTGATGAGGCTTTGGTATGTGGACCGTTGCCTAAGATAGTACCTTTGGATAGTGTACTGGCTGTATCACTACCCATTGGTCAGCAGTTACTACCGGCAGTACCAGTAGAGGACACATGTCGGCTTAGTTCCTTACATGTGTTTCAACATTAGATACCCCTCAGGTTTTGAGGTGAGCCCGACTCGTAGGTAAATGAGGACTGGCTCGAGGAGGTGGTTGAGAGTTCCCTAGAACTTCTACAGCTTCAGTAGGAAGACATGTCAGTAGAGGAGTATTCATCGAAGCATATTGATCTTTCGTGGTACTCAATGAATACAATACGATCTGTGATTCTGGGCGTGAACTACTGAGCGAGGAGTGTTTAAAGGACATCTGATCCATCACTATTCCTCTATGCATTCCTACATATGCTAGGGTGCTAGAGATAACCTTTTTGGTTGAATGTTATTTGGCTGAATGGATACATCCAGTGAATGTTAGCAATGGGAAAGCAGGCAACTGGTGCTAGTCTCAGAGACTTGGGCATATAAAATGTTTTAGGAAGAGGATGTGTTATGGATAGATGAATCTACAGGGCAGCAGATGTGGAAGCAGATCTAGGAGAGCAGCATGTGGTGGTGTACCTTTTGACATGTTACAACTACCCCCTTTTTGTGGACCCCTCCAGGCTCATTGAGCTAGAGGAAATGGGAAGATAGTTATTTCACACAGTCAAGGAATGAAACCCAAGGGCTATAGGAATGATTCGAGGTACGATTTACGTCTACTACTGGATAACGTATCAAAAGACATAGGTACCAATCATTCCATCCTTCCATGAATCTAGTCTAAGACCTAGAGTTCCTGGATAAACCATTTACATGACCCTCACGTCTGGAGATAACTTTGGGAGGAGACTCAATAATCACACTTATGCCGACGGTGTGACATGACCCTTTAGGAAAGCGTTTTGGTTGGAACCACTTGGGGGAAGCATCGAGGCCTTACAATGTTATTTTGGGTTTGGAAATGACATCCACAGTTCACACTCTGATTAACTGTATTAGGAAAAGAGGTTGTGGTTTATCTACAGCATTGTGATGGGGTTTTCCTTGGTCGACGATAAAGGAAACCCATAAAGAACATGATAAAATCATGCATAGGAGGGTGAATCCAATCACTCGTGAGTTGTCCAACCTCACCATCATGGCAGTAGAAGTTGAATTTGAGAAAGTCTATACTCCTCAGAAGAGGAACATGGTAGAGGACACACTCAGCAGGTGGTCTGGCCTAGATCTGCTGAGTGAGGCGATAGAGTAGCTATCCTCTTTTAGATATCCTTTGTGGATAGATATGGATCCGTTTTTCTACAGTATCTTAGAGTCACTCCCCCACTTCTTCAGCGATTCAGGGAGGCACGACATGAGGACGCTGACGGCGATATATGATGTGTTCTGATATCCACAAGACATGCAGCTGATGGATTTTCTAAAGGTGGGTAGCATGTCATCCTCTTCAGAGGATGTACGATGGTACCAGGGTCACTTCAGGAGAAAGTGTTGAGGGAGTTGCACACATCCCCTCTAGTGGTATATCCTGGAGTGGCGAAGATGTACTAGAATATCCGATGACATAACAACTGGTTGAGAATGAAGAAATAAGTTGCATATTTTGTCTCTCGAAGCCTCACCTGTCAGCAATTGAAGGCGGAACACCAGGTACCAGAAGGCTTGGTTCATCCTTTAGAGGTCCAAGAATGGAAGTGGGATGGGATATCCATGGAATTCGTGATAGGACTTCCACGTACATCCAGGGGTCATGAATTGATTTGGATAATTGTTGGCCAACTCACCAAGTAGGCCCACTTCCTACTGATCAGAGAGCAGAGTTTAGTGGAGATCTTGGGACTCCTCTATGTGTAAGAGATTGTGTGGTTACATGGAGTACCTTTGACTATTGTCTCCAATCATGAAACATGTTTTACTTCATGACTATGGAAGGGGTTGCAGAAAGCTTTTGGTACACAGCTTCGTTTGAGCAGTGCCTTCCATCCTCAGATGGATGGCCAGACCGAGCACACCATTCAGACCATCGAGGGCATGCTGCGTGCTTGTGGACTCAACATTGGTCATAGCTGGGAGGGTAACTTTCCTTTGGTGGAGTTTTCATAAAACAACAATTATCACTCCACCATTAGGGTGACACCTTTTGAGGCGTTATACGGGCAACCTTGCAGTTCACCTCTGTGAAAGACTGACCCAGGGGAGCCAGCACTCGTGGGACCAGAGATGGTACAGGATACCATAGAGAAGATGCAGATCATCCAATAGTGGATAAAGGCTGCACAGAGTAGGTAGATGTCATATACCGGCCGAATACTAAGGCCTATAGGGTTCGAGGATGGCGACAATGTCATTCTACGGGTCTCACCTCGACAAGGTTTGGAAATATTTGGCCGAGGCGGCTAGTTATCTATGAGGTTCATCGGACCTTTTCAAGTCCTCAGCAGAGTTGGTGGGGTGGATTACCGCTTAGTTCTTCCACCTCAATTGCACCAGGTGCACGACATCTTCCACATATCCCAGGTTAGGAGATACGTGCATGACCCCTCTGACATCATCGTCCATGGTGAGCTGGACATCGATGATGGGGAAACTTTTACAGAGGTCCCAGTAGAGATTGAGGATCAACAAGAGAAGGTCCTTCATGGACAGTTGATACCTCTAGTGCGTGTTTGCTAACAGCACGTGAACCTCAAGGAGAGCACATGGGAGCGGGAGGCTCAGATGGGGATTCAATACCCCCCCCCCCCCCGCATGTGTTCCCTTAGTTATGAGCTGTGGATTATGGGGACATAGAGTCCTGAGGTCTGGAAAATGTAAAGACCCAGAATTTCCATGTAATTTATTCTATATATATGGGAATTTTACGAGTCTGGAAAATCAGATGGCGTATGATTATGAGGCCCGAAGTTCCTGGAATCATCCATCGAAGTTTTGTTGAGATTATTTTAACACACATAAGAAGTTTTCTTGAATATGTGGAATAACTCCTAAACTATAAATCAGACCAGAAATCTGAGGGTACTGTTGTGATAAGAATGGCGATTTTACCATAGGTGCGGGTTAAGATTTGTCGGCGTGGCCCTCCTATGAGAAAACCCAAAAATGGAATAATTGTAAATAAAATAATTAAATAAATTATTTTATTTTTCAAGTGATTATAACTCACAAATGGTAACTCGGATTAAAATATGAGACCACCACTGAACTCATGAGTGTATTATTTCTTTATATAGACAATAACTTTGGCCAGCGCGGGCCACCATAGAAATTAGTTTTTGGACGCAAATAAAATAATTATGTGACAATTATTTTATTGTAAAATTTATAACTTCAAAATGGTAACTCGGATTGAAAATACGAGAGTACCGCTGGGTTTGTTGGGGTGTGTTTTACCTAGGAACTGTCTAACATTGACCAGAACTGGTTGAGGGTGTCTGATAATAAATCATCCAAATGTTTTTTTGAGTACATTCAGTAAACACACGAGTGGCGTTTTATAACATTTGAAATGGTGCTTGGAATTGAAATCTGAGGGCACTGTTGAACTCGCAGTGCCGATATTCACTTATGGAGACTTTCACCTCGACTGTAGTGGGTCAAGAATGTAAGTTGGTTTTTGGTTTTTGTGTGGAAAATAATAAAATAAAATGATCTCCACTTTATTTTCTTTTGAGATTCCATTGGATATTTTAGGTGGGGTCCATCAGATATAAACATCCACATGGAAGTTGGATGTGGGGACCACCAGACCTTAACCTCATAAGAGAGGTTATGGTGGGGGGGGGGACCACCCGAAACAAAACCTCCCATGAGATGTTTTGGTGGTGGGGACTACCCTTGTTTTTAAACCTCCTTGAAAACTCCCATTAATTGGTAGAAACCTCTCAAATCTCTATTAAATGTGGGGGGAGCCACTTGGTATCCTCCCAATAATTATAGCCAACACACCTATTAAATTGCGCCAACATAATTTAATTAGCTTGCTCCTTTTAAATTTAAATATCCACGTCCTTGGAATTTAGGAAGGTTCCTAATAAATGAACCGTTATAAATTCCAATGATTGTTACCTACCTCTCTTCCTCTCCTATATATTGGAATCATGGGAGGATGTTTGGGGACGACATCACCAACCGACGAAGTGCAGGTAAAGTGACATGATGCCCAACACTTGGAGGATTACACTTCCTCCATGAAGAAAGAATTCTTCCAACGAAGAACGCTGACGAGGAGCGACTTTGAATTCCTTCCTCGGAACCTACTCTGGCGTAGGATTTCGTCGACTACGACGAGCCGATGAAAAAACCGACGATCGAGGAAAATGCTGACGACACCAACATCCATCTTTTCCCAACGACCTGATTTCTTCCCTGCACCAATGTCAAAAAACATTGAACAAAGGTAGGGGCCTTATTTTCTAGTTAATTCTTTCCATGAATTTATTTTGTGCATTGGAAAAGATTCATTGTAGAGGATGTAGAATTTGAATTTCATCATTATCTTTTTTTGATGGACCGATTGATATGATCCTATACACGGAGGGTGTGGGCCAAACTAACATGGCCCAACTCCCTATGCAGATATCTTTGGGATGTTCTTCGGCATGGAGATGAAATAACGAGGCGACGAAGGCGACATGCAATGACTTCACTACCTACGGACTCCACAACCCGCACCACCCTCATGGCGCTTTAGCCGAACCAGATCCTGGCCACCGCTACCCTCCCATGCGCCCGCTGGCCTCCCGGCTCCCTGCCGCTGCCGGCCTCCCATGCGCCAGCCGGTATCCCGACCGCCCGCCGGTCACCCGTTCCGAGCCGCTCCAGCCGTGCCCCTCGCAGTGTTGGCCAAACCAGCCTCGACCATCTGGGCCGAGCCAACGAGTTGTGCCCCATGTGTGCCTAGTCGAGCCAGCCTTCTGCCACCCCCTTGGTGCCTCCGGGCCGAACCACCCTTACACCGATACGCAACCAGTTTTCGCCCTCATGACCGGTCTGCACCCCCGCGCTACTGGCGGCCTGTTGGGCCGGGCCCAGCGGGCCGGGCTAGACCCGATGGGTCATGTCGTGATGACCTAAACTGGGTAAGCCTAGAATGGGTCAGGACGGGTCGGTCTAACTGGGTTGGACCGGACACGGGCCCACATCGAACCATTTACACTCCTTCAGCCATATCATTGACAACAAACATCCCTTTGACGAACCATCCAAGACGCTAGAAATATTAGAGCATTATGGTCCTTTATAGTATACCACACTAGAGTTTGGGGTATAGCTGAGATACGGTTAGGTTGGATCATGCACGAATCCAACCGGGCCCCCGGGACTAAAAGGCAAATAACTCTTAGACCGAGCATCTGATTGATGCACTGTATGTTTCATTGAGACCCCTATTATGAGGTGGACCGTCAAGATTTTTCTTCGTGCAACTTTGTGGAAGTTGATGTATCGACACTTGGCTTGAGGGGTGGACCCTCCCAGAATCAAGAGTTCTTGTGCAGAAACCCTGTTGTTGGCTGCTCTCTGACTACTGTTCCTGGATCATGTGTGGGTTTGACAGTTCTAAATTATATTCGTGGATCATGTGTGGGTTTGATAGCTCTGAAAAATGTTCCTGGATCTTGTGTGGGTTTGACAATTCTGACTACTGTTTCCGAATCCTATGTGAGTTCGATAGTTCTAACTACTGTTCATGGATCCTATGTGGGTTCGACAGTTATAACAGTTGTTCTTAGATACTGTGTGCATTGGACAACTCTGACTACTATTCCTAGATTATGTGTGGGTTTGACAGTTCTGACTACTGTTCCGGGATCCTATGTGGGTTTGAGAGCTTTGACTACTGTTCCTAGATATTTTGTGTGTTCAACAATTCTAACTGATATTCCTGGATCCTGTGTGGGTTTGACAGCTCTGACTACTATTCCTGGATCATGTGTGGGTTCGACCGTTCTAACTGTTGGTCCTAGATCCTGTGTGGGTTTGACAGCTCTGAATACTGTTTCTAGATCCTGTGTGGGTTCGACTGTTCTGACTACTGTTCCAAGATCCTATGTGGGTACGACAGTTCTAACAACAATTCCTAGATCCAGTGTGGGTTCAACAGCTCTGACCACTATTCCTGGATCCTCTGTGGGTTCGACAATTCTGACTACTATTCCTGGATCTTGTGTGGGTTCGACAGCTTTGACTACTGTTCCTGGATCCTATGTGGGTTTGACAGCTGTGATTTCTATACCAGGATCCAACATGGGTTCGAAAAAATAGATGATTTTGTGGCTACATCTAATCATCACTAACTCCCTAAAATGTGGTATACCTATGTGAGCTGAGTCAGTAACTTTTTTCTTTTCCTCATGATTGACATGGATTACTTGATAACTTAGGTATATGTATGGGAATTTACCTATGTGGGGTTATCTATTGATTTGAATACCTTATGGTTTATCCTTGTTGGATTTTGTGAGACTATGAGGGTCTCTGGGACCCTACTGACTATCATTATACTCACCCCAACACGGTCTATGCCCGCACATCATTGTGTTGGATGTAGACGACAGATAGTGCTGACCGAGTGTGAGTGTACTAGGACTGGACGATACCCGGAGGTGGACCACACGGCGGGAGGTGGACCACTTTGGATCTTTGTGTAGTGTCAAAAACAAGGTTATACGTTTTTTTATTAAAAAACATCAATGTATACCAGTCACCTTACTTTTAAAATGCCACCACTACCATCTCATATTCAAACATATAAAACCCATGGTTTAGATAATACCTTTATAAATTTCTTTCTTATTTCCATCCCCAAATCTTATAGTCATCATTGTGAATAGAAATTTAGTATAGGATCTCTTTATATTAATCCCTAAGAGGTTTTCCAAAGAAGTTGAAGTGTTTTAAAAAATTATTATTTATTTTACATATTATTTTATCACTATAAAATTAAATGAAAATTAGAAAAAAATATAAAAAATATCTAAAATAAACTTATATTTTATTATATTAATGTTATTACATAAATCTGCCTCTAATTTTAATAACATTGGATTGGAAATCATCATTCATGTGTACGGAAGACAAGCACCTCACGAACCAATGTTTTTTCCACCACCACATATCACAGATGTATATAATGATTTATTTAATTTATATATTATATATTAATTATATTATTATACCTATTTAATTATTATACCTATTTAATTATTATACCACACTACCCTCATACCTCCCAACCCGTTGGAAGAAAGTAATATCACTTGTGTGTACGAAAATCTACCTAATCACGAACTGATGTGATTTGTTTTTAATTATTATTTTTTCATAAAAGTTAATAAGGGAATATGAAATAAATATATAAGATATTTTTATCACAATTAAACTTTTGGAATAAATATATCTCTTATACCATCTTACTTTCCATTATAGGGGGGATATGTTGACGTCATTCATGTGTACGACATACTTCCACCTCACAATGTGATTTGATTCATTCCCCAACAATTCTTAAAATGGAAATGTATAAGAAAAAATTTAATGAATATGTTTGATATATATGGAATCAAATTTATCCACTAATAGTACTATATTATACACCTTTCTTTTATTTTATCCATCTAGAAAATTGAAATATTTTTCATGCTTACATACATCCTACTATATCCATGAACACTGTATTTCATTTTTTATATAAAACCATTTTGTATTACTATAATAAATATCTTATAAATATATATGATATTTATTTAATGCAAAAATTGTTGAATATTATTGAATCATGACCATATTATGAGATAATAAAATAATAAATCAAAACATAAATGAAAAATGAAGCATTTATTAACCGAAACATGTTTTTACAAGGAATTGTTAATAAATGGGTAATGAAAGGTCATTATTAAATAATATATGGTTATATATTTACATATATTGTTGGATAATATATTTATAATAAAAATATATTTATTTTAAAGTATTTTTTCTCAACTATGAAGGAATTCGAAACACAAGGTAAGGGATTACCATCCCGCTTTAATTTTTTGTGGGATACATGTTATACTCAAAACATGCTTCATTTTTTGGTTTATAGAATACTGAAGAATTTATTTGATGATTATTCCCTTGAAAATTATGGATATTTAAATATCAATTTCATTATCTCTATTTCATGGTGTTTACGATTAAGAAGTTACCGATGGAGAAAGATAATTTTGACTCTATTTTCCTACATTGAGCCATATATTATTTTATGAACCTATATTATATTATCTGTTATATATAAAACCAAATAAATAATAAATATTTTGAATACATTTAATATAAAGATATATTTTGTTTCATTTAATGTTATTTTTTCATAGGTCTTATGATTAAATGTTTCCAATGTGTTAAGGGTTTTATGGCACAATATCATTGTTTATATTGATTGATTATATTGATTATGTCGATGATGGAATATTATAATAAATATGTAAAAACAATTAATATTCTTATTCTGTGGTTATTTTATGAAAAACATGATGTAACTTCATTATACTATCTTTATGTTCTAACAAGTTTAAAATTATAATTTTAATGAAAACCACCATTACTTCTCTATTCTGTTTAAATTCCATTTTCATAAAAAATATTATTTTCTAAAAAAATCAATAATGTTCATTAAATTTTCAAAAATATTTATTAAAGAAATTTTATCCTTGTATTAAATTTTAAAAAATGTTTGAACAAATGATTCATGCCATTTTTCAAACAATGTATGTTTGGATTTTACCAAAAATCTGAAAAAAAGTATTTTAATGTTTATGGCATGAAAAAAATTTCTACTATAATGACCAATCAATTTCATAAATAATTATTTTTTATCACTAATCATCATTTTGAATGAAAATTATTTCCGAAAACATTTATGATTTTTTAGTTTTATAAATGTCTAAATGTTATTTTTATTAATAAATATTTTAAATTATTTTTAATGATTACATCATATGACCCAAGGTTTATTTCCAATGAAAAGGATTTTGAATATTTATTATGTGTGTAATGTTTATTTTACCCTAAAATTATCAACGTTATTTTTTTAATTCACTTTCCTTCTAATATAATGTCATTTGTTATTACATATGATTTATTGGGGATAATGTGGAATAATATCAACTTTATTCTTTATCTGGATTGTTCATGTCTATATTGATGAATTTTTTATAATTCCCATTTATTAGACAAGGGGTATGATATGATGAATTATTTAAATATTTTCAAAATAAATTTCAATTACATGGGATATTATATGATGATTTGAAGATTGTTTTATAGTATTTTGGGACATGAATAATTATGGTTTTTATATTGAGATGGGTGGGACCCATATATCCCTCTAATTAATTTGAAAATGCTTCATATCAAATGATATAAAAATTTTAATCAAGTCATTGAACATGATCGACTATGGGAAATATGTGAGTCTTGATCCCTAATGGAAAACATATATCTTCTAATCCAAAATGAGAAATATGTGATGATTCATTATCTACTATGTTGATGGTCATTGTAGTTTTACTTTTCATTATAAAAGGTTTTATATATTTATTATGGGTCCCCAAATTTTTACATGATCATATGGTTCATTATTTATTTATTATTATTTCTCACTCTTAAGTCCCATGTTTTCTAAAAAGATAATGTTTAATTCCATGAATCATGATTATGATCTACGAATGGTTGGGTTGACCTTTGTATGTTAGGTTCCTGATACACTAGCCTTATTATTTTCTTACGATTTCATATGATCAATGATTGATATCCCTTATGTATAACCTTACTAGGAATCTAATGACACCATTTATTATGTTTCTTTCCCTGTGTTATGATGAATGGATTAAGTAGGGTATCCATAAGATAAGTGCTATGTAATATGTTCTTTTTTAGAGATATTTAAGATCTTTCAAAAAATATAAATAGTTTGTTTAGAGTATCTAAATATAATAATCTATTATATTCATCATGTGTGTGTTTATTTAATGTATTGAATATTCATGCCTAAATCTATGATATTTATGTATCCAATTCCTTAGTCTCTATTGTTTGTATTTGATGAATGGTTTATTTAATGTTTAGAATCTAGGAGGATAAAAATTTAGTGAGAACTCAATGTATGTTTTTATATACATGCATATTGATATACATAATAAAATGTTTAAGTATAAGTCAAATTAAACGAAACAATTTAGGAATTTTAATAAAGAATATGGTGAGTGGTTTACAAACAATTACATACTAATGTGGATACTATAATAAAATGTGGTTTTGAAAAATGGTTCCTAGTGGTTAGAAATTTGTAAAGGAAACACTCAAATATAATTGATCATTACCTGGTGAATGATACTAGGCCCTTATACACACCTTTTTCGTCACTCCTAGGGGATATTCATTGAAAATTTACAAACGTTCTACGAACCATAATGAATGATTTAAATATATTACCTTGAATATCCTTGGTGAATCCTGATGTTTCATAAAATAAAAAGTAGGTGAAATGATTTAGAAATCTCAGTTTTTTTTCATGATATATGGTTTTAAACTGAGAATATTGTTCCCCAAATGATGATTTTTTATTTTAGATAATGCAGGGAACAAAAATGGACTGGGTTAACATTGAATATGGTTTAGAATTTGTTGATGATAAACCTAATTTCATAATGATGACAGTGATTGAAATTTGTGATTTTTCATAATTAAATAACACAATATATGATTTACAACATTCTCATCAACCAACTATCAAACAACCCAACAAAAAGAATAATATAGTTGACTTAGATCTCATTTCTTGGATACTATAGAGGAAAGAACATTTAGTCTCGTATATGTCAAGAATATGGGAAGAACCACTCTAGGGAATGGCTCAATGGGAGACAAAAATGTTTTTAGTGAAAAAAGAAGAAAAAAATAAAGTAATTTTAGAATAAAAATGAAATGTTATATTAGTGAAATGGATCAAAACAATGGTTTTTATAATGATTTATCAATATTAAAATTTTATAATTGTGGAATGTATGACAATTATGAAATTCAATGTCTTAAGTTGAATTCTCTTGAAACGAATGAGAAAGGTGATATCTGTGATGGTTATATTACTCAAAATTAAGAGATAATAAATGATATAAGGAAGTTATTTTCTATAATAACTATATTTTTATGATAATTGTTTTATGAATGATTAAATTTAAATTTATTAGTGTTACTACCAGATTCATATTTCATATTATCAAAAATTTGTATTATGTATTTAGATGATGAGTCATAGTTAATGGATTACGAATGAAGTGGAATTATTAAAGGGTTTTTGAATGGTAATTCAAGATATATGACTAATGAAATATATATGCATTTTCCAAAAAATGTATTTAATTTGTTATTTTAAAAATATATTAACAGGTTTTGATGACCTTGAAATGTGATTTAATTGAGATAAGATATTTTATGGAAATCACATGACTAAAGAATGATAACCATTAATATGTTACTAATGTTGAAAAAATGGTGTTTAGTTTGTATAAAGAATTTATTTTTAGGAATAAATTAAATTCGATAGTTTTTAGGACCTTGGAACTGATTGAGGATTTTTGGATAAAGTGATTTATGTAATCATTTTTGGAATTTATTTGTTTTTTGACTTAAGGAATATATTCAATAGTATGTTATTTTATTCAAGGAATATGGATGGATATAAATTTTATTTTATGTTTTATTGTAATAATGATTATTACCATTTATTGGGAGAATATATGACTATTGGATTCCCATATTTGGAATGAGGGCATTTAGAACTACTTAATGATATTTTGTGGATTAATGTTAAGTTTATTTTGGAAAATTTAGTTACATTGTTATAAATTTTGAATATTGGATTGGTCATGTGGTTAACTATTTATGAATTTTTTTTTGTTAAACTGTAAACGAGTATATAGATATTAACATATAACATCATTATATGAATATTTATGAATATTGGATAAATTGTTCGTACCATTTTTTTGGGATGATAAATGGAGATAAAAGTAATAAATTATTTTTTTATTATAAATCTTTTGATCAATTATTCATTCAGTTATAAAGAATCATATTTATTTCATGGATAATGAGATAAAGTGAAATTTCATTATATCATAACCAAAATAGTTAATTCTATGTACATTATATAGGAATGAATAATCCTCGGTATATCGGTCCCTTTGGTATTTCTGACCACATAAGGATAGTACCCAGTCAATTAGAGCATCAAAAAACCAATATCAAGTCCACTATGCATTCCATGTATCTCTCCAAATGAATTATATACATGATCCATCCAATGTATTGAATATATTATTTAGACTGATAGATATTCACATTTATGAGAAGGAACAATTGGTTTAGATTCTGCATCTTTTAGGGAATGTGATATGAAAGAGGACTACTACAATTTTCAATTTTTTTATGGTGAAAAAACATACACAAGGAAGATATACAAGAAACTATGGAAGTAATGAGCAATAAGTATCCTCACATATTGGTACCAATGTGATTAATTTATAGGTTGAAACTCATTTTATGGGGGGTATTACATATCAACCCCTAATTTTATGAAATATTTTTTCAAATAAATTTAACTTTATTCTATAACTTGTGTTATGAGAAACACTGCATTTTAACCAAACACAAAACACAATTAAAATAGTATTAATAAATATAAAATTTGTTTAACATATATTTAATGGATGGTATGAATATTAATATCTAAATTAGAAAAATATGTGGTTTAAAATGAATATAAAATGAGTTATTTGGTTACCAATTAAATATAAATAAAAATAAAATCAATTTGATACTAATGGAAATATTTTTTTTGAAAACCTATTTGTATGCATACAAACATGATTTGCATGAATAAATTAAAAAAAATAATTTTTTTGAGTTTTTTTAATTAAATTTTTATATTATATACTGAATAATTTTTTCCCATTTATAATTTTTTTTCTAAATATGAGATATAAAATAACACAATGTTAAACATAAAACTGTATTTTTATAAAAATATGGTCTGCGTACTTTTTTGTACTTAGTTTAGAATTAATAATCAGAACTTTTTAATTATTTTTTAATATTTATCCTTCATTTTAGAAATATTCATTTAACAATTTTCTTAGAGTGATTTTTTAATAAGATCAAATTTTCGATGCATAGGGAAATATACTTGTTTTTATTATAAATTTTCATTTCATATAACGAATTTAATAAGATATAAATATTTTAAATATGGATTTAAAAGTAAAATTAGATATATTACATATATATTAATACAATTTATGTCATTGGAAACAATTTCATTGTTAATTTCCATGTGAAAACCTTTTAAACATCATAATTGGTTCTCTTTCAAAACCCACTTATTTATCGCGCCTAAAATATTTATTTTTAAACATTTCATTCAAATTATATGAATTTAGTTTAGTAAAATAGAATCCATATTTGGTATAAAATTTATATTATTTAAAAAAAAATTATTTTTCATTACCATAAATAATCGTATCAATATAATTTTTTTTACAAATGCCAAATTTACAATGGGTTTACAAGGGGGTTGAACTAAAAAGACCCACACTAAAATGAACAAAACAATTGTCCAAAACCCATTACATGGAACAGGTTTAACCATATAATGTCATTTGATCTAAAATATATCATGTTTTTGACCTTTTTAAGGTTAATAATGTTGGTAATCATTTTAATTTTTAAAATTTACATGTGTGACACCGACCTCAATTATAAATGGAAACCCCCTCCCCTAAGCACTTAAAACTTCCAAAAAACATTATTTGAAAAAATAGCTACCCAAATTCAATCATTAATTCCCTCCCAAAGTAATAAAGGCATTATTAACATTATAAATCTAACATATTTTTATTTATTCTAAATCTAAAGAGGATGTCTAAAAGAGAGGTAATGTTTCTAACTATGTGTTTTGGTTTTACTTCTTCCTCTAACTGATTCTATTATTTTTTGAATAATATTAAATAACAACCCCATTACCTCATATATAATTACATTTCATTATATTAAGGGAATAATTTATATCCATCCCCATTTCAATTAATTATTATACAGAAGCATCATATATATGGTTGTATAATATATTTATAATAAACTTATATTTATCATATAATAGGGCTGAACATATATGATTGAAGTGGTGACTTATGGTAAATGACTTTATCACACCTTTATTTTATATGAGACACATTCCATATTCACCACATGTTACTTTTATATGGTGTATATAATTCCCATAAATGTATTAGATATATACCAGCCGAGGGGAATGAAAAATGATATGTTTTTAATTATTTGATAGTTCATCATATTTTTGAGCAGGGTTGTCTCACATTAGGATCATTAATTTTTTTAAATACCAATTTTAATTTAAATAAAAACTATTTTTTTTATTATTTTATGAAAATAATGGAATTGATTTATGGGTTTTCAACAAAATAATGAAATAAAGTGATGAAATTAAACAAATATGCAATTGTATAATTTTGTTATAAATGAAATAACTCTTCCTTTATAGTTTTTATTATGGGATCAATGAATTTGAATGTTTTTTTGATTAATTATAGTATGATAATCCAATTTTGAATTATCATGATAAAATTACAATTAATTTATTTATTGGGATTAAAATGTTAAATTCTTAAAGAAAACTATATTCCACCACCTCCATTAAAAATGGTTTGTAGAACTCCTCAATTAAGTATGGGAACCATTCATGGAATAGGATCCATCATATATCATTTCATCCACTAAAGGGTTCAACTCTATTATATGAAGATCTTGTGTGTAGATAAATAGATGGAAAAAATTTAACCTGAATTATTGAAATGTTTTTTAGTTTAGTTTCATGGTGGAATATCACCACAGACATGAACTTCTCTATTTATATCCAAAATATAAATAACACAATGTAGAATTCAAAGTGACACCACTGTCCTACACTAGGCAAACCCCTGAGTTAGCCTCACATTATTAGGAGTAAGAGGTCATGGGGGATATATGAGTTAAAATGAATAATATAATGTTGGAATGAACA
The DNA here is from genome assembly GCA_963277665.1 of Viscum album. Taxonomy (NCBI): domain Eukaryota; kingdom Viridiplantae; phylum Streptophyta; class Magnoliopsida; order Santalales; family Viscaceae; genus Viscum; species Viscum album. Next base: position 1,717,775,760 of record OY728125.1, read on the forward strand.
ATGAGATAATGAAACATATATGAAAAACGAGTGATATAACACAATAATTTAAATATGTAGAATGATTTAACATATAATAATATTTTTTATATAATAAAAATCTAATATATAAAAGATCATCTAACAATTGTCATATCCCATTCCATAGATCCTTTATTGCATAAAAACTATTTTTTATATTCAATTGTTGGAAACTTATCTTCTTAATTTTTTGGTATCTTTATATATGTTCACAATAATTGAATATATTTTTTTAAAATATATTAAACATTGATTCTAAAAAATTATCAAATGTTTCCAAATTTCAGTTCTATGATGAAATCCAAAGTATCAGTAGCAGTATATACTATTACTATTCAAAAGATAAGAACACATATTTTGTTGATGATCTACTCTTGGATTGGCTTTCTAATTAACCAATGTGATATCTCATCCAATTATTGTCCAAAAAATCATTATTTGACATTATTCCTCATCTAATATTGTTACTTCATGACACACTATTCCGTGTATCAACAACTAATGCCTTGATATGTTGGTGGGGAATCTAATGTTTTCTAGGTGGTAGATCACTTATACTATTTCATGGTGCATAGTATTAGTGAAAAGGGAAATAATGTTGGTGCATGGAATGATATATAGTGGAGAAGGTGAAGGTTAATGTGGCCTCATTATTCCTATCCAGCCTTTATAGTGTTTTAATGGAGATCTTGATTTCTTAAAAGGTCAGGGCACAGTCATTGAAATAATTAGGGTTATTTTGATGTTCCCACAAGTCACCCAATGAAATATGGGGCCTCAGAAGCGGTTCATCACCTCGATGGAAAGCTATATTGTGGTAGAAATGGATGTTTTTGGTGTGTAGAAAATAGTGATGGTCATGGATGAATAATGGGAGTTGCAGAGAGCCATGGTGGGGAGGGTCGTAGTGTGAGGGAGCATGAAAACATGGTGAAATGACTCCTTTTGGTTAAATGCAAATAATACACAGGTTTTTTTGTTGTATATCAGAAATGACTAAAGGTTTGGTGAATGTTCATAATGAATTTTGTGCTGTTAGGAGCTTTCAATCCTACACTGGACTGGTCTCTCAATTACACATGCACACACATAGGGGGTCGCACCACACTACTCCTCCCATGTGGGCTTTGGCCAGCCAATTCTCAAGTCTCATCTACTATCCAACATACCTATTATCCTTTTGTCCCTTATTCCTTTATTCTTCATTTGTATTTCTCAAGATTTCTATGTGGGTTCATTGTCCTTGAGGATGAGGGCTGACCATGTTATCCCATTTTTTAAGAGATTACGAATATTCATTCAAAAAACTTTATGTAAAATTTAATAGAATATATAAAGAAATTAATAAAAATTAATAATAAATATAATGATTCATTTTATACCGATTTTAATTCTTATTTTTTATTTTTTGGATATAAAAATTTATTATGAGGTAATATTCACTAAATTCCATAAAAAATTCATTATAAATGATATAAAATTATTCCTGAAATATTAATGTGTCATATACCCCCACACATAAACTATTAATTTCTCAAGCATTAAATATCAACATGGAAGTAAAAGGGATCCAATAATAACATTAATAAAATATCAAAAAAATTAAACAAAATTATAATCAATTTTAAATAAAATGTTCAACAATTCATATAAAATATGAATTTCCTGTCCTTTTTAGTTGCTTAAATAAATGGATTAAAATTTGTTTCTCCTAATTCACCCTTGGCGTAAGATGTATGAAAATAAAATCCATCCCCATAATTTACATGTTTTGAATATTCTTATTCTAATTTTAAAAGTCTACAATTTGTCTCCATTAGACCATCATGGAAATATAAGATCTGTTATTGATCACTACAAGTGTTCAAAATAGTCTACTATTTCTTCTCAGCATTTTCAATAATCACCAAAACACTTCTTCCATTGGCCTTTGATCTCCTAATCAGTGTGATCCAAAAATGGGTAGAGGGAGAAACAATTTCTTAATCAAAGAAAATTTAAATATTCTAATTTTAAATAAAAATAATATCATATCAAATAAAAATTGTGAAATAGAAAATTTAAAACCATTTAACAAGTAAATAGTGATTAAAATAGTTTCATAAAACTGGGGATTATGCATCATATATGGAAATATACCCTTCACCAAAAAAAAGAGTCTATCTATCCACTAATAAGGAAACAATAGTGGTAGTAGTTTATACTATTACTGTTCACTATAATAGAAAACATCTACAGTTTATCATCTAAAACTTGTCATGCTTCCTCCCGAACCTCTATGATTTCTCCATTGTTGTTTATTCCCAATGAATTATTTTCAAATGTACATTATAAAAAACCATTTCATAACGATACATCATTATGTGGAATGAACTTCAGATCATTGATATATCAGTGGTTCATCTATCATTTTTACAATAGAGGATCATATCTACAGTAGAAAGGTTTATGGGATTGGTGAAATGTGCCATGTTTGTGTAAAATTGAATGATAGGAAGTGGAAAAGGTGAAGGCGAAGGTGGAACCACAATTCCCATCCTACAGTCACCATCTATAGATGGATCTCATTATTTTGTGGAAGGCATATGTGGCCTCATTTAAATCCTTATAACTTTTTGAGGTCCCACAAGTCTCGCAATAAGATTCGGGGCCACTCTAGTTGTTCAGCAGCTCAATCACATTCTATCTTGTGTAAGAAATGGTGTTTTCAGTGTGTAGAAGATGGTGGATACTGAGGATGAAGGAAAAAAGTATAATAAATTTGTGGTGGGGAGTTTCCAATAATTAGGGAGTTCATGTACATGGTTTAATAACACTATTTTGTTTAATGTGAAAAATTACTGAATTAATTTTTTCCCACAAAGAAAATAGTCATGGTTATGGTGATTATTTATAATGAATTCCATAGTATTATAGGATCATTACCCTATAATTTGGTGGGATCTCAGATACTCATGCACAAACATATCAGGTTCTGCAGCTCTGCATGCCCCATGTAGAACTAGGGCCACCCGTTCCCATGGAACATTTACAGGCTACACCTATAGCTTATCTATATCTACCTCATTTGTTTATTGGCTAGAATGTCCACTATATCTGGATAAGTGTCTTCATGGAAATTAAGGTTTATTATTTTTCATGTTGGACCATTATTTTATAAACTATTATAAATCATTTCAAAACCATTATGTGAAATTTAATAGAATATATTATAAAATAAAAAAATTAAAATTAAATATTTTCATTCATTTTAATTTCATTTTAATTAATAATTAATAATTTAATTTTCTATATAAAACAATATATTATAAGGTAATATCAATAAAAATCCACAAAAAATCATTATAAAACAGTTAAAATTATGAATGTAAAATGGTTGTCTCAAATACCCCCACCCAAAAACTGTGGTTGTCCTAAAACAATAAATAAAAGCATTGACATCAAGGGTAACCAATTTTACCCTAACTCAAATCTCAAAAAAAAAATTACAATTAATTTTACGTCAATCATTCAAAAAATGCCCAAAAATATCAACAATTTTTTTTAATTTTCCAAGAATCAATCTAGTGATATATTTTAATTTTTTTTCAGTGAATCTAATGGATCATATCCATTAATTCATCACGTTTCTCAAATTGTTAATAAGAATAATGTGAAATCAAAATATACATCACCTTTGGATATTGTATCTCATCAAACATGATATAACTCAATTAGATTTACTCTCGTATCATTAGAACATACCACTAATCCATATGTTTTTAAGGGAACATCTTTTTTCAATATATAGTGAATAAATTCACATAGAATCCTGGGGGATTTGCAATAAAGGGTGTAAGGAGTATGCGGATTATGGTTTATTGCATTTTGTGATTAAAATCTAATCCCTAAGGTGGTGTTTTATCGCTAAATTACAATTCATTATATCAACTGCATGTGTAATTAAATTATCTCAATTAAATTGTGAAAACTACTACATCCTAAGATTAATGTATGTTCGTGATCAAATAAAGAACAATGAATGTTTTTTTCACCGATATGATTTTTTTCAATTATTATCAATGTTAATTCTAGAGAAATAATTACATCCATTACCAAACCACATATGATAAAAATCATCTATTTAGTAATTGTGATTTTTAATTGACCTATATCAAAACCCATTTTTCATCAATTTATATTTAAGAGTGGAAAACAATATATATTAAATAGTATGAATCAATAACATTTTTCAATTTCAAATAAGCATGATAACTTCACCAAACCATTTCCTTATAACGGGTTATATCTATTTTACAATGACACACCTAACACCAACACAATATCTTTAAAATAAAAAGCACATACATAGAAGAGGGTATAAATGTATAAAAATTGATTGAAATAAGTATCATGCATAAAAATATAAGTCATAGTCTATATGGATTAAACATAGATGAATATAAATGTGATATTGATGATAATTGTTTTTCAAATTTTTCCTCAGGCATTTTAATTATTTTAGTTTTATATTCGAAACATTCATTGCAAGTTCTAGTTGGGGAATTCCTCATGATTACTTAATAAATACTCTTTATATATAATAAAAAATTAATTTTCCATAGATCCTCTCAGAAAAATTTGATTTTGGACATTCAATCATGACATGATTAATAGTATCAAATCAGTCGTCAGGATTCTCATAAATTAAAAACATGAAAATGAAATGGAAACTTTCATTTACAATAATGACATAATTTCCTCAATTCTTGTGTCTTTATTTTATTATCCACCCATCACTATAATACTTTAATTAAATATTTTATTCATTCAATATAATTATCATTTAAATATGAAACATGGAATCTGAGGGTTCAAATGAAATTCTTGTCTCCTAGATAAGTATTGTAATTTACAAATTAATTCATGGTCAGAAAATATTTTTTTACATAATTTCTTGAATTTATAGAATAAAATGATTATCCTAATCATATAGAAGTTGAAAACAAAAGTAATGAAATAATTATCTCAATGTTCTCTTGTATGTTTTTTAACTTCCTTCTCATTATTTGAGCTTCCTGGTGACTTTATTCATGGTGGTAACACAAACAAATCATTTTATTTTATGATCCATTCAAATAAAGGTCAATGGATGTAGGGAAGAGGTGAATTTATCCCAAAATTGTAGTTCATAAAATAAATAAATCTTGTGTTTACTCCCTGAATAAAATTTCGTTAATTTTGTTTTCTTGACCTAGAATCATGGGATGAAAGCAGGTTACATGATGGAGGGCTCTCTGATCCCCCACAAGTTCAGGTGTAGATTCCTGTGGACCTTTTCTTAACTCTTTTTATTGATAGTTAATAAGTTTACTTATTATTATCTCTTTAGCCAAGTGTCACTGTAGGTATTGAAATTAGTAACTATAATGGGTAATTCCCACCAAGAATAATTATTATCTAACATTAAATTCATTCGGTAAATGTAGAGTAGCATTTAATATCCTAATTTAAAGGACATTTCTTGAATTAGTTTATATTGTTCCATACCTGTTAACTCTTTTTAAAAGCAACAGTTATCAAAATCCCCCTTTATAATTTAATACATTTATTATTACTGTAATTTTATCTATTTACTATCACTCATTTAATCGATGCTCTTATTTTTAAAAGCCTATTATTCTTTATGGTCTAACTCCATTGGAAGATAAAAATTGTTTCTATAAGAAAACTGGAAGGAGATCATACCTATTCCTGTCTTATAAGCCAAATGGTATTCTCATAATGTGTTTTAATGATATTGTATCCAATTAATATTGTTTTGTTTTTTTTCACCAAAATATATTTAATATCTAAGGTGGACATTACAACTTGGCCATTTATCTATGGATGGTTGGGAAAATATGTTTTGTGATATACACTATACTTCTTAAGAATATCCTCCAAGTTATTGTAGAATCCACTATTCCATTGGTCACTAATGACGACCCTTGGAACTCTAAACACTAATAAAAATATGAATTTTATCAGCGCTAGAAAAATGCATTAATAGCGCTGTTAATCGAGGCAAAGATAAAGGGGGTCCCATTTATCAGCGCTCAGAAAAGTGCTGAAAAAGGGGTCTTTTATTTGCGCAGATAAAAGGTGTCTTTTATCAGCACTCAAAAAAAGAGTTGATAAAAGGGGTCCTTTATCAGTGCTTTTTTTATCGCTGATAAATGAAACCTTTTATCACCTATTTTAAATAGCACTGATAAAAGTCAAAAAAAGAATATATAATTCAGGGGATCTTTTAATAGCGCTTGAACCCCTTTATCATCACTAGGTGGACCATTCTTGCGCACTGGACAACTCTCGTGCATTTCCTTTGCCTGCACATCCAACACATGCCCCCGATCACACCTCCTTTCTTCCACCTGAACTCAAACTTGCGACCTCCCCCTTGCGTGCCTGCACCTTTACCACTAATCCATTTCTTATTTTTTCTATTTAATGATATATCTATTTATTTATATATATAGTTATATTTATTTGTATATTAATATATATTCATATTAATATAAATATATTTAGTTATATTAATACATATATATTTATTCATATATTTATATATATAGTTATATTTATTCATATAATAATATAGATTCATATTAATATAAATATATTTATTTATATTAATACATATATATTTATTCATATATTAGTATACATATTTATTTTTATATTAATTTTTATATATATTTTTAGTTATAATTTTTTATCCATATATTTATTTGTATAATAATATACATTTATAATATTAGTTTTAAATATATTTATAAAATATGTCTTTTATGGGTGTTTATAAATAAATAAATAAATAAATACAGACATATATAAAACACACACACATACAGACACAGATAGACAGACACACACACACAAATATATTTAGGAATAAATACATATATATGTGTATTTTAAAAGCCATAGAATGTTAAAACGGCCATAACTTCTAATACAGAAGCCGTTTTTAACTCCATATATATTAAAATCGATGAAAATGAAACAATATTTGATATTATATGTGCTACAAGCCTAACAGACATCCGGATCAGAAGTTATACTTGTTTGAAGGCTAACAAATCAAGGTATCACGACTAAAAACTCAGTGTTAGAGGACTTATGAAACTTTTTTTCCTCGAAAATTGCGACAAAGCTTTTCTTCAGAAACTGTCGCATATATATCTTCATAGGCTTCGATTTGATATGCTGTAGAGCTCAAACTAACACCTCTTTCAAAAGTTATGGCCATTTCATGTTTGAGTTACATTTTCAACTTATTTTAAATCTTTTATTATTATTATTTTTGATATTTTGTGTCTTAAAATTGTTATTAAATGATTTTTAATGGATGATAATTAGAAAATTAATAATTAATTATATTTTTTAAAATATTTTAAAGCCATTTTCACTAAATTTAAAGTATATTAAATGTAATAGTCTATTCATACTTATCTAAAACATTTTTAAAAAATATATATTATATTTACATCAATATAAATATACTTATATAACAATATATTATTTTTCATGAATTTTTTTTTGAAACATAAAATATATCAGCACTAGGAAAAAGCGCTGATAAAGACCCTCCTTATCAGCACTACTAAAAGAAGCGCTGATAAATGGGTCCCCTTTAATAGCACTAAAAAAATCACTGATAATGGGGGGGCCCATATCATTACTTTTTTAACACTAATAAAGGCCCTATTTTATCAGCACTTTTTTTAGCACTGAAAAAGGGTAGTGCATCTCTTGCCCATTTTTTTAGTAGTGAAACCTACAAAATATGGTAGGCCTAACAGAATCACACATATCTTTCTCATCATCTATCATAGTGGCCTTGGTTTCAACTAATTTTGCAGTACAATCAATAGTAAGTAAATATAATATTTCAAAAAAGACATTGGTTAGGGTCCCATGACATCCATTTTCCATACATCAATTATTTCATAAGAAATGATGGTTTTTGGAATAATAACTTTTATTTATGAACCATTTTCGGACAAATGAATTTGTTAACATTTTGTACTATACTCATGAGAATAATTGACCATGTTTGGAAAATTAATTTTATATTTCAATGAATTCCTATGAATTCATTGGGGTCCAAAGTGGCATCCAAAAGAAAGTGATTGAAAAAATTAAAATAAATATCCTATATCATTTATGGGAAAGAATATTATTATTACCTGATCATCAAATATTTCTCACATAAAAGGTTCACAGAAAATATAAAATGCATCGTTAGCCTTTGGATTGAGTTATTTATATGATATAATGTGAGAAGGTTTATATGATTTGGAAAAATAAGTTTCTATAAAAGAATAAAATTGCACATCACCTTCCACTATGTAAACCTTTTAAACAGGTTTGTGGTTATATAGATGGATTGATTTAGGAAATTGTATTTCAATAGTGCTGGGGAGTCTATTAAGTGATCTACCACCATATTAGCCACTTCATTTTTCCTTGATATCTATTTTCAACTATTGAATGGGAATTATAAAACATACTAACCTTGTATTGGAATCATCTTTCCTCGTTATGTACCTATTAGTTATATGAAAATAAAATAGAAAAAAATAAGTTCCTAGTAAATAATATTTAAATATTTCTAATGAAAATAGAAAAGAATAAATTGTTTTTATATAATTTTGTAATTCATCTGATTTTAATCCAATATATTTCAGGAATATTTTATGTTATACGACCTTCATTCAATTATTTTCAAGATGGAAAGTCAAAAAATATTGGTTTGAAAAGTTATAAATCTACTGAAATGGATGATCTTAATCTAGGGGTTTCCTAGTTTATGGGGTTATTATATATTTCTCAAGCGCATCAAATTCCTCATTATAATTATGATTTAAAAAAGACATCCTATTTTAAAATTAATCTTTAGATAGGATGATAAATCTTGTCAAAGTCCTTGATGATTCTTCTAAAAATCCCACATGGGCCAAAAAAGATCTAATATGTCTCACAAAGGTGGGATATGAAATATAATTGATTGCATATACTTTAGGCATATCCATATCAATGATTATTTTTTAAAATATTATGACCCATAAGTACCCCATTTTCAATGATAGAGTGCATATTTTAAATATTTAGATCTTTATTTTTCTCTATGTGAGTTTTCAATTCATTATCTTGATTCTATATCCTGAACCTAAATGGACCAAAGGCCTTCTTTTTTTATTGATTTTGATATCCCCTATTTGAAGGGATGAGGGGGAACCCTTACAACGCCCGTAGGCTTAGAAATTACATTGTTCATAGGCTTGGAGACATTAAAGGACCCGTAGTTCTTATGGAAATCATAGAGACTATTACTACTTGAAACATCCCCTCCCCAGCATCTTCATTGTGATTAGCTCTCCACCTTTGCCTAGCTATTCAGCTAGCATGTCCATGTGCAGGTGCACAAGCACGATACCGATGTAAAAATCCATACCCTCTCATTCTTAAAAATTCGTGTAACCCATGCTTTGGTGAATGCGCCCTGCTTTTGAATCATCCTCTAGGGTGGTTCCTTCTAGAATCTGTATGTACCACTGCATATCAGGTGGCCCTGAAGGCCCTGAGGTTTTCCAAAGCCCATGAGGTGCCCACAATCTCTTCTGACATGAAGTCCTGGGTGTCTCGAAGGCCTTAATTCATTATTCTCATTTGAGACTATTGTCACACCACTTTTCTGGGAACCACATAGATAAAGATGACCCATCCTGTGTCCGAAATTCTGAATATCATGTCGTCAAACAATACATTTAAAATTTCCATTTTAATAAAATCCATAATTTTTTGATTAAGTCCTCCCCGAGGTTTCCAAATGGGCTAGGAATCACCCTCAATAAATATTATGTTGGAAAATATATTGGTGTTAATTATAGGGATGTCTCCAATGGTCAACCCTATAGTCAGGATGTTTCTTTTCATGAGTTCAATTATAATTTTCACTTAGCCATGGGAGATATTTTCATCTATGATTACTATAAATTTATCTACTTTGATAAGATAGAAATATATTATATAAAATGGGAGAGGATTTAATTATAGATTTATAAGTTTATGAAGAGATTTGATTGAATTAAAATTCATTACTTAAAAACCATTTATTACCTTATTAATGTTTATCATATCCCTTTGTAATTGAAATTTATCAATAAATTTGGATTTTATTTGTTCATGAACCTTTATAAAATAATTTCCTTATTTTTGAGAAATCACTATTTTCCTAGTGTTTTCTATAACATGTAGATCACATAAGGTTATCAAATATCAAAGAATAAAATAATCTTCAATGTGATCAATTAATTGTTCATGATGAATTTCATAGAGTGAATAATTGTTTGATGGGATCCCCTTGAAGTTGAAATCATTGAAGTACACCTTTTATTCATTTAGTTACACAGAAATAGTTCCATGATGTAAATTAATGATCGTATTGACTATCATTTGGAATTTTCTTCCCATAATAATGTGTGAATTCCCCTATTCATTATCTTCTTCCATAGTTAGAATAAAATAACATGCTAGGAAAATTAGTCCTTCAACTCCCACCAACACATAAACCAAAAAACCAACTAAAAAAATACTGGCTCTACTTTCCAATTGGAAAATCACTCTTGTGGGATTCAAACAAGATATTTTCAATGATAAAAATAAATATATAAAAACGAAATTAATGGAATAACTAAGATCACATAATTAATCTGAATGATTCAATGAATAAATAGTGTTAGGAATATGAAATTTCAATTCCTCATTGCGGTTTTGGGAAATTGTGGTATGACCTTGGCTGAGACACTCCTTCCTAGGATGATTATTTCTTTACCATACAACAACATTCTATTAGTGTAAATCTATTTGAGTAATTTATGGTTTTTTGGAATTATCTTAATTACATGTTGGAGTGGTTTGTTAATCTAAACATTTTTAAATGCCTTTTGGGTCAAATTTTAAATATTCTCTTCATCATGTTTCTTGGATTATATAAAATTATTAGGGAATAAATAGATATTTTATTTATTATAACATTTATTTCCTTTAAATGGATATTCTGTAAATTTATTACTAAATATATTCCTTGGTTCTTCTTCTGTATTCTTATCTTCTTATTTATATTTATTGGTTTTATCCTCTGGAATCTATCGAAAAAATATAGAATTTATAGAGTCCCCTTATTTGGGTTGAACTAAATATTTCCTAGGATTTTGTGGATGAATATCCATCACACTCATTATGAGATCTTCATTAGATATTACTTTGGATTTGGGATTGTCTGAGTTGGATGTTTACCATGTTATTGGACAGTATATCCATGAAATTATCAATTTTATTTTAAAAAGTCATCAATGTATATTTTCGATCTTCAATCTCAGTTCCTATCCTTCATTCCACTGGTGGTTCACTAGATGAGAGTTTTATGTATAATATTGTTGAAATATAGGTGTTTGATAAGGTTTTTGTTGGTATTGTTGCTTGTATGGTTGTTGGAATCATTTTAGGTATTGGAATTGTTGTTAGAAAAGGGTTTTATTGGGGAATTGTTAACCTCTAAGTCCCTATTGGTCTTACACTTCTACCCAAGGGTTGATTTATAGAAATTTTATTGGTTATAATGTGTTTGAACAGCTCCACATACCATTTAACTAATTATATTAATAAATGAAGGGATGGGGTGTCGAACAAAAACCACATACCTCAGGTGGGGTGGGTTGTTCATTCAATTGTTTTTTATACAGCTTTATTACAATACCTATTAATTATTCATGTTTTTTTTCAGTTAAGGGGGATGTGTTGGAATTTTTTACTTCATAGACTCCTCTTGTACATATACCTATAATTCTAAACTATTTTGAATTCTATGAACTCTTATCGATTATGATAATTTATTTTATGCATGAATTATCAAATAAATCTTCTCAAGATGATGCATCCAAATGGTTTCTCTTGTTTTATTGTAATCGTTGATAGAAAATGACTTGGATGATAAGATCATTCACATCCATATGGGGAAATAATTTTTTTTTGATTCTTTACTAAATTTTTAGGGTTTACTAGTTTCTAATCTCATGGAATAGATATACTTCTTTATTTAGGTTCATTGCGTGGCTAGGGTAAATCAGTACATGAATCTAATTTGGAGATCATCCCATTCAAGGATCTATCAATGTCAACGGTTGTAAAACCTCTCTTTGGTTGCTCCCTCATGTGAAAAAGGAAATCAAAATCACTATAATTGATCCTAATATACTCCTCTAGGATTGAATCATGAAAATAATTGGTGAACACATGACTATATTGGTTCAGGTCTTCACCTCCAAGGACAAGAAAATTGATAATAGAAGAACCTTATTGACACACCATTGAAAATATTGTTTTCTAAAAATTAATAGTTAATTGATTATATTTGATTGAAAAGTATAGGGAATAAAGGTCCCATAGGATTATATTTAGTTTTATTATCATTATCTTAATATTATATTGAGCACTTGGTGTTATACTTGAGTCTTATAATTTGATTTTTTCGTCGTAGGTTTCATAATTAATATACCTAAGATTAGTTATAAAAATTATCCCTATCTATGGGTCAAGAAGAAGAAGATCCTTGTTGGAGGTATGAGTCATGAAAGTTATGGGTTTGATTATCACTTACTCCCCGAATGTGGTGCTATGTTGTGACACATTCCTATCATATTGAATGGAAAAATAAAACTTATTATTATTTCTCCTTGAAACATATTGGAAGACTAGGGTTGTCTCACATGAGGTGTTTCAAATTTTTTACTTACTAATTCTAATTCAAATAATAACTATTTTTTATTGTTTTATTAATAGAATTGAATTTATTTTTCAGTTTTTCTCTAAATAATTTAAATTACAAGTCAAAATTAATCAAACATAAAATGAAACAATGTTTTTACTAAGGAAAGAACTCATCCTTTATTATTTCTTTTATTTCTTCCATAACTCTTCTTATATGTTTTTTAAAATATATATTAATAATACAATTATGAAATCTCATGCAAGGGTTAATATTATTTTATTTATTTGGTGTGAAATTTTTTATTCAAAATGAGAACTAAATTAGACGTCCCCCTATAATCATGATTGATGGTCCACCTCAATCAAGAAAGTGAAATGTTCTAAGACAAGGTTCCATCATATGTTGTTTTATCCAATGATAGATAAACTTTATTGTATGAAGGTATTTTTTGTTGTAAATGTGAGAGAAATGATTTTAATAAAAGTATAGAAATGAATTTGAGTTTCTTGTCATGGTAAAAAATCACCACGCCGATTAACATAACATGTTCCCCACACAAACATAATTAATATATAATATTGTTTTTGAATAATTCAAAAAAAAATCCCTGTACTTACCCTGTCCAAGCCTTGGGTTAGCCTCCCATTAGTAGGAGTATGAATTAAGGTGGATATATGAGAGAGATGGAATGAGGGAAATATTGAGAAAAATAATGGTTGAATAAAATAGTTGATGAAAAATTAATGATGATATAATAAAAGTAAAATAAATATAACATGTTATATAAAATAGACTAAATTTTAGTAGAATAATTAGATACACCAAAACAAGGTATCTAGTAGTTGTCTTCTCCTGACCCACCAATCACTTTTTTATGTCCTAGCATCCCTGTTTTTATATATAGGAGAAACCTCTCTCCTTACATTATTTCAATCATTAAATATCATCACAATAATTAATTAATTTTTTAGTTATTTCATGTTGAATATAAGAAATTCTTGATTGTTATGAAATCTTAGTATTAAGATGCAACCCATAATCCCAGAAGAACTTTTTCTATTATTGTTCCAAATAGTATCACACAAATAACATCATTCATCTGTCATTGGTAGATATTAATCATGAATTCATGTGAGTTATCCTCTAGTAATTATTCAATAAAATTATTTTTTTTAAAGGTTATTTATCATTAACCATTACTTTTATTTACTATATTACAAGGATCTGTCGTCAGTGCCGTGATATATATGTATATCATCTAAAATTTTCAAAATAGTAGATTACATATATCATTTCATATTTTAGGGTTTAGTTGAATGTGAAATCAAGGATTTTCTTTAAACAATTGGTATGGGTGAAGAAAACTTTTATGTTGGAGTCAAGATTCCCATTGGTCCTCCGATGTTTTCAAATAGAGATCCCATTTGCATTTAAGGCATGAGTGGCCTAATTTAAATAGTTATAGAGTAATCTGAGGTCCCTCATGTCACTTAATGAGATTTAGGGCCTATAATATGGTTTATTATCTGAAGAACAAGAAATATAGTGTTAGAAATGGTTATTTTCTATGGGTAGAGGAAGGGGATAGTTTAAGAAGAAGTTGGACTGTGGAAGAGAGCAGTGGCAATGTCTCAGAATTTGGGAGAACACGATTGTTGTGCTATGATAGTGTTTGGTTTAATATAAATAGTACCCTAGAATTGTTTCCCATAGATGATGTAACCATGAGTGCACCTATTATTTATAATTAATTATATGTTGTTAGCATCTCAATATCATACACACAAGTTGGATCCCAAATACACATGGAAACACATATCAAGACATACTACTCCGCTTAGCCCATACTGGGCTGAGGCCCACCCATGCTAGGGTATCCCCTATGGGCCACACTTTCTTCCCATCCATCACTTCCTTGGTCCTTCCATGGTCTTTAGGATATCTTTTGTTTCCTATGTGTCTTCAGACCCTTCGGGATGTGGGTTGGCCTAGTCGGTCAATTATTTTATAACCTATTAAAATTAGTGTTCTAAAAAAACATTAAGTAAAAATTAACATAATACATAATCAAATTAAATAATTCAAAATTAAATATGTTCACAATTTTTAAACACAATTTAATTATACTTATTTAATTTTGTTTTTTAGTAATACAATGTATTATAATGGAATATCAATTGATATCCATGAAAAAATATTTACAAACAACTAATATAACGAATAAACAATGATAATGTTGGTATTTTACGACTATTCTTATAATAATTATGGAAATTTAAATATAAATTGGAAAAAATATCATCCATGTGGTTTATAGTTAACCTATTACAAAATTAGTTAGGGAATTTCATCTCAATTTGAGACATATGTTGTCTTTCACACCTATATTCCTCTACGGGGACTATATAAAGCCCCTTTGACATGTAATATCATGAATTGATTTATTATCTTAATATTTTATGTTTCATTTAATAATAATCTTTTATTTTTAATAAAATTATATTTTACCAATGCACTATGGGTTTGGATATTCAATATTGTCATTTTTTGGGTTTACGTATGTTTATTCTTGTAAGAATGATATCTTATGATATATCTATCAATAAACTCATGTATATTCTTCACTTATGTAAATGACATGGTAATACATGTTTAAAACTAATTTTAGACGATTTATTAAATCAAATTTGGAAGATAATTGTTTTTAAAGATAACCAAATTTATTTTTTATCTTCATTCGAAAATCCCTTTTGTTCCAAAAAAATGTTTTCCAATTATTTTATTAACATTTTTTAATATTTAGAAAATTATTTATTAATGAAATTTTCTCAAATGATTAAATTTTAAAAACAAAATTTAACTATATCATCATGTTATTTTTAAATCAATCTTAATTTCTAGTCTACTGAAAATTTTATAGAAATCATTATTTTTTCCTAAATGACATGAATGTAATTTCTTCCATGGTGATAGCTCAATGTTGTATTGATTAATTTATATTTTTTCTAAATTTTAAATTAAAATGAATTCCACAATATTTCTTTATTTTTTAGTTTTGTTCAAGGTGGATTTTTTTATTTCCTTAAATTTTTTTTAAATTACTTTTAAAGCTTCCTTTATATGTTATTATAATTATTTTAAATTAAAATTATTTTGAAAATGTCAAATTTTTGAAAAGTTATTTTTAAAGTGGAAATGATATTTTTATCATGAATTGTTCATAGTTAACTTGAAAATCATTTTATATCTATTTTTAATTCATTCTATGTTATACATACTATACATGGTATACGATTTAATGATGTCATTATTATTATATTATTACATAGTAAGTGTTTATATTGTTTAAATTTTTTGGAAAAAAATTAATTTTTGTTACATTATTATATGGTGAATCGATTTAATTTTTATAAAAACTATTTTCTTAATTCAGATTATGACTTGATGATATGATAAATGTTTTATGATATTTCGACACCCATAAAATATATTTTTCATCATGATTTGGTTGGGAAATATATATCTATCCAATTAGTGGTGTAATTATTTATATTTGATTATATAATATTAGGAAACAAATAGATTTCATAGATTCACTATAAGAAATGGGTGAGTTATGTTGTACAATTGGAAATATGTCATTATTGACTGACAATGGGAAACAAGTGATAATTCATAATCCACTATGTTGATGGTTATTATATTAAACCTTGACATATAAGATGGATTTTTATTTTTATGATTATTCCACACATTTATGAAATTATATTGTGGGTCATGATTTTTTATTATGATTTCCCACTCTTGTCCCCCATTTTTTATGAAATTATATTCTTTTATATCATGACATATTTTTATAATATATGAAATATTGGATATGAACTTCGTATATTATGTTTATTATCATTTAACATTTTTCTTATCAATTATTTTCATACGATCCTAGATTTATATGTCTTATTTTTACCCTTTCTGAATATGTAAGATCACTTTTTGTTATCTTTCCCCCCCTTGATTATGAAAAATTGTTTAGGTAGGGTATTCCATAGTGGAGTACTATGTAAAAAATTGTAATGAGAAGTGTTAAAGATCATTCATAAAATAATAAGATTTATTTTATAGTACCTAAATACAATAAAATATTATGTTCCTCAAGTGTGTGATTATAAAATGAGCTAAACATTCAATTAATAAGATTTAATATTTGTGTATGAAATTATTGGATTGGTACAGATTGAATTAGATGAATAGTTTATTTAACCTTTAGTAACATTGATGAGAATATATTATTGTGAAACCTAGGGATATTATTATGGATATATCAATACCTATGTCCTTTTATATGTCTATGGATGAGTCAAGGAACAGGAAAATGTCCTATAATTTTGGTAAAGGTTAGAGAAAGTAGTTTCCATAAAATTACATCCCCATATTGAAATTATAAAGTGATTTGGGGCTACAACATAGGTACGTAGGGGTAATAAATTTAAAAAGGTTACATGATGTTATAAAAAACCATCACATGGTGAATTACAATGGGTAAATCTTCACCACGGGATTGACATTTCTAGGGGATGTGTTTTGGAAATTCACAAACTATGTATGAGCCATCATGATTGATTAGGATTTTGACCACAAATGACATTGGTCAAACCTTATTTTTCATGGATTAATAATAAACTGTCATGATTTAAAAATACTATATGTTATTTGTTCTTGATTATGTGATTTTCCACCATGAATATTGTTTCTCAAACATTTTTTTTGATGTCTTCCATTGTTGGAATACAAAATGAAATAGGTTAATGTTGAATACGGTAGAAATTATATTTATGAGCAATAAACATGAGTGATTACTAGAGTGAATGAAATTGTTATAATTCCTAATTAGATATAATAATATATGATTAATTGCATGAACCCCAACCAAATCTCAGACTCGCCAAAGGTGAGAATGATATTTTTATCTGAGAGCTCTATTGAAGTATGCCATGGGGGAAATAAGGATTAGTTTCCCATATATCAATAATTATGGAAGAAGAACTGAGGGGAATCTCTACATGAAAAAGAATATCTTTTGAGTGTTGCAAAGAAGGAAAAAATGTAAGCAATTTCCTAGGAAAATTGAAATTCTTGTTTCATGAAATGGATGAGAATAATTATTTACATAAGGTATCATCAATGGTTCAATTTTTTAAATTTGGGTGGAATTGGAAATACAAAAAAACATGTCAAATGGGAAATTTTAGGGAAGTTAATCAATAATGTTCTAAAATAAAATTTTAAACTAATGATATTGATGAGAACAGAAATGTCAAATAAAAAGAAATAGGATTTTCTTATAGTATTGTTTATATTAAACATGATAATCATAATTAAATTTTGATTAATTAATTTTGTGAAATTAATCATTTTTTATATTTTAGGAATATAGGTATTATGAAATAATATGATGAATCATAGTCGATGTTTTATGAATGAAGTGATATAATTGAAGTTTCTATTTATGGTAATTCAATAATTATGAATCATGAAATATATATGTATTTATATACAGAAAATTTCCATCAAGGATTGGATTTAATATTTTCAATTGTTTTAATTACCATAAAAAATTATTTAATGGAAATTATATATTTTATGAAAAAACCCATTATTATGTGATAAATATAATTAATAAGACAATTATGTTGAAAAAAGTGTTTAGTTTAGAAAATATATTATTTATACAGATAATATTAGTGGATATTATTGATGAACTCAAAACTAATTATGTATTTTTTATAAAACTGGATTATTTTATAATTGATAGAGTTTAAAGAGCATCTATATTTAATGATTATAATAAAAAAGTTGGGGATTTTTGTGGAATAATGAAGCATTAATGTTTTCATGAATTTTTTTTGTTAAATATGTTTATTTCCATGATATAAGAGAATATATGACCAAGGTATTTCAAAATATACCACGTGACGATTAAGTGTCAATTAGGGTATTTTGGGGTAAAATGAAAACTTTTTTTTAGAAAATATAGCGACCTCAATTATAAATTTTCAATTTTGGAAGGTTTATGAATTTAACTATTTATGGAAAAGTTAAGGATGATTATGGGAGGTTGTTTTAGATATTAATTTTTTACCTTACAATATGATATTCTCTGAATATGTGATAACATGTTCTAACAAATTTTTTATTATTATAAATAGAGATAGGTTTATTAACGTATCTATCTTTAATGGATATTATGATTTATTTGTTCTTTATGCTTTAAAATAAATTAATCATCATTTCTTGGAGTAATAAATGCAGTATAAATTAATCATGGATTTTTTTTGAAATGTTTCTTATGATATAATACAATGATAATCCATACTTATATCAATTGTGTTGATATTATTGATTATATTGGGACTCTATCTTATCGATTGGAGCATCAACCAAACAACTATGATGTCCAAGACATGTGTCAAGTTTCTCTCATGAGAATGTAAATTCATTATTCATCACATTAAATGAAATCAGGGGTCATATAACCGGAGAATGACATTTCTTAAAGAAACAATGTATTAAGATTTTGGATTATATAACCAATCTACTAAATACATAAAAACTCACCATGTTAATGTATTATAGAAAATCTACATGCGTTGGGAAGGTCAATGGGAACCGTATGTTGTAATGAGGTACAATTATTTTATGGTTTGGGTACAAGAGTGATATATTTTGAGGGAGAAATTATTTTTGGGGGGTTTGAATGTACCACCTTGAGATTTTATATTTGATATATTATGGTACATGAAACACTATGTTTTAACGAATCAAAAATAACTATTAAAAAATTAATATTTTATATGTTAAATTTTTGATACTTATTAGAGTAAAAGATATCAATACGACTAAATAAATTAGGAAAATATTTTTTTTACACAATAATATAGAATTAATTAATTAGTTACCAATTAATTAGAAATGAAAAGAAAAACTATTTGAAAATAATGTTAATTGTTTTTTGAAAACTATTTTAATGAATAGAAACAAATTTTATCTTAAAAATTAAATAAATCACATTTTGTGAATGATCTTGTGGATATATATATATATATATTAATTATTTAAAAAACATTTAACATTTATAATATGCTTTTTCTTGACAAGGGAAAAGTCTAAATTAAATAATATTATTAAAATAATTATTTTTCTAAACAAATTCTTTTTTTATGTTTTGTGTAATTATTTTAAAAAATATTTTCTTATTTAAAAAAAAATTTAAATAATAAATTTAAAATTTTCAATCATAATATCAAAATTATCTTTCTGTGAATTGTTTATAATTTTATGAAAAGATAAATATTTATAGGAAAAATGACATGAAATGGTTTCCATTATGAATTTTTATTTGTTATATAGAATTTAGAAAACTAGAAAAATTATTTGTATATGGTTTAAAAGTAACATTAGTTAAATTATATATATATTTGATCAATTTATTTTATTTTTTTCTAGTTAAAATTTTATTTCCATATAATTTTTTTTAATCTTATTAAAATTTTCTCATTGGATATCCCTTTTTGGTCACATATGCTAGAATAATTTTAAATTATATATTCCCACTTCAATGAGTGTAATTTTGAAAAATTGATTCCATATTTTTACAATAAATAATTATATTATCTAATGAATTGAACATAATATATTACAATAATTAATTGTAAAAACATAGAAAATTAATTTCCACAGCTAAGGTGAAAATTGTTTCAGCCCAGGTTGAACTAAAAATACAATGGGTCAAATGACCAATAAACATATAAAACAAAATTATTAAGTCAATATTTCAAACTTATAACCTATTATATTTAATAATGGACCCTTTGGGATCTTATTGAAATGTGAAAGACATGGTCTCACCTTTTTATTTTCAAAAATTAAAAGGGTTACACTCACCTCAGTTATAAAAGGACATCACATATCCTCTAAAATTCCATCCTATAAAATCATTTTTTGTTACATAACATCCCAAATGTATTATTAAAATTCATCACTATATAATATAGTGCTTATTTTGATTATAAATTGATTCTTTGTAGCATTATGTACAACCAAAATTAGTTTCCCAAAGAATTTGTAACGTTTTTAACTATGCGATTTTCATTTAACTCTTCTCATAAATCCCTAAAATATTTTAAAATTATAATAAAATAAAAATACCAATAAATTATATATATTAATAAGTTATTATTTCTTTTTGAAAATATATATCTTTCTCCACTTCAATCAAATGTAATATTGAATCATTAGTTAATTGTATGGAGGACTACCCACTCGTAAACCAATGTTATTTGTTTCCTATCATAACATTTCAAGGATGGGTATGATGATGGATTTATTGTTTATATATGGTATTTATGATATTTTATACCTATTTAATTGAAATAACACATCAACCTTCTTACTACCCAACTTGTTTGAAAACAATATTGTCGCTTGTCTGTACAATAGACTACCTTCTCACAAACTGATGTGATGTATTTTTCATTTATGTTTTATATGGATTGTGCGAGAGATATATTAATTAAATTATTATGGTGTATTTAATATAATTATACATTTATATTAAATATATTACAGATAAATTAATAATTTACATTCAATAGGGGATATGATAGTGTCGTTCATATGTATGCCAGATTACCTCCTCATGAAGCAATGTAATTATTTTAACTAACGCATACCATTGTAGGTAATGGTGTAAATTTTATGTAATATATATGATATATATGATATTAAAATAATTTTATATTGTTAATATATTATTTACCAATCGTTCTATTTATATTTTGAAAATAGTTAATCAATGATCTTGCACACGCATAGAAAACCCTATCTATTAATGGTGTATTTCATTTTATATCTCCAAATTTTATTACCTACACTATATAAATATATAATGAATATATATTATTATTATATATGGGTTAAAATTATATATATTATTTAATTTTCAATAATTTATGATACCCAAAAATAAAAAAATCCAATGATACATGAAAAAGAAAACAGTTATTACCCGAATCATGATTTTAAGAAGAAAATGATAATAAACAAGAAATATTTGGTTATAATTAAATAATATATGGTATGAAATATTTATTAATGATTCATTAAATTGAGTTATAATAAGATTATATTTATTATACATGAGGTTATATTTTGTATGAAGGAGGTTGGTAATTTAGATATAGGATTTTTATCTCACTTTAATTTCATTGAGACACAATCCATAGTGACCATATGGTTATTTTATACGGTGTATATAATATCTATGAATTTTTTTGGGATGAATAAGTATAAAATTATGGTGATTTACAAATCTATTTTAGGATTGATTTATCTTGAGGTTTAAAGATCACAATTACTAATGTGATACGTGTTTTTTTCCCAATTTTTCTTCTTTGACACATACATTGTTTTATGCCCCATTCTTCATTAATGAGGTGTACATAAAAGAAAATTGGATTGAAATATCATGAATTAATTTATTTCCACTATATTTAATGCTTCATTTAGCGATATTATTTCATTGGGCTTATGATTGAATGTTACCAAATTGGTAAGGGTTTTATGATATAGTCTCATTGTTTATTTAGACTGTATAATATTATGATTCTGATTATGAAATATTATTATCTAACTCTCATGAAACTAAAAAATTTTAAGATCACACTATTATTTCTTGAGAATATATTTTTCCATTCATTTTGAAAAATTCATTTACTCAATAATTCGAAATACGTTTTTATAGATAACCGTCAATATTTATCTCTTCGGTCGAAATTTCATTTTCCTCAAAAATAATGTTTTCTAAAAAAGTTTAGTAAATTGTTTTTAAAATTTTATATATAATTTTTAATTAATTAATTACCCATTTTTTAAATTTTGAAAATAATATTTGAACTACTATTCATCTCGTTTTAAAAACAACGTTTGATTTCCTTTTGTTGAATGTGGGAAAAGATTCTTTGTTTTAAGTTGTATGCCCTAATCAAAATGCCCTCTATCATGTCCATTATATTTTTTAAAACCAAAATTATTTTTTCAAATATTATTTTCAAGTGAAAATATTTCAACATTATTTTATGATTTTTAATTTTTTTTCAATGTGGAATGTATTTTTTCCTAAAAAAATGGTTTAAATAGTTTTTAAATCTTCTATTACATGTTTCCAATTATATTCTCATTTAAAAGGACTTTGAAAATGTATTATGGATTAAATATTTATTATTAAAATTGGAAAGGATATTTTTATCGAAAAATGTTCCATGTGATATTTAAAAATAGTTTTCCATGAACTGGGGAAACCTTTTTTTGTTACATATTCCTTACTAGGTATAAGGTTATATGATACCATAATGATTTATCATTTAGATGGATAATGTTTATATTGATGAAATATTTATTAAAAAAATTTATTTTTCATAGGATATTATAGGAAGAATTGATTAAATGTTTATAAAACTTATTTTATTACTACTGGTTATGATGTGGTGACATTGTAACATCCTATTTTTTAATAATCATGTTTTTCAAATAAATTAATATACATTGATTTCATGTATTGCTTGGTAAAACAAGTTATGCATGATTCATATGAAGAAATAATTTAATAATTTTTAATGTGAAACCTTTATATTGGATTTTGGTATATAATACACTATTTTTGCATTGTGTTACTGTTAATGACATGTTCCACCAATAGATTGTGTTATATGTTGGATTGATATTTTCCAAACTATGAAATACTATTAATATTATTAATTTATTATTATAGTTTTCACCAAGATGTTATTATATAATTTATGAACAATATTTACTAAATTATGAAAATATGGTTTATAATTTAAATAATTTTAATTATTTGGGTTCCAATTAATTATTAATGAGTGAAATAACTATTTGATAATAAGGAAATTTGTGTTCTGAAAAAATATTTTCCTATGAAAGATCGCTTTTGATCTCATTAAATTAAAAATTCCACTTATGATGAATTATTTTAATGTAATATATTTATAATAAATTAATTAAATTATTTCACATTCATTATATTCTTTTTTTTATTTAAGAGATAAGAATAAATCCAATTTTATTTATAAAAGGATTTATTTTGTAAAAGGTGTTTTCCCTCCTTTTACTATATTTCTTGTTTTAAGATTAAATATTTAATCTTTTATAAATTTTATTTCAAAATTTTTTTACACCATTAATTTCTAAAAAAACTTATTGGAAAAATTTGGTATTTTTTTGTAAATATTATTTTTTGAAGAACAATGAAAAATATTGAATTTTATTTGAAAATAGACTTTTTTATATAAATAATTAATAATGATAAATTATATTTTGAATTGGTTATAATGTTAAATTAGATCAATTATAAATCTATTAATTCAATTTAGATCGATGGAATCATTTACATGTTGAATTTTGATATAAAAAATAGCATTTTTTTGAACGTTTTCACTTAAATAACATGTTCTCACGTCCCATCTGCAGGGTTGTATTTAAATTAATTTATGAAAGATTTGTTATTTAAATTTTGAATAATTTATTCTCTATTTTGAATTATAATAATTAATAATTAATAATAATTCCAGCATAATATTTGTACAAATTGATTAGTGAAAATAGTTAAAATTTATCACGTTGATTAAGAGAAATAAGATGTTACTAAGGGACTAAACATTATCTTATGGGGCCAAATAACCTAGAAACATGTCCAAAACCCATTTATGAAAATATTTATCCCAAATAAAATTTTTCTGTAAAATAAATCATTATTTTATGTACATTAGTTTTGAGAAACCTCCCATAGTGTTAACCTTTTGATATTTATTGGAATTCCACTTCTAATCAACTATAAAATAGAACACACTCCAAAAATTTGTTCCACCTTTCATTCCATTTTTCACTTC
Organism: Viscum album; assembly: GCA_963277665.1. Classification (NCBI taxonomy): domain Eukaryota; kingdom Viridiplantae; phylum Streptophyta; class Magnoliopsida; order Santalales; family Viscaceae; genus Viscum; species Viscum album. Next base: position 1,717,800,540 of record OY728125.1, read on the forward strand.
TAGAAACAACACAATTCACTTATAGACATTATTAATCCTTACCATCAACCCTATTGTTTTTTGGAAAAAATCTCATTATTGTTTTTTAGCGAACCAAAATGATTTACCAGAAGAAGATGTTACATTAATCAGCATGCATTTTTTTTAATCTAAATCCACCATTCAATTACTAATATATCATTAATATATAATAAAATATGTATAATTAATATAATGAGATGTTTTTATTTGATCACAAAAACTAACGATCATGAATTATTTATACGTTACTTATTGGTGACTAAACCTCATACCCTTTTAATGGTGACGTGATGCCCGTAATGCACTATGTATAGGTAAATAGCTTCATCACTTTCCCTATATATTTTGTAAAACATGGAATGATTATTGGGAGTAAATTGAATAATGATTCATTTCAAAACACATCTTACATAGATATTATTAAAAAATGTTGGTGAACCAAAAATCAGTGTATCATTAAAAATTTGGGAACACCGTTGGATGTTCATGTATCTATTATTTAGAGAGGCTTAATCAATGAAAATTAAAAAGGTTTCAAATCATGAAACACATTTCATTAGTAATATTATCCTCTTTAGATTGAGGACTATTAATCTTATAGAATTATTTTCATAGTATGAGGTAGATATAAAGTAGTCAAATAGGTCTGACACATAATTAACGGTAAGAAGTTTCCATGTTGATATATTATTTAAGCAGAGCCTTAATTTAAATTCCATGTATTTCAACATAAATAGGAAGATCATATAATGCCAAAAAATGGGGATCCTAAACATATTCTTAAACTGGAATCATGGATAAAAATTTATTTCGATCAAATGGTATTAGGATATTAGGAGTTCCATCTATTATATATATTGTTGAAGATATCTTAATAAATTACATTGATCTAAAATAGGGTGGTTATCAACCAAAAATATATGCAGACTCGCTACATCATCCTCCACCTATTAGTACCCCTATTCAAACAACAACCCATTAAACTATCCTATAATATATCATTAAAACTATTGAATAATTTAAAATCATAATGGAAGTTATGGAAGGAAGTTGTGTAGTTAAAAAGACATCCATACCCAGAATTGGTAAACACATCACCCCTCCATCCAATTTTTGGTCATCATACTTTTACAACATTTAATGGATAAGGGGATCTAGAATTGTACATAACACATTTCATATAATCATGCTATCAAATTAATGAACTACAACTTAGTAGGAATATGAAAAATAGTTATTCATTTAAACATTAGGAGGATCATCCTATGCATGGAATACTAGTTTACTAGACAGAACCATCAATGGGTGGGATCATCAAGGCCGATCGTTTATTTATCAGTTTATATCTACACAATAGAATAATATAAAAATCAAACACTATAATGAAAAAAGTGATATAATGATTGATTGTAGTTATATATATATATTTTTTAATGTTTTGACACAATCCCCGAACATGGTAAAACTTCAAAAATATTTTTTGGAACTCAATATAGATAAACTCGATGACGTCTTAAAAATTAGACACATTCCTATAACATATCGTGTATGGTTATTTCCAAAAGTTTAATAGGGTAACTATATTAGGATGATTCCATTTCGTTAAAAATTTTATACACTAATAATGGAAAATAAAAGAATGATAATAGTTGTAGAGAAAATCATTTCTTCCACACATATGAATGTACCTATATCGAGTCTAAAAATAATTCTTAAACCATATCATAAAAAACATATTCTTAAGTAGAAACAAAAAAAATTTAATATATCATATTTCGATCATATAAATAAGATGAAATATAATAAATTATAGAACCAAAAGAGCAATGTTAATTCTTGTTTATATGAACTTGTTCTTGAATTTTTCATATTAGAAATGAAAAATAATTATCTTAGGAACCCAATCCTGAAAGTAATGATAAATCTTGTCTCAATGTTCAACCAAATTATTTCCACATTCACTAAATGTCAGGTCATGCTATCAATTATTTCAATGGTTTTAAAACATTTTATAGATGATGGATGATTGTAGGTAGATAAAAGTTTGAAAGCCATCAACACAAGTGGAATGTTTCACTACTATTTTTTCGATGGAATAATGTTAATGGATAGTAGATGAAATTAAGGTTCACATTAGATTAATTATCTAACGAACAAAAGGATTATAAATCCAAATAATTTTATCATTAGTGAAAATTTAAGTTAGTTTTTATGCCCCAATCCCTTCTTCCACAATGTGACAAATGTATATAACACTAAAATCCTCTAAGAGCCAATCCCGTAATAAATGGTATACCATGGAAGGTATAAGTTCATCATTGTAACAATTAATTTTACCAATTTAAATTATATTCATTATATTATCATATTATATGACTTCATTTATAAGAAAAAAGAAATTTTCCCACCAAACAACTCCTTGGGAACAACCCCACAAATTGTAATCCTAATCGAATTATGCATTAATCATCATTTCTAGTAATTTCATGAATTTAGTGGATAAGTTATTTGATTATGAAAATTTATATAATTACTAATTTCATATACATACTCTAGTAGATATATATAGAGTCCATATAATCTGAGTGAATAATGTATGATATCAGCCTGACTGAACTCAATATATCAAGGACATCCTCACTATTGTTAATAATTCTAGAAATTCCATGATAATTCGATTAGTTGTTTTTAGAATTATAATTAATATAATATCAAATTTTTCTTTAGCATCCTTATCATTTTGGAGGACCAGATAGAGGGCTGTAAGAGTCTAATTATTCTAAATGAGTGAGTTAATCACATTTTTCGAATCCACCAGTGATAGTTGTTCCTTTATCTTTTGCTCAAATTTCTATCCTACCTACCTCAAGCACATCATTTCCAATAGTTTATACTATAGAAAAACCTCATGGTTGTAAGAATATGAAATTATATTAATTTTATAAACATTTTAAAATTAATTATCCATTATAAATTCCATGATTTCAATTAAATATTAAGTGAATTTATCAAATGGTGTAACACCCCAAGCTTCCACGGTACACTTCTCTTTTAATAATACAGTAGCATGTGTTGTACGCAACTTCGAGTTCTAACACTCACCACAACCAATCAATCTACCCGTTATGAATAGTAATACCCACTTTTTGATATTTCATTAATTTTATCTTTAAAAATGGAATTTAGTTTTGGATTGGGAATATCAAAATTAGCTTAGGGTGAATTTTTGGTATTTTTCTGAAAACATTCATTTTTTGATGAATAGTGAAAAATGCTAAGTTATAGTTTAAAACCGAATTTTTATTTAAATAATTATTTATTTTATTTAAATTTAATTAAGGTAAAAATAGATACATAATAACTATATATGTTTAATGTAATTCATTGGAGTTAGTTTAGAATAATTTTAGATATATAAAAATTTTATTGAACTTTTCACCGTCTTTTACCAACCTCCTAGGAGAATTTACAAATTCACATAAAACATAATTTTACCGTTTCTGTGAGTGGAATTTCGAAAATCTAAGAGATACAGTTAATATCAAGGAGTAAAATTTTGTTCAATAGGAGAAAAATAATTTTTGGTGAAAAGTAACTTTTTACTTTTATTTACCACAGTTAAATGTAAATAGGGTAATTAAGGGTAAAACTGATATTATTATTACCCTAACACATGACTTAATTCTATTGTATAAGTATAATTAGACCAAAAAATACCATAGGAATAAAATATGAACCTTTTTGGTCCACTTGGATTAGATTAGGACATTTATTATTATTTAATTCAAAGAAGAGTTAAAAGAGTTAAAATCAAAGTTTAATAACTAAAACATTTTTAATATAACGTTATACATAAGCTAAATTAGATTATAAATATTCATTAGAAATATAAAATTATTTCCTACATAATGGTATTTTATTTATAATTTTTATACATTAAATAATTTAATTTATTTATGACACAATGGTGATGTAATAATTACCTATTTAATGAAATATTAAAATAATTGATATTATAAATATCCATATAAATGTAATTTGAGACTTTTTATGAATTATAATAATTTTATAGGTTAATAAGACATGTTAGGATTGATTAAATTAATTTATTTATAATTAATAATGTATTTAACACTTTAGGAAAAATCAATTATTAAATAGTGTCAACATTGACAAAAAGGAGTATTTAAAACAAATATTATATTATTAATTGATATTCTATTCCTAAAAATCTATTGTTACACCATATAACATAGATAAGGTTATATATATTAATAATTAACCACTTGGGGTTCAATTTGTTTCTTATAGTAATTTTAATAACCATATAATATAAAAATACAAAGAGACATGGTAAATGTCAAACTATTTAACTACGAGTTAAATATAAATGATAAGGTTAATATAGTGACACAAAACTGTCTAAAATATATTGGCTGAAAGGATTGAGACCTATCTCTACCTTATACACGAAATAAGTCACTTTTGAACCATTATAAATCGAATATGAATTTATTATAAAATAATATTTTATGTTTTTTATAAGGTGCCCCTCACCTCTCTTATAAAAGAAAACTCCCCCTTCTATCAAATTCATAACTTCAAAGCCTTTTGGTTCAGAAAAACCCTGACCAAATATCCTCTAAACATCCCTAAATTCATCCTAGAGGCCTTACTTTAGTCATAAAGCCTACTTAAGGAGACCTTTTGATCAAATCAAAAGGAAGAACCTAAAGAAGAGGTAAAAATCTCACCACCTCTTTCAAGTTCCTTTCTTCTTCCACTTCCTTCTTATTTTTTGTTTCTATTCTAAAATAATACCTCTAGTATATTCTATATAATGTGATGTTATTATAAATATGGTACAAACAAATTCATTATTCTATCCATCCCTTGAATGACGTGTCACCATACGTTCGTATGTACGGCTTACCGTCTCCACGTCGTGGTTTAATTGTTATTCAATACATTATTATTTGGATGGGTATAATAATGATGTGTAATTCACATAAATAAGAAATATAACATGATAATTATTCTGTATATATGATACAACATACAATTATATATTTTTTTAGAATCAAAAGAATGATATTGTCGCTCGTGCGTACGTACGGACTACCGTCTCCACGAACGCAATGTGATTCATTCCCCATCGTATCCATTAAAGACTAATTTTCATTTGAGTATTAAAAATAATTTTTAAGTACTTATATAATTATGTATAAGAATAAGATAAAACCTATGGGTAAAAACACGGATAATATAACAAAACATATAAAATAAAATGAGTATGTGAACACCCGAAATGACGATAATACTAAAATATTATTAACAAAGAAATATTAAAAGATCATATACGATATCATATTTATGTATATGATTCTTTTATAATTTAATAATAATAATTTAACTATTATATAAGAGGTTAACCTACCCTCTACCAAGGAAAGGTACAAGGTAAGAGTTTATTTCACAATCTATTCATTATCTGATGTTGTTTATACAAAATTATCTACCAGGACCTCTTTATCGTCCACATCCATGTTTCTTAAAAATGTATTTCAAATTTTTTTTACTAGTTTCTATAATATGGGATAAAGTCATTTATAAGATTTTTTGACTTTTTATATGATTTTTATAAAGTAATCTTCCCTACTTTTTCCAAACAAGGTGATTTTTAACCTTTTTAACAAAATTAATGTATGAATGTATTTTTTTATCTTATACGGCACATGCAGCTATTTTCCACCATTATAAAATCATCAAAGCTTCCTTTACAAGCTTATAAAAATATTTTCAAAGTAAATGTTTTATTTTAAAATTATGTGACTTTTAAAGGAATTCAAAAAAAGAGATATTTCTCTCAAATAGTTTTGATTTCATATATGTCAACATCCTTTGATGGATTTTAAGCTTATTTGAAGTTGAATTATTATGATACAAAAAATCCATGAATTATTGAAGGTTTTGTGATATGTTTGACTGTGGATGTGTTATTTTTATATCATTCATGGTTTATGGATAAATTATTGACATTTCGTATGATAGTTTTAATAAGAATGTCTTTGTTAAGTTTAAACCTGTTCATATGAGGAATGCATTGTACATAATAAGTGACGGGTGGAGCCCGCTATAGCTCCTCAATGCATCGGTAGGTCTCATGAGAAAAACTAGTGTCTTGGCACAAGGCCTTGACAAAATATTATTTGTAGTCTTGGCACAAGGCCTTGACTATGTGGTTATGATAGTCGAGAATTATGTATTCTATCATTATGAAAGTGGTTATTGATATTGCATGTGATTATTATACTAGTAGAATATCCACGTGAATAAAGTAAATGGAATTATTTCATTTAATTTTTTTCATATTATTTTGAAGTTCAAGTTTAAATGGCTTTGGTTTTAGTTATACGTTGCCTTAAATGTTTATTATTATTTATAAATGTTTCCGCTATATTGTTATCCTTACTAAGAATCTGAGCTCACCCCTTTATATGTTTTATTTTTCCTAGGATGTGAAGAAGTATTTTATGATTGACTCGTAGGGATAGTCTGAGGGGAAATGAGTGTGTACTTTAGAGACTATGTTGTTTTAGTTTTTCACTGTATGATGTAATGTAAAACTTAAGAATGTATCTAGTGTTTCTAAGGATAATAAACTAATCGGTCGTTGGAGACATGATCTTTTGTGATGATTCCAATTTTATGTAATAATGTATTGACTCTGGGTAACTGGGGTCAGGGTGTTATAGTTGGTATCAGAGGATGTTTAATACAAACCTTGGAAGCTATATTTAGATAAAATCTGATTAGAGCACATAGACCTAAGATGGACATTGACGATTAGTATAGATGAACTTCCTAGAATTTTGGTATTGTAGAGATTTTTTGAGTTTTCTGAGTAATACATCATTGTCTGGATATGAGCAGGTACAGGTGGCTCTGGCACAGATGTACCTAGGGGTAAAACCTGAAAACACCACTTTGATCTAGACTCGAACGGGAACTGGTGCACGACAACGGGCCTTGCAGCACTCTTGGTTATGACACTCCCAGGGTCTATGTTTAGGATAATTCTCATTTTCTTTAGAAACCATTATGATGGGTTTATGAATATATACTTCCTCAAAGAAATAATTTTTATGATTATGGATTATATCCATAAATAGTTCAGTTTATGTTAAATGTTTTACGAGTATGGAATTAGGTATTTTGATTCATAAACTGATCTAGTTTATGCCATTGTTTAGAAATGGAACCTAGTGGAAGGAATAGAAACTGTATCAATGAAAACACTCCATGTAGGGATTTCCCTCCTGCTCAAAATAATTATAGTGGACCCGGTGATGCAATTGGTGCTGTTCAACTTATCACCATATTGGGACAACTCACTCAGGTTACGACTAATAACTTTACCCGTATGGAGCACCCTGATCCGCAGCGTGGAGGATCAATGTTAGATCTCTTCATGAGGAAAAAACCACGAACATTCAATGGGCGTAAAAATCCATTATTAGATGAGCAGTGGATAAATTCCTTAGAGAAAATATTTCATGCCTTGTGGAGTAGTGAAAGGGAAAAAGTTTTCATGGCAGTTTACCGCCTCACTAGAGATGTTGGTCAATGGTGGTCATTGATTCAAGATACGAAGGATGATGATGCAGTATCAAATATGTAATGTAAGGAGTTTAAAGATATTTTCTTAGAAAAATAATTTCCTCATGACCATCGAGCGGATATAGAAATACAATTTCTGAGTCTGAGGTAAGAGGAGGACGAGAATGTTGCAAAGTATGAGTCTAACATTACAAGGTTAGAAAGGCATGCTGTAGATTATATATGTAACCCAATAAGTAAGATTGATCGTTTATTTGATGGGTTAAAACCATTTCTCCTTCGAGAATTAGTCTCAGAATCCTTCTCATCATGAGAAGATATTGTCTCATGTGCTATCAATACCGAAAAGGAATTCTCTAAGTCTTATGACTTTAAAGAAAAAAAAAAGAGAAGAAGAGATATGATAATACCTCTAGAAATGTAAATAAGGGGAAAAAGGGAAAATTTGAATATCCATCCTGTAGTAAATGTGGGAATAAACACCTTGGTACTTGCTTGAAGGGAATGAGAGTCTGTTACAAGTGTGGTGAATAAGGCCACCAAACTCGTGATTTTAAGGGGAAGAAAAAAGACACTGATGTTCAATGCTATAATTTCTAGGAGAGGGGACATTATGAAAATGAATGTCCAATCGTCAGGGGAACATACCTCAAGAAAATTCCAAGGGATCAAGGCCAAGCTTATGCCATCACTAATGTTGAGGTTGAAGCTCTGAAAGACGTGGTGGTAGGTAATTTAATGGTTTCCTCAAGTTTAGAAAATGATTTTTTGAATCTGGTTCATCACATTGTTTCATATATTACCAGTTTTCTATGAAAATTACATATTTCCAATTTGATTTAACAAGGGAGTTGTCAGTTAAAACTCTTAAGGGAATTATCATCACGACAAAGTTTTGTGAATCTGTTACCAGTAGAGCATATAAATGTTCTTTATCTGCTGATCTCATCGTCATACCTATGAATGAGTTTCATATAATCCTCGGTATGGATTGGCTTTTGGAATATGATGCATATATTTATTTTAAGAAGAAAGAGGTTACATTTTTTGATGGTGATGATTAGGAACACCATATCTTTAGAGCAGAATCGGAACCACCTAATTCTTATCTAGATCCACCCCCATTAGCTCAACTAAATTCAATTATTGGGGAGGAAGAGAATTGGATAACTGTGGGTGAGGAAAGGAATGTTCAAATAGAGGATGTAGCTATTGTGAAATAATATGTTGATGTTTTTCCAGAGGATTTACCTGGACATCCTCCATAATGAGAAATTGTGTTTTCCATTGATTTAATTCATGGATCAAGGCCCATATCAAATACCCCTTATAGAATGGCCACTGTGGAATTAGTGGTACTAAATAAAAAACAAGAGGAATTGAGAAATAATGGATTTATTCTCCCTTGTGTTTCTCCATGGGGATCCCCTATTCTTTTTGTTAAAAAGAAAGATGGATCTATGAGGTTGTGTGTTGACTACAGGGAGATCAATGCTATAACAATAAAGAAAAAGTATCCCCTACCTCGCATTGATAATTTATTTGACCAACTTCATGGAGCTCAATATTTTTACAAGATTGACCTTTGATCTGGATACCATCAGTTGTGTGTGAAGAAGGAAGACATTCCAAAAATAGCATTTCGAACAAGGTACAAGAATTACAAGTTTACAGTAATGCCTTTTGGGCTGACTAATGCACCCTCTGTTTTCATGGATCTAATGAACAGAGTTTTCAAGAAATATCTTGATGAATTTGTAGTGGTATTTATTGATGATATCTTGGTATACTCCAAAAGCTACGAAGATCATGAAAATCACTTGCGTATTATATTTAAGACTCTGATAAGACTTGAATTATATGTGATGTTTAGCAAGTGTGAATTATGGATTCAGGAGATTTATTTTCGTGGTTATATTGTCTCTAAGGATGAAATTTCCATTGATCTTTCTATGAAAAGAGAAATCCAAGAATGTCCAGCACCAAGGAGTATAACTGAGGTACGCTGTTTTATTGGTTTATCCGGTTATTATCGACATTTCATCCAGAATTTTTCCTGGTTGGATAACCCGTTAACAAAGCTCACACGAAAAGGGGTAAAAGTTTTTTGGAAAAAAGAGTGTGAAGAATGATTCGATGAATTGAATAGAAGATTAGAAAATGCTACTATCTTGACTCCAACATCGAGGAATGATGGGTTTGTCATTTATAGTGATGCTTCAAAGAAATGAATTGGTTTTTTCCGTATGCAGAATGATAGAGTTATTTACTATGCATCATGACAACTAAAAATTCATGAGAAAAACAATCCTACTCCTGATCTTGACTTAGAGGCTGTGATCTTTTCTTTGAAGATATGGAGACATTATCTCTATGGTGAAAAATTTGAGATATATACCAATCAAAAGAGTTTGAAGTATATCTTCTCACAAAAAGAAATCAACATGTGGCAAAGGCGATGGCTTGAACTACTCAAGGATTATGATTGTACTATACACTACCACCCGGGGAAGGAAAATAAGGCGGAATATGCTTTGAGTAGAATAGATCATGGATTTTTGAACAAGATGAGAGTTTAAAGGGATCCTATTTTCATTGATCTAGTAATGATGGATATGGGAATAACCATGGAAGGTGAAACATCAATGCTTTTTCAAATGGTTTCCAACCAATCATTACTAGAAAGGATAAAGAGTTCTCAGACCATTAATGAAGAGTATCAAAAAATTATTAAGGTGGTGAATTATGGGAGATTGAGTGACTTTGTGTATGAAGATGGAATTTTGAAATTTGGGAATAGAATTTTTATTCCCGATATACCAGATCTAAAAAGAGAATTGTTGGACGATGCTCATATTTCTAATTTCTCTATACACCCTGGGAGCACCAAAATGTATAGATATTTGAAGGAACGTTTTTGGTGGGACAACATGAAGAGGGAGATTGCTGATTTTGTGTCAAGATGTATGGTTTTTCAACAAGTGAAAGTTGGAAGGCAACAACCCGGAGGAGTCATGAAACCTCTTCCCATACCTGAGTGGAAATGGGATAATATTATGATGGAATTTATCACCAGACTACCAAAGACTCCTAGAAATAACGATGCAATATGGGTCACTGTTGATTGTCTTACCAAATCAGTACATTTTCTTGTTATAAGATAATATCTACCACTTGAACGATTAGCAAGACTATATATTAATGAAGTTTTAAGACTTCATGAAGTACCACTATCAATTATTTCTGATCATGATCCTTATTTTAAATCAAGATTCTGGAAAAGTATTCAGAAATACCTGGATACTGAACTTCGTTTAAGCACTGCTTACCACCCTCAAAGAGATGGACAATCAGAACAGACTATTCAAACCATAGAAGACATGTTGAGATCCTGCTCACATGACTTTCAGGGTTTGCCAGATCAATATTTACCTCTGGTAGAATTTTACTATAACAATAGCTTCCATTCGAGTATTCAGATGGCACCATATAAAGCGTTATACGGGAAGAGATGTCGCACACCAACCTGTTGGGATGATGTTGGTGAAAGAAAACTCGTAGACCCAGAACTGGTGGAGGAAATGATGGAAAACGTGAAGGTAATCCAAAACCACATCAAAGCAGCTCAAAGTAGGAAGAAGATCTATACCGATTACCAAAAGAAGGATTTGAAATTTTAGGTAGGATATCATGTTTTCTTGAAGGTATCTCCATGGAAGGGAGTTATACGTTTCAGTAAGAAGGTATAATTGAGTCCCAGGTATATTGGACCTTTCGAAATTCTAGAACGAATTGGGGCTAAAGCGTATCATTTGGCAATGCCGCCAAATCTCTCCAAAGTTCAAAATGTGTTCCACATATCATTATTGAGAAAATACATGCCTGACCCAATGCATGTACTCACCTATGAGGAATTAGAACTGGAACCCGATCTGTCTTATTGCATAGAGCCCGTCAAGATTCATGATACAAGAGAACACGTGTTGAGAAACCGGAAAACTCTTCTGGTAAAAGTTATATGGAGAAACCATAAGATGGAAGAGGCAACGTGGGAACCCGAGGAACTTATGATAAAGAACCACCCCAGTCTTTTTATGATGTAAAATTCTAGAAATTTTGAGGACAAAATTATTTTATGGAGGGGAGAATGTAACACTACAATCTTCCACGATATGCTTCTCTTTAATAATACAGTAGCGTGTGTTGTAAGCAACTTTGAGTTCTAACACACACCATAACCAATCAAACCAGCTGTTATGAATAGTAATACCCACTTTTTGAAATTTTATAAATTTTATCATTCAAAATGGACTTTATTTTTGGATTAGAAATTTCGAAATTAGCTTAGGGTGAATTTTTGGAATTTTTCTGAAAACATTCAATTTTTGATGAATAGTGAAAAAACACTGAGTTATAGTTTGAAACAAATTTTTTATTTATATAATTATTTATTTTATTTAAATTTAAATAATGTCAAAATAGGTACATAATACCTATATATGTTCAATGTAATTTATTGGAGTTAGTTTAGAATAATTTTAGATATATAAAAATTTTATTGAACTTTTCATCGTCTTTTACCCACTTCCTAGGAGAATTTACAAATTCACATAAAACATAATTTTACCACTTTTGTGAGTGGAATTTCAAAAATCCGAGAGTCACAGCTATTATCAAGGAGTGAAATGTGGTTCAATAAGATAAAAATAATTTTTGGTGAATAGTAACTTTTTACTTTTATTTAACATGGTTAAAAGTGTATAGGGTAATTAAAGGTAAAATTGATATTATTATTACCCTAAAACATGTCCTAATTCTATTGACTAAGTAAAATTCGACCAAAAAAACCTTAGGAATAAAATATGAACCTTTTTGGCCATCTTGGATTAGATTAGGACATTTATAATTATTTAATTCAAAGAAGAGTTAAAAGAGTTAAAATCAAAGTTTAGTTTCTAAAACATTTTTAATATATTGTTATACATAAGATAAATTAGATTATAAATACTAATTAGAAAGATAAAAATATTTCCTACATAATGGTATTTTATTTATAATTTTTATACTTTAAATAATTTAATTTATTTAAGAAACAATTGTGATGCAGTAATTACTGAATTAATGAAATATTACAATAATTGATATTATAAATATCCAAATAAATGTAATTTCGGAATTTTTAGGAATTAAACTAATTGTATAGGTTAATATGACATGTTAGGATTGATTTAATTAATTTATATCTATTTAATAATGTTTTTAGAACTTTAAGAAAAATCAATTATTAAATAGTGTCAAAATTGACATAAAGGAGTATTTAAAACAAATATTATATTATTAATTGATATTATATTCCTAAAAATCTAAGGTTTGGCAAAATTAATTAGGCAATGTTATATATATTAATAATGAACCACTTGGTGTTTGATTATCTTGTTATTGTATATTTATTAACTATATAATATAAAAATATAAAGAGACATGGTAAATGTCAAACTATTTAACTAAGAGTTAAATATAAATGATAAGGTTAATATAGTGACACAAACCTGTCTAAAGTCTATTGGTTGAAAGGATTTCAACCCCTCCCAACCTTAGCCTCTAAATAAGTCACTTTGGAGCAATTATAAACCAAATATAAATTTATTATAAAATAATATTTTATGTTTTTCCTAAGGTGCCCCTCAGCTCTCTTATAAAAGGGCACTCCCCCATCTCTCAGATTCATACCGTCAAAACCTTTTGTTTCATCCAACCCCTACCCAAATATCCTCTAAAATTCCCTAACTTCATCTTAGAGGCCTACCTTTAGTCATAAATCCTACTTAAGGATCCCTTTTGATCAAATCAGAAGGAAGAACCCGAAGAGGAGGTAAAAATCTCACCACATCTTTCATGTTCCTTTCTTTTTCCACTTCATTTTTATTTGTTGTTTCCATTCTAAAATAATAAGTCCAGTATATTATATATACTATGATGTTATTATAAATATGGTACAACCAAATTCATTATTATATCCATCCCTTGAATGACATGTCACCATACGTGTGTACGTACGGCTTACCATCTCCACGTCCTAGTGCAATTGTTATTCAATACAATATTATTTGGATGGGTATAATAATGATGTGTAATTAATTTAAATAATAAATATAACATGATAATGATCTTGTATCTATGATACATCATCCAATTATATATTATTTTAATATCAAAAAATGATATTATCGCTCGTGCGTATGTACAGACTACCGTCTCCACTAACGCAATGAGATTCATTCCCCATCGTATCCATTCAAGAATACTTTTCATTTGATGATTAAAAATAATTTTTAAGGACTTTATATCATTCTGGATATGAATAAGATACAAACTATGGATAAAAATGTGGCTTATGTAACAAAACATATAAAAGAAAATGAGTAAGTGAACGCCTGAAACGACGATAATACTAAAATATTATTAACAAAGAAATATTAAAAGATCATATATGATATAGTATTTATGTATATGATATTTTAATAATTTAATAACAATTATTTAACTATTATATAGAATTTTAACCTACCCTAGACAAAGGAAAATTACAAGGTAATGGTTTATTTCACAATCTCTTCATTATCCGAGGTTGTTTATATGTAATTATCTACTGGGACCTCTTTATCATCCACATCCATGTTTCTTAATAATTTATTTCAAATAAAATATACTAGTTACTTTACTATTGGTTAAATTCATTTATACCCTTATTTTTCTTTTTATAATATGTTTATAAAGGAATCTTTTTGTCGTTTTCCAAACAAGGTCATTTTTAACCTTTTTGACAAAATTAAGTTAAGAATGTAATTTTTTATCTTATACGGAGGGTGCGACTATTTTATGCCATTATAAAATCGTTGAAGCATTCCTTACAGGCTTATAATAATATTTTCAAAGTAAATGTTTTATTTTACAATTATGTGACTTTTAAATGATTTAAAAAAATAGACATTTTTCCCAAATAGTTTTGATTTCATCTATGTCAACATCCATTGATGAATTTTAAGCTTATTTGATGTTGAATTATTATGAATCAAAACTTCCATATTGTATTGAAGGTTTTGTGATATGTTTTACCATGGATGTTTTATTTTTATACCATTCATGTTTTATGGATAAAGTATTGACATTTCGTATGCAAGTTTTAATACGATTGTTTATGTTATGCTTAAACCTGTTCATATGAGTAATGCATTGGACTTAAAAAGTGAAGGGTGGAGAAGGCTATAGCTCCTATATGCATCGGTAGGTCTCATGACAAAAACGAGTGTCTTTTCACAAGGACTTTACAAAATCTTATTTGTAGTCTTGGCACAAGGCCTTGACTATGTGGTTATAATAGTCTGGCATTATGCATTCCATCATTATGAAAGTGTTTATTGATATTTAATGTGATTATTCGACTAGTAGAATATTCATGTGAATAAAGTAAATGGAATTATTTATTTTCAATTTTTCCATATTATGCTGATGTTCATGTTTAAAATGCGTTTGTTTTAGTTATACATTTCCTTAAATGTTTATGATTATTTATGAATGTTTCCGCTATATTGTTATCCTTACTGAGCATATGAGCCCAAGCCTTTCTATGTTTTATTTTTCCCGTGATGTGAAGAAGTATTTTATGATTGACCTGCAAGGATAGTCTAATTGGATATGAGTGTGGACTATGGAGACTATGTTGTTGTAGTTTTTTACTGTCTGATGTAATGTAAAACTTATGAATGTATCTAGTGTTTCCAAGGCTACTAAACTAATCGGTCATTCGAGATTTGATCTTTTGTGATCATGCCAATGTTATGTAATAATGCACCGAATCAGGGTAACTGGGGTCGGCGTGTTACAAATGGTGTCTAGGAAGTAGTCACAGAATCCCTAAAAACACCTCATGTGTTCAAATATGAGGATACCTTTGGTAAATTGCATCATGAAGTGGAAAATCTAGTGGAGTATCACACATTTATCTATTTCAGAGATCATTACAAGTGTATTTTTATATATTGACACATCAACCTTCTTTATGTCAACATAGATATAGATAAAAATGACATCAGATGATCAATCATTGATAATTTCTTTGGAATAATGCTCATTATAGGGAATAAGATTCATTGGTTTTCCTATAGTGAATCTGACTAATACCCTTCTACTAAAACACTTTTTGGTCATAATGAGAGTGATCAGTAAAATCTCAATCAAATCATTCTCTAAAAATAATTTATATTCATTATATCTAAATTTGAATTCATAGTTTTATTTTTGGATACATCTTTCAACCTTTTTCTATGGAGGCCGTTGTTTCATCAATATATAAATATACCTAAATAATATAATCAATGTATTAAATAATGTGTCAATGGAATTGTCCTGAGCTTTCATGGTGATAAAGCTCCATTTCAATCTTTTATATCTCAAAAATTTGATGTGGTATTTTACAAGAGAGAAACAAAACAAAACATCATTGATTATTTCACTATGATTATAGGTCCTAAAAATCTAAAAATGATGCATTATTGCTCGATTAATTAGTGTATTAACCAATAAATATTTCACATCAACCAAATAGAAAATAAAAATTTCATATTTGTATATTTAGGCACCATATTTTAAGATTTCAGAAACATCAATTGAACCTAATAATACCTAAGAGTTATCCAATACTCACAGAATAAGAAATATTCTGTGTGGAAATTTAATCATTTATCCACAGAGCTTCAGAAGACCCCTAATTCATCAGTAGGCTCAGAGATAAATCTTATATTACTGATATAAATTTGAAATAGTAACAAATCGCCTATTTAATTTGAGAATATGTATTCTACCTCGTGATCAAAATATCTTAAATAATCAATCATTCCTATTTTATTAGTGTATAAGTTGAAGATGAATAAGATATATATGATTCCATTACAACATTCAAGGAAGGTGTACCCTCCACAACTGATGAACTGTGGATAATAAATATTTCTACATAAGAAGATATGTGATCTATGATGAAAATTGTGTCATTTTCAATTTATGGAAATGATTTATAATCATATTTTCTAAATTTACAAAAAGATCTAATCTTCTAGAATTACAAAAAAATCTAGGCCCTGATACCAATATAGACATCCACAAAATGATTTGTATAGATGATAATCTGTCTTAGAAGAAGATATCTAGAATAACACATCTAACTTATGTTGTAATGGTCGAAAATAGATTTTAAAATCTCATTAAACCAAACATCATTTAGTATCTCAAATACGCAATTTTTCTTAGAAATATTGTGTTAGTTTTGAATAATTATCATCATATAAGTGTTTTCATTTTTTTGGGATCTAAACATGCACCATCCAAGAGATGATTTTTGGATTTCAGTCATAGAACATCTGATCAACAAAATATTTAGTTATTGAGACCACTCTTCTATTAATGTCTATTATGGATATGAAAAAATCTAGAAGTCCCATAAATATGTAGTGCCCACAACACTCCGGTAACCTTAAGGAATATAATATAATTTGTTCATTCCTTATGTTAGGAAGAACACTAATACGACATACCGATTTTCAATCCATCAAATTTTTAATGTATTATTGAGAATATTATTTTGGTGTTGCATTAATAAATAGGTGATAAAATCCATAAAAATGTTCTTATAATATTTCTAATCATGAGATTAATACTAATATGGAATGATAGTATATCTTGAAAATGAATCCCATGAAAATAATAATTTATTGTTACCTATGAAATGTTTCATGACTTCATAGTATGACTTAATCCCTTCCAATTTTAACCTTACAAGAACAAGAATATCCCTGAAATGACACCACAAAAAACCTCAAAGATATGATGAGGATTCTGGGATGCCTAACCTACCCCAAACACTTCATAAAGAATCGATCAAGAAACTTTTTTTCCCATCAATAGGATAGTGAAATATGGGACCATGTATCAAAATATGGATGATTTTCATAAACCTTTGACAGTATCATGAAGTATATATTGATTCAACTAATGTGAATTCTTCCAATAAAAGGAAATCCATCCATTTTATATGTGATTAACATAGATAAATCAATGGTCCATTTTCATTAACAAATTAATGAATCATGTAATGAAAACAACCTCTGTTACCACAAATGAACCATGCTCAATAATGAGACCCGATATTTAGATATTGAGAAGATATTACTTGCATTAATCATTGGAGTTTACAAACAAACAATTTACCGACAACACCAAAGGTCCACTTGGTCTCTTAAATTGACTTGATCAAATATATCCTCAATTTTTAATACTAACTGGAAATTTGACATGATGGGATTCTATTTTATAGAAATTCAAAATTCTTTTCCAACAACAGAAGGACATAAAATGGTAAGAATTAGTTAATATACATATAAATCTTCCTTCTATAGAGAAAAAATATTTAATACTGTAGTTTCTTATAAATAAATCCTCTTTATCCAAGAGTCCCCCAAACATGGGAGATATACATTGATGGATCTTCCAGATTTACAATCTGAAATTGCATGGAAGGCCCAAAACCCAATATACTCATTTTTATAGTAATTATCATCTCTCGAAATTTTTTTTATCTATATTCATTCCCATTGTTTGAATACAATTGTAAAAAAGTGGTAAAATAAAAATACCCCAATGTATTTTTAGAATTTTCACTTCAAATTCATGTAGCTCACCTTAATGTTAAAGGTGATTCATAGATGGTAATCATGTTGTTCAGTTATGATTGTTACACAAAATTATTGTTTTATTACCATTGTTTAATATGATCAATGTTTTACCAAAACATTCTCCTCATATCCAACATTTACGCATATCCCACATTTTTAAAATTCCATCATAGATATGTTAGAAAATAAAACAATAGCCTGAGGATAACAATAATTTGTGACTCCTTCAACAACATTTTTCTCTTAAAAATGTTGTGACCTTTCATTGGTAACAATATAGAATAGATAAATGAGGAAAATTCCATCCATGACCAAGATAATAATAAAATTCTTAGACGCTACCCATATTTGAATATTTATAACGAATGATTATTCCATTATGGGAAAAAATAATATATAAAATATATTAGATGGTAGTAAATATACTCTTTCCAAAAACCTAATATAGGAAATGGTCCTATATAAACAAGGACATGGTGGAGTTACCCTTAGTTAGATTGATAGAGGGGAAATCATTCTCTAATTTAGTAGTCAGCACTGGTTTATGTCACAATCATCTCTTAGGGATCAATATATCTCATCAAACCAATAGGCTTGGATATTTAAATTCTTCAATGACATATAATTTTATTGATTTCATTAAATTGAGACATTCATATCAGATACTTTCCATCATTATAAATTAACCCCATGATTTTTTTCACACTACCAAATACTCCATTCCATTTGTAGTATTGGGAATTGATGTCATTCGACCATATCATTGAGCTATAATTTAACTTGTGTTTTTATCCATATAATAATTTAAAATATTCCATGGAATATTTTCGGAGCCATGTAATTAATCTATGTGATATTTCAATGACCGAGGATTCTCAGTTTAATATAATAAAATATTAAATATATAATATTACACATATACATTTTTACTAAAATAATGTATTAACTCTTATCTGGGATCATAGAAGAAAATTTGAAGACCTCTATTAAATATGGTATGTGGGTTGTACACTAGGTATGATATAATCATTAACTATTTAGAGCATTTGAATTGAGAACCATCATGGGTGGAATAATAATTCAAAAAAATTATTTTATTTAATTAATTTGTTATTAAAATAAATGCCTTATAATTATCATTTTAAAAAGGTATATAAATAATCTATAGGGTTGGTGACATAATCATTGGGGCTGAGAGATTTTTATTGGAGGATGATTCTTCAAAGAATAAAAGAGTATTTTGAATTGTAAATCAATTTTCCATTCATCGATGATATATCCCACCAATAACATAAAAGGATAACTATTATTCATTCATGATTTATCCAAACATGAGGTAGGGAGATTTTTTCATTGGATTATTCCTCATTTTTAGCATTTATTAATTCTAATAAACTCCCCTAAAATATTAATTCATAATATGGTGATGCGTTGTATGTGCATGGTTATATTCCTTAGTTTTAGAGAATTGATATTATTTTATATTGGTTCAACAATATTTATTATATAATAAATGAGTTAAGGATAAAATAAAAAAATATATGTTATTTATTATAATTTGTGTGTTTTGTGAATTTGTTACCCCTTGTTATACAATGTTATCATTTTATTTTTCTATCTAGTCGATCAAAAAATACCATGTAGTCAAATTTATTTCAACTCTTATATGATTAAATCTATCAATAATATATATTTGAGTTTACAATCGATGGAATTATCAAGGTTAAATAATGATTGTGGATTGTTAGAGGTGTAATGGGATCCAATTTGGATATCCCATCTATGATTTAACCAAAGGAATGTTGCAATTGGATCCAATCACTGTGTGGATTAGATGGATTGAATCCACCCACCAGTAGAGGAAAGGTTCATTAAACCGACATATAAATGTTTGTGGTGATATTTTCAATGGAACCAAAGGTTGAAGCACTGTATGTAGATTTATGAATCTTTCTTTAGTTCCTCAAACACTCAACTAGACGTCTTGAATCATTTAGAAAAATCATTCTGAAGTACCCTTGCTATGGAGTCTAGGGTTTCATTGGATATTAAGTATCACATGTTGTGTGATAGGTGTCACACACAATTTAACCTCGTGCCTATGGTGATGCATGTAACCCGGTGTTACATGGGAATACCCATGTTTTGGCCCACATAAAGGACAAGATTACATGGGCACGACCCTATACTCAAACATAAACAAGATCAAATTAATGGATAGAGTACATAATCATAGCCCAATATAAATCGGCATGGTCTGAGATACATGGACTTGGGTAGGTGGGACACTGAGTTCTAGACCAAACACTACATGTTGTGTATGTAAAATAACACACCATGTATTTTCATAAATAAATACTATGTCAGATAAAGAGATGTGGGAAAATAAAAACACATAAATCCATGTGGTGTGAACACAGTAGGAGTAATGTACTTATTCTAGTGTTGGGTAAAGCCCTCCTTCTTATTATTAGAGACCAATATCAATTGGCTATGTTTCCTTGTCCCATCCCCATGAGGGTGAAATGTGGCATTATATCCTTAACATATGGTTTTTATCACCTCTATGTCTTAACCATGAATATAATTTTCATGAATCCACCTATGAGGACATAGGATGAATCCTCTATTGTATCTTCATCACATTGTGGGGTTTGAGAAATCATCATGACAAACACACTTGTGTATATGATCTCTAACATAGTGAGTTATTCTATATAGGTTTTCCAATGTAACCCATGATTCCAATTTTTGGTCCCCTATCTTTGTATGGATGTATTTTTCTTTCCATCAAGTACTTATTTATGGAGTGGCTTGAAAATTATGATCTTTTTGATGAGATCCATCAGTGATATCATCACTTATGGAGTGAGATCTTTCATCCAAGCATTACATTGATTCCTCGAGAAAAATACTATATCTTGAAGTATTATTGATAACCATTTTAGAAATTGAGTCTATCATATTTACATTCAGTTTATTGTGGGTATAGATATATATAATATCCTATTTGACATACCATTTTGATTATAATTTTAATAATCTTTGGAAGTTTTATGTTTTTTTTTGTTTCAGTGTATCCTTCAAGGTATTATTATACTCCACCTGTATAATCCTTACCACAACATGTCATGATTTTTTTAGATGATAAAATATTTGATGCGGTCGTTGGAGGAAAGGAGTGTGCATATCATAGTGATCTAGTTAGGATGTGGTTTGTGTTAGTTGATTCATTTGACATAGTCCCATCAAACTTATAAGGTTGGACTCATTTATAAATTATGGTGGGTATATATTTGGACTATTATTATTTACAATACATTTTCATACTCTTATATATTATATATTTTTTTATGGATTTTGATATCAGTTTTTATTTACACATTAATACTTTATGTTTATTTTGATATATGTTCATTTTTATAGTTATTTTATGTAATGAAGTCCAGTGTGTGTTTTAATACAACATGGAACATGAATAAATCACCTAAGAAAGTAGAGGAAAGTATGTTGTGTCAGAATCAGCTTGTCACTATCCAGGAAGGCCCCAATGGGTTGGGTTGTTGGATTGATGTATCAATTTGGAGTTCATATAAGTACAATAATTTGATTATTTTATAGTTGTGACTCTTGTTTTTGGAACAATAGATAAAATGTTAACATGTTATTAGTTTGAATATTAGGATTATGGTTGTAGTTTGAATGAATTATACAATGTGTTGATTCAGTAGCACACTGATAAACTTTTTTTACTCATTAACTATAAGAAATTGATACCTAGAAAGACATTTATGCATGATTTATATAGTAATGCGGTTTTTTCCATTCCATTCTATATTCATCCCCACATATATACTCTTTAAATATGGAACATATTATATCCATGTAGGATATTATCACTATAATAACCATTGCAGGTTCTATATCATATATTAGAGCATAAACCTATTTATGATGATTCCATAATGAAGGGACCTGGTCACTGGGTAGTTTTTCATATTAGTGTATAATAGGTGGTCCCTCTGTAGGACCCCAGAAAACACAAAAAGGGGAGGGGTGAACCAGGGTATCAACTTTTTCTTATAAAGATATGAATCTTTATAACACATTTGTAGGAACCTGTAAAAACTCTCTGATGGTAATTTACAGTAATTTAAACATTTACATTAAGAGAGAAAACATAAAAATTTTACATGGTTCACATATATGTTCTAGTCCAAGAAGAATATGATATAATGTGTTTGTAATACCTGGAATACACAAATCGTTACTAGTTTTGGAAAAATATATTTACACATAGTAACTCTACTCTATGAAAACTACCTTAAAAATATTTTAAGGATAGAACATTTCTTCCCTCGAAACACTTCTATTGACTCCCCATAGCTAACTGTCTTAGGTGTAGTCTAACATAGTTTATCAACATGAAGGTTACTTTAGTGGATTAAAATTTATTTCCTTATCCCAAACTAGCATTAAATTATTCTATCATCATATACGTATGTTGATTTAATTTTAATGAACAATCCAGTAATTATAAAATTTTCGAAACTACCTTTCGAGAAGATCCTTCGCTAAACTCACTACCGTCCTGAAGAAAACTGACTCTACAAGTAACAGAACCTTCACGAATATCACCATTTCATCATGGTATACCCCATAATCATGAAAATCACATTAATTATATGCATTGTAATCTATAAAGATAGAATAAATTTTTTCACTATGATCAATCTCACACATCAAACAAGATTTGCGAAGCTCCATTGACTTCATGAAATCAATGATATTACAACTTTTCTCAATTAATTTTTTTATCTAATGGAATGGAGATAAACTCATATTTTAGGCTCATCCCTTCATGATGGTCCACCAGAATTATTGCATTTTGTTGATATTTCAAGAACATATCCATGAAGATACTCCATTTGAGAAGCTCTAGTGAGATTTGTCATAGTGACAAATATAACCATAAAATCATCACACATTTACAATTCTCCACTACTTATTTTCATGAATAACCCCATTAACCCATAAAGAACTCATGAAACTTACATATTCAAATCCTATTCATTGTAAAAAGCATGTCCTTACCATATTAAGGAATATTTGATTCAATAAATCATCCTTTCATGATTCTAGAGACTTTCTCCAGATTTGGAGCCCAAAAATCTCGAAAACTCTATTAAACGAATAAAAATTTAATATTATAGTCACCTTGTTCTATAAAATTACTCTCCTAAAAAATTCACTTATGATCTATGTGTGTTTTGAAAATAATACAAAACTAGATTCCATTTCCAGCAAAGAACATCCTTAGTTCCAACAATCACCCCCTTTGGATTTTCAGTAATCAGTAGATAAAATCAATAATTCACTAGCCGTTATCCAAACCTGATATGAAATAAACAACTCATCTATACTTAATGTCTATGTGATTAATTAATTGTTTCTAAAAAATAGGTTAATAATGAATTGGTTTTTCATGTTTTGGAATGCATAATGATTACTAATCAATTCTCTGGTAGTGAAATTGAAGAATTATATTCCGTAAAATATTTTCATAAAAAACCATATTCTCATATATCATAGAATCATTTCACTATTGTTTAAAATGTGAAACCCAATCTAACCCACCATTTGGGTGAACTTCTTTAACCTCTACATTTGTAAATAAACCCATAGAACCTTTATTTTTACCTTTTAAGCTAAAAAAGAGACCCCTAGGTCGTTTGTCCCCCATAAACATACATGACATCCATAAAAAGATTTTCACAATTGACAGAACATGGGAGAGGGGTGTTTCCATAACCTTATGGTGCACTTGTATGTGTCCTAACTATGATGTTCAATAGATGTTTCTCAAAAACATTTACCTCCAATGCCTTGGTTAGAATGTCAACCACTCAATCATCAGTTCCCAAATGCTCCATTGTAATCATATCTTGTTCAAAATTTTCCTTTATAATGAGATATATAATCAAAATATGTTTTTTATAATAATGTTAATCCTGATTGTTTGTTAGATTGATCACACTCTTGTAATCAGAGTGATACAAGAATTGACTTTTCACATCATCACCAACATCAGTCAGTTGTTTGTTTATATATAATAGTAGAATGAAAGTCTTCATGGTAGATATATACTCATCTTTAGTAATAATAAGAGAAGATATTTACTATTTCTTAATCAAACATTCCACAAATTTTATTTATATAATGAATTATTCAACAATTGTGGACCTTTTATCAATTAAAACTCCATCCTAGTTAGCATTAAAAACTGAAAATAGTTGATTATCTCTTCCTGTAAAAGAGTATATATCATATATCTAACTACCTTCAATGTACTTCATTATTATTATAAATCATTACTTATATTCATTCTTTTTTTTCATTAAAATTGGGTGACAAATCAAGTTGCAATGAAAATAGTTTCCATGTTGTATATATGTATAATAAAATTCTTATGATTCTCCTATAAATGGTTGGTTCCACATAAATCCCATCATTACGATTTCAAGCTTTAACCCAACCACAATAATAGTCAACAATGGTTTGGAGTCATGAATATTTTATTTCTTATGTTACTACCTTGAATATGTTTCTTGCAAAATGGAAGTGTAATAAATGTTCTGAATAATTTCATGCCCCAAGAAGTATAAGAGTTCAATAATCATAGAAATTTGAAAATCTAATTTTATGGGGTTAGAAAACTCTTCACTCATCCCATCATACATCTACCAAATATAATACCATCCATCTACACAAGAACCATAAATTGACCTTCCTTTGAATTATTCACATTGATAATATGTTCGACACCACCTTTTAAAATTTTTTCTTCTTCATATAAGAATCCACATGGGAATACGATGATCTTGGTGGCTACTTTTGATCATAGAAGTCCTTATTTTGTCTATAAACATTTACTTCATCACTTCAAATCAGAAATCCCACAGGTTCTAAAATGTAGACTTCTTATTCAGGATCTCTATTTAAGAATTTTGTTTTTACATATATCTGTTAAAATTTCTTATCCACTTTGAATTGATGCAGTATAGAATAGACTAATAGATTATAGTCTCACTATTATAGAAACAAATTCTTCATCATCAACACCTTCAATATGTGCATGGTCTTTATAGACTAAGAATTCATTTTTCTAATCACATATAAATGATAATTGAATTTGTGTGTGAAGATCCACATCACAATAATAAAATTGTTTATTTTAGGTATCATAACAATATCCCCTGTTTAAGTTTTTTTCAATATTTTCAAATTCTTCATTAATTTTCATAAACCCTAATTAAACCATCATTTCTTTTTCAAATGAAGTTTTTTCTACAATTTATTGGAAGCTACAATGTGACACTCCCATCATTCTACTTGTTTGTTTGGGAGATAAACAATAAAAAATGATGTTTTATTGATTAATTTATGTTCTTATATTTCTCAATTCTAGTTTTGATGATTTTTATTTAGACATGTTTTCCTATTTGGAATATTCTTCAAAATTATCATTCATTTTATAACCACTGGTTTTATTTCATTCCATCCCCCACTTATACATTTGAATAAATTCCATGTCCATTATCATCATCATATTCAATCATATCTGCATAAGTGAACCTATACTTATTTTTACTTTTATCTTTATTGACATTGAATTTAATAAATTTTGAAATTCATCAAAAATGATTTTTGAAACATTTTTTTCTCTTCATTGAATATATTATGAATATACCCTCATCAGTAGTATCACAAAACACATATTGATTGGTTTAATTGTATCCGATGATATATTTAATTTATAAAACAAGAAAATAATTTAGTGTGGTCTTCCTACTATGCCACAACTCATATGGTGTCTTTGTTTCATCCATATAAAGCCTTGGTCGATTTTTGAGTGTGTACTACTTCTTAAGCAGCATCATTCTCGTAATGATGAGGCAAATGACATTCAACCATCATAGTATTTGACATATTTTTTACCTTTTTAATTATTCATTCAAATACTCTATTTTGTCTTGGGGTTCTCACTACAGCAACCTTAAGCCTTATTCTATGTTTTTTAAGTAATTTTCAACATCAATAGATGTGTATTCCCATCCATTTTCTGATTACAAAACATTGATTGTGCTGCCAGAATCATTCTAATCTATTCAATGATAACTTTTTAGTAAATCAATTACATGTTTTTTCTAGTGTATAAACAGTATACAAGACATAATAGTGTAATTATAGATGGAAATAATTAATTACCTTTCTCCATATTTCCCAACATCATTTATTACGAAATATAATTCTGTGTGGATGAGACCAAGAAGATTTGATGTCCTTTTTTTGATTGGGTGATATGAAATGTATACCAACTTTAATCATATGCACGATTCACATGTTCTTTCACATTCATGCTTTTGATTAAGGATATCCATAACTATATTCTCTATGTATATAATTTCCATATGTCATTGATTAATGTGATTCAACCTCTAGTGCCATATGTTTTTATAATATTCAATAGTTATGTGGAAAATGTTTTATTTATTTTTAATATTGTATAAATTTCTATATCACATGAATCCATACCTAATAAAATTTTTATCTTTACATTTATAGTTAAACCATTTTAATTAATGTTACTATATGTGCTGAGTCACATAGTTGACTCAAACTCTATAGAGTGCATGGAAAATTTCCAACTTAAAGAACATTAGATTACAATAACTCTTCATTTTCTAGTTCTATACTTCCAATTCCTTTCTTTTTCAAAACACCATTATTGTATAACCATACTATTTCATCAACACTTTTCATATTATTACTCAATATGTTTTTATTTCATAACATATGGAATGAGCACCCACTATTAAGAATCTAGTTGTTATTGTCCTTCATTACGTTGAGATCTATTTCTTCAATACTGGATTTTTCAATTATCATATTTTCCTTCGATGAAATTATTTATTGAGTGGATCATAATGATGATATTTAAAAATATTTTTTCTATTTGAATTAGTCCTTCATACGCATATTGTTATTATATAGAATAATACATATTTTAATGAGCAACTAAATTGGGTTGGATGGTATTCAATTTTCTCTAAGTTATATATGAAACCATTATTTTTTTTCTCTACCTACAATATATAGCTTTATGACCATAATTAGAGTTGTTCAAAAAATATCCATAAATAATATTTCTTCAATAAGATAAAGTTTGTGATTTCATTCTCAAATTTTGACTTCTTAGATCATACCGATTCAAATATTTTCTAACCTCTCTATAGTATGACATGATATGTCCTAGATAACAATAGAATTAAAATTTTATATGAGGAAACATATAGTCACTAATGATCCCCTTCTTGTCTCATTATTTTTTAATAGAGGTTGTCTACTAGTCATTTCTGGACAGTTGTGGAATGTTTTCTGTTCTCCTTTATGTTTTATTGGAGTCATAATTTGTTAGTTATTCATGTGACATTGCATTATATTATACATTCAACTTCTGTTTTTTTTAATCCCATTTTATTCATTGAAATATATTTTTTAGCATAATAACCAATTCCACTATTTTCTTTGCATTATGATATTGGATTATTCAGAACCTTATCTACTTCTTCATATTGATTATTATATCCTTATACTAACTTAGTATTTGATAATATTTCAATATATATTTTATTATTTTTTCCCTTTGAATTTGATTCACTTTCTAGTTTATAAATTATAGTAAAAACTTATTCTGGAATAAACTGAACATTCTTGGACTTATCCTCTAGTCTGGATGTGAGTTCATAGATGGACTTTTAATTTTCTCCAATTTCGTGCTTCTGTTATAATAAACCATTAGATATTTAAAATATTGTTGAATGTTCTTTTACTACTTATTTTAGTCGATCAATTTCATCATTATGTGTATCATCATATTCTGATGACTATTCAAGAACTTATCTATACTTTTTGTTTCTATTTCTTGGATTATAAAGCATACAATTAGAATCCAAAATTTTCTAAATGAGATAAAAACCAACAGTTAACTTATTATCTCAAAATATATCTTTTTATGGTTATAACATTTCAATTATGGGCATCATGGTTGTTCAGGTTCCAAATTTTAACTCTGGTTATTCTTCCTTGAAAAAGTCATTATCATCTTATTCGTTTTTACATAAAAATACTTTCTATAGAATTTATTTCCATATTTGATGTCTCTATTTGGGGGAGACATTTTTTATTGCTTCTTCATGTTTTGATATTCTCTTTATTCATCATCAAACTCCCTTAATCAATGAGAGGGAATGTTCCCAACTCTACCACAATGAAAACAATCCTGAAGATTCATTCCTTCAAATATACCAATCACACAAAAGAATTTCTTATAAAATAGAGTATTAAGTTCATATTCATCATTATTGTTATTATTAATATCTCTATATATCTCATGGTTTCCATGTAATTTAATTCCATTTCTTTCCCAATTTGAGTTGTTGCATCATTTAGTTTGACACTCATTTTGTAATCAACCAGATTTCTTAGCAGATCATTTAGGGAAAGTATAGAAATATCCATTTCATCAAGGGATAACACTTTTTTGGATTTTAGAGAGGTGGAAGCCAGGAAAAATAAGTCTTAACAATGTAAAGGTCTTTCACTTGTTTATCAGGTCCTCATATTTCTCCAACAATATAAATTATTCATTTAAAAAAGGTATCTCTATTGATTTCAGGATTCATTTTCAGGGCATCAAACTTATTGCGAAAAACATTTAGTTTCTTATTATTCAATTAGTTTTCGCCATTATATATATATTATAGTTTTAAAAAAAGTATTCATTGAAATGAAAAAAATAACCTTCAAATATATTTGATCAGATAGTTCTTTAGTGTAACACCCTAAGATTTTGCGAATTATGTTTTTGAATTAATTTATCCTTTTTGGTCTTTTTCATTTAGTACAACACTGAGAATAGTATAATTGATATTAAATCATCATGTTTTTCAGGAATTATCTTCACCAACATGTTAATTTATCACTACATGCAACATAAAGTTTATCTTTCTCTTCATAAAAACACTATCGTTATAATGTGTTACACACAATAATGACTTTCCTCAGTGGCTTGTGTAATTGACAATATATAGTTTTATCAAATAATAGTATATCATAAAAAATATATCATATAATATAATAAGATATAATATATCTACGGATTTAGTGTTTTTGAATATTTTTAGGTAATTTATGAAAATATATGGGTAAAAAATATATGGTGTTTTCATAGGTTACCAATTAATTAGAAATGAATTTGAAAACTGATTGAATGTAAATTGGATTATTATTATGTTTATAGTCACAAAGAAGTTTTACACTAATAAAAAAATTTAAATTCAATTTGTGAGTGATATTAATGATATATACATGTTATATATCAAATAAAATAATTTTAATATTCATACAATTGATTTTATAGACACAAGATTAAAACAAACAAACTTTTATGCTAAAAAAGATGTTTATTTTATAAAATAATTGTAATAGACTTTTAATATAGAACCCATTTTAAATATAATTTTAATAAACTCTATAAATTTAATATGTAAAAATAATATACAACTTTTAATGTGGAAAAAAGTAAAATTTGGTTAGTTTAATATTTTTTATTTTTCTGAGATGTTTCATTTTTAATGAATATTGACAAATACTGGATTATAGTTCAAAAATGATTTTTTATAAAATTTATTTAAAAAGTAAAATTAATTATTAAATTGTTTTAAATGTTTTATTAGATAATATTTTTACCAGTTAATAAAATTTAGATCATTTGATCCAATTTCACAATGAAATTAGATATAAAAACACAGAAAAAATTAGAACATTTTTATTTTAAAAACATATAGTTTTTTCTCTTAAACATGATTAAATTTACATTAATTTCTACCAATTATGTGATTGGTATTTGAAAAAATGGATCTCAGTTTTTTTGATTAGAATAATTTAAAATTTCTAATGCGTACAATATATTATTTTGAAAACAATAATTTTTTAATGTACTAAAATTTAATTACATCGATTGTGATAGAATTAAGCTTAACTAAGAACTAAACATTAAATTTAAGATGAGAAAAACAAATACACCTTTTCAAGAGCCACTGGACAGAAATATTTCAACCCAATCCTCCATTTTATTTAAAATGATGAATTATTAGATCCACATGCCACATGAAAAACGTGGGAGGAAATCTCTCTTCAAAAATTTACAAGAGTGACACTAATTCTAATGTGTCTATTGTTAGGAAATATGATACGAGAAAAGGGTTTCTACTTGATTTATCTATGAATAAGGCTCATAGTGGACACTATAATACTCGGTATGAATTGGTTAAAGTGTTTATTGTAGTTGAGGACACCCAAACACACACGCTAGGATTGATGACCCCTGACACCTCCCCGATTGGAATCTCCAATCAGAATGACATGCAAAAAATGTTGATTGTAAGTAGGAAACCCATAAGCTTATTAATTTATCTGAATTACCAGAAAAATGTGGGAACATTTTTTATGATGAATAAGAGAATGTGGGTGCCCCAATTAGGGTCTTGGGTAGTGATTGGAACACCTCTTACAAGGAATCTATATTAAGTGGAAATAAAAATATTTCTGATAGTGAGGGTTTCACCTATGTCCCATCAAGGTAGAGACTAGACAAAGATTATTTTAATGTTCCTAGACATGTTTCTATGAAATCATTTCTTATGGTTTCAAAGAAGGTGGATACAGATATCTTGAAAACCATCAATTAGGATAATTATCAATTGGAGTGGGTGACTACTGGTGACTCTGATTATAGAAATGATATATTATAAAATGATATCATGACCCGTTATTTTTAGATGAGGTCATTCATAATTGTTTGACCCCATTTATCAATCTTTTTTACATTTTTTCATTCTTTTAACAAATGGTCAGAATCTATTCTCCTGGATGGACTTGTCTTATATAAAAGGCCCCCACTCCCACCACTTACTCACATACCTCAAGTGCCTTTTCTCTCATACAAAATTTTCAAATATGTTCCCAGAATCTAGAAGTTACACTTAGAAGCCTCTCCTTGTTCATGATTATATCACTGGAAGCCTTTTGGAAAAAACCAAAAGGAGTTATCTGATTAATAGGTAAGATATTCTCTCAAACTCGTTTTGGTATTTTCTTTATCCACCCATCCACTGTCTTTATACAATGATTGTATAAAAACACTATATCTTCAATATAATATGTAGTTTTTATTATAGGGTTATGACCTACACTTACATACTCATCCATCAAATTGGTAACCAACATACTACTTATGAGTATAGTGAGATACCGCCTCACTAAATGATGAATGCTCATTTTTCTTGTAATGACAATAAAGGTTGAAATTATGATAGAAAACCTGTTTATGTATTTCATATATTATAATTATTATGTATTTATGAATCATTATAACTTTTAGAACACATATTTTTTTACTTTCAATTTTATGTAAATACGATAAATTCGTTTGAGGAAGAGTGCTCTACAACCCCCTCAATGTGATGTGATTCATTCACACACTATATAGAATGCATTAAAGATGGTTTTAGTGAACTTATATGATATATATTTCATTAAAATTATACTATAATTACATTATATACATACATACATAAATTTCATTTTCAGTCTTTATTTCAATGCGATAATAAAAATTGAAATTGTATTAATGCGTACGTACGACTAACCATATCGACGCACGATGTATTCATTTTAAAACTTATATATTATATAAATTAATATAAAAAAAATATAAATGATATAAATGAGATTTATATCATGTTTTAAATTATGGAAATAACGAAACATGTATTTGGACTACATATATAACAAATCATCACACATGTGAAGAACTATGTGAATATTACTCAAAGTGAAACATAACATAAGATTGTTAACAAGGGGTAATATAAGGACTTAATCAGTTAATATATTTTATTAGATATAATAATATTGTTCTATAAAATATTCAAAATAAATTTATATATTTTATATAGTATTTTTGAAGGAGTACAATGAGAGTCAAGACCTAATGTAATTGTATTTCATCTCACTTTTTACATCCATGAGATACATTCTTTACTCACCACCAATTCATTTTGTGTGGTATGTATAATTCCCATAGATGTATTATATGAATTATTAAAATAAATTTAAGGGTATCTGCATATCCATTTTATGATTTTTCTCTCATGTGGTTTATTCTTCAAATGATACGAAATCAGTAAAGCAATTTTGTAAAGAAAATAGTCCCTTGAGTCACATGCCATTTTATTCACCAATATTTTTCTATGTGGTGAATATATTTACCTTTAAATGTTATATAATTAATATTATTCATTTAACGAATTTTTAAGATTCAATTAATTAAATTTTCTTAAATAGGGAGCATGATCCAATGTTACCATGTGGAAATAGTTTATTTAAACAATCTCATCACTTTTTCATATTATTCTTGTTTATTCATCCTTTGAAGCAATACTATAATATAAATATTATTAGAACTCATTAATTTTCTTCTTCATTAGTTATTAATGAAATATTCATATACTGGTATCATTTTTCTCCCTTTTGTACATAATATATTAAAGAACGTGTTTGTAAGAATTATTCCCATAACCTCTTTTCGGTCAAAAATATGTATTCTTTAAAATAAATTTTTTCTAAAAAATGATTTTAAAAATATTCTAAAATTATCATTAAATCATTATAATAAATTTTTATATTATTTATTTTACTAATTATTTCAATGGAATATTCTTGTCGCTATCTGAATGAGGTATTTTTATGACATTTCTACCATGAAAAAGAAATGTTCTTTTTACCTCGTATGACATGTAAGGGTTTACCCATATTCAATTATTTGATGATTTATTTTATGGAATAAAAGATTATTATTTTTAGAAAAGTTTTTTTATAAAATTTCAATTAAATTTGTTTAAAATTGTATTCAAGATCATATTTTTAAATTTTTAAGGAAAACGGTTTTAAGAATTTTTATGCGGTATAGAGCCTTTTTTAAAGAAGAATGGATTTTTACCATAAGAAATGTTATCAAAATATCATTCCCAGTTATTTTTCAGTTATGTTTACATTCATTAATGTTACTCATAGACTTATAGGAAATGATCAAATGGTTATTTTCATCTTGTTACTTGAATGGGTTATGTTTTGATTGGATGTTGCTTAAAAAACTAGTTTCAAAGCAATGGGTTTTATGATTTTGAAAATCAATTATTTTCAATTGTTATTATAACATGATGTGATTTTGAAACCTATATAATTTCATAGGTTATTATGTGATGAAATTATATTAAAACCCATTTCATTTCATGGGCTATTATTTGATGTTTATATAACCTATATCTTTTTATGCGTCGTGATGTGGTGAACATTTTATTATATTGTGGCACATGTATGAATGATTTTATTATTAGATGGGTGGGACCAACATCTTCCACTAATGAAATTGGTTAATGAAAAGTTATATATGAGCTAAAAGGGTACACAGGTCGCAACCCAAGATTAAAAACAAGAAGGTACATGTGTTTTATCCCTATCATAAAAGTAAAAGTGTACATGGGTTTTTTCATAAGACCAATAACAAGTAGTTACATGGGTTATTTCCCATAACATAATGTAAGAGGGTACACGTGTTATTTCCCATTCCCAAAAACCTGATAGTGCATGAGTTTTAGAAAAATCCTAAAAATAATATGTTATACAAGTTGTATTAGAATAAAAAAATAAGGTAGATGGTTTGTAACCCATACATAAATGTTAGATGGTACATGATTTGTAATCTCATGATAGAAGAAGGTAAACATGTCGTACCCCATTCCTATCATGTTATAATGGTCTAGGTAATTTTCCTTGAAATAATGTTTTCTATTATTATATTCATGACAATAATTATATTTCTTATTCCTCATTTATGAGTTCATGGATCATGATGTTTTTTTTAAAATGATTCATGCCTTATAAACTACCAACAATTTTCCCATAACACATGTTTACTCTTTTTAGTATGATGGGTGTGATCTTTTATGCTAATGATAACATTTTCATACCCCTATGATCCTATTTATTCTTACATATCTCTCTTTTGTACCATTACTAAGCATATGAACTCACACCTTTTATTTTTATTTTCCATGTTTATGAAGAAATATTTCCTTTATTTTATGTTTCAGCGTGTTGATAGTCTTAGAGAACATAGAATGATAAAATGTAGCCTTTTTATGTACCAAGGTATATGTTTCTATGTTTCAAATCAAAATAAACTAATATGTTCTTTATATATCTATGTGTAAAATATTTTTAGGTATTCCACAAAAGTTTTTTAACGTTAATGTACGAATAGTGATCAATGCTATTATTGGTATTAATGAAATG
Organism: Viscum album; assembly: GCA_963277665.1. Classification (NCBI taxonomy): domain Eukaryota; kingdom Viridiplantae; phylum Streptophyta; class Magnoliopsida; order Santalales; family Viscaceae; genus Viscum; species Viscum album. The sequence goes on from OY728125.1 coordinate 1,717,835,384, forward strand.
GTTCAGTTAACCATTAGGAAATATAATGATAAAAAATTAGAGATAACCTTAGGGAGATATCTATGGATAAAAATAAGGATAAGGAAAAGTCTAAGAAAATGTCCTAGAGTTTTGGTAAAAGATAGAGTTAGTGGTTTCCTTAAAATACCAGTATATATGCATAATACATGTTGATGTCGAACTAGAACAGATGTACATAGTGGGGAACAATCTAAGAAGATGTTCAATGCCTGACTCTGTTTAATCCGATACATGAAAACTGGCCTTACTACACACCAAGTTTGACACTCATTGGGGATATACTTTGGGAATTAACAAAATCTTAATGAACCATCATGAACTGTTTAGATAGATATTGATTATGAATAACCTAGGATAAAACAAAAATTTCTTATATTAAGTAAGGTGTCATAGTATATATATCCTAAAATGAATTTTGACGATTAGTTGGTCCTCTAGATGTTAATAGTCTCACAATCTATTTGTTTGGGTTTATTCAATAGATGAAACCCAAAGGAACCACGTTGATGTTGATTGTGATTGAAAATGAAATGATTTATATTTTGAGCATCTGAATGGTTTTCAAGATGTAATGAGAAAACTCATTTCTATGCTGACATGGATATCTCAATATATGGATCCTGATTATCTTACAAAAAATAAAATAGGGAACAATGTTTTTTGAGTCCTTCATGTGGGAAAATCAACATTATTTTAGCAAGATTACTAATCCACTTGTTTCATAACACTATATTTGTACCAGTACAAATATTTTCTCTATTCTACCATGGTCAGATTATAAAAATTTTATTCTATCTATTTATCACTTTGAAGCCGAATAAAACTATGAATTGACTCTAATAAAGAATATTAGGATGAAATTTGAAAATAAATCCATGAGTTGTGATGAGTTCAAGAACTTATTAATTAATAAATACATTACTTATGTTCTTCTTACAAATGTAGAAAGGTGTTTATTGAGTTGATGAAAAAGGATGATAAATCTACACATTCTTATAATGAAATTTTCGCAAGTATTTCAAGGTATGATTTTGTAATTATCAACCAACCATAATTTATGGAAGATAGGTTGTTCAATGTCTTAAAGAAAATCTTATGAAGGGTTTTTACAATAAGAGACATTGGTAGGAATGAAGGGATTGTGCATTGTGAAATCAATGCTGAAATTGAGTTTTGAGTTATGTATGAATTTTATGGATTTCAAAATAAGAAGAATATAAATTTTGGGATAAAGTCAACTGACTATGGAGATAAGAATATTAGAATTAATTTTTTCTCTTTTTGTAGAAATAATCATGGTGTGAATCTTATTAATGGGACTAGTAAATGTTTTGTGTATGTAATAGAAGGAAATTGGGAAGTTGAATGTTGAAGTGATCGAAAAAATTATATAATGAAGAAATTAATGAGAAAAATCTACTGGATGCAGCACCACTTCAATGATTTATTTTCAAGGATTTTGAAAATTTCTCCAAAAAATTCCCAAACCCAAGTGTTAATAATTTTCATTCACACCAACAACCTCTGATGAAAAAGGAAAAAATGAAAAATCATATGTAATCCAAATGGATGAAATGAACTATGATAATTGGGGAACTTAATAGTTGGGATCAAGGGTAAGATAATTTCATGACCTTATTAATAATTTTTTAATATTTTCATATTTTAGAAGTTTTATAAGGTTAAATTTTTTTGTAATCATTATGTTAGACATTAGATGAAGTATTTATGTATTAATCTTGTATTGAAAACCTTAGTTAACAGTCTATTTTTATTAACTTTATTTCTAGGTTTTCCTTCAAGTTATGAAAATTATATTAGTGTGGTTTTAGAAAATGAAATCATATATGTTGGGTGAAAAACAATCAAGTCCAGCATGTTTGTGGGCCTTAAACCCCTGATTGAAGGATGATAACGGTTTCACACATTCCACTCGGCTACACGATGTACTTGTTAATGTATAATTATTTTTTATGAATAATGATTTGTGATTTTATAATAATGTACCTTTTTATGTTTATAGATTAAAGTATTAACTAAATTTATTTTTAGTAATTGTTATAGATAAATAGTTATACTTTTCATTTTTTATAGGCCCTCTGATCTGTAAATTTTTTAATTTAGCATACCAGGCATGAATGTTAAATTATGGGTTTCCATTAAATGAAGTAATAGATGAATTATAATTTTATAAAAGCAGAAAAAATAATGATATTTTGTACATAGAAATATATAAACTTTGTATATTTTCTTATATTTATGGTAAATAAATGAATTACTCACATCATAATAACGATAAAATTAAAATGTTTTGTCTTAATACGAAAATTTATTGAAATAATAGACTTTTAAATCATCAATGATTTATGATGTTGAGGTCCACCTATTTCTTCATTCATTCACTTGTTTGTGTTTTAAGACCTCAACCAGTACCTCTAAATATTTTTTCATTTTCTAAATATCCAATATTCACTGCCATCATAGGTTCACTTATGTCGAATCATAGGTATATGTTAATTGTGGAAACCGTTATGGTTTAAACATTCCCTTTTAAAAGTCTATTCTAGTAGACATTTTTATGATGTTTTTAAATGAATGAAACATTGAATAATGAATCCTTTGATATCCCCACTGAATTTTGTAGGATAAATTCATTTTAAGGGGTTAAAATGCAACACTCTGAGACTTTTGGATTATTTTTCATATTAATTTATCTATTTTGAAGTTTTTCATTTCATAGGACCCTAAAAATAATTTAATTTATAATAAATCGATATTTTTGGCTTTCATGGTACGCAAAAACTAGTTATTTGTGCACTACATGCAATATAAATTATAGAATGCTCTATATGGAAAACCTGAGGCTACCTTTCCTTAAATTCAATAATGATTTTTCTCAATGGATATCATAACACACACAATATAGTTTTACAGACTAATAGTATATCATAAAAATGTTATTGTTTAATATAATATTATATAAACTAGTTGTTAAATTAGATTTTATAAAGAGAATAATATAATTAATGAAAATTTATTTTTTAAAAAAATATAATATGAATTTATAAGTAAAAATTAATTGGAAATGAATATGAAAACTGACTGAATTTAAAAGAATATATTATTATTTTTATGGTCACAAATCTTTATTACCCTAATATATTTAATTAATTGAAATTATTGAGTGCTATTAATTTAATATATATTCTATATATTCAATAAAATATTTTTGATATTCATACTGTAGATTTTATGGACATAAAATAAAAAAAATCAATTTTAAGCATAAAAACATTTAATTTTTTATATTGGCAATTTTACTACGTATTAATGGAAAAAAAGTTTCAATATATTTATTTTAACTTTTATAGATTTAATATTTAAAAATTAATATCATATATTAAATGTAAACATAATAATAAGTTTAGCATTATTTTTATATTTTTCAATGAATATTGATTTTTAAGGAATTGTGAAATATTTTATATTTTAGTTCAAAAATGATATATAATCTAAATTATTTATAAGGTTAAATTATATTTTTAATTGAGAATAAAATTATGTTTTGATAATATTTTATTCAATTAACAAAATTTCCATCATTGTAGCTAATTTCACAATAAAAATTGATATATGAATATAGAAAACTTTTGAAAAATTTTATTTTAAAACCCCACAATATCATCCCGTCTGTAAGACTAAATTGAAATTAATTTTAACCAATTCTAGGATTGAAATTTGGAAAAAATGGAATAAATATTTTGAATCATCATAATTTCTAATTTCTAATAATTTTTAACTAACATTTGACCAAAACTATAAGTGAAATTAATTATAATTAATTATATCGATTAATGTAGAATTAATCTAAACGAAGGAATAAACATTAAATTTAATACTCAAAAGGACCTCGAATAATTTACAAGAGCCATTATATAGAAATATTTCAACCCTATTCTCCTTTTAATCGAAATGGTCGAATTAGGTTATCCATATGAAACCTAAAATTGTTGGTTGAATTCCCTATTCAAATATTTACAAGAGTGTAACTCATCCTCAACTATAAAAGGAATCCTCTCCTCCCACTTCCTTAAAAATCTCAATCCCCTCAGCACAACCAAAACATTATCAAATTTTCTCCCAACATCCTTAATTTTTTTACAATTCTCTCCTTAGGATTAAATATTTCTAAGAAATCCTTTGGCCACAAACTAAAAAGAGATACTTGACTAAGAGGTAACGTATTCTCTCAGGATCCTTTATTTTATTTTCCTTCTACACCCCTCCACTATCATTATACCATTATTTTATAACCAAAAAAATAATTCAAATATACTAGGATTATTATTAAATGTTTCTAACTTACACTGACACAAAAATACATCTAATATGTAACAAACATAGTATTTATCTGTATAGTGAACTGCTGCCTCACTAAAAGATGATTGATAATTTTTCATATACCATCTTTCAATGTGGAAATTTTGATGGAAACTCTTTTTATAAATTTCATATAATATATTTATTATTTATTTATGATTCTATATGTATTTTACACCAAATATGTTTTTTCATTCCATTTGGTTTAAATATGATAAATTTGTTTGAGGAAGTGTGAACGACAGTGCCCTCAAAGCGACGTGATTCATTCACAGAGTACATGGAATGTATTATGAATAGGTATAGTAAACTTTTATGAAATATAAGACATTAAAATGATACTTTAATGATATTGTACCCATATATACATATATACATATATACATATATTTAATTTTCATTCGTTTATTCTTTTAATACGATAATAAAAATTGATGTTGTGTTCACATTTATATATGGATTACCATCTCCATGAATGATGTATTCCATTTAATACATATATATTTTTAATGATTATTATAATTATAATATATTGAATATAAATCCAATATATATAATTGGTTATATTCTATAAATTATGATATATTCATAAGGAGAAAATAAATAACAAATTAACACCCATGCGAAGAAAAAAGTGAATATTACCTGATGTGAAACATTATCATAGGATTGTTAAAAAGTGAGAAATATATGGTCATAAAAAAGAATATATGGTTATATATATAATAACATGGTTATATACAATATGTATCATAAATTTATATATATTATATAAATTTTTTAAATGAGTATTATAAGATTCATGGTACAAGGTAACATAATTTCATCTCACGTTTTATTGCCATTAGATACATGCTTCACTAGCCACCCATTCATTTTGTGTGGAGTGTATACAACCCATGAATTTATTATATTGTCATTATACGAAAATTTATGGGTATTTAAATATACATTTTTGATGATTCTCCCATGGGGTTTATGTCTTAAAATTTACCAAATCTGTAAAGTAATTGTTTCACATTTTTCTTTCCTTAAGTCCCATGTCATGTTATGCACCTATATTTTTCAATGAGGTGTATATTCTGTCATCGAAATGTTATATCATGAATCTCATTATTTGTGTTATATTTTATGCTAAATGTAATTTATTTTTCTTAAAATTTAAGCTTGGTCCTAATTTACCAAGTTATAAGAGTTTATTTAAATAATCTCAACAATTTTTTAGATTTTTCATTTTTATTATTCCATTGATGAAATCCTATGATCCATATCTTAATAACAATAATGAATTTATTCTCCTCTATTAATTCAGGATATAATCATGTATTTTTACCATTTTCCACTATATGGTATATAATTTAGTTAAGAAAGTGTTTTTAATAAATTTCTATATTTACCTCTCTTTGGTCAGAAATTTGGTTTCCTTAAAAATAATGTTTTCTAAAAAGTATTTCAAGGAATATTGTACAATTCTCCTAAAAACATTTATAAATTATTACCCTCTTTACTATATTAATGTTTTCAATGGAATCCTATTGTTACTTTGTAAATGATGCATTTTTCTAAAGTATTTAATATGAGAAATGAATGTTATTTTTACCTTGTATGACATGTATATATTTACCGACCATCAATTCATTGAAGATTTGTTTTCATTTTTAAAAGGGTAATTTTATTCTGAATTTTTTAAAAATATATTTTCAAAAAATGGTTTCAAAAAGGTTTTCAATATTCTTTTATATGATTTTTTTTGTAATTTTGTTTTCAAAAAGTATTATGTTTTAAATAGAATTTTTCAATGAAGAGAAGATGTTTACCTTAGGAAATGTTTTCAAAATATCCTTCCACCTTTTCTTCCATATATGATAACATCCATATATATTACTCACTCCCATTAATGAAATTATCCAAACGTTCCCTTAATATTTATTATTCAATGATTAATGTTTTTATGGAATGATGTTTTGGACACCCCTTTCATGTTAATTAGTTTAATATTTTTAAAACCCACTTTTTCTCACAGGTTATTCATTTATGAAGTGATTATGAAAATTATCTCTTTTCTAGGTTATTATGTGATGAAATATCAATGATATCCATTTCATTTCATGTGATATGATTAGAGGTTTTTTAAACCTATATTTTTTATGAGTTATGATACAAATAAGTTTTTATTAACTTCAATCACAAGTATAAAAGATTTTATTACTATATGGGTGAGAACAATATCTATCCACAATGCATTGGGTAATGATAAGCTGTATATGAGATCAAAGGGTACATGGTATATAGACAAATCCAAAAAAACAAGAAGGTAGATGGGTTGCATCCTAAGCCTAAATGTAATATAGTACACTATTGTAGCCCAATCCCAAAAAAAGAAGGTAAATATGTTGTATCCTACAAATACAATTAAGAGGATACAGATGTTTTATCCAAAGACTAATAACAAGAAGGTACATGGGTTATAAACCAAATTTTAAATCAAGAAGGTAAACAAGTTGTTACCGAATATTGAAAAAAATAAGGTACATGGTTTGAAGCACCATCCTAAAATTAAAAGGGTATATGGGTTATTAGCCCAAGACCGATGTAGGTACACATGTTATAACCCAAGCCTAACATGTTAAAAATATCTCTGTATGTAGCCTTCACATAATAGATTCTATTCGTGTACGCATTCCACTAATTCTTTGTCATATTCATCAATTATGATTTCATGTCTCATGATGTTTATTTCCATATGATTTGTGTCATGTGAACTATCAATATTTAACACATAACTCATGCTTATGATCTTGGATATGAATGGTATGATGTCCAAATGTTATGATCATATTATCATACGCATATGTTTATGTTTATTCTACCATGTCTCAATTTCTTACCCTTACTGAGCATCTGAGATCAATAATTTTTATGTTTAATTCTAAAAATTATGAAGATATATGTGATGTATGATAGGTCTAAGAGGGGTTCTAGTATTTTAGAATATACTAGGAAAAAATGTAACTCTCTTATATAACTATGTTTATATTTCCATATTTCCAAAGGCACTAAACTAATAAATTCCTTGGGGGTCTATTTATAATTTTATTAACTTTTCAAAAAAAAGTTATTTAATAATTATGTATTAAAATTGAGGGTATATATATGCAGTAAAGGAAATCTATGCTTTTACATCTATATCATTCATTTTATTGTCGATATATATATATAGTAAATGAAATCTATGTTTTGGAATCTATATCATTCATATGTTGGTAAGACACTTTTCAACCTTTAAAATTGTAAGGTGCAATAATTTAAACATTCATATGCATAGAGACAAAAAAAAAATTTACATGGTTCACCAATAAGGGCATGTCTAAGGATAATACACAAATGTTGTGTCAATTGTACCTAAATCCACTAATCATTACTAGTTGGAAAATACATATTTTCAGACAAAATCACTCTATTATAGTAACACTTCGTTTACATGTTATTTAGATGGCGTATTGAGTCCCTCTAAACACTCCCATCAACTACACCAAGCTCACTGCCTTGGGTAATGTCTTACTTAGTTTATCGACATGAAGGTATCTTCAGTGGATTTTCATTTCAGTTTTATTAACTTACTAGGATGAAACAATAGATTCACCATAAAACTAAATTTTGGAAATTTTAATGAAATATTTACTAACAACCATATTATCAATACTACAATTCATAAATTTCATTCACTAAAAACACTGCATTCATGAAAAAATTTCCTTTATAAAAAATGACTTCATTAGGCTGACTAAGTCATCACAGTATACACAATCATAAGAAACCACAATTACTCCAAATAATTTGGATCATCTGAGGACAAACAAGAATTTTGACGATGATAAAGAACACATTAAAAACCATTTTTAAGAAGCTCACAAGTCTTTGTGAAATCAGGGCGATTCCGACTATTCTCAAATTATTTTCATATCAGATGAAGTGGGGGTAGAATCGTATTTATCAGCTCAGACGTTCAATATGATCCACCTCCTTTACATGATTTTTTAGGCATGTTCAAAAACATCTTCTCAAAGCTCCAACGATATTTTTAGATTTCATGGAGATCCAATTAAACTCATTGAGCATTCATGATGCTGCACTTCTCTTGTCCATGAAGAACATGGTCAACTCATCACGAACTTGTGAAACTCAACTTTACGAAACATAATCACTATGAAATCCATTTATTTACCATATTTAAGAGGAGATAATTATAAAAAACAACCTATATTTATGCTAGTATCTACCTGTAGATTTTGATGAAAAATATTTGCAAACACTGGGATGTGACACCAACTTCAATACTATAGTGCAATTTTTTGTAATATAACTCTACATGACAAATACATAATCATCCACGTGTGTATTAAAAACAAAAAATTATTGAAATAACTTTCCAAATATGTATAGACTAGATTCAAATAATCATCACCTATAGGATTATTAGTAATCTATACATAAATTTAATATAGAACCATCTACTATCAAAAAATGATACGCAAGAAACAAATCATCCTTCACTCTAAGTTTGTGTGTGAAATTCTCAGTGTATAAAATTTTTGGGGAAGAATTAATTGGGATAAATAATTTTGTAACTCTCATATATGTCCAAAGAATGCTATTTTTGCGTAACATAAGAATTATATTCCATAAACTATTTCCTAAAAAAACCTAGTTCTCATCATGTCACATATGTATTTCATGGTTTTCTATGAAATACATGCAACCCATTCTCCCCCCTATTAAAATATTAATTTATCAATTATCACACTTTGTAAATAATCCCAAATAATCGTCATTTTTAATTAAATATATAAAAAAACTCTTCCAATATCACTTCTCCCAGATAATCATGCATCACATCCACAAAATGATTAACACAGTTAACATTAATGGGGATAAAAGCATTACCATAAACTCTTTATGAACATTTAGGTTGTTTAACACCTAGGTTCAATATATATTTCTCAAACACATGTTCCTGTAATGGATTGGTCATAATGACAGAAACATGGTCATCAGTACCCACATGCTTCATTTTAATTAATCATTCTTCTACATTTTCCGTGATAACTATATTTCTTATATTAATATGTTATATATAATAGGGTTGAATCATATTCTTTTTTAGATCAATCAAACTCTTGTTACCCCAGTGAATCACCATTTTTAGTTTCCCCTCATCACTAATATTAGTTAGTTGTTGCTTCATATACAATAGCTGAGTGGAAGACTTTGAAGTAGAGATATACTCTGCTTTATCTATACTATGAGAAGTTATTAATTTTTTCCTACCCAACCATCCCACACTTTTTATTCCAATAATTAATTATCAAAAACTTGTAGAATTTCTATCCACCACATCTCTATCCCACTCTACATAAACAAAAGTCAATAGTTCATTTTCTATTTCCATAGTAAAGTATAGACTGTAATTATGAGTTCCTTGAATATACTATATGATTATTCTATCTACATTTATATGTTATTACATTATATTACATTGAATGATGTCTACTAATCATGATTCAGAGAAAATATCTAGATGTGTTGTAGTTAAGTATAATAAGCTTCTGATGATGCTACAGTACATGATTGGATCCATGATGTGTCATCATCTTGCTAATCAAGATTTGACTTAATTGAAATCTTAGTAAACATTGTTTTGGAGCCATTCATATTTAATTTATTTATAAACACACTTTCATATTTATCCTAAAAAATGAATTTGTAATAATGTTTTGAATAACTATAATCCCCATGTAGTACATGAGGTCACAAATCATAGAAATTTAAAATTATGTTTTCAAGTGGTTAGAAAACTATTCCACTAATCACTTACTACTTATGAAAAATATAATTTCATCAATATACACAGGCACCATAAATTGATCTTCATTTTAATTCATTACATAATGATTGTGGTCGACACCTCCTAATATAAATTTGTTCTTCTTACGATTATAATCCATATGAGAATATCATGCTCATGGTGCCTATATTAGACTATTGAGAGCCTTCTTTAGTCTAAAAACCATTTATTTACCATTTACTATCATAAATCCCATTGGGTTTTCAATGTGGATGTATTAAACTATAAATATATTTATGAATGTTCTTTTTACATCAATATAATAATCTTTGTATCATCTTTGAATTTCTATAGTGTCACGACCCGTCCTCCGGGCCCGTGCCGTGACTACCCCAAGCCCGCCTTCCATAGGCCAGGGGTTGGCGACTATCACCAAGGCGTAAATTCCAGTAATGGGAAGGAATTTCCTTTGTAAATTAAACAAGCACCACAGAGTAAACAAGTGGAAAAGTAAACACTAAGTAAAAACTAGAACAAGCTGTGCTTGAAGTAAAGGGGCCGGAAATAAAAGCCCAACTGTAAAGTACAACTGAAAGGGGAAAAAATCAACCGAAAGGAAAAGCCGCAGCGTCCAGCCATCCTCTGGATGTCCCACCTGAAGGGTGAGTACAGGAAACCTCCACTGCTCCTCGGGTCCAGCCTACCGCTCCGAGTACACCCCGCCCAGTGGTCCTCCTCTAGGTACCGTCCTACTCCGCAAGACTCCACCACGATCAGCGCTGTCCGTCGTCTGTAACCAACACAACGTAGTGCGAGAATAGCCCGTGCAGGGGTGAGTATAAGCTACTCAGTAGGGACCCCGAGACCCCCGAAGATCTCCGAAAATTCACAAATGATAAACCACAAAGGAAAGATACAATCACGAAGTAACATCCGACACTGCTTAGGTATATGCCCGTACATATACCTAAGTCATCGATTCTCGCTCATCTCCAACATCCGAGCTCAAGTACAACCCTGTCCACACAGGAAAGAAAAACGTAAAATCCACACAGAATAGCTCAACACAATCCACAAAGGAAAGTAAAACGTAAATCCACACAGGATAGCACAACACAATCCACAATGGAAAGTAAAACAGAGTTTCAGCTCACACAGGATATACTTCTTCACAAGACGATAAAGATGATCAGATGTAGCCACTAATTCATCTAGCCATAGGACCCAAAAAGGATCGGTAGGTACTAACCCCTGCAATGACCCACATAGGATCGATCATGAAGTTGAAACCATAGCTATAGGGGAACTCCTTCTCCATCAAGTACAGTGGTTATGCCGCTACAACCAAGTGCTTCCTTCTAACCTTGGACTACTGTAGTACTCCACCAATCGAGTACTATGGGCATGCTGCTACAACCAAGCGCTTCCCACCATGGGTCTGCTGCTACAACCAAGCGCTCCCCCTCATAGCCTCTAGAGGTACTCCTTCTGTTTAGTACCACGGGTTAGCCGCTACAACCAAGCGCTCCTCCGTCGTGGGTCTGCAGCTACAATCAAGCGCTCCCCCATGCTGCTACAACCAAGCGCTCCTCCGTCGTGGGTCTGCCGCTACAACCAAGCGCTTCCCATCATAGCCTCTAGAGGTACTCCTTCTGTTGAGTACCGCGGGTCTGCCGCTACAACCAAGCGCTCCTCCGCTGTGGGTCTGCTCCTACAACCAAGCGCTTCCCACTGGGCTATCCGTAACACACCGAGTCATTCGATCAGCAGTCGTCATGTCTCAACCAGCTCAATGGTTTCCGCACACAGCATGATCTTTCTGGGAGGGTCCACTCCACGAGCCAAGAGGTCGATGCATCAACTGACATGTAGTCCGGAGTTGATGTATCCCAAGATGTACCATAGTGGTCACTGCCGAAAACATGGAGGATTCCCGTATTATTTTCATCATCGTCGCAGTCGAATCCACTGAGGATCTCTGTACAGTCGTCGTCGTCACAGTAGCAGTCGCAGCCAGCTCTAGGGTCCCCGCACACAGCAAGCTCGTTCGGGAGGGTCCGCTCCACGAGCCGAGAGGCTGATACATCAACTGACACCTATTCTAGAGTTGATGTATCCAAAAGTTCCGTATCGACAACAGGAACTCAACGTCGTAGACGGCGCGTCAATCGGACGCCCGGTCTGAGAGTTATTGGCGTTTTCGTCCCAGGGGCCCGGTTGGTTTTTAAGGCAAAACCAACCCAACCGTACTCCACCTGCGTCCAAATCTCGGGAAGATTAAACCAAAAGATTCGTCTCACTTATAGGAATTTAACAAAGTCGACGACACGTCAATCGGACGTCCGAAGCTCAAGATATGAGTGTTTCCGCTTCGAGGGCCCGGTTGGTTTCGTGTAAGAACCAATCCGGCCAAACCCAAAGTATTCCGAAACCTTGAGTGTGATATACTGAAATGAGCGTCTCGATCCAAGGATCACATATCCGCTGACGGCGCGTCATTCAGAGGCCTGTAGCTCAAGATACGGGCAAAAGACCAAAAACGGTCCGAAGACCCCTGGGCCCAGACCGACCCGGCCCGACCCCCCCCTGGGTCGGCCCAAACCGGGTCGACCTGACCCGGGTCCGACCCGGTTGGGCGCAACCCGTCCGGCGGGTCAGCTCGGCCGAGCGGCCGAGCGAGCGGAGTCCGGGGGCGGGGGCGCGCTGCCCCCGCGTGTGAACACCCCCCCCCCACGGGGGCTGCCCTTGGTCAGCAGACGCGGCATTGCCGCGTCCTGTGTGCGCCGGACCCGCACGGCCGCGGGTCCGCTGGGGCCGCCGGCGCCGCGGCTTCAGCCGCGACGGCTCTGTTTGGTGGTGCGCCGGGGCACCACCAGTGGTTTCCGCGGGCCACCGGAGTTGCTCCGGTGGTCTGATTCCACTCCCGTCTGCGCCGTAGCTCCTCCCGGGTCCCGTTCTTCACTGCAGAATCAACGAATCACCCCTGCGGCATGTTTTGTCATCGCCTGCCAATCCGTGAGTCAACGAAGAACTGTGGAGAGTTGTCGGGCCGTGTTTTTTTGGCACGCACCCTACGCGTTAGGTGATAACGATCGGGAAGAAAAATAATCCACACATGGAAAACAAAACAATATACAATTTTAATAAATTAAAATTTCTCTTGATTCAGGTTCTTTGTTTTTAGGAGGAAACAACCATGGAAATAAATTCATTTCACTAACAAAACCCCTACCTCGGTTTCAAGAACAGTGCACGACAACGAGCCGCGGAAGACAAGTGTCGCGGAGGTCAGGCGTTGCGGAAAACGAACGTCGATTCCATTGTCCTTGAGGTGCGTCCGAAGAGGAAACGTCTTTGGAGAAGTTCTCCGTGTTCTTCAGCGGAGATGTTCTTCGTTGAAGAACGGTGTTCTTCGTCAGAGACCAAGGTGTTCTTCACGTTCTTCGTCGAAGATGTTCTTCGTTGGAGATGAAGAATATCTTCACGCTTCCCAAAACCTCCTAACAACAAAACTCTAACAACAAAATAAAATAAGCTCCTTTCTTATTTTATTAACACAACAATCCTTTTGAAATTCAAGAGTTTGAATTTCAAAAACTCACATTAAACTTACCACATTAATTCCATAAGTTTAATAAACTTAAGTTATCAACATTTAATGGGAGTTGAGAGGGGTTAGAGGATATGAAGGGGTGGGGTTCGTGTGGGCCCCACCACCCTCATAACCTCCCAAGGGAGGTTGGGTGGTTACCCAACTTCCATCAAGAACTAAACACTTAGAGTAAAAATAATAAAAATTGTAGAATAATTATAAAATAAACTTCCACAATTTTTATCATCAACTCTCGTGAAAACACAACTCTAGAAAAGGTGTTCCTAAGCAATTACCGGTGCTACGGTTCCATCGGTGCCCTCAGAATTCAATTCCGAGCACCGGTTCAAAAGTTAGAAATTCCCACTCGTTCCTTCCCTGAACGTAACCGAGCTAAACTTCGGATAAAAATTCCGGGCACTCTGGGCCTCGGAATCAAGTTCCGTCTGAACCGCGTTCTTGTAAAATTCCAAAGAAAATTAAGAAAAAAATTTCCTTGAATTTTACGGGTCTTTAAATTACTCCCACCACAGGGCTTTACGTCCCCATAAAGCTTCACCACTAACTTAGGGATACAAAGGCGGTACTGAGTACACATCTGAGCCTCCCGCTCCCAAGTGCTCTCCTAGAGGTTCCCGTGCTGCCATCTGATGCGCACTAGAGGAATCGACCGTCCATATAGGACCTGATCCTATCGATCCTCGATCTCCACCGGGACCTCCGCAAAAGTCACACCATCATCAACGTCTAGCCACCCATGGTCAATTATGTGTGTCAGGTCATGCATGTATCTCGTCAGCTGAGATACGTGGAAGACGTCGTGCACCCGGTGGAACTGAGGTGGTAGAGCCAGGTGATAAGCCACCTCGCCAATCCTGCTGAGGACCTGGAATGGTCCGATGAAGCATGGAGATGACTGCCGCCTCGACCGAATCTTCATAATCCACGTCGAGGTGAGACACGCCAGAAGACGTGGTCGCCATCCTCGAACTCTGGTGGCCTCCGCCTTCTGTCAGCACAAGTCTTTTGCCAGCTCTGAGCTGTCCTCATCCGCTCATGGATGACTTGGAACTTTCTGGTCCTACAAGAGCTACTGAGATTTCTTCTTTTCCAATAAGAGAAATCCATACTCATCCCCTGGATGAACCAACTTCTTTGCCTGATACAGTCAATCCCGACATGGATGATACTAATCCATACCAAGGATGACGTCGTAAGGCCTCGACGCTATTACCAAGAGATCCAACCGTTACTCTCGCCTCCAAGGGTTGAGTCACACTGTTGGCATCAGTGTGTGGTAACTGGGTCTCCTCCAGTAGATGTCTCACAAGTGAGGGTCAAGTCAACAGTCTAAACAGGAACCTCTTAGTAACAACACAAAAGAGGACAGGAATGAAAAAATCACAATGGTATGCGTCTTTTTTTATTGCAGCTCATAATATAAAGACACTACACAATAGCAACAAGGAACTAGAAGTAAAAAAGACTTATCCACTAGTTCCGCTCCTGTCCATCTGTCCCAGAGATCCATGATCGAAGGCCTCAGCTGCTTGAAGCTGAGCTCTCCCATGTCCACCAACTCCCTAAGGTCGGAGTGGACCTCCTGGTGGCGGTGGTGGAAACACCTCGAAACGTCGTCCACCTCCCACTGCATGGCCAGATTCCCTGCCACGGTCTCCTGCTCTATGCGATCTGCCTCGATCGAACCTCTACCTCTACCTGGGAGGTCCTTCGTTCATCTTCTGGTCATCTGTATGGCGGGTCGGACAGTCACGATCCATGTGACCAACCCCGCCACAGGAGTAACACTATTCGCTCATGGTAAGTCATTGTCCACCTCGGGTGCCTCGTACAATCGATCCTGAGTCACACGGTTGACCACAGGTAGTTCTAGTCCTCTTGGACCCCTACGCCATTTGTCTACTGCCCGCTGTAGAAGACTCTACCGCATGCCGGATAGTGGTGGGTCCTGCTGATGGAGACTGCTCTGCAAGGAAACTCTCCACTAAGAGGGCTCGCTCCAACACTCCTGTCTGTGTCAAAATGCTGTGAGAAACAACTGAAGCTCTGATCTCTAGCCTGAGCCCCTGCTCGAAGGTTCTGGCCCTAACGAATGAATCCCGTACCATGTCCGTGGAATAGTGCGAGAGATCGGTGAACCTCGCCGCGTACTGTGCTACTGTCATGCTTCCCTGCCTCAGTTGTAGTAGCTCCTGGATGCGCACTGCTCGGAGGCTGGCTGGGACGAACTCTGAGCGAAAAAGGCTCTCAAAGTCCGTCCAAAGGAGTGATGCCGCGTCGCGCACCTGGAGCATCAAGCTCCACCATCTTCTTGCTGCCGCATGCATGAGGCTCTCTGCAAGGACCACCATAAGGTCTGCTGGTGTCCTCACTAACCAGAAAACTCGTACAAATGCCTCCAGCAAGTCGTCGACTGCCTGGGGGTTCGTCTCCCCGTGGAACCTCGGCGGTCGCTGGCACTGGAACTCATGCAGTGCACTAAGGCGACGTGCATCGTCAGCGGCTAGTGCTGGAAGCATCGGTGGCTCGGCGGGTAGAGCTACCGCTAGTGCCACTGCTAACAAAGGTCCCTACACTGAGGCCTCATCGCTCGGTGGGCTGTTGTCACGCTCGACTCTCGGAACCCTAGCTGGCTGCCATCGTGGGGCCATCCTGAAAAGAAACAGGTGCGCCACGGTCAGAACAGTATACCTGGTGAGCTGATACAAGTAATCACAAAGAAAATTTGAAATACACATGCGATCAATGTTTTCGTGCATTAAGTCGGAAATCAGAAGTCAGGGTCCTGGTGTACGGATACGTCAGCCACCGCACCAACACTGGACTCCCTAGACTGATAACCACACTCAATGCACTTAACACTATTGCATCACATAGAAAAGATCAGAGTCCACGGTAGAACCGAACTCCTATGATACCAATTTGTCATGACCCGTCCTCCGGGCCCGTGTCGTGACTACCCCAAGCCCGCCTTCCATAGGCCAGGGGCTGGTGTCTAGCACCAAGGCGTAAATTCCAGTAAAGGGAAGGCATTGCCTTTGTAGAGTAAACAAGAACCAGAGAGTAAGAAAGCGAAAAAGTAAACACTAAGTAAAAACTGGAACAAGCTGTGCTGGAAGTAAAGGGGCCGGAAATACAAGCCCAACTGTATAGTACAACTGAAAGGGGAAAAACAACAACTGAAAGGAAAAGCCGTAGCGTCAATCCATCCTCTGGAAGTCCCAGCTGAAGGGTGAGTACAGGAAGCCTCCACTGCTCCTCGAGTCCAGCCTACTGCTTTGAGTACACCCCGCCCAGTGGTCCACCTCCAAGTACCGTCCTGCTCCCCAAGCCTCCACCACGATCAGTGCTGTCCGTCGTCTGCAACCAACACAATGTAGTGCGGGTATAGCCCGTGCAGGGGTGAGTATAAGCTACTCAGTAGGGACCCCGAGACCCCCGAAGGTCTCCGAAAATCCATAAAGTCTAAAAGAAAAAAGGAAACATACAATCATGAGGTGACATCCGACACTGCTTAGGTATATGCCCATACATACACCTATGTCATCAATTCTTGCTCGGCTCCAACATCCGAGGTCAAGTACAACCCAGTCCACACAGGAAAGAAAAACTTAAAATCCACACAGGATAGCTCAACACAATCCACAAAGGAAAGTAAAACGTAAATCCACATAGGATAGCACAACACAATCCACAAAGGAAAGTAAAACAGAGTTTCAGCTCACACAGGACATACCTCGTCGTAAGACGGCATAGATGATCAGATATAGCCACTCATTCCTCTAGCCGTCAGACCCACAAAGGATCAGTAGGTACTAACCCCCGCAACGAGCCACATAGGATCGACCATGATGTTGAAACCATAGATATAGGGAAACTCCTTCTCTATCAAGTACAATGGTTATGCCACTACAACCAAGTGCTTCCTTCTAAACTTGGACTGCTGTAGTACTCCTACTATCGAGTACTGTGGGCCTTCTGCTACAACCAAGCGCTTCCCACCATGGGTCTGCTGCTACAACCAAGCGCTCCCCCTCATAGCCTCTAGAGGTACTTCTTCTGTTGAGTACCACGGGTTAGCCGCTACAACCATGCACTCCTCCATCGTGGGTCTGCCGCTACAACCAAGGTCTCCCCCATGCTGCTACAACCAAGCGCTCCTCTGTTGTGGGTCTGCCGCTACAACCAAGCGCTCCCCCTCATAGCCTCCAGAGGTACTCCTTCTGTTGAGTACCGCGGGTCTGCCGCTACAACCAAGCACTCCTCCGCCGTGGGTCTGCTGCTACAACCATGCGCTTCCCACTGGGCTATCCATAACACACCGAGTCATTCGATCATCAGTCGTCATGTCTCAACCGGCTCTAGGGTTTCCGCACATAGCATGCTCGTTCTGGGAGGGTCCACTCCACGAGCCAAGAGGTCGATGCATCAACTGACATGTAGTCCGGAGTTGATATATCCCAAGATGTACCGTAGTGGTCACTGCCGAAAACACGGAGGATTCCAGTATTGTTTTCATCATCGTCGCAGTCGAATCCATTGAGGATCACTGTACAGTCGTCGTCGTCACAGTAGCAGTCGCATCCAGCTCTAGGGTCCCCACACATAGAAAGCTTGTTCGGGAGGGTCCGCTCCATGAGCCGAGAGGCTGATACATCAACTGAAACCTAGTCCATAGTTGATGTATCCAAAAGTTCCGTATCGACAACAGGAACTCAACGTCGCAGATGACGCGTCAATCGGACACCCGGTCTGAGAGTTATTGGCCTTTTAGTCCCAAGGGCCCAGTTGGTTTTTAAGGAAAAACCAACCTGACCGTACTCCACCTATGTCCATACCTCGGGCGGATTAAGCCAAATGATTCTTCTCACTTATAGGAATTCAAAAAAGTCGATGGCACGTCAATCGGACGCCTGAAGCTCAAGATATGAGCGTTTCTGCTCCGAGGGCCCGGTTGGTTTCGTGTACGAACCAACCCAGCCGAACCCAAAGTATTCTAGAAATCTTGAGTGTGATATACCTAAACGACCGTCTCGATCCAAGGATCGCATCGCCACTGACGAACATTCTTCGGATGCTCGTAGCTCAAGATACGGGAAAAAGACCGAAAGTGGTCCAAAGACGGGGGGTCTGGGCCCAGACCGACCCGGCCCGACCCCCCTTGGGTCGGCCTGAACCGGGTCGACCTGACCAGGGGCCGGGTCCGACCCGGTTGGGTGCGACCCGGCCGGTGGGTCGGCTCGTCCCGACTCAGCTCGGCCGAGCGGCCGAGAGAGCGGAGTCCGGGAGTGGCGACACGCTGCCCCCGCGTGAGAACACCGCCCCATCACCCCCCCCCCCCGCGGGGGCCGCCCTTGGTCAGCGGACGCGGCATTGCCGCATCCAATGTCCGACGGACCCATGCGGTCGCAGGTCCGCTGGTGCCGTCGACGCCGTGGCTTCATCCGCAGTGGCTCCTTCCGGCGGCGCGCCGGGGCGCTGGTGGTGGTTTCCACGGGCCACCAGATTTGCTCCGGTGGTCCGATTCCACACCTGTCTGCGCCGTAGCTCCTCCCGGGTCCCGTTATTCACTGCGGAATCAACGAATCACTCCTGCGGCTTGTTTTGTCATCACCTTCTAATCCGCGCATCAACGAAGAACTGCGGAGAGTTGTCGGGCCGTGTTTGTTTGGCCCGCACCCTCCGCGTTAGGTGATAAAAATCGGGAAGAAAAATAATCCACACATGGAAAACAAAACAATATACAATTTTAATAATTTAAAATTTCTCTTGATTCAGGTTCTTTTTTTAGGAGGAAACAACCACAGAAATAAATTCATTTCACAAAAAAAACCCCTACCTCAGTTTCAAGAACGGTGCACGTAAATGAGCCGTGGAAGACGAGTGTCGTGGATGTCGGGCGTCACAGAAAATGAACGTCGATTCTGTTGTCGTTGAGGTGCGTCCGAAGAGGAAACATCGTTTGAGAAGTTCTCCGTGTTCTTCAGCAGAGATGTTCTTCGTTGAAGAATGGTGTTCTTCGTCGGAGTCCAAGGTGTTCTTCACGTTCTTCGTCAAAGATGTTCTTCGTTGGAGATGAAGAAAATCTTCATGCTTCCAAAAACCTCTCAACGACAAAACTCTAACAAAAAAATAAAATAAGCTCCTTTCTTATTTTATTAACACAACAAGCCTTTTGAAATTCAAGAGTTTGAATTTCAAAAACTCACATTAAACTTACCACATTAATTCCATAAGTTTAATAAACATAAGTTATCAACATTTAATGGGAGTTGATAGGGGTTAGAGGATATGAAGGGGTGGGGTTCGTGTGGGACCCACCACCCTCATAACCTCCCAAGGGAGGTTGGGTGGTTACCCAACTTCCATCGAGAACTAAACACTTAGAGTAAAAATAATAAAAATTGTAGAATAATTATAAAATAATCATCCACAATTTTTATCATCAACTCTCGTGAAAACGCAACTCCAGAACAGGTGTTCCTACGCAATTACCGGCGCTACGGTTCCATCAGTGCCCTCGGAATTCAATTCCAAGCACCAGTTCAAAAGTTAGAAATTCCCGCTCGTTCGTTCACTGAACGTACCCGAGCTAAACTTCGGATAGAAATTCCGGGCACTTCGGGCCTCAGAATCAAGTGCCGTATGAACCACGTTCTTGTAAAATTCCAATGAAAATTAAGAAAAAATTTTCCTTGAATTTTACGGGTCTTTACATATAGCATGGAAAACTTTGATAAATTCCAGTATCCCTATTGGAGAATTTTTTTTCAATCATCATTGCCTTCAATCTTTCATATCCTTTATAGACAATTTGTACCTTATTTTGATCAGTTATCAGTGATAATTGAAATTTTATTAATATCCACTTTATTCCAATCACATTTTATGGGTCACATAACCAGATCCCATGTTTGTTTCTTTTCAATATGGTCCAATTTTTCATTCATAGCCTCAGCACATGATTCATTAATAGTTGATTCTTCAAATGATGTTGGATCAAGAATAGAAAGGATGGTAGAATGTGATTCACTCTTCGTTATTTTTGTCTCTATGGGAGATGACCAATCCCTAATGATGTTGGATAAATTAATTTGGGCTCTAATATTTATCCTCTGAGGTTTAGATGATGTTTATTTAACTATGAGTTCCTCTTATGATTTTTTTTCTGAATCTTCATTATTTATAAACCCCTGAATGTTTTATAAACCTTCCTCCACTTCTACATTTGATTCAATTCCATGACCACTATCTTCTTCACATTCTATCATATCAGCATATGAGCTCATAAAAGTGATTGTGATGTTTACTTCAATGATTTGGACTTCAATTCATTCCATAATTCTTCTATGTCAATTATTAAAACATTTCAATTATTAGATATTCATTAAATATCAAAGAAATATACCCTCCTCTATAGAAACACCACACTTTCCTTGATTGAGATATTTGTTTCGGATGAATCATTTACTTTTGAAAAAAACATCATTTATGGATTCCTACCATAAAATTACTAATATGGTTTCTTTGTTTTTTCCTTATATATCCCTATTTGATTTTGAGTGTAAACTAATACTTTATCCACCTCTTTCTAGTAATGATTGGATACAATGCTTTCCATGACCATAGTTATGGCCATATTTTTGTAAATGTTGATTTCTACATTCATGAAATCCATTATCTATGGGGTTGTTGCTTTATACACCTTATTCATTATTCCTTGTTTTTATAGGTAACATTAAATATCAATGGATGTGTATTCCCATCATTTTCTAGATCATTGAACTTTGATTTTGAAACCAGTATCATTTTCATCTATTCGATGATAACTTCTCATGAAATCAAGAACATCTTGTTTCTAGTGTATAGGCAATATATAATAATGTATTCAATTATCATAATAGAAATGAAAAAATTACCATTCTCCATATGTACCATAATTTCTTTTCACCATATATGTCAATGTGGTTGACATCAATAATATTTGACACATTTTTCTTATTTAGGCGATATAAACTACTGAATAACATTCTTCATATGCAATCATAACATTTTTTTAATGTTAACTCTTCAGATTGTGGATATCCATGACTGTATTATGTTTAGATATATTTATTATGTCTTGTTGATTAATTTTACCCATCCTATAGTGACAGAAGTGGCTTTCTTCTTCAGTTGTTATGTAACAAATGTTATCTTTACTATCCACCTGGTATAAATTACCATATATTTTTCATCCTTTCATGAGATAATTCCATGTACGTCCTTTGATAGTGATACCATTTTTATTTAACGTCACTATTAATCATGAGTTGTAGATTTGACTCGCACTTAAGAGATTATAATGAAAACCATTCACATAATGAACATCATATTTCCTTTTCTTTTCATTTTCCAGTTCTATAATTCCATTGGACTTGACCATCAAAGCACCATCATTTTCTAAACTTACTAGTCCTCCATCCTTTTTTACAATTCTCCAATAAGTATTCATTAACCAAATAATGGGATGTGCACCCGAAGTTATGAGTCAAGGTTCTATTTTCTTACATTGATTTGAGATTTTATTCAACATGGTTGGATTTCCCAATTTTCTTTTTTCCCATCAATGAAATATTTGATTAAGTGGTGGATATTGATGGTCTTTCCAATATATTTTAAATTTTTATTTTTTCTCCATATGCAAATTTTTCATATAGAGAAAAATTATATTTTTCAAGTGTGATTCCACCTGGTTGATGGGTATGGATATTTCTCTATGTTTTATAGCTGACATTCATTTCATTCCTCTTCCTACAATCAATAGATATATGGACATAGTTAGTGTAGTGAAAAAAATATCGATTAAAATCATTTCTTCTATAAGATGAAGGAATTGATTTTATTCTAAATATTTTTACTTCCTAGATCATCACCATTATAAAAAGATTCATTCCTCTACATTTTACTACATGGTATGAATGAGATGGATACAGAATTAACATTTTATAGGAGTAAATGTCATCTCACTTCTATTCCTCCTCATGTAGACTTCCTTTGTAATTTTTTTTTGATATATGATCATTTAAGTATACTACTAAATAATATTAGGTTCTCGTTTTAGTTTTATTTGTGGATTTATTTTATAGGACTTCATGTGACTTTTCGATATGTTCAACATTCAGATTCCCTTTTTTGGACCATTTTATTTTAATCCGTTGATATTCTAGCATCTCAACCAATTCCATTGTAACCCATGCATGTCTATCCATGATAACTAAAATCGTTATCTACTCTATTAGATCCACACCTAGATATTTCTTCAAACATTGAATCTGAGAATCTTCCAAATTATATTTTTATCATTGTATACATTGAACATGATTCACTTTTTCGTTTACTGCTTAGAGTAAAATCTTCTTATTCAAGACCCACATCATTATTGGAAAAACTCTCAAATCTTTATGTGAGTTCA
This sequence comes from Viscum album, assembly GCA_963277665.1. NCBI lineage: Eukaryota > Viridiplantae > Streptophyta > Magnoliopsida > Santalales > Viscaceae > Viscum > Viscum album. Next base: position 1,717,858,697 of record OY728125.1, read on the forward strand.
TTGATGAACCATGCATGTTATTAAATTATATGATTCAGTTATACTACAAATTATGATCTTTCAAATGTTTTTGAATGTTATTTTACTACTTCACGCAGTCGATCAATTTCAGTTTCAATCCAATTAGAAAATTCTGATGAGTCTTCCATAACAACTCTCCATTATTTTCACTTTCATTGATTCTCTGGATTACCAAGAGATTCATAAAAATTTAACATAAAATCCTCATAAGCAATCAACTGGTTATCTCTAGATTTATCATTGGATGATTTATAGTTTTCAAATATATTCATCATGGATGATTCTATTCGATATTTAATATATGGTTCTTATTCCTCACGAAATTCATTATAACCAAATTCATCATTTTAGAAAAAAATATTTCTCAATAATTTATTTACATAATTTATGTATCCCTTTCGAGAAAACTATTTTTGAGACTTCTATATGTTTTGAGATTCAGTTTCTTTATCGTCTAACATCCTTGATCATCAAGAGGCAATGATCCCAACTCTACAACATTGATAAAATGTCAGAGGTATCTTTCCATAAATTACACTTTTTATTCTCTTGATTTTTTTAAATTTAGTGAAATATGTATGTCTTACTCATTATCATTACCAATACTATCTCTAAAAATTTCATTTTTAAACATGGCCTTGAATGCCATTTCCTTCCCAAATAGAGTTGTTGCATCATCTTGGTTAAGTAATGAGATTTCTTATCAAATCAACCAAATAATGTTTAGACATATCCCTTTCCATAAAGGATGATACTATGTAATTTTATATAGGTATAAGACTTATAAAAATCTACTTTACAATGTCAATATATTTAATTTCTTCACCAATTCCTCGTATTGGTCAAAAAAGAATAGTGATTTGATTAAAATATGCATCTTCATTTTCATCATGATGCATTTTTAGATCATCAACCTTATTATAAAAAACATGTAGTTTCACCTCCTTCACTTTTTCAATTCTATTATATATATTTTCTATTTATTCCCACATAGACATTGCTAAATAGTAATTCATCAACTCTAGATTGATTTGATTAGATAGAGTTGCAGTGATGGAATTGTTTCTTTGGAATCTACATCAATAATTTTCTTGCTAGTTTCATTCAAGAAAAGTCTTGTTGCATCAGAGACCTATATTCTTTGTGAAGTGGAAAAATAACTTCTATTACAAGATATCATTGATTAGATGTTACAATGTTCATATAAATCTTGATATCTATTACATCAATGAGGGGGATTCTCTTAATATTTACAGAATTCTACATGACAACAAAATAAGATTTATTTAACTACATCAACCTATAGGCTATAATTCCACTAATAGGACCCCATAGCTCCCTGTAGGGGCATGATTGAATCACGGTGTCCAATTTTCCTTATAAATATACATATCTTGTCCCTAAATTTGTATGAACCTATTAAACCACTATTATTATAATTTTCATAAATTTAAACAATCCCAAGTAGAGAGAACACAATAATTTTACATTGTTCACCACTAAGGGATAATACAATGATCATACACCAACAATGTTTCACCTATACCTATATCTTATAATATTAATTAGTTATTGAATACTGATGTTTATAAAAAGAAACTATGTTCTAGGAACACTGACATTACAGGATTTTAGGGATAACACACTAAGTACCATGGGACACTTCTATTGACTCCCATAGATCACTACCTTTGGTTAAGTCATACTCAATTTGATGACATGAAGGTCACTTCAGTGTATTGGAAATTATGACTTTTTTCTAGACTATCATAAGACTCTTCTCAAACCATAGACCCTAGTTGATTCACATTGAAGGGAATGCTCACTATAAACATGATTTTCAAAACTACCTTTTGTGATTCTCCTTCTCTAAGATCACTATCTACATGGAGAGCACTACCTTTGCCAAGATCACCGAGTCAATGTGGTTTAACACATCATCTAGATACTCCCAATATATAGAATAATGTCATTAGTCAAGAATTAACATGTATTTTCTTGATTCTTATGCTCACATGGAAAACTAAAACCATAAAGATCCATAGTGTTCATGAAATCAGATCAATTCCAGATTTTCTCCAATTATGTTCATGGAAAATAAATTGGGGTGTCCCCAACATTTTTCCAAATTTTGGAAAATGAAACCACCTAAAATATTTTTTTCATATTGTTCTATAATACTTATCGACATTAAACTCCCTAACCATACAAGTGGGTTTTGAAAAAAACACAAACTAGTCCCCATTTCCACTAACGAACAACCATGTTTCTAACACCCTCCATCCAATGATCAATAAATCAAACCAATTTTGGTGCTTTAATTGGATGTATCAATTTTTTCTATTCCATGGATGTCTTTAATGGTGTTGGTCTATGATAATATGTGGTTGAAGATATATTATGGCCTTTTGAGATAGGTATTTCTTAGGTATCAAGTTGGTAAGGACTTTCTAAATATATGCCTGTTATATAGGTGATCCACAAGAGAATGTGTTATTCTTGGGGACCTCATGTATAACTCTGTTAAATGAGGTAGAGGCGTTGGTATTCTTGAGATGTAAATGGACATCTCATAATAGATTTTCATTTCCATCATTATATAGATAGAGAGATAGTCAACGAACATCCCATGAAAATGAATTTGTTGGATAAGTAAGGCTTGTATTGTTGAATCCATCTAGGAGGAGTAAGGATAGTGAAAAAATGTGGTTGCGTATTTCATCTATTAAAAAAACACCCCTATGTGGTATAGACCATGGTCTGGGAGATGGTCACCATAGATGTCGGTAGATACAGGTGCCAGAGCCATTTGACCTAGAATATTTGATTGTGGATTATAATATGATATATAAATTTTCTAATTTAGTAGTCATATTTATAGTCATGGGAGAGAGAAACTATTTACTTACTAAACCTCTTTTCTAAGACCTAGAGCATTAATTAGGATTTGAGGAATCAACAATAAATGTCGAATACTTCTATTATTGGTTATTGAGAGATTAATCATGTATGATGACATTGTGAACTATCTCTTAGAGGGGAAAGACACTTATGGGACCTTTTTATAACCATGGTGAGACCATATGATTTCATCCTATGTATAGATGGGCTCTATCCTATTCATGAACTGATTGAATATATTATATGAGGATGTAGTATGTCTGAATTGATGATCCAATTATTTTCTTCATCAATGATGAGGGATTATAGGTATAGTATGATGTTGTCATGAACATGGGGGATAGATGATTACTCACTATATGGAACGTATTACCATTGGAGTGGTGGACATTTTCATCTTTTAGTTCATTATAATCGTGTGAGAGTATGAGGACATTATTCAGAAGGAAAAGTTGAGATTAACCCCCAATAAAGTGACATACATATTTATAGACATTCACCCAGGAGTGTATCAATAACATCTCCAGTATATTGAATGAATCCCATGGGTCATTGTGATATGATGGTTTTGTTAGAGGATTTTCATAGTAGTTTCATTGATAGTCCCTACGTGTCACCCTGGGAAGAACCATTGCTGTTCTCCATGATTATAGACTAGATATCGAGGTTATGTGTGTATTATTTTCACCTAAAATTGGTGGCATAATGAATAATTATCCACTTTTGATAATTAAAAACCAAGTCTTCCAGGTAAAGTTGGTGTTAGGGTTCCTTATTATTGACTTGAAGTTGGGTTATCAAATACTCCATGTTTTAGGGGTGGATATACAAATATTTGAATTTTAATGACTCTACGATCACTACATGTACTCATTGATGACATTAGAAATGAAAAAAAATCCCTATTAGTGTTATTGTGACTCATGGAATGTATCTATAACCATTCCATATAATGGTTTTTTAGTATTATTTTATGAAATCACGATGTACTCAGTTTCCATAGTGGAGAATGTGGGATACATGAAAATGGTTATAGAAAAACTCCAATAGTACTAGTGATATGGAAAACTCTCTAAGAATATTTTTATCAATACATGAGTCATAGATATGTGGGTATTCCATCCCATAGGTGGCAGTATTAGTGTACTAATCCATGATTGAGGTAGTTTTAAATTTGGGGCAACCCAATAGCATGTCTGAGGTGCAGACATTAATAAACATCAAAACCCCAAATAAATCTAGTGGTAATTTTGTGATTTTCTTTTGTATCATCGATTAAGTGGTTTTATACATTAATAAACATCAATAAACATTGAATTTGAACACGAGTTATCATAATTCACATACTCCTAGAATTTGAAAGAATATATTGTTTATGGTGTACTTTTTTATCTATTTTTTCTCTCCATAGTTATCTATCTTATTCTTCCCAAAACATTTGTATTCGATTTCCAAATCACTTTACTTTATATTCATTAAATATTAACGAATTCCCTTAATAAAATATCCACCATGTTTTCTTCCATACATTGAGGTAAATGAAATTATCATATTATTATTTCCAAGGTTTTTATAATTTCCATTTCATTCTGTATTTCTTTTATTTTTAAAAAAATGAGATTTTTCAGGTACCTCTCATCTCAATTTCCTTAATACTAGAACATAAAATAATTTTTATGGATAATAATGTCCATAATGGATAATTACATTCATGGAAATAGTTTTAAGACCTTTGCGAAACAATAAACTATATATTCGGGTGGGATGATAGCACCTGAAGCGTACATCAAAACTATAGAAATATTATCCTCATAGATATAAAAAAATATCATCTTCCCCCAATTTTACCTCCTGGAATTCCTTGTATATTTTAATATGAAGAATATTAGGAAATTAATTATTGAAAACTAATCTCCTAATAAAATCCCATTCCATGGATCCAATTTCTTTTTAATATATTGCATTCATGATAAGTGTCTAACATATTTTTTCTTCACTATCCAAATTAAAAATCACCTAAATAAATTTATTATTTTTCAAAAAAATAATGAATAGAAAATATATTTTTTGGTATAGTCCAATTTATAAGAAACTACAAGATCAACATACCCATAAAAGATGGTGGATCCAACATCATAATGAATATAATAAAATATTGTTCCCTCATTTTCTTAATTAAAATATCAAAATAATATATAGCATGATAAATGATTTTATAAATACAAAAAAATTTATTCATTCCAAGTCCCATAAGATTTACATTCTCATGAAGAGAATTATTGAATTTTTGGTCAAATTAATCATTAATAAAGTTCCTTCATGTTCCTGCTATTAATTAGATCAATGAATCATATTGTGTTCTATAATAATCTTGTTGGGATACCATATAATCCAAAATAATTAAATATTGAATGTGTAAATCATGCAACATTATTTTAAAGTAGGGAACCCTTAGAAATAACCATGGTTATTCTTGGATATAATCTTTTCAGATACCTCATAGTGGTTAGTAGGGAAAAACACCAGTTAACCAAATCATATACATTGGGGGTGTCAAACCAGGTGTGCATTAATTTTACACTCAAAATAGAGGAGAATGATGAATGAGATATACTAGAACAACTCTTTACTATTTTATTACCCCAAAATACCTCTTTTACAAAACAGATCCAAATACCGTATACAAAAATTGTTATTTTCCTTGAGAAAATATGATCCATTAGTCTTACTAAAATATGACGTTTTACTATATATGAAATTATCCTAAGGGTTTTTTCGAATGTATTCTGATGTGATTTTCCTAATATACCAAAACAATTCAGTAATACCAACTATAGTAACCCATTGTTTTCATAGAAGGATATTATTTTTTTAGATTAATATTCACCATATAAAATTAGAATCCATCCATGAATCATATAAGTTATGTTCCTTTGTAGTCTTGTATACATATATAACATTACTATGAGATAATAACAATATCTCTCACTAATTTCTTCAAAAATATAACCCAACATAGATATATCATTCTTCAAATCGTTATTTATCACATGGGGAAAGGAAATAACGGAGAAGGGTTACATCATAGGCCCAATAATGGTAAATAATGAAGATATAAATGATCACATGATAAAATTATTAGAATAAAAGCACGAGAACCTGATGTTAACATTAAAAAACAATACCCATTATATCATAGTTCAATAGAAATGTTCAAGGAATAAATCATGGGAGTTCATAATACATGAATCATAAATGATTCATTGATCATGAGCCAAGATAGAATAACTTTGTATATAATAGATGTTTACATCATACAAAAAATATCTAAAAATAATTTCCTTCATAGTTAAATCTCATATCTAAGACTATCATAATTAATTTTTTTCACTGTCCATTTGATTATATTAATCATGGATACTTCCAATATTGACATATTGGATAAATTATCTTACTAAACTAGGTTCCCACCCTATTAATGTAATAATTATATCACAAGATATTCATCTTTAACCAATTTAATATAGGGATATATAATTCTTTTCACAATTTTTAAATAAGGAGAATCATATATATGCTTTACAATATATTTTAAATCATTCATCATGGAAAAAACATTGAATAGTAATTAATTTCATTATATTTGTTTCATAATAATCATAAATAATCCTGATAAAAAATAAGTAAGATATAATTGGATCATATCCCTGGTAAATCACACGTTTAATCAAAATATGTCATCATTTATGATAAATTTCTTTAAAATCGTTCTTATAACTTTTTTTTAATAAAATGAAAATTTCAATTTGAAATCACTTCGTTAAAGTATAAATACTTTCCAAATAATGATCAAAACATGTATTGATAATTTTTATTTGATTCTTATTTTAAATATATTGATGTAAATATGTGGATATTTCATTTATGCTAGAGTGATGTTAGGGTTTCATGGGACTCAAGAATTGAAATATTAAAAATAATAATTTATTCTATTTCATGTGGGTGCATCATGTAAGTGTTTCTAGATTTTCCAATAATTTGGGAACATAGATGGAAAATCTAAGACCTCATTTTGGGGTTTTCCTATGGTGTGACAAAATGTTTTTCAGTGACATATGTTTTTAGGAAAGCATCTTTTGGTAGGTTCCATTAATTAAAAAAAATATTTAAATATTTTATTTTAATTGGCCTATATTAAAACATATATAAATCTGAAATATTAATATTTCAATATGGTTTATCATGTAATACCCTTATATTTTTAGAGTGTGGACATTATTCCCTGATGGATCATGATAAGTTGTTGAACATCGATTGCTTCTAGGTGGATCAAGAGGTAATGAATGCACATACCATATTCATTACCATCAAAGGATTTCTTCACCAAATATAGATTATAAAATATGTTAAAGATCTTTTTTTATAATTTTTCCACATTAATTATATTATTGATCATTAAATCTAATCTTTTATTCTTGATCTGTGATATATTTTTTCATTGCATGAACCTCATAATTTTTTAGTCTTATTTACTTGATATAATTCATCCATTATACCTACTATAAACCTGGAAAAGTCAAATAAGATATCATTATCCATGAAGACCTAGAAAATGATGAATTTATTTTTATTAGGTGATTTCCCTCTATACTCTTAATGTTATTCTCCATTGTCTAATGGGGTTATGGTTCAACATTGATGATGCGTGTTCGAGTGTGATGAAACCCCTAGATTCATGTTGTTTTTCTGAATGATGAAAATGACAAGAATTATGAATTGAAGATAATGAGGTGTGGGATATAGGTGAGTCATATATGGATCTAAGATCTGGAGTTGTAGTGATATGATTTTTTTGGAAATGGGTGAATCCATGTGTGGTATTGGTGCCCATAATCTGGCCAGTAGTGATTGGTCAGGAAGAAAAGACCCAGGATCATGAACACATAGTGTGATTTGTTGATAAAACAGTGGTGGTGATGGTCTGAGAATTGTTTTAATACATCCATGGGTTTCTGTGGAATCACATGACAACATATTGTGTAGTCATCAAAACATGGTGTGTAGTCCCTAGCAGTAGAGGCTACGTTTTCTGGGAGGATAATGGTCACACGTCATGTACTCAGGACCGAACATATGTAATCCTTCTTCTCCCCATCCTAGGGAGGCCAAGCTATATTGTACCCCCATAATGGTCCTAGTTGATGGTACTATACATATAGAGTGGAAACTCTTATCAAACTATGGTGTGGGTCCTCCATTCATTGAATTGAACCCATAATGAACTTGGATGTTGGTACTCTCACTATATATTTGTTGAGTTGTATACCAATGCAAATCTAGGGTTCATGTAATTTTTTCAATATGTTTTCCCCCATTTCATGTAATGGAATATGTCTACTATCCGCAGAGTGGATCCCTATATCTCCCCTATTCATGGTTCCTATATCCATATATTTATCAAGTGGTGCCCTATTATAGTGATATAGTGTGGGTCTTGTATATATTTAGTGGTACCAACTTGAAATACTTGGGTACAAATCCCATATCTATTCAGTGTAACTTCCTTATAATAGTAATTCAAGGGTCCTATATTAGATATTGTACACCCATTATATAAAGGAGTATTGTGGTGTGGGTCCTTTTCATGTATTCCATTGATATATACATGATATGTTGGGAATACTATATGGACCATTAGAGATGTAGGCAGACTCATCATCCTAGGATGGTCATTGAGATGGAGATCCAACATCCCTATCATCATGGTTTCTTTTTTTAGCTTAAATATATAATGGGTTTCATTTCATTCTTGAAATCACAATTTTTTCATGCTAGGGAACCTAGTGTTAGTGTGGCATATGGAGTATGAATTAACAAGGACTCTAACTACATCCTTGTCAAATATGAATAATGAGAAATTATATGAAGGGAACATTGGTACACTAATCTTATATAATTGAGTCCATTGAATTCTCTTCATGATTCCTCTACCAATACGTATATTCTCAACTAACCTTGATATGTTTTGATCACATTCAAGAGGCCTCCTAGAATACATCTATTTAGGAAACCAATTTAAGATCACGACTATGATTGGATGAGTTATAAGTCCTTAGTTCTAGGTCTATATCAAGATGTGTTTCCTCCATACTTGTTGATAGTAGAACATAAACCCATCAAGTATTATATTTGATAGTAGTTCATGTTGATGATGAATTTAGACTCAGCGCTCTATGCAATTTCTAGCATTAGACACTTCTAAAGTTCCCTAGAGATCCATATCCCTAGGTAGGGTAGGATTGGAATGAGTTTCTTATTTGATTCTTCCTTACTGGGTGGCCCTGAATTGATCATATTGGTGAGATTCAGTCTATAATTTTATATAGACTAGAATGGATTTGGTGTAATCTACTTAACCTAAATTATTACGAGACTATTATTTCATACTCTAATTTCCAGCATCTATTTCATAAAGAGTACTTCCCCTAATTCTTACACTCAAATTAGAAGAAGGAAATTCATGACCATTAGTGGGATAATATAATAATTTATGTCTATTCCTCAATGTTCCCCAAAAAAACATGGTACTCCCTTGACCAGGTGAATTATTATTACTTCAGGGTGTGGATGTTTGATTAGGGTATCCATAGAGGCATATATGCTAGTGTGGCCCACCAGTACGTTCCCCTGTTTGATGGAGTTATAGAGTGGGATCATTGGATGAGTTAAGGCATTCTAGATAATTGTACCTTGTAATGGGTATCATTGTATTTGAACATTTGGAATAAATAGTATATGAATGTTGGTAGGGTCTCGACATAGGTGAAATCATAATGAACTGACATAGTCATGTGGTAATGTGGGACATGGGTATTGAAGTGCACATGATCATCTCAGAAATGGGGGATGCCATGATTTTTCAAGGAGAAGTTTCATATCCCTTGATTTAGAAACCCATTGTGTTGAGGAGGTAGGTGGCCATGAGATGGACCAATATTATAGTTGAAGAATAGTTATTAGAAATCTCCCATGAATATATAGGGTGACCCTAAGGGAGGTAGTCCAAAACATAGAGTAGGTGAAGCTACGAAGGGAGAAGAAGTTAGATGGGGATATTATATGAGGTAATCTTAATACAACCACCTATTGGCCCATGATATGCTCAGGGATCTAGAGTTCAGGGCCATATAAACTATCTAAACATGGAGGTATATGGCCAAGCTAAAAACAATATGATATTTGGTAAAATTTATGCAATTCAAATATTTCTCCAATGTTGATAGAGATAAGTGTGATTAATTTATTCAACTCCATATACCCGGTGTTATTGCAAGATTTTGTAATAGATATTTTATACGAGAGGGTTTAGAGATAGGTTATTATAGAGAATTATACTTTAATATCTCTATTTATCTAGTAGTGTGAGATTGTTCTTGGTGGAGAGTTTTTCTAATGGGACCTACTAGCCATCATGATGAAACATTATAATATCATATTTTGTCTGGAATCGTTTTTCATGGGATGGGCTAATATTTACTATCACAGTTGTGTAGCTAGATATGTTTAGACTGATGGGGTGAGATACTTCTTTGAAAGAAGGGGATATTTATTAGTAGATCATGTGATTTTCTGAATACATAAAACTCCAAACAATCAACCATATGTTTTCATGTTTAACCATTATTGTTTCATTCTCATTAGAAATATATATTCCATTTGATATAGAGAACCTCATTGATGTATTCTCTGAGGATTTTATATGACAACCTCTAAGTTGGGAGAGTGAATTTTTCATTGACTTTCATGCTACAAACAAATTATTATATAATTAAGCATATCAGGTAATACCTATCGACAAATAAGAGATAAGGATGTATTTTGAGGACATTTGAGAGATATGATTTATCAGACCCATTGGGTGCCCATGAGAATCCTTAGTTTTGTTCATGAAAGTGATAGACAAGTGATTATTTATTTTTTGGATTATCATTATATGAATAGGTAAATGATATTGAATATTCATCCCATTCCAAGGATTAAGGTCATGATCGATTAATTGAGAGTAGAAATATTGTCGGGAATATTTATCTCTAATACAACAACCATTATTTGAGGATTTATAAGGTTAATATTCTAAATATGTCATTTTGATGATGCTACTAACATAATATCTTATTAGTTATTCAATTAAGTGTGGTGAATTCACAATATGTGTTTATGGATATGATGAATTAGATATTTCATCCATATATGGACCTATTTCTTTATTTATTTATTAATTACTCAATTACACTATGTTAGAGAATGAGAATACATGACATTTAAGATTGGCCTATGACTTACTCTAGGATCTCCACCTTTATGTTACATTCTCGTGGTGTAAGTTTTATATTTATAAGGTTCACATTCTATGTAAAGTCATTTCTGAGCACAATTTATCTTTGGGCCTAGAAAAGATTGATGCACTGTTTTCATCTGATTCAACCTATAGTTTACTAGAGGTTTATTGTTTCCTTGGACTGGTAGTGTTATTTCAGAGGTTCATGAAATATGACCCTATAATTTCATCCCATTATGAAACATAGGCATGAAGAGGATAAAAATTTACATTTGACGAGGTTTTTATAGAGAGCCTTCTATGGGTTCTTGTTGAGTCTAAACCCATATCTTATGTTTAGACAACTAGAAGTGCTTGTGTATTATGTTGATTTTTATCCCTATGGAGCATAGAATAAGTGCATGTTGATATAGTGGTAGTGAGTGATCTCATATGTTTCAGGTCAGCTGGGACCCCATGAGAATATTTAAGCTAATAATGAAATATAATTGGCAGTGTAAATAACACCTATGAATATTTGGAGACACACTATTCATGGAGAGTAGGTTGTTATATACTAATATTATCAAAGTCATAGGTATATATTTATGTAGATATATCATGACTTAAGATAGTCGCATTATTTTGAGTTCACATAGAATTATGTCTTGAATATATTATATTATCTTGGGAAGGAAAAAATTGAAGATATTTACCTTATAAAGAAGTCCCATTCACAGTTTGTGGATGAGGTACCTGAGTGGTTTCCTTCATTACATCTGACCTATATAGATGATAGGGGTGTAATTTTTCTACAGTTAATGTTTGTGACTCATCTACTTCATTATTGGGTGATGGTGTCTCAGCTGCGATAAACCTAACATGATGTTATATTTGACCATATATCCTCAAAGGGTTCACTATGTCAATTCACTAAAAGTGGGGACCACATCATAGTTTTCAAGTGGTGTATGATGTTTATGTTTGCGATATGAGGGAATGTTTTGTATAAGTTTCACACATCCCATTTATTTTACATATCGAATTAGAAAATTTGTACAAAGACATTCAATGGTAGTTTTGGTGGACTGAAATGAGGAGTAGTGTGGCCATATTTGTCTTTCAATGCCTCATATGTCCTCGAATAAATGTTGAGAACAGGATTTTCACTACATTGATAAAGCCTCAATAGATCATGGATTGTAAATGGGATGACATATACATGGAATTCCTAATGAATCTTCCATTGAAATCGAGAGGTGATTATTCCATATGGGTAATTTTATAATATCTTACATAGTTGGAATACCTCAATTCCATATGGGAGTAGTGTTTTGTTGAGATCCTGGGGAATGTTTTCATGCAATTCATATTTGGATTCATGTGGTAACCAAGATGATTATCAGTTCATTTTACTATTCTAGAGAGTCCTATATAAGTAATTTGGGAACCATTTGAGGCTTAAAATATAATTTTATCCCCATATGTTTGGCCAAACTGGGAATAGTATGTAGTTTAAGTATGATATAATGTCTTATTGTCTGTTGGATTTCTGCCAGAGTTGTGAGGGTCACATTGCATTTGAAATGTTTTATGATAATAATTGATATCACACTACTATCGTCTTGAAACATTTATGGCCCTGTATGATTGACCATTTATGTTACCCTTATGTGGTATTGAGAATTAAGAGACATCTCTAGTGGGTCCATTGATAGTGGAAGAAATGATAGAGATGGTTCTGGTGATCTTTGAACATATGAGTAAATATTAGAGATGGAATAAATCTTACTCAGATTGACAACATATTCCCTAGGATTTCAAGAAATGAGACCATGTTTTCTAGAGTTTCACCACATTAAGTGGATTTTGGACGTTTTATATGGGTGCAAGTTATCCGTATCGTTCATTGGGATGTTTTCAGACTTATGGAGGGTTGGAGAGGATTCCTACAACTAGAATTATCCCCCATTGTTGGATCTGGTTCATGAGGTCTTCTATGTTCTACAACTGAGGATATATGTTAAGCGACCCTATATAAGTTATGTACTAGGTCTTTTTGGACATTGAAGATAGAGCTGCTATAACAACCAACAAATTCCAATCGTGGATCGGTAGGGAAAGATCATGTTAGGATGGTTCATTCCTTCAGTTTGTCTACTTTGGTATCAAAACAGTGTATAGAAGAGTACCAAGAAGCGAGCGATTTAGATAAAACAACAATACCCATTCTTATAGTGATGAATTTTCTTCTTGGGTTGAAACTTCATGAACGAGGAGATAATGTGAATACTCTTGCTTTATTTTATTTTTCCATTGAATATATATAGATATATATATATATATATATACGGATTTATCATTGTAGTTAGTATGAGGATTTGGTTTTTCCAGACATCAAAATAAATATATTAAAAATAGTAATATAATATATTATATGTGCATGAATTGTTTTAGAATTTCAAGAATTTTATTTCCTTTTAGAACACAGATAAAAAATGTGAGAGAATTATTGATTATAGATCATGGGGTTAAACCTAGGAACAACCTATGGATGTCCAAATTATTGTGGTTCAATGAAATTAGCAATTGGAGGATGCATGTAATTAAAATAAATATTTAATTTTTTTTAAATAACCAAAACTATAACATATATAATTATTTTATTAAATTCCTCTATGGCCAGGAACATAACCCTATGATCAATTGAGAGGATTCATATTGTTTTTCATTCGAGGATTAAGATTAGATGTTAAACAGTGATCAGATCCAGGTGGGTAGAGATGCGGTAAATGAAAATAATCATCCTAAATTTATGAAAACACAACCATCACCAATGGTTAATCATAAGTCAAGGTAGGTTTCTCCATTTGTGGTGTTTTCTGATTTTATAAAAATATTGAGAATTTATTCATATCTTCTATTATTGATCTTTGATTTATTTTTTCTTTGTCTTCCCAAAAAAACATTGTATATATTTTCTATTTATAAATCATATATTTGAACAATTATCACCTTAGATAGACTAACAATGTCATTTTTTGGAAGGAAATATTGTACAATGATGGAATAAAATTCTATATATTCTTCTCCACATCTATTCCTCACATTCTTGAATATTTTCCCACAATATTGTGGTTCGACATTACAATTAAAAGTTCAAGAACAATCAAACCATGCTATTTTTAGATATTTCACAAATAGAAATCAAATTATAATTTTGAGTGTGGATCGGGTTGACTTATTGGATTTGGTTGAAGATTATACGGATCAAAGAAATAAAATGACAATTGAATGATTTCTGGGGTGAAGGGAAAACTTTTGATGGTTTTGAGTGGCCAGAAGCCTACCACTAAAGATGGATTCGGTATAGAAGACCATACATCTTGGATCCCTAGTGTTATTTGTGGTGAAAATTGAGGTGGTAAGATGATGAACCATATGAATACATGCCTATTTTTCTATGATAAACCCAACAACCAGAGATGTATTACCTGGACAAATTCTCTGTTTTCCCCCAACTACAGATGCTAGAGATAATGGGAATATAAGAATTCGACACCTTATGGAATAGACCACAGACAATGTGACCACACCAAGGGTGGTCCATCCATGTTCTAGATGCACAGGCTAGGGGCCCAATCTAACATGAAACGATGTGTACTCTTGGAGTACATAGGTACACACACCCAGGAATGGCCAGGTAGGTTCAAGGGACTGAACTAATGTACATGATCTCTTCCATCACCACATGTTTGGGACTAAGGTGGCCAAGAAATATATTGTAGTACCCATACATTCCATGTATTCATAAGTTTCTATCCATTATATGTGCAGTTGAGAACATGGTTAGGAGGAATATTGCGGTCACAAGTCATGTGACCCCTGGGGTATGTTGGGTACATTTTGTAGGTCTTTCCAGCTCTAATATATCCAAATTCAAGACTTAGATATTATCACCCTTGTACCCTATCGCTTTTCTCCATTATAGAATGTAATTGTTTCCTTCATGTTATCATATGAGATATGATGGTACGTTTTAGTATAATTTATATTCTTTATGTGAGGATAAATGAAGGGATTGACCATTTAATGATCATCGGAGAGGTGTTAGTGTTTCAATTACCCTTACACACCATGACACATCTCCCCAATATTTATTTTTCATTATGTGGCACCAAATTAATAGACTAGTGATCTGGTCTTGTACCAACCAAGAGGAACTCCTATCTTACTTGGGTAAGATTCCTTCATTAATTTAGTTGATCCAACCACCCCCAACATACCAAGGTATGGGTCCTTTATCTATCAATATATAAAGCGGTTCACCTTTACCATTCAAGGGAAATGGTCCTTTTTTCCTTGAGTGGTACCCACTACTTTTTCAATGGGTTGTTTCCCTTATCCACTTAGTGCTACCCCTATCTCGCCAGGGTTCATGTCATATATCCCCTTATTTACCCAGTGGTACCCCTATCATTCTGGGGTGTAGGTCCTCAATACAATATGTGGTACACTTATTATACTAGGGGATACTATAATTATCTATTGTGTGGAACTGACATATAATATTACTGCAGAAGTCCACTATTTGATATTGTTCCCCACTAGATACACTGAATTGGTGATGTGCAGTTCCACCAAAAGAATTACTCGGATAGACATATGAGATTATGAGCATCAGAGATGGACCTTGGGAACAATATAAAGAACTATTATCCTATGTTGGTCCATGATATAGATATTTCCATACTCTTTCATATGAGTTTCTTTACGGATAATATAAATAGTCTTTTTTGGTTATCTATTTTTAGCGTTTGATATGAACTTTTCCAAATATTTATAACCTTTATGGTTTCTAACTGGTATGTATATACTCACATCTATATTTTATTTTCCCATATGTGTCATGTATTATGGATATGAAAGACAGTTTGATGGTGGAATCATTAGAGAATTGTGGTATGTTTAGAGGATAGACTTTTTTATGGTCATTTATGACGATCTAGATCTAGGATCTTTCAGTTTCACTTTATTCAAATTATTGCCATGTCGGGGATGCATTTGATTTTTGGCCTGTATTATACCACTTTTTATGCTTTGGTTTATATTTTTTTACTTGGATGTATTCCCAAGAGGTTATTTCATGCACTATTTTACTATATATATTATTGAATTTATATAATTCTATAATTCTATTTTATAGAGAGGGATGAAAGTGTTTATATGGGTAAATTTTGAAATTTCCTACAATTTCATTTATTCTTTTTTGACACGTAGTGTCATCCTCTAGACTATTAGTAGAAAGATTGGTGTTATGATGGCTTAGAATATCACTGGACGAGATTTCCCCAAGGTTCAAGGTCAAAACAAAACATTTTATTCTAAAAAATGATTGATATATGAAACTTAATATTCCAATCCTTGAAAATTCATTATGGAAGAAAGTTAAAAATTTTGTTCAATATTATTAAGAATAATTAGACGTAAATCATCCAGAAAATGATTAGATGATTAAAATTAATTAATATTTGTAATAAAACAAATCATGAAAAAATAATACTTTTAAAAATAATAAGTTAATTTAAAAATATTGTTGACTATTTTCACAATACAGGGATATGGATAAAAAATTATTTTTGATGAAATGGAGAAATAATGTAGGTTTTTGATAAAACTAGTCAATAAATTCCATTATTTATACTAAAATTTAAATGAACTATGAATCTAGGAGAACTAAAAACAAAAGGATAATAAATTAATGATTTTATTCATAGGTACAACATAAAATTTCACCATTGGGAACCTTAATCATGAACAATCCAAATAAACAGTGTTATTTTAAAATAAGTCCCTTAACATGAGTTTGAAATACATAAAAATGGATTTATCCATGTTAATAAGAAATATTAATTTATTAAAAAATTATAATAGGGTCATTTATATAGTTATAATTTAATATATGATGCACTTTTAACATTTCAACTCCAATTTCTAAAAAATTACTTATTAAATTCATCATTTTTGGGTGTTAACCGTTTCATTTTTGATGAGAATTTCTGTTCTTTAGTTCCAAACCTTTTACATTAATCAGGGTCACATCATATATATAAGATAAATCATTATCAAAGTATCATAAATATTCATTATAACTATATTTATATATATCCATAAAAGTGATTGACGGAAAAAATAATTACACCATTCATTGAAACGATATGTTGTATGTATGCATGAACACTATTTACACTTTTTGGAGGATTCATTAAAAGAATGTTAAATAATAAATAACATTTATAAAATTATTATTAATTAATATATTTCATGTATATTTATTTAATGTGTTCGTATATCCATCAAAAATAGAAATGAAAACACATCACATGACATCGTGGAAGTGGTATTACACACATACATACAAGCGATAATATAATTTACAAATAGAGTAGACAGTATAAAGGTTGATATGTTATTTTAATTACAAAATAATTATAATATCATAAAAAATATTAAACCCATCATAATAATCATCCCTGAAATATGGTGAGGGATCAGGAATTTTATCACTACATGGATGCAGTTTTACACACATGTGAAGGAATGATACATCCACATCCCATATGATGAAAAAGGGGTGAATGATGGTGGTTCTATAACCATAATTAAATTTAATTATATTGTGGACATATTTATTATTATTTAATTCCTAATACTTTTGATTTAGTGGGGGGAGAATAATACAGAATTTGAAAGAGACCAGGAGAGTCACTTACCTCTACTTATGTTAAGCTCCTTCAGATACATTCTCAGGGACTATAGGAATGGTATTTTAAGAATATGAAAATCTTTAGATCATGGATATGATATTTTATATTAAATTTAGTTGGGTTTTTGTGGAGCTATAAGGGTCAACGTTTATAATGAACATAAGGGACGTGTTTCATTTTTCTATGTGGTGGAGTGGTAATAATTAGTATTTCTTTTAATTTTAAAATATATTAAAATATATTCCAATAAAAATTGAATACACATTAATAAATATTTTTTTATGAGATATATATTGGATTTAGTTCTTTTCATAAATTAGTAATTAGACATACTCATGTGGAAACCATACACAAATTTCTTGGATTAACCCCTAATGTATACCCATTTTTACCACAATTGTACTGAAATATTTGTGATCCCTTTACATAAATTTTTTAAATAAAAATAAAATGGCCCCATTAAGAAATATATATATGATAAATAGAAATATGGAATTCATTTTATCAAATTAAATTAACAAATTTTGATGAATATATTTAATATTAAAGAATCAAAACAAGAAGAAATGATGTATTCCAAAAAAAAATTAGTATGTATAATTCTTTTTACATCAATCGAACATAAAAATAATTAGAAAGAACTATATTTTATTATTAATTAAATATGAAAAAAATTAATTTTTAAACCCATTTGATACAAAAAGGAAATTCAAAAAATATTTAAATAAAAAGTCAGTTTAAAAAATTCAAAATTCAATTATTTATTAAAATTTTAATCTTTATAGGAAATAATAAAAAACAAAATATATGTAAATTTTATCATGTTGATTTTAAAATTAATGATAATTGTTTCAAACAAAATATATAAATGTCAAAAGAATTATTTATATTTTTTTTCAAAAACATTTATAAAACAATTTTATTTAGGAAAAATCTATTTTTTATTGATATAAATGTTACTAGAAATTGAGTACATATTCATTAATGTGATTGATTATTTAGAAAATGTGTACATACTTATAATATTTTAGTTTATTATTAATACCACCAATTTAATGGTTTGGTTTTAATGGTATGTTTCATTCAAAATTCAGGTTAATTGTATCAATATCTATCATATAAATTAATTTTTTTAAATAATATATCACAAATTATTATGGTTTTATAGTGTGAAACATATAGATAATCCTTAATTTAACTACGAATTTATTTTTTGAGTCGCATGGTTTGATAACCCATTCTCATACTATGTGAAACACTACTGGATCATCACAGTTCTATATAACCTGTTTACCACATAGTTTTAAATATTTGTTCACGAAAAATGTGTTCTTGAAATATTTATATAAAAACAAAAAGTTCTAAATGATCCCAAAGAAAAAAATACTCAAACTAATCCCTACCTATGACCCTAATGGTGTCACAACTATCCCTAAAATAAAAAGATGTTGTCTTTATAAGACACTCAAGATTATGAACTCATAATGAGAAAATAATATTAAATCATTATCATAGATTCCATATCCCATGTATCATAGATATACATTCCACAGTGAAATAGTTAAAGGACTAATGTAATTATTTTTACTAAATGAACCTCATATTAGAATTCTATAATCTGAAATATATGCTAAACTATAGTGGTGTCGGGATGAAGATTATAATCATCCCATTAAATCTAATCAGAAGGGTCATATTAAAACCTCATCATTTGGAAAACCTAAAAATGTCATGAAAAATTTAAAATGATATAGAAAGACCATTTTATAATTCATTTATCAAATATGATTGGACATCTTAAAACTGGATAATAGTCCTTGGAAATAACATTCATGCTTACCAAATCAATGGAGTCCCAAGTGAGTTGAAACTCAATGATTATCTATGTCACCAGCCTCAAATAGTAGAGGGATATAATTATGGTATATATTGGATTTATATATATTCTTGGTATTTTATGACATATTATATAATATGTATGTTTTATATAATATTTTGAACAGGGTACAATCATATTAAGGAAAAATCACCCAACTCTACCCAACACAAGTGAGATCGACATGAATCCCCATAAAATTATCTGAAGGGATCCATATTAATCCAAGACTCATTACATTTTTTATCATTATATTCAACCTAATGATCATGATTTTTTTATTAACAATTAAAATTAATCAACCACACCCAATGAAAATGCTCCGGAATCCGTATACCTCACTTAGTCTGACCATCTATATGGGGGTGGTATGCTGTGATTAACATTAGTGGTGTACCATTTTCCAATTGAAACTATTCCATAAGTAGGATGTAAACTATGATTACCAACTAAAAATAATTGAAAAATTAGTTTCCAAAAGATTCAAACCCTCTTGGACTGAAAAGTGCTGACTTTGTCCACCTTCATCATCTACTTGATTGAGAGGGAATGTATAGATTTCATAACTCAATCAATGATAACTCATATCCTATACCTCTTAGTTGGAGACTATGATAAATAATAAATTATGTTCATTTATGTATCCTCTATCATCTATAGAATATTCAGAATTGGTTTTAACAGATGAGTTTGTCTTTGGTGCACTGCCTTAGTCCTATGATATGAAAGGAACCATGAAACAAAATCTGCAATTGACTATGTAATCCTTATCCACCATAATTTATTTCTTAGATCATGATACATCATAAAAGTATAAAAGTGTATAAACCTATAGGATGGGATTCCACATTCCTTCAATTCATGACTCATTTATTTGGGAACAACAAATAGTCCATCGATAGATTAATCTCAAAGGTTGATTGAGAATAATTAGTGGGGACTTTCCATTGTTATATAATTTACAATAGCATCTAAAATATGTGTTTGTAACTTATTAGATTCAATTTTGGTAATAAAATGATGATTCTTTCTTTAAGGAAGCTATGAAAAACATCTAACTAGCCTCTTCCACTCCCAAGCTTATCTCAGTTAATCAAATCAATATTGAGCACTCTATAACTAATTCCTTCTATTTTCAATTCGGTTAATTACTTCTCAATGTGTTATCCATGACACTAACCATTCTATGTTAATTAAAAATATTGAAAAAATATAAATATTCTCATCCCAACATCCCCATAACAAATTCAGATCCCTAAATGTGAAAATATACATCATGAACTTCTGAATAAAATATATATTAAATCCTTCAACTAAGGAATAGTGGAACAATGTTTTGAGAGTGTGAAAAATAATTACAACTCAAGGACAAGGGATGGGTATTTGTTTATATGAGAGAATAGTTAGCGAGATCAAGAGTCCACAACCTATGTTTCTTTTATCAATACATGACAAAATCACATACCCAAGGAATCAAATTTTCATTATTTCCTAAACTCATTTACAAAATAATTAGAACTGGAAAATAATTTCAAGTTCACCTATAGTTCATAAAACATTCTTAATAATTTTCTATTCAACGGAAATATAACATCGTTATAGGTTAATTCCATCCTTGATTAATAATGTATTCATAATTCCTAACCAGACCACCTATAATAACCAACTAAGCCCATGATTCAACGAATTTCAAACACATTTCTATGTCACTGTGATGATATGACTCCCAATTTATTTTCATAATTGATGGATATTAACCTCATAGATATAACCTGCCCCAATAACATTATTATATAAATAAAAGTGATCATATATAATTCTTTTTGTATTTATAATGATCTTTTAGGATTATACATAATTTATATTAATAATCCTTATGTTCCTCCTCTATCATGAATTACTCTATGATAAAATGAAAATAAAATAAAATTAAGGGGTATAATATCATATTAATGAATTGGTTCATTAGTAACACAAATTCTATAATAGTATTAGGGAGACTCAATTTAAAATTATAAAAATTAATTGCCTATATAACCAAATGAATGACTTATTAATATTATCATATACCTATAAACTCCAATGGAGGAACACCAATCATAGATATATCATGAAAACCAATAGGAATACTGTATGTTGATAAAAAAGATATTAAAAAATTAGCGAGACATGTTTATTAGTAATATTCTTTTTATTATTAATTATATAATCAATAAAATGTATATGGAATTAGTCTTCCTCCTCAAAATGACACTATGTTATTCCCAAGGTGATGTGTTAGGATGAATAAATTAATTTTTATTTATTTAAAAATTTGAAAATTATGCAATGTTAACTCTGTAGGTTCCATAGGACATGATGTAAAATTAATCCTAATCATATTAGGAAGGAGTAAAATTGTGAACTAATCCTGTCCTTGGGGAGTAGAAAAAAATTATGGACCTAAGGTTTGGTAAGAAAACACAAATGAAGGATATGGAATACTAATAAATGGATCCTCAACATGAAGGAACATATTGTTAAACTGACATCTTATCATTCTAGCATAATGAAAAATATGTCTCATTGCTCATTATCTATAATCCTCCTTAACATGAATGACCTAAGAGACTCTCTTTGAAGAGATAAACATTAATGAACAAATATAATAACCCATATGAGACTTAATGGTTATCATTCAGTCATTATCAATATATGTTCAATTATAACTTGTTCAAGAACTATGAAATACCACACAACATCGAAGTTTTCTATCATCACCTAAATCACAGAACATATAAAAACCTATTCCAACCACTTTCCCAAAAGGCATGGAATGATCCATCCTAAATGACATAACATCATAATATAACCCTAAAATACAAATTATCATTGATGATAAAAAATTATGATTTAAACGTATATAAAACATAAATATAACCATATATGAATAAAAAACTATATATCTATTATTTTTTGTCCCCTATTCATATTATTCAACCACATAGTCATCTACATAATGAAATATATCCTTAACTACTCCCTAGTAATTCATAAATTTTTATTCATTATATTTAAAATAGAATGAGAACCACCTCCCTTGGACTCATCAGAACGAACTTGATATCCTTTTTTGACTGTGGATCCGGCTCTATTTCCTAGTGAAATTTATCCAAATAATTATTAAGATGATTTTTTTTACCAATGATGAAATTAAAATGGATAATTCGTATAGTTGTACTTGGTATGACTATTCCACCCACAGTGATATAAATCTATGTGAAACTATCTCAAAGAATCCCTATAAACTAATCCCGGATTGAATTGGGTTCCCTTTCATTACCTTTTCAGGATAAAAGATATGCCCTGGCTATATATTGCAACAATCTTGGTTCAAAGTAATCCTACTTAACCATATATAAAATCCTTATACATTAAAATTTTATCAATATCCATTTAAATGGTTGGTAGAAAGAAGCTATTTGGGATTAAGTGAATATCAATCCTCAGACCCATATCAATCCACCTTGAATTAATGAAGTGGTTACTATCAAGATTAGGTACTAGGTGAACCAACATATTGAAATAGGAGGAATATTCAACAAATGATAACATCTCATGCTGTATGGTTACAAATTTATGAGTCATTTTCTCTAACAACTCTTAAAGATTAATTTATTGAATGAAAGTCATATTTAATTAAAAATAAGTAAGATACATTTGTATGATATATTTCTGGACGGAGTTCCACCATTTCATTCCCAATCCATCAATAATGTACGTGTAAAAAAATCCTTACAGAACATTGGATTTTCCAGAAAATAGTTGATACTCTCTATCCACTAAAGTATATATATAGACCCTTGAATCCCATGTCACAATGTAAGATATGTGGATTCAACTTTTTATATTATCTTCCATGATATATTAAAAATATATTATGTCTTACACCCATATGACCTAGAGTACAAATGGTACAAATAATAGGAACAACTAATGAAGGGTCTAATAGAAGAGTTTCCTTTGTAATATAACATAATTCTTCATCCCTTTTAATCATAAGACCCATTTTTTGAATAATTTTCTAAGAAACATAAAATACAACATCCAAATAAATTAAAAAAATCACTGAATAAATAGAAAAATTTCATGAATCAAAATATAAACCTTTAATCAACATGAATTTATAGGAATCTTGGATTTAATGTTGGAAAGAAAAAATTGAAGGAATGAAACGTTTATATAAAAAAAACATATAAATATCATAAAATATCCAGAAATACAAGATAATGATATATAAAATCCCTAACCTCTTATTGAATATCATGATCTAGCATAAAAATGAGCTATCTAGGTACACATTAATATTTGTTACTCAAATTCCATCATTCCAAGAACCTATATACCAATGGCCATAAACTAAACCCATATTATGTCATAACACTATAGTCTTGGTAATGGATGTAATATCATTTTCTTAATGAAAAATCCCTATTTTACACAGCACATCACACATGATAGGTATCCATATATTAACAATATAAATAAACCACTCATGTATTCCTGATGAACTAAATGGAGGAAAAAATAGAGTACAATGTGGAATAATTTTACACATCCATGAGACTAACAACATCAAGCCCAAAATATCGATAATAGACTTAAAAAAACAAAAATATGTCTCTATATTACTAGTTAACCATTAAACCTTCTAAATAATTAGAATAAAATATCCAAGATAGGCTAATGAACAGCATGATTCCATTCACTTTTTTAAGCACTATAAATTCCTTATCTATCACATCTCAATAGAAAAATTAGTGTGTGATAAAATACCCCAAAAGGATACCAACACAAATCCTAAATATTTATAAAACCATGAAACTTGTGGACATATACTTAAAACAAAACAATATTATAATGTAATGTGAATTAATACTTGATTTAGTAAACATTACTTGGTTTTTTATTATAATTTCATATTCTCCCAATATGTGAATACGAAATGTTTGCGAATGAAGTTACATAGGTATAGATTGAATTATCCATTGAAATACCTTAGCATTACCATGTGACCAAATCAACCATGAAGGAATACCATCATGAATTTAACTAATAATATATAATCTATATACTACGAAATAATATAAATGTATCTGTGAATGAAAACTAGATAGCATAACCCCCCATGTTCTTTCATACAGATGCATGTTTCATATGTACTAAACATGATGCAGCCAATGTTCCTACATTGTTTTAATGGAATAAAAATTTCAAATAAACCATGTTAAAATATTATAAAATATTTTCTTAATGAATCAATATAACTTTCATTCATAAAAAATTAGAGTACAATAAATCTAGGGGTAATTTCATCAAAAAAATGAATTGTGTAAACTATTTTTTATAGAATACCACCTTTTAAAAAACATTTCCTATATCCATAACCAACTACACCGAAGTTTTACAATATTCTATGTCTACCTAATTATTTAATGAAATAAATATAGTTTTTTATAAAAAAATCTCAGTGAGGAATCATAATTTCCATTATAAAATTCATTTTAGAGTAAAATAAATCATTGAAACATTTCATTGAGTACATAATGTGCATAAACATTTTTAGAAAGATATTTTTAGGACAACATGTGATCAATAAATTAAATTTAGAAATGAAGGCCAATAAAAATTGTCAGAATAAATATTAATTAATCACATAACACTATTTTATAGAGATTCCTAAATAACCAATAGTGGAAAATTATTGCCTTTAAAATGGAGATTAGAAACAATATGATTTTTTACTCACAATCCTAGATCCACAAGAGTAATTATAAATTCACCATTAATTATCCAGTTTAAATAATTACATCACTATAATGATTCAATAGAATAAGGGAAAAGATTATAAAGAAGTGGTCTTTGGAGAATATAGAATATTAGGTAAAATATGAGACTTATGATAACGATATCCACATATAACAAATGAATTTGGATAATGATCCCAGGAGGCCCTCTGAAGAATTTGGGAGACGTTAATTCAATCCTAAGATAGATTGGGGTTTTTTTGGATAATAATATGATATTGGTAAATGTTATAAATTTTATTAATTATCTGGTTACTATTAGGCTCACTAATTAAGATACATAGTTTAATAAACCATGTTCAAATCATGTATGGCCTATAAACATTGAAAATCCATGAAAAAAGTCAATTGGGGGAGAGATGTAAGGGTTGAATAAATGTCCTCATGTTATGTGACACTTATAGAAATACAGATAGACACATATCTCGTTCCGTTGGTCAGTCATAAGTTTTACAAATTATTTATCAAGCCATGTGAAGCTCCACTAGATCCACATATATCATTGTTTCTCATTTACTTCTTTGTTAGTACTAGTCATTCACCTAAACCATGAAAGTAGATTTTTTTCACTATAGTTATGTGTTTTCAACCTATGGATCCTGAAATCACATAAATACCTAAATGATAAACTAATTTATAACTAAATAATACTTGTAACCTGAAGGGTATCACATTCAATATCACAGAATACCATTTTACCTTTATTCTAGAAATTTTTACTTTTAGTTTTTTTTCAATATAAAATGATATTTCTTACTATTTTTTCATTACATAATTTAAATGATTATATGAATATAATTTTAGTCTACATAAAAGTCAATAAATTATTATTAGTATTAACTAAGAATGTACTCTTTTGATTCCACCCATTATATTTCTCTAAATGGCTTATTTGTATTTTTTTTGAAATTTTCCAGAATCTCATTTATCTTTGTCATTTCATTAAGTGTTTTTGGAATTTTGATGTTTTAATGAAGTTATGAATAAACTCATTTCTTTCCCAATTTCTTATTAATATCTCATGCAACGATAAATGATTTTTATTTCTTGAAGAAAATATATGAACAGTTGATATTAAAATAAATATTGGTATGTTATATCCCTCAAAATAATTTACTAAATATTTTTAACTAATGATATCAAGTAAAAATAGGTTTTCAAGCCAATTATAAGAGGGTTTATATTTGGTTATCCCAATCATATGTAGTTTCATGGTTTTTAAACCATTTATATTATGTTATTAATTTTTTCAAGGGCACCATAAATAAATTATTTATTTTCTTATGTGTGTTTATCCAACTTATGTAATATTATAATAATACTTTTATCAAATCATGGATCATTTTTAATGGATGTTTCACATTCTAATGACTCAAGTATTATGATATGATAATGATTTATGCCATGTACCATGATTTGAAATTTATTTCTTTTTGTATGAACTTTTTATACAATTTTTTTTTCTCATAACCTTTTGTTTACCTTTGGATCACTTATGATCACCAATTGGAATCTATTGTGTCTACACATTCTAGGCATATTTGTTCACAATTAAATATGATTCCAATTTCATAGTATATTAAGAATGGTAATAAGAATATAATTTTTTGATGGGTATTATGGTGTAATAATATTTTATATGACAATGGACATCATTTATTAAATTATTTTATTATCTATATAATCTAAAAATACAATACACCGTTATGATTTTTTATATTGTTTAATTAATAGATGAATTGAATATTTATATATAATGTTGTAAAACACATGTATTTGATTATCATGTATCCTTAGTACTTTTCCATAAATATTTTTATTCATATGGCATGTAGGATCAATGATAGTAAATCAGGAATGATACTTTAATTGGATCATGTTGATGTGTTTCAGAGGATATCTCTTAGGTACATTGATGTGCTATGATACAATGTTCAATTTATTGACGATTACATAAGGATGAAATAAATGATGGTTATCACACAAAATTCAAAGCTATACAGTATTGTTATTCAGAATCACAGTATAAATTAAAATATCTTAGGGAAGATGTTTCTAAGTATTCAAAATGAAAATGGAACAAAATTCAATGAAATCAATTTTGAAGATTATGTATAAAAGTACGGGATATGATCAAAAATTTCAACATTGATAATTCAACTAAAAAATATTGTATTTGAGATGATAAAAAAATTATAAAACAATATATCTATAATGATAAGTAATCAAAATGACCTAATAGAGTACTATTAGAATGAATTATATAAACCATTGTTTTATATTTGTTATAGGTAACTTTTATGTCTAGTATTAGAAAATAATCCATTAAAGATGATGTTTCGAATGAATCCAATGGTGAAAAATGTGTAAATAATTTAAGGTAAGTGATTTAATAATAATTTGGATAAAAAAAATTGGATATCATCTCAGTGAGAAAAATGGATTCTTTAGGGATAGCCATGTATCATCATTAAATAATGAGTTTTAGAAAATATTTGATATATTATTAAATACCATGAAATCACAATGGAGGGGTTGAAATTGATGAGATGAGTAACAATAGAGAATGGACAACACTAAAGAAAGAGTAGAGAACTATATCTCAGAGAAATTAACTCATATCTATGATAGATATTATATTATTTAATGAATATGATAAAAGGGATTATTATTTTCATCTAATGCATAATGAGATGAAATAAATTGAGAAAACCATTAAATGTGAGATTTCATTGAGTATAAATGATAATAACACCTTCCAAAAAAGACACGATTTACAAAGTACGATATTATGATGATATGGTAGTTCGAAACAAGGTCTGACATGTGTTCGTGGGATTCTCCTAGATTTAATGTATTCAAAATGATAAATCACTTAATTATATAAATATGTTTTAAAAAAGGATTAATCATAATTAGAGTAAGATAATATGAGTTCATGTTTTTTAAATAGATGTGAATACAAAATTACTTTTCGAATTACTTGATATAAAGGAGGACATCAAATATTCATATGATATTCCTAAACAAGATGATTAAAATAATATATTCCTATTGTAAATGGTTCGTTATGGGATGAAATAAGAATTGAGAATTTGGTAATCTAGATTTTATAAGTATATAAAGAAATTAAATTTCCAACATAGAGGTGTTGAACATAATCACTATATAAAACATGAGAGTAAACAAATAATATTGGAACTAAAATATATATAGATGAAATTATCATTTATTTTTTAAACAATACATATTGAAATTATTTTCCTTAACTCATGATGGTTAGGGTTTAAATTTTGATTTTTAGAGAGTTTTCAGTTTTCCTTGGTTTTAAAATTATGGAATGAATGAATATTAAATTATTCTATCAATACAAACAGTTTATAGATGTTGTAAAATTACTAACAGCGGGGTATTAAAGTGAAATGAAAATATCAATTTCTAACTAATGATGTTTCAATGGATTTATAATGGAAAAGTGGTTAACATCACATAATTAAAAGTAGATCACTAGGATCCTTTTAAATTTATTAATTATAAGATCTGATATGTTATGTGATACATATCATGATTTGATATATAAAAGTAATCAAATTCAATCACATATAAATATAGATTAGAAGATGCTTTGGTATATCAATGGAATGATATATTTTATTTTACATTATTATATAATATATCGGTATGATATATTCAAATATAATGAAACAAAATAATTGGTTAGGTGGATGATATAGATTCAAAATTAGGTGGTGTATTTTTTAGTGGATTATATATTTGATGGATTATAATGAAACAATATTTTATCTAGTTAATCAGTACATAAAAAAATATATTTTTTTCCACACAAGCGTTAATACAGTTGTAATTATTGTTGAAATTGATTTTGGATCTGGAAGATGAAATGATAACTCTTTTAAAAATAAAATGTCACAATACATGTGATATCAACCATAAGAAAAAATATCATCCATTAACTGAAGACAAAGAATAGTTAAATCATATATCACTTTATAAAAGATTAATATCCCTATGAATTTTTTAATTCAACGTGTTCTTATTAAAATATTAGTTTAGATATCAAAAACATTCTTTATCTGAGGACTAATTTAAAAAGAATCAACTTTCACTAAGAGTCATGTTGAATCCCTATACACAAAATACTAGGGATTTTGAACCACATTATCCAATGTTGTTAAATGATTTTCTCAAGTTTTTATTATGTTTAAAACTATATTAAAAATCTAGGAGGAACCTTTTTGATTTTCATTTATGTGAAAGATATATGGTTTCCATGAATAAAGATGAGTTTTAAAATAGGGATATTTTATTCATCAATACCCAATAAGGGATAAATTTTTTTATTTTTTAATTATGCTAAGAGATGATATAGGACGAATGAAAATGGTATTGCTTTCTATAATGGACCATACGTTCCTGGCGGTGATCTGAAATGAATAAAGTTATTAGTTGATAATATTTCAATGTAACTCTTACATATCATACAAGGATTAATGCATGTGGGATTACAATACAAATTAACAATGTCTTCAATCAGTATCATGAGTTGTAAAGATATCAAGGCATTTGAAGTATAAAGTATGGTTTCTTCAAACTAATGGTAATGTATTTTAAAATATTTTTAACATACCCATAATGTGAGATTGATGGAAACAATCCCTTACGATAATTTTAATATAATTTGTTTAATTGTTTAATAATGAATCTTCCAAAAATAATATTGGAGAATATTATAAGGAATTCAAAAGGAAATGTATCTGGTAAAGCTTCTCATCTATTTCCAAATATTGTAATGAAATGTGGTGAAAATGATTGATTATCATGGATGATATATTAAATACCCTGAATATTTGGCACTCATTGATTCAAGGATGCATGAATTTCATGAAATCCATTTATTCTTGGTGATGTAGTTTTGTAAATCATGAATGATTAGAGGTTTCTTGTTGTATAGTTTGTGTTGTAATATATATTTAAGTAATAAAATTATTTAAGAAGAATAATATGTAGTGGTATATCTAATATGATATGTGATCCATATTCATGTAATATATAAAATTGTTTTGTTCCCTGAATCTATCCACAAGGACAATAGCATCATGATGGAAGAATTAATGAAAATTGAATTTTGAAAATGGGTTATAAGTGAAGTTCATTTGAAAAAAATGTGTTTATAGTAACCTTAATGAAATTTAGAAATATGTTTATAAAATTATGACTCAACATTTTGATGAAAGAAATTATTTTTTAAAAACTATTTATTGTGTAAATGGATCAAATTTATTACATCATAAGAATATTAAAATGGAATGTTTTTTAAAAATTACGTGAGTGAGAGGTTGGTTCTCAAATCATGATTGGTGGTAATGTTGGGGAATAATGAGTGAACATTGCATATTGTAAACAACAATTATCATTATTTAATTGGGAAGAATGGTACATCACCATTGTATTCAAGTTATTAATTCCATTTTGTGGGTAAAACCTGTGAAATTTAATTCATATAATGCAGGATTCCACATCCATCATAATTTTATGTAGGATAATGAGTTGAAACAATTTTTACTCACTATAGAACAAGATTAGAAAATTTGATTGTATAAATATTCCATTCCATGATTCACCATCCCCTATAGTATTCAAACATTCATGAGGGCTGCATTGATTATATTCAATTTTAATTTTAGGTTTATAACCTTGATACATCGATATTTATTTATCTATTTAGTGTGAGTTCTGTTTACTAGTGTTGGATAAATTTTTGAAAACTAATAAATATGACATTACCATATTATAAATACTTTCAATTTTAATATGATGTTTGTACATCATATCTATGGTGAAATTATAGATGAATGTAATATTAACGGGATAATAGATCAGGTTGAATTGTTTTAAAATTATTTTGGAGATTTATAAATAATATCATTAATACAAATATATTTGAAATAAATTGTTCAATAAAATATATTATTCTTATAATTTATTGATTATTATTTTTTAATATATATATTTTTAATTAAATTAAATAAAAGTATACCTTTTCTTTCTTTTTAAAGGAATTTATTCAGCTACTATATATTTATGTTATATAACATAATGTTGTTGATGAATTTATATGATATTGACACTGTGGTCGGTGCTCAGAGTTGTGATTTAAATAATTTTTTTAAAAAATTATTTCGATCAGCATCTATGTTTCAAAATATTATTGGTATATTATAAAATTCCATACAGAAAATATATTTCAAAATTGGTTAATCATAGAGTGTTCAAAAAATAATAATTTTCCCCAAATAATTATTATATTTTAATAGTTGATGAGAATGTATGATCACAAAATTGCTATTTGGGTGATTCTAAGAAAAAAATTATAAATTATGTCCCAAAAAGTCAATTATACACTGCAGGGATTATTTTATTCTGTGTATCTATAAAAAATCATGATTTTATCTTTTTATGTCAAACCATATAGTTTTATAACGAGGTATATTATCTAAGTCATAAATATTAATTTTGAAACTATCCTCATAATTCCATTATAACTATTGTGTTTTATAAAATGTTCTGTTTTTTATTTTTTGACGTAAAAAACATTAATTTTTATTTTTATGTTTTTGAGTTTATAATTATTATTGGAACATCATGGGATCATTTATTTATCCATATTAACACACATTGGTGAAATTGTATATTTAGTTTTACATGATGTAGCTAATGTAAAAGATCCATAAAAATTTAGTGTATTATTATATCATTTTTCATGTAATGAAGGTATTGGAAGGAGGAGGATTATCCCTTGTCAAATATACATGGGTGGTCTTGATTTCATTTTTTATAATGCATTTTCAAACTTATGTACTTATCATTTTCATCCCACCATATCATTCAACTCCATTTTATATGAATTTTCATTAATATATATATATATATATATGATTTATACGTGATGTGTATTGATGATGGAATTTTTATATGATTTATGATTAATATATTTTAGTTTCTTCATTAAGTTTAATTTTTGATTTTATGATTTTTTGGTAGTCCTTTAATTTATTTAAGTTTCTATATTTATGTATCATTATAATAATATATGAAATAAAAATATTTATTTCTTGGTTTTAATCAATTCATTACATATATTCAGAATAGTTTAAAATCATTCACAGTTTAAATGATTTTTATTTAAAACAATTAAACTACAATATATTGATTGGGAATAATTCATATCCTTTTTTACCGGCTGAGATAAGTATGAGTATATGATAATATTTTTTTTAGTTAAATAATTTTATTAGAGAAGATGAATTAGATATATGATATAGAAATATATCTTCTAAAATATATGACTATTAAAAATAAATTTTAGGGTTTTTGAAGATATTTTAGTCTTACACATTTTGTGAAGAATACTCTGTTAGCTTTGGATTTTAAGTAAATATTGTTATTATTAAGAATTTATTTTACAAACGATATTCATGTTTTTTTAATTTAAAATATTTTCTTTTATTTTCTATTTAACAATTTTTATGTTATATTAAAAAAAATTAGGGATGTATTGAAAGTAGAATAAATTATATAATGAAAGTGAATGATTAACGACCTAACATGAGTGATGATCATGAATGTCACTTAGTGAAATTTGTAATGATTTTCAAGTCTATACAATTTTTATCAAAATTAGACCAATGTGACCCTATATTTTTAGAGAATCCTATTTTTTCATTAATTTTTTATTTCATGATATCAGATGACATTGATGGATATTATTAAAATAGTTTTTGGATATTAATACTCCTTCATGATAAATCATTAGTTATGTAATTATTTTATTTTCAAATATCATATATAGAAAAATTTATGTTTACATAATATTATTTCAGGTTATAGAAAGTGATCATGAATTTCTTGTACATTTTCCTCTTACCATCAAGGGCGATAACTATCATAAAGTTATTGAGGAATTCATAAATAACATTGAGGAAATCATTGAATTCACAAAAAAATGATATAGGAAGTGAAATTTTCAACCATTATACATTAGGTCCCTATATATGAATAGTGGGATTGAATTTTTAGGGTAAACTACATGAGAATTTCTTATGGAGGTTCCAAAAATAATATATACATTTATATTCTATTCTGAGATGATGAATCTAATTAAGGTAATTGATTTCTGGTAACATTATCATGATTATAATACAATCATATAATATACAATATTTCTCTTTTATTGTGTGATTTATTCTATATTTTACTAACACTAATGTTTCCCAAATGGATTGAAACATTGATATAAGAAATTTCATTAATAAAAAATTAATAGTATGAATTATTTTCCACATATCCTTTGTATAATTGGTTAATGATGATTTTATATAAGTTATTAACATGGAGGAACTGTATTTATGTTTTGATGTTTCTTAATCTTCTAGTGGTAGTGAAGTAGGCTTCCCAAAATGGAAAGCGATGCATGTTAGGATAAGGAATAGAATTATTTTTTGTACAAACTGACAATATAAATAGTATTCATTATTTATTGTCAGATATATATATCTAATATAAAATATTGATATAAAATATTATAATGAAAATCTATTATTTAAGTAAGTACTTATATTCAATCACCCTATAAAATTTCATTCCATCATTTGAGGGTTATATGCCAATCCCAAAATAAAAGAGTGGTTTCAGATCTTTAGCTCTGAAAAGATCACCATTATAGTGAAATTAAACCAAATAATTTTAGTCTGAAAAATACTAATATTGGTAAAGGAATGTTTCAATTCATTAGATGAGTCAGTTTCACTTGATTTATACATTTTTAGGATTTATTTGGAACAACCACATTCTAGGTGACTTTTAATAGTGGTGAATTAACCTACTAGGTCTAACTCAAGACATATCTATGATCAATGTACAATTTTTACTGATTAATTGTCTATGGTTTCAAAATTACTAATAAAATTTAGCCATATTCTTTTAACAGTTCTCATGTAGGGGATATATTTTATCTTATAATTGTGATAATGTAATATGATAGATATGTTGACTACTCATGGTAAGAAGAAATAGAAAGGATTAATATTTTCCATAAATATTATAAAATAATATATTTTTTTATTTAGAATGGGATTTATATTTTATTTGTTATATATATCATTGATATCATTTTGGAAATGGTATGGATGATAAATTTCAAGGCATGTAGTAATTATTATTAATAAATGTTATTTTATTCTTTTAATGGTCATGTTCATTTTATTTAGGATTATGGAACCCAATATCAAGTCCATGTAGACATGTTATTCTATTTATTATTGAAATATTATGTAAATATTCATATCTTACAAGATATTAAATTTAATTATTTATATTAAATGAATATCAACCAATGAGTATGGACATTCTTAAAATTTTCCTTCCTGGATTACCTTCATTTCCACAAGAGAAAGTAGATAAACTCTCAATAAATATTATTCACTAGAAGAGTCAGATATTATTTCATCTATCCAAATTAATTCATATTAAGTGATAGATTTGATGATATATTTTTATTAGTTTGTTATTAATGGATTAATATTTTTAGCCTTTCTGTGTTGAACCTTCTTAGTTATATGAGAAATTATATCATAGCCCCTCCCTCTATGTTTATAATACCAATCTCAATAATTTCACTGTAAAAAATATATTAACTTACAATGTGTTGAAATATTTAGAAAAATAAATGGGAAGATGATAGTTAGACATGACTAATATAAGATCTGGATAAAAGTGTATCAATTGGTCCTTACTAATAACAAAATCACCATTTCGTAACATGGACATTATTTTCAGGCCCACCAAGAACCATTAGTTTCCTCACTAACATGGGGTCCCCTACCTAGGTACCACCCATGTTTATGAATGTATCATTAGATTAGTTAATATACCATCATTCCAAAACATGTTCTTTGAGTGTGTTTTTCTCATACACAACCACAACCAGAGAAACATCCCTGGAGGAATGCAATCTCGATCACTACTCCAGACAAATATTTAATAACTATTGATTTCTAATTAGTAAGTATCTTAAAAAAAAATTTCACCAATTTGATAAGATTCGAATCATTTAACATTTTAATCCATTATCATTTTAGATTGTTATATTCACCCCATAGAGTAAAATTTCCTCATTATGAAACCTACATCTCAACCCAATAAGTTCCACTGATCATATGGTTGAGTTCTTATTTTTATCGCAAAGTAACAACATGGCCTCATTGATAGAACATACATACCAACCTTAACATGAACACCGTTCCATATATCACATGGAAAAACTAGTTTCCCAGAAGATACTAGGTCCCCAAACTAGGACCCACCCACATATATGAATGAATAATTAGAGTATTGGACGTCCTAAGAATCCAACACCTTTTCTTTCACTGTGAATTATCTTCACAAACACACACCCTACCAAACCCCCCGTGAGATTACCCATCAGGATCCCTACACTATGACCAACACTATAAATAGTGGAGTTCTAATTAGGTAGGCTCCCAAATATAATGTTTCATCTTGTAAATATACATCAATACAATTTTCAAATTTTACCCTCTATCATTATGGGGTGTTATATTCACAAATATTAATATCCTAGATTTTTAAAGGAAATAAAAAACCTCATTAATAATAATATAGTATCTGTTTTAAGTGAAATGTCATTTTTAAATAGAATGAATTTAATATTTATAGTTTAAAAAGATTTTCATAAGGGTAATATATTAGATAACACCTTGGAATATTCTATGGAATGTCATTGGATTTATCCACTAATATAGAACATGATTCTTGGGGATGTAGATCCTCGGTGCAGACAAGATAATAATATTAAATATATTTTATTATTCATATTTTATTTTTTATAAAATACTTGAATATCATCTAAAAGGTGTGTCGTAAGAGAATTGTGATATAATCATTAGGTCTAAGAATATGGGTTACCCTTGGCACTACATAACATTTGTGTACTTCAGGAAAATAGTAACATCACAAACAAGGATAAATTAATTTTAATTTTTTGTACATATTTATTAAAATAATTCAATATATCTTAAATTGTTCATCAATTGAGAAATTTTAGAACCCCATTTGGCACGTAATGAGTGTTTACCATAGGTGTGAAGAAACATTTGTGTCAATTAGGGCTTTGGTAGGATATAAAACAAGAATAATTTATTTAAAATTTTTTTATATTTTTTTCAAAAAAAAAACTAATAACTTTCTAAAAATTCATCATATGAGAATTTTGAAACAACTATTTGGTCCGAGATGTATGTTTTACCCAAATAATTATATATCTATTGTGTTTTTCTGGTGTTTAGTGAAATCGCACGTAAGGGTATTGTTTTAAATTTATTTTTTGTATATTATTATTTTAATTATTTTTTATTCCTATTTTTTCAACCTTGTTCACACCTCAATCTTTGAAACCCCATTAATGTTCGAGAATTTATTCCAATTCCATATATTCCATATGTTTTTTACCATTTAAATTTATCAATTCCCTTCTAAGATGAATTACATGAATCCACATTTATGTCTTAGTAAAATAACAGATTAAACTATATTATTTAATGTGGGGTTTTTTCTATAATATTAGTTTTTTCAATAGTTGAATGGTTTATTTTTTTAATTGGATGGTCTTAAGGGGTATAAGAGACCATAAATATCACTTGAATGTGATCGATCAACCACTATTCCAATCCCTGAATAAGATATTTCTTTTTGATTTGTAGGCATTGTAAATTATCTAGGTATATATATTTTTTTAAAATATTTTTTATTTTATTTGTACAATATTTCTCCCACTATATATTACAGAAAAAATTGGATAAATTAAATTAGGTAAGATAACCTAATTTATCTATGATAATCGTTTTTTATTAAAGTAAACTTTTTGAAATTACAAGCTCATTTTTTTTTGAATAATCATCATATTAAAATTATAGATAGTTGATTTGTAATAAAAAAAATATTGAAAATAATGGTACGTGTCATCCAAAGATAATTATAGAAAAATTATCATGTGGTGAGGAAATAAAATTATTGAATAATTATGATGCAAAATTTATGATGACAATTTTTAAAAACATATAAAAAGATAATTAAGAAAGGGTTATATAATTAATTTACAAAAATATTGTCATTAATACATAATTTTGTACAAAATTATCATATTAAAATTATATATTTTTGATATTTGAGAAATTATTTAAGGATAATTATTTTTATATAATTTTTTATAAATTATCAAAATATATTTATAGGATAAAGATTTATAAGTAATTATCAAGAGATTATTATAAAATGATAAATTATAAGAAATTATCAAGAGATAATTATAAAAGGGTAATTTAAAAAAATAATAAAAATATAATGATTAATGGACACATTATATCAAACTACCAATATATAATTACAAAAAGGTAATTTATATGAAATCATCAAGTGATGATTAAAAATGATAATTTATATTAAATTATAATAAGATACTTATAAATAGACATTTAATGAGGAATTATGATAATATGATTCTAAATGGATAATTCGAAACAAATTTCCATAAGATCACAATAAAATTACAATTTATATGGACTAAATAAATTTAATATTCATGAATGGAAAATTTAAAATGCATATGTTGGGCTAAAATTATAATTTCAATCATATCTAGGAGAAAGAAGATATTGTGACAGTTGGTATTTTAAAAATAATTCATAAATTATCCTCAAGGGAGAATTTGTCACCACATATGATATTTTATTTCATTTTGAAATTAAATGGTTTTCTTGTGCTAGGAACCCTTTAAAAACCATAGGAAATGACGTGTAAAATTTAGTGATAATAAGACCGTGAAAAGGTGTTCTTCACTGTCAAGGATTTCACTATATCTTTTGAACCACACAAAGTGTTTTATTCATGTTGGTTTCATTTAAGACATTAAGGTAGTATATTCCTTAGCGTTTTGGGAATTTTAATAGATGATTTTTAATGTTTTTTCTGTGTAGAAATTTTTTATGACTATTCTATATTCTGAGTGCTTGTGGGGGGAGGAGTGTAGACTAGATAACCTTATGTGAATTTTTTTTCATGAGTTGTTTAGAATATTTTTGATGTATGATGTTCATTAGATTTATAATCATGAAACCATACTTATGATTATCATTTTTGAATCATAGAGTATCACACTATGCAATGTGTTATTTTCATATTTATCAAAGATCTCAAGGTTTGTGCATCATCGTGATATGAGTTTCCGATAGATGGTGTGTTAAAATGACCTAAGATGATGGTATTGAAGTTAATATTAATAATGTAGGAAAAATATGATTTCTCATTGAAGTCATGTGGGGAAATTGATGCCTATAGGATTCTATGAGGTTTTTTCAGAATTCCTAATGGAGATGTAGTAGATCATGATTCCTAGAGAATTCCTAAAACTTGAATTCAATGAATCCTATGGTATGGAATGTTTTGCGATCACACAATGTATAGTGGAATGATTCATGGAATTCTGGTCTAGGCCTTGATTCTTTCTAATCCTTCATTATCCATCCAAAAAATATCCAACGTAGGTATAGATTGGGGTTTGTTGTAGCATGGATTTCACACAACAGATTTGCAATATATTTTGTATAATTATGATTGTTATAACATTATAATTATTATTAATTACACATTTATACATGAAAAAAATCATGTTATGGACACATTATATGTCTCCTACTATGTCTGGTACTCAAAACCTACTTTGGTATTTTGTTGCGCTAGAATATTTCATCAGGGATTCAGTGAAGCGAAAGGGCCCTATAGTGGAATGATGAAGTAAGGAGTTTAGATCTAGTGGTGTGATCGGACAGACACTAAAATGACCAATAGTTTATCATTTATTTTTTTAAATGATTTCCCCGGAGATTATTTTATTTACTTATCATGTATTGTATTTTTTTTCAGTTATTACACATGTTTACTATAATGCTTTTTTATATTACTTATTATATATTATTTATACATTGAAATGATATTAAGGGTATAGTCTTCACAATATCAGACTCAGAACATTGCTACTAGTCACAAACCTATTGCATATGTGGTGGCACTCATAAGGTCATGCGACACTCCGACATAGACATGGTGGTTCAGGTTTGGATGTCGAAAAATCGTATCATAGGATCATGTTTCACTAAACATGTCATCTCTTAGACTTGGGATGGGAAAATATAGAACATAGATATGAAAGTTATGACTTAGGTAGATGAAATATGATTGTTCCTCATTATAAATGTATAGTGGAACATTGAGTTTCTATAAAGTGGGGATTATAAGTTTCATTATTATTAATGGTTAAAATCAACTATTATGAAGCACCTGGTGTAGAGATGATATATATGGGATTTCATGTTCCTCAATGCATCATGATTATGAATGTATCGTCACATGAAATATATATACATGATGTCATATTTCATGGTGGTTCTTAATTAAATGAGGTTATTTTTGTGTACTATTTATGATAGTTTCTCCTTTTATGATATTTATATTTTTATGCTATTGTAATATACCATTATATGTATTAATTAGTTAAATTGATCATTTTTTTGTTTTAATATATATATTATTAATTTTACTAACATGTATGGATGAAGAACATGTTTTATGCTATGTGTGTTTTACCTTGGTTTTTGGGTAAGCTCATATGAGAAACATATTCGATTTGATGGACTGATTAGGGACATTCCTAATGAAAATATATCCTTTATGATGTTATTCCATCATAGTAAATGGGATTTTACCTTTACACAGTCTTATGTGATTACATTGGAAGATTTATGCAATATCTATTCAAGGTAGGTTGTTTATTCTTTACCAATAGTGGTGTAAAATAATGATATTGAGCAAGCCCCTACACATGCTATAAGGTTTGGGAAGAAGGATTTCTTCAAAAAAAATGTATTACATAATGCATGTTTTAGGCATTGGAATTCGGAACTATGGATAAATATTCTTGGATTTTTATCTCATGCATTATTCATCCCTCTAGAGTAAAGGAGGACCTCAGGTTTTGGAAGAATGGATTAAGATCCTTTTGGGAATATTTGGTCTAATATATAATCTGATGGAACAAATGTTATGATGAAACTGAAATCGTGTAGGGAAAATATCCATTTCTATAACCCATATTATATGTAACCAATTGAGGTGAAGGAGATCATGGTAAAATAATACGACTTGGATATGAAGAGAATTATCAGCCCTATTACTTCAATATGGTGTTCACCTTTTTTCCACAAAAAGGTGGACAATAGACT
Organism: Viscum album; assembly: GCA_963277665.1. Classification (NCBI taxonomy): domain Eukaryota; kingdom Viridiplantae; phylum Streptophyta; class Magnoliopsida; order Santalales; family Viscaceae; genus Viscum; species Viscum album. The sequence goes on from OY728125.1 coordinate 1,717,899,796, forward strand.
TCAATTATGCATTGATTACAGGAAGTTGAACCTAGTGATAATGAATAACTGATATCGGTTTCTTCGTATCGGTGATATATTCGATTAGCTACTGGGATCCCACTATTTATCTAGGATTGACCTTCGATCAATCTTTTACCAATAGATAGTTAGAGAGGATTGAATTCCAAAAATCTTACTTCAGAGTAGCTATGTACATTATGTATACATGGTGGTGCCATTTTTGGATCAAGAATAAAAATGTTGTATTCATGTAGCTAAAGAACTGGATGTTCAATATATATGTGGACCCATTCATCATAGATTTCATCTATGATATCAAAATTTAATCACTGATAGTAGATCAACATTCAGGTAACCGAAATATTGTCTTAAGAAAAATACAAGAACAAAGGCATTATTCCATTCTATCAATGTGTTAGTTCTTGATTCAAGATGTTAAATTTATATAGAATCTATTGTATAATACCAGTATATATTTTTTTACTAGGTAATGTTGAGGTAGTTATATCATTGAAATGTTCCTATAACAGTTTTATAGATTTGGAACATTCTATGATTAGAAATATATTAATGAAATATTATCCAAGACATCTCCTGATAATCTAATCCCAAGAAAACACTAAAAAACATTGGATTGAAGATCATGTTGTTAGACAATTGTCAAGATTATTTCCATGAGATAAGGATATGGTTGATTGTATCTCTCGTACTGAAACTCCTTGATCAAAGGATTTTTCAACGATGCATTAGGAATTGTCCTGATAGTGGTATTGATAACCAGATTGTATGTAGTATCCTAAGGTTATAGTTAGTTATGAACCCATGAGATGAGTTACCCTACGCATGGATTGGAACTAGAATCTCAAGTCCACACTCTAAAATGTTGTACACACTTTCTCTTTTGAATGAGATTTATTATTTACGCATTCAAAAATAACATTCACTATATCATCAGATAAAGGGACATGAACCTGAGATATTGGTGCTGAATTGAGTATCTATTATTTTTTACATTTATATGGTCAATTAACATAGGAATGGTAATATTGGTTTGGATTCACTTATCTATAATAAAATGTTTTTAAAGGAACTTGATGATAGTACCTTAGAAGTGTTGTGGAACATTATGAGTTTATTGGAAAATTGGAGGATGAATTCCTTCATGGACCAGGGTTCTATGGCTTATTATCCCTTGGTAGTCAAATATTAACTTTTGTACAAGGTAAAGGATGAGAATATTTTGGACTTAGAGTGTGTTGTAATTGGGGAAGAAATATTTGTTGTTCACAAAAAACCTAGATTTCCAATGGGTGGTGATGGGGAAATCCTGGTACATGGGAGAGTAGTATTCCTTGATAATATTAGAGATGATTTGATAAGGGATTACCATACCTCTATATGGGATGTACATCCTGGTTCAAAAAATATGTATCATGACTTCTAGTGGCCAGTATAGTGGTAAGGGATAATGGGAAATAATGATGGTTTCTTCTTCTGGTGCATTTCCATTCAGAGGGTGAAGGCCTAGAATTGGAATCCAGGAGGTTGTAATATCCACTCATGTTACATATTTATATTTATGGTGATGTCACTATGGTTATTTGGATGTTGTTAACTAGGATCCTACAGAATCTTGATGTAGTCTAGGAGTTATTGATCTACAAAAAATATATTCTATATTCATTCTGATCAGAGAGTATCACTCAGAGGTGGAGATGGGAAAGATTAATATCTGAGAGATCATACACATGAATATAATTTCTTTGAGAATTATTTCAAATAGATATACATGTTTTATGTCTTAGTTTTAGACAGGATTTCAAAAATCTCTATGTATTCTTCTGAGATTTATAATGGAATAACATCATCAGACTGACCGAAAATCGAAATATAATATAGACATATTAGAGAATATGTTGTGATCATACATAATATACATCAGTGGATCATTTGATGATTATGAAGCCTTGTTTTAATTATCAAGAAATAAAAATTTTTATATGTCTATATTTAGGAACCCTTATGAGGATAATTATGAGAGGTTGTGTTGGTCAACGTTCTATTGGAATGAGTCATGTGGGATAGTGGTTGTGTACTTGATAATTATTCCATAGATCTCTAAGAGAGTGAAACCGAGTCAAATGAAAATGATCACTACTAAGAGAGGACATATATCAAATACTGACTATAGGGAGAAACCCCAAGAGCTTTCTGTAGGTGACTCAGATTTCTTGGGGGTGACTCCTTGTTTAGGGAACATACGTCTATGGATGCTGGGAAAGCATGAACATTATTTTTTGTACATTTTAGATAACTAATAGGATAGTTGTAAGGGAATATTTTCTGGACATCCCTTATCACTATTGCGGTATGCATGATGTGTTCTAAATGTCTATATTTGGAGGAACATAACCAAAATTATGCATGTTGTTTTTTTTCAAGTAAATTAAGGTTAGACCAATGTATCTTATGAGGATAATCCTCTACAGATCATATATTAAGTGGAGATGATGTTTCAAGGAATGATGGTATATGTAGTCTAGATATGGTTGTATTATGGATATATCCATGAAATAACATGGGAATGTGTTTTTGATGTTTTAGCTTAGTGGAATTAGTAACTAGAACAATACTTATAGAGATACATCTAAAGGAAAATAAGTTATTAGAGGGAAGGAATTGAGATATCTTGAATTATTTAAGAAAAAATTCCCTAAATGATAATAATTTATGATTCTTGACATAAAAATGTAACTTTTCAATAAAAATAATTTATAATTTCAGTTTAAATTGATTTGAGTAATGTTAAAATCCATGTTAACAACATGGAATATTATATTGAATATTAATAGAGTGAGGGTCATAGATAGAATGTGATCATGATTCCAATAGAGCCCCACCATAAATACAATGAAGATATTAAATATATTATAATACATGTGTGAAATTATTTCTCATATAATTGAATATGTCTCAAATAGTTCCTCATATAAAAAATTTCATACCTGTGTTGGTTTAGGGATTTAGGGATTACTATAGCCATGCCGTAACATGTCTGTGTGTCATTCGTTGAGTTAAATCACATGCATGGATAAATTATGGCATAATTTTATTTATTTATTTCTAAAAATAACTTAATATCTCCTAAATGATGAATTGTATGAGTATATTTAGAAACCGTTAGGTCTTGGATGATAGGTTAATATTAGGTGGGAAATAATATTAGTCACATCAAGTGTTTGGTCATATCACATACGATAATAATTTTTTTAATATTTCATTAAAATTAATTATCAAAAAATAATTGAATATCTAAAAAATTATTTGTTGAATGGGAAATATGATACCAAAACGAGGTCTGATATATTGGATTTAACATAGAAATGATATAACTGTTATATATGCCTTGTCTTTAGTTATATTGAAAGAAAGCATAATTTTTTACACTTATTTATTTTTAAAATTTAATTTGTATTATTTTTTATCTTTCAGCAAACTCTTCCATACATTATGCATTGATAAAAAATTATTGTTCAGAAATTGAATCTTAATACATAAAAAACACTCATTTGTGATAGTTTAAATTCAACAAAAACATAGTGGGATGAATATGATTACTCCAAATTCATGTTTCAGTTGAATCATGGATTAAATCGGCATATTAAATATGAGGATTTGATGTGCTTGAATTTTCTGGTTTTTCGTAGCCGAATGGTTGGTTTTTATTTTTTGGTTAATATTATGGAGTCTATAAGACATATATTCCTTGCATGTGATCAGGAATCCTCCATTCCAGTAGTGATGTCACCTCATCCTCTTCCCTATATAGGAATTTCACAATATTAAGGTGTATGTTTAGTTTTAAATTAATTATTTAATTTAATTTAAACAGTTTTCCCTCCCTCAATTTTGGAAAAGAATTGTATGAAACTAAATAAATTAATATATCCTAATTTTCTATGATAATCGTTTTAATCATTATATAATATTTATCATTAGAGAGGGGTAATTTATAAAAAATTCACATAATATAATTATAGAAGGATGATTTTTAATTGACAAATTGTTGGAATTAATTTAAACATTATCGATTAATAATTACATGAATGTTATATTGTGGTAAGGATATATAATTATCAAATATCAATTGGAAAACATTTATGAGTATATTTTATAATAAATTATCAAAATATTATTATAACACTATAATTTAATCAAATTATTAAATGATAACTATTAATGGTTAATTTATAATAAAATATAAAAATAAACTTATAAAAGGAAAATTTATTTGAGATGTCAAAATTATAATTATAAAATTTCATTTTATGAGAAATTAGAAAAATATAATTAAAAAAATAAATTTTTTAATAAATTATTACGTGATAATAATAAGAAATTTTTTTATAAGAAATAATAAAAAGATAATAATAAAAGGTTTATTAAATAAAATAATCAAAAGATAAAAATTAATGGATAATTTATAATAAAATATCAAAATATATGTTTAAAATAATTATTTGTGTGAACATATTAAAAGATAAGTATAAAAGGATAATTTATGAAAAATTATCAAAATATAATTATAAAAGGATAATTTATAATAAATTTTCAAAATATAATTACAAAAGGATAATTTATAAAAAAATATCAAAATATTTTGATTAAATAGTATTTTATAAGAATTTATCAAAATAAAAAAATAAGAGGCTAATTTAAAATAAAATGTCAATAAATAATTTTTGAAGGATAATTTATAAAAAAATATCAAATGATTATTATTCATGAGTGGAAAATGGCTTACACATGTGTTTAAGTAAAATCATTATTTAAAAATTATCTGAGAGGGAGAAAATATCATCGCATGTAATGCTTTATTAATTATTCTGAAAGTATCTAGGAGAGATAAGGTATCGTCACATGTGATATATTATTTGATTTGGGAAAAAAATTTAGATTTTTTTTAATAATAAACTTGAGGAATGTAGAGTAATGAAATGTTGAAATTTAAAATAATACTTTTGAAAAGTAGTGTTCCTAACTGTCGATGATTCCACTATTTCATTAGATCATCATAGAGTGGTACATTAAAGTCGTTGATGCCGATGATTTCAAGGTTGGAATTTCCTTAAATTTTTTGAAGTTTTTACACATTTTTCCTTAATATGACTTGTCTATAGAAATATTTAAGGATTATGTGAGATTATGATAACATGTGGGTTTGTGTAGCCCAAGGTAACATATATGACACTTGAGTCTATTGTACATTATAGCTATTGATTAATGATTGATGTTGATTACACAAATTATTGTGATGAAATACTTATGATGATGTCCTATAATTTATTGTGTATCCCACCATGATGTGTCTTCTTTTTTGGTATTGATCATCGAGCCCATTGATAGTGGATATTCAGGACATGTTAATACCTATTAGTGGTAGTTCACATGACATAAAATATTGGAAACGAGGGACCTATGCACTGGGTAGGGATATGATGATGCCTCATGGATTTCATTTGATACACAGGATTCCTAGAAGATTCCCTCGGGCATGATATAGATTGTTAGTGATTTCTGAGTAGTTCTCGATGCCTAGTGAATTCCAAGGACATGACTCAATTTATGGAGTTTATTTTCCAAGATGCATTATCAGATGATGTTGTGTAACATTATTCATGATCATCATGGAAATTACATGATTATTTTGACACAGTATTCATCCTTCCAAAAAATTTCCAAAGTAGGCAAAGTCGAGGTTTGTGCTGGGTTTTTTATCTCATAACCTATATGTTTTGGAATATTTTTCAGTATGATTGTTAATCATTTATTATTATTTTGGTATACACATGTATAATTAGTCACATCAGGATAAGTTCACATTAATGTTGTCCTACATATTATTGTACTCACACCCTACTATGGAATTTTGGTGTAATTTTAGATTTCATGTGGGATCCATAAAGGTGAAAGGGCCCTATGGAAAAATAATGATCTAAGGAGTGTGGGGTTGGTGGTGGGATATGATGGACACCGATGAGGCCTGATGTTTATTAATTAATTTTCATGTCTAGTTTATTTACCAGTGATTCGATTTAAAATTTTGGATGATTGTTTTATTTATATATAATGTATTACATTTGTTCATGTATTCCTCATGTTTAATCTGATGATTTTTTATGTTAGGTATTGCTTATATTTAATCCTATGACATGATATTGATGGTATAACTCCCCACTATCATAATCAGACCCTCACTTATATTTGTTAGCTTCTTATTTATGGGGAGTCACTCATAAGTTCATGTGACACTCCTTCTCAGACATACTAGTTAAGGTTTGGATGTCATTATAGGTTGGTAATATTTAACAAATATGGAATTATAAATACAACATTTCAATATTGTTATGAAAATATTTAATAGCAGGTTATTCAATTTTTTATATAAAATAATATACCATTTTTCATGTATTAAAAGATTTATATTTTCTATTGACACATTGGCTAGTTTTTTTTGGAATTTGTTGATTGAATTCATGTTGCTTAAAATTAAAAATTTATGATTGAGAAAAATTTATTTATTATATTTATTATTTTGAAACATCACTTGTTGAATTAAAAATTATATAGATATCATTTCTTTATTTTCCACAGAATCTTTTTAGGACATTTGGTTTATAAAAATGGATTATTTGTTTTTATCTAAAATTATGATGTTTTAAATTTTTATGTCACTCTATGTAATTTTTCTGTGATATAAATATTTGTGGTTCTAATAGACTATTATTGATAGTATGTTAAATATTTTACTAAAGATACATTTCAATTGACAAGTGTTGCTTAGATGGGGGTGAAACTCATATGGAGTGCTAAACACTAGGAGTCTTTTTTATATAGAATAATTTTATGGAATGACATATATTTGCCTTTCCCAATCCTATAGAAACCATTTTTGAAAATTATAATTCTTTTATATTGAGTTTTTGGATTATGATAATTGAGAATAATTTTCTATCACCATAAAAATCTCAACATTTATATCCACATGAATAGAACTAACCATTCCATAATCTTTAATTTAATTGATTTATATATTCCATGAATTATTTGGGAAGTATTTATTTTTTAATAAAATAACAGTTTACATAAATCATAAGAGTTTATCAAATATATTTTCAATTATTATCATGAATATAGTATTGTGGTGATGGGAGAAATACATGCATAATATTGATTTCTACCTCACAAATTCTCTTGTGATAATTTATATTATCAATGTCTTATATGTTATTATGCTTAAAATGTTTTTAATTAAGGATTATAGTTATTAATAGTATATAATGTGAAAAAAACATTAGATACATAAATTTTACATCTTATTAGATAAATTTTCATTATATATCATTTCAGAAAACACAATAATCATATTGATTTAGTCTTTTAGGAACCATGGAAAGATAAAAAAAATGGAAAATTAAATATGTACATAATCTCATGATATATTTTTCTGGAATATAATCTTTATTAGACATATCAAACTTAAAAACAATCTTCACTTCCTACATAAATGGAAAAAACATAACTGGTGATCTGAAATTCTGAGTAAGGGTTAAGAAGTGAGATATCAATCCAAATTCTTTTTTAATAATAACATGAAAATAACTCTATAATAATATCATATTAGAATTTAAAAAGTATATCACGAAATTCATAGGAAAGAATCATGTTTCATTGTATAAATATTATTAGGTCATAACAAATAAATCATAAAATTATAAAAGGATTTTTATAATTATATCATAACATTGATATATGATTATAACGACTTTCACATAAAATGTTAAATAATTTGGAGTTGTTAAATATGAATTCATTTTATGGAATTCCTCTATACATTTTTGGGTTTAGCGTTTCAGTGAATTAGTTCATTACTCATACATAATAAATCCATATAGTAATAATTTTTTCCTTTAATAAAATTACAAATTTTTAACAACACGAATATTTATAATGAATCACATTTTATAATAGTGTATAATAATATAGATTTGCAACTTGAAATTATCATTGTTCCAACTCATCCTTAAAAATTTTGAATAAAAATTTAAACATGCAATAAGAACTAAAATTCTACTAAATGGATATAAACAATGATGAAATGAAACACATTACTCAATTTCAAAACCTATATATCATGTAATGTAGTTTTATTTTAACATATAAATATTTGATCTCAAGTAGTTATTTTCGTACAGATGAAATCACATTTAATTTGGAATATAAGTTAAAAATATTTTTATAATAATGAATAATTGAGAAATAATTATTATTAGGTTTTGTTAAGAATATTATAACCATAAAGAATAATTTTAAAAAAATCATAACTTTTTTACACTTAAACGGTATAATGAGTCCTTCAAATAATTGATCAAAATCATACAATGTTAAATCACAATGTTTATATGTAAACTAAATAGAAAGGAATAAAATGTATTATAAGTTCATTGGGGATCATATTTATAGAACCCATAGAAAAAAATAATCCTTAAAAATGAAACTGCCATCATGGATAATTCCAAAAATAATTTCAAATTAACATATTCATTTCCATGTGAAACATATATCTATATTCAGCTCATATTTAATCATAAATAATTTATAAATACCATATTAATAATAAAACATTTAAAATAACGAATTTTCATTATAAAATATTTCATTTAACACATATGATGAATCTATTGTGGAATCCCAATGATTAAAAAAAACTGAAATATGATATCATTTTGAAAAACCATGAAACCATTAAGAAAAAGCGTCATAAATAACAACAGTGTTGATGTAAGGATATTTTAATAATTTCATATATATTTAAAAACATCCATTTATTACATTAAAATGAAATTAAAGTTTTTTATATGTTATATGCATGATTATTTCTTTTGAAAATTTATAACACCCGAATATTTTTTATATGTTTTTTATAAATAAATGAAATTTATTTGGCAGCTTTTGATATATTAAACATAGATTATAAATGGACTATACTAATATATACAATTAAAACCAATTTGATAAATGTGTATGTATGAATGAGACTAACTTAATTTTGAAAAACTTATGGTGTACACATGCAGAAAAAAATTCACATCTTTTGAATTGATTAGAAACAAAAAAAATCATTTCAATGTTCATAAAATATTATCTAAAAAATTGTTTTTTGCTCATATGTTTTTTTATTAATAAATTATGTTAATATCTATTGACGAATATTTAACTGAAATTAATATATTATCTATTCAATTAATTTTTTGAACATCAATTTTATTTATTTTTCTCTATATGAGATACAGACACATCCACGTTTATGCATAAAAATATTTTTTCCCCAAATATGGGTTTCCATTATTTTTTCAAGAATATTTTGATATTAATTTCTACAACATATATATATATAAATAGGAAAAAATTAATCTACATTTTTATTCATGAGTTTAAAATTCTATAAATTTGACCCCTTTATTTTTGGTCACCATTAACAAATAACATTAGTATATATATGCTACCGAAATATGGGTAAACTAAAAATTAAAGGGTTATAACTTTGGGAAGGATTAAAATATATCTAACTCATATTTCAAACCTTTTGGATGAGATTAGTTTGGAAATTACCATAAATGTTTCAAAAATATGGCCAGGTTGTGCCATTTTTTATTATAACTATTTTATTAATTTTAGAAAATAAAAAATAAAAAATATCAATATCTTGAATTTAATATTTCTAATTTATTTACAAAAGTATAAAATAAATATTTTTTTATATTTAAGGGTTTATTTTTGTGATACATTAATTTTTTTCTCACTAAAATTTAGTATTACTTTTTAGTTATTGAATAATTACATTAAAATATTACTCAATATTGAAACCCTATTGATAAAATTTATATATATATATAAACAACATTCAGAGTATTAAGAGTAATATAATTTTGAATAATTATTGTGCGCCAAAAGTATTTTATTATAATATCCCATATATGGGATAAATTAATATATTATTTTAGAATTCCTTTGTTGTCATGTTATTTTCAATGTCAAATTAAGTTTATAGTTCTTAAAATGTCCTTAATTATATTTTATAATAATCATTATATAATTAAATGCTAAGAACTAGTAAAATTAATATAATTTTCATATTGAATCAGATATGTTTTAAAATATCCACCATATTCCAATTTTTCTTCACTTTCATTTTATGGTAACATTATGGACCCTTAAATAGTAAAAAAATGTATATTGTGATAATTGATAAAAGTGTTAATTGTGGTTAAGAAGAAGATATCAGGGTGAAAACATCAAATATTATTTTTTTAAATTTTAGTGAATAAGGGATTTTATCATTATAATCATATTATATCAGTAGTAAATAATTATGGAGTGACTTGATAATAAATATTAATTTATATTATTTTATGTGTTTAGGTAATTCCACGGGTTCCCCTTTCTTCACATATAAATGGACACCTCTTATCTTCTCTTCCTCAAAACTTTTCAGTACTAATGATTCATAAATACCTTTTGTAATACTTTTCTAGGTTCTTCTAACACATTATATAAATATTATTATTTCCCAAAGACCATTATTTCATGGAATATGTGTAAGTGAAATATATTTTTTTCAATATAGATCTAATACTCTTAATTATGTGTTTCAAATTTCATTTACTATTATTTCTCCAAAAAATATGTACTTTAAATTGTAAAATAAAATTTTCAACAAGTTCATTATAATGAATTTTTATTTTTAATATAGAACAATTTTAATATATAATAATCACATCTATTGGATAATGATAATGTTTCTCATGTGAATGTATGGATTGTCACATCTATAGAGTGATGTGATTTATTTTTCATTTCTACTTTACATGGATGCAAATAAGGATTTATTTAATTAATGTACATGATATATATTATATAATTTATTCTAAATAGTTTATTACTTATTTAACCCTATTTTATAACATCTATTAAAATGTCAAAACAATGTTCATGCATTAGTATGGTTTACAATCTCCATGAATAGTGTAATTTATTTTTCAATATATAATTTATATAGAAGATTTTTATCTATCAATATATAATGTATATATATAATACTTATAATAGGATTAACATTTTCATCAATATCTAATCCGGATCAATGTACACTGACTTAGAAAACTAAACAAAAACATGTATTAAAAAAAGAAGTAGTTGTTACCCAAAAAATCAATTTTAATAAAAAATTAATAAATAGTAAATAAGATGTTAAAATAATATATTTAATTTTATTTTAGATATTTCTATTTTTTTTACAAAATGAATAATAAATCCATATTTATCATACATGATGTTCAAATATATATAAAAATTTGATAATACATTACATAAGTTATTTTTGTTTCAATCATAATTTAATAGGGATTATTTATTCAAAATTTTACATTGAAAAAATTATTTGATACAAATATTATTCATCAATTTAATTTTTTTCAACTAGTTATACATGATGATTTCATGTATCAATAATGGTTTTATACCATTGGTAGTTAAAATTATTACGACCATTATTTTTGATTTTTTTATTCTTTATTATTTATGAATATTTATTTATTAAAAGTCCATCTTTTATATAAAATATTTTTATGATTGTTTTATTAATTGCCTATGATTTGTAAATTAAATTATTAATTATTATTGATTTCATGAGGTTATTTAAAAGGAATTTTTTATCATTTTATGAAATAAGTAGTTTCGAGTTTTTGTTGAAAATGTAAATGGAATATTAGGTTGAACATAAACCACATGAATGGAATTACTCACCTTCATGATGAATGGATTATTTAATGTTCACTATATATGTTTCCATTTTCATTTACATTTTTAATTTTTTCCAAAATATTTTTAACATTTTTAGATTTCTAAATATGATTTTAAAATTATTTTCATTCCCCTCAAGTAATATTCAATTGATCATTTAATGTAATTTTCCTTATATAATATCATCCCTTGATGTCACATATTATTTACTTGAGATATTATCCAATTATATAATATTTATTAATAACTATTTATTATAGTTATAACATTTTACTATCAATGAAACTCATTTTAAATTCAATGGGTTATGTTATAATTTTGTTCTAATGATATAATGATATATATAAAAATTGTATTTTTATTATGTAATGGGTGGGCTTGAAAATATATATCCCCCGAATTCATTGTATAATTATTAATTCTATATGATCTCAAAAGGTGTACATGAGGTTTTTCAAATTCCTAAAAGATGGTACAAGGGAGGTTATCCAAAGACTGAAGTAATTACATGGGCGTTCAGCACAACCCTAACTTGTTTTTAATGTCTTAGTAGGAACTCTTGACATAATAATTATATGATTATTATTATTTGAAGCTAATTTCAATATATTAATACAAGATCTTTGGCCAATGTTATGTTATCAGGACCATGATCTTGATCCCTTTTATATTCAACATTTAGGATCATTCATTATTTATTTAGTTAATCATATTAATTATATGTGAATTTCAAGGATTGATTTTGAATTGCAATGTTCACGTTATCATATCCTTTATGATCATGTTAAATGTAAATTTCCTTTGATATCTCCCTTTTTACCCTTACTGATCATCAAAGAAAACCCTTTACTACATTTATCATTTCACAAAGTGAAGAAAAGTTCTTAGTATGATTTGTACAAGGGGGATCTATTTTAGAATAATCTAATGGGATAAAAGGAATATAACTTATGATAAATTGGTTAATGTATCAATGTTTCCAAATACACTAATCCTTTTTGGTTTTCAAATGGTCTTTAATGTTATGTAATTAATATTAATCAAATAAGATGTAATAATTTTTTATGAAACTTATGGATCACTATTTCTTGTAATATTGAAATGTTTAGTTTCCAGTGGAAACTAGGATGGGAAAACATTGGTGAGAACCCTTGTTATAATAAAATAATTTTTAGAAAATCGTAATTTATCTTAAAGCATGTTCTATGGTTTTCTATGAAAACATCAAAATATAGATACTATATGTACACATGGTTTTATAATTGATACACCATGGGGTAATCACCATGAATATAGTTCATCATGTACATATGGATGGAAATTGTGGTGTCAGAGGAGTTTTACCTTACAATGAACCTAGTTTGACACTCCCTAAGGATAATATTAAATAAATTCCCATTTTTATTATGAAATATCAGGGAGGATTTGAATAGATAAATAATATGGATTACCTATGTTATAAAGTATATTTAATGGAATAAAAATGGTTCAACAATTTAGAAGATCAATAAATTATTTTTTTTGATTTTTTGGTTTCCCAATAAGAGTTTATTTTCATAGAGTATTTCTTTGATTTTATTAATTGTATTGATTGCGAAGAAACATTGTTAAATATAAATGTGACCAATAAATAAATAATTATACTCATGAGAAACCAAATGTTATATGATCTCGAATGAAAAATACCATATCTATGCATATGAATATTTTTATGCAGTTAATCATGATGAGAATCCAAATAGGAAAATAATGAATAATGTTATATTGAGTTCTTTTTAAGGAAGTATCTTCTATAATTTAGTGGGTCTAATGATCCCATTTTAACTGTGAAATGGGTCATTACCATTCTAGGATATTTTCTATTCTATAGTCTTTAATGCCTGAATATATCATTATTTTTGTATATTATGTGGAAGTTAAATAAAATAATTGGTGTACACTCATAAATACATAAATAAAATGAATAAATTGATACAATGGAGTGGGATGATATTATAATTTAATAATACAACAATTAAATTCCTCATATTCTACAAATTATTACTAAGAGAGTGTTCCTTGTGCTATTATAGAAGGATGAAAAATATTCTCGTACATTTGAGGATAACTATACATGATTTTTTTGTATAATTCTAGTATTATCATTGATCTATAATTTTACATTAACCAATTCATCTGTTCCATGAAAAAATGTCTCAAAATGGTGTAATCCATAATGATGTTATATTGTTATAAAGAAATCATACAATGTTGTACTATGGTGTAATTATATATAGGATTATCCCACCAATAACTTGTTTATGAAATGACAATTAAGAAGAAATTAACATGAAATTAAAATAATAATAAAAAATGGAGAGGAAATTATTATACTTAAATTGTGTTTGTTGTTATTTAGGATACATATATGATATTTTATTAATGGGAATAATAAATGCTTTATGTTTGGAACATAATGTCATCAAGCAATCGAATTCTTAATTAATATGATGATGTTATCTAATGCATTTTCCACGCTATGGTGTATCAAATTGAATGAGTATAATATTTTTTTTACCATTTATCTTGTCCAAATATTAATTATTACTCTGAAGGATATATACCACTTAATCCCAAAGAAAAATGGGAATCCCAGGTTATCTGTATTGTTAATGCGGACTATGATAAATATGTGTTCTATATATCTCTCATAAAAAGGTACATAATTGATCATTTACATGTATTGAACATATATTTGGTATTAATGTATATCAATTATTCTTACGGAAATAATTTTTATGAATCATGGATCATAAAGATAATGTGAAAAAAACAATATTACTCACCTAAATAATGTTCTCTATAGAAATAAAAAATTAAAAGAAGCTACATGGGAACCAGAGGAATCGATGAGGCATACATATCCTCAGTTTTTAATATTAGAGTGAAGAAATTAGAAGGGTGAAATTATGATAACTGGTAAAATGAAACTCCTTGATATTTTATTATATATTTCCTTTTAAATAAATTTAATTTCTCTAATATCTATTGATACACCCAAACCTGAGTCAGAATAAACTATAAAATAAAATAACTATTTATACATAGATGTTAAATTTGTGGGAATATAAAGAACAATATTTCAAAAAAATGTATTTTTTAAAAATTAATATAATAAATAAATTAATAATAAATTTATTAGAAATAAATAATATGAACTTCAATGTAAAAAATATATATTTTTGTAATAAACTGTTTTAATGTGTGGAATTTATTTTTATATTAACAAATTAAATTTATCACTATTTTAGTGATTTATTTTAATTAAATTTATATAGTATATTTTCATTAAATATTTTGAAATCCATATAAGGATTTATTTTCAGGAATGGGGTAATACCATTGCACGTATAATGCTTAGAAATGTATCACTCCAAAAAATTAGTATTATTTGTGTTTTATAAACTTAAATTAAATTGGAATTCGTTCTTGGGATAAAAAAATTACAATGAAAATTAGATTCTATTTTTTTGAAAATCATTATAATTATTCTATGTATTCCATTTTATTGTTGTTAATTTTGATTATTAACACTGGTATATATTTATCGTCTATGTAAGGGAAAAACGAGGTAAATATGGTTAAAAATTAGGTAAAGGGATTTAAAATTTCACCAAAACATGATTTTATCATATTTTATGACTTTATCTCATCGATTACCACCATTGTGTTTTTTATGACTCTACATGGGAAAATAATCATTTTATCTTGACCATAATATTAATTTATGAAAATAATAAATATAGAATTTCACCCCTTTGACATCGACGCCTCTAAAAAATTTACATAAGGGATAAATGTGGATTAAAAAATTTATGAATATCTAATTGAAATATAATATAATTTTATATCATCTTAATTTATATATAATTTTCGGTGATTCAATAATTAAATTAAAAACTTACACAACACATCGATAATATTTATCCAAAAAAATAATTGATTTTAAAAAAATCAATGTGTTATAGTTAGGGTGAATTATTTTTTATCATAAATTTTAATGATAATTATAATGTATTATATATTTCTGATATTATTGTATTCTAATTAATTTACATTCATGTTGTTTTCAATATCCAATTAAATGTATATTTCATAAAATGGCACTAATTATATTTTAAAATGAATACTTTCATAAAATAATAAAAATTTAAAAACATATCATAATACGTAAAATTAATGTGTAATTGTTTAATGTATTAACCATGGTCCATTTGTGAATAAATTTTCATGTTATGGTAAAAATAATAAACCATAAGGTATAGAAAATTTCAATAATATGGTAATTGAAAAAAGGGTTTACAGGGTGTCAAAATAGAGAGACGGTGGGGAAGAAATAAAATAAGAACATAAAAATTATAATTGAAAGTGGATTTCGAATTATGATTATATTATATTACAAATATTTCATTACCAAGTCTCAAAATTATAATAAATAATGTATCGTAGTTTAAAAATCTATGTTTTTACATTAGTTCCCCTACCAATTATTATACAATTAACATCTTCACCAGTCTTCCTCAAGACTTTGGAGCCCTATAGCTCATCCAATCAATATGGTAATATTTTTGTAGATTATATAAATAGATCATAGAGGTTCTTATATTTTTTAAAGGTCATATGTTCATGTATTATGGTATTAGCTAATGAATATTCCACAATAAAGAAGTATAACCGTTAACTAAGCATTCTAATTTCTTTTCTAATTATTTCTCTTATGGATCTATGTTGTCAATTTTGAAATAATTAATTAATTATAATGAATAATAATTTTTTATTATGTTTATGTAACAACCATTATCCACTATATTACCATCAATTTGAAAATAATGATTACGATCATGGGTATGTGTAGACTACAACCTCAACGAATTTTTTTTATTCTTTACATTGATGGAAATAATAACATACATATAAAATATTTAAGATATTATATATATATATAAATTTATTATCTATACTAAATTAGTGTTCTTCTTACCCTAAGTGTCAATTTCTCGTTATTCCATGTCCCCCTCCCTTCTCATTCCTTCCACTTTTCCATCCTCCCTCCTATGACACCTTCGGCTTCCCCCCAGCGCGCTCTCCCCTGCTCCCTCTGAATTAGGGTTTCGCAGATACCAACGTCCTTCAAAATTCCGGACACCGTCGACATTCCAGCGCTCTACATTCACAGCTCCGGCGAAACCATCTTGTTTTACCGCCCTTACGCTCTGCCCTCTTCCAAATTTCTTTAGGGTTTCAAGATACCGGGATGCTTCATCAGATATCTACGATATAGTCTTCCACTTTTCAGTCACAACTCCCGCGACACCATTCGATGCCCGATGTCCTGTCTACTCTTACCTAAATATAGGGGTTTCTCCATACTGGGTGGCTTCAAGGAAGGTCAACCTAACAGTCCTCATCCTCTTCCCTAGGTCGTTAGTATTGTATTTTCCAGGTTCGGTTTCTCTCGACGTGACTCCCATCATTGAATATATGAACAGATTCCTCCATTCTACCATATGATGTTCGAATGAAATCTTCTAGTAATTTATTTTTCCTCTATTTTTTCTAATTTCGCACATTAGTATAAAACTGCAATCCATGTATACGTACAATAACAATACACTGCTTATCTATGTGTAGCTTTTACTGCTTAACTATACTGATTCTTCAATTATACCATATTTTAGTCTCGCTCTTGCATCTATCAAATTTATATACATTTCATTGATGTTACTATTTATTTGATGTTTTTATAACATTGGTATATGTTTTAATCATCGAAATTACTATAGACATCTTATCTAGGGGTACCTTTTATTGCATTATGTGACAGTCAAATTGAAGACTTGAATTTATAATTTCTTTGAAATCTTTATATGTTCTATTGATGTTGGTATAAGTGTGGTTCATTACAATCACAGTATAAGTGTCGATCAGTAAAATTCAAACATGCATTCTATATCAATTGTCATATTAGTATATTTTAATTTGAATCTACGTACCCATAAACATATTTTGGTTTCATTCTTGAACTTGACAATTCAACATAAAGACAATAAAACAAAGATGCTGACACCGTTAGCATTGAGAGATGCAATGTTGCAAAGGAGACTTCATATGAGAGAACTAAAAATTGGTACAATAGTATTGTATTTCCTTGAAAACATTCCATAAAATTACTTACTAAATTACATATTCCTAAATTCATAGGAAAATCACTCATGAACTACTATAAACTATGTTCTATTGCATCATATGATTCATTGCAACTGAATTCCATCTTGATCAGAGGAGCACGCATACCAATTTCACCTATACCTACCAATGGTTAGTATATTTTAATTTTACCAAACATTTTTAGATACAGTCAATATATTTATTTTAAATAATTTAATCTACTTTACACGTTCTGCATTTCAATTGATAGTGGCTCTAGATTCGGGAACCTCTTCGCCAATTAGTGTTAGAAGAATCGTTAGAAAAGGTTGTAGTAACACTATTACCTGTACTTCAAGTAAGTATCCGAGCATTTCAATCTTAAATTACATCTAATCATTAAAAATGTGTTCATGTACCATCTATTCACCAAATGAGGATCATGCATATCATTGTCACCATTATCTTTGAATGGGGAGTTATATTACACTATCAAAGAATAGTGATTATATTATTTTGTTTTACTATGTCATAACATTTTATCGTTTGTCAACTATTAAATTTCATTGATAGCTCATCACAGTTTTGGATCTTCATCAACAAGATATGTGTCCGATTGCAAGAGAAAGCATATAACAGTATCTAATCATGAAAATTATAACCCCTCTGGTAAGTACTCTGTCATCGTATAGTTCTGAACAAAATCACCTTTTCTCTCATATGTACTGAGCATTTAAACTAAATTTGAATTACATGTGCTAGGTGTAACGACTGAGGGAAATATTCCCACTTACCCTTCGCGTGACTCATTATCATAGTAAGCACAGACCATGCCTTCAAATGCTGTTCAATTATCACATAGTGTAATTTTTCGAATACTAGGTTTAAAACAGATACTGTTTTACTTCTTAAACTACTGGTAATGAAGATTATTTTACTGACATAGGTGTGATGTATATTCTAATCATGTTGTATTATTCTTTTGTATCTATAAATAAATATCTCCATTATTTTGGTATTTAAATGTAATACAAATTCATAATTTACACTTGAAAATATGTGTCATCTACATTGAGTCATGTAATTTCATAGAGAGATGTAACAAGTGGTGAAATCAATGCTGGAATTACTCATCGAAGAGAATTTTCAGGTTTGACCTACTACATAATCATTTGTTACTTTATAGGTATTTTGTAATCATTTCCATACTAAATAAATTAAAATACTACGGCAAAAATAATACAACTACCTCACCATGCAGAAAATGCAGGTCACTGTATTATTTTTACCTTTTTCTATAATGTTATTCAAGTCATCAAAGTTTTAAGTAATTTATAATTCCATTTTTATTAACACCATTGATTCAACCATTATTCACTTTCAGAATATTTGAATAGTGGAGATCCCTCTAATATTTGCCAATACTGTGGTTCAATATTTTGGTTTGATGAGAGAAATATAAAATGCAACACCAAAGAAAACCCACGATTTGGTATATGTTGTGCGCTTGGTAAAGTCTCTTTGCAATTAATATTGTCCTGTCCTCCATACCTTCTAACATTAGTCTTCAATCAAAACTCCGTGGAGGCAAGATCATTCGAGGAATATATGCATATTTAAAATTATAGGTTTGCATTCACATCAATGGGTGGTGAGGTTGTTAGATAATTCAATAATGGAAGAGCTGTAATTATATTCAGATTGAATGGAAAAAACAACCATCGCATAGGTAGTTTGTGTCCTCCTAAGGGAAACCCACCTAGGTTTTCCCCGGTATATGTTTATGATAATGTAAACGAGTCCCAAAACATGATTCTAAATGTCAGGTAATATTTAACATGTAGGTTTACACATATACTGGAGTTTCATATTTTCACTTCATTATTAATTTAATTAACATTTCAGTTATGATGGAGAAAATTCAAACAAAGTGGTCGACTATAATATTGTTTTCAACGTACAAAATATGCTTCATGAAACAAATGTTTTAGCACATCATTTCAGAAGTTAAAAGAATGATCTTGATCAAGAAGAATGTGCAAACATAAATTTGCGCCTTCTTAAGAGAAGAAAAACAGATGCAACGACATTCAAATTTCCTACTACTTCTGAGGTTGAAATGATTATTGTCAGTTAAATTGAATATCTCAACTGTGAAAGAGATATTAACATTCAAAGTATAAGTGGTGATTTGTAGCGGATTGATGATCATCATCCCTTGTACCTTCCATTTCAATATCCACTTATTTTCACAAATTGTCAAGAAGGATATGTTGACCAAATTTTGCATCAATCTACATCTATGAGTACATGTAGAAAGGTTCGGAAAGTAAAAATGTGTGAATACTTCTCCTATCACTTACAGTGTCATTTGAGCGATACATCAATATTATAACATTCAAGAAGACTGTTGCAACAATTTATTGTTGATGCTTATAAAATGATAGAGACTCAGAGACTATCCTTCATTCGCTTCAATCAAAAACACTTGAGGGTTGAGTTGTAAATTGGGTTGCAAGATGCTTTTCTTCGAGGTGAGAATGATGGGTATGCATGCGGGAAGCGAATCATTTTACCATCTACATTTACTGGTGGTCCTAGATATATGATTCAAAATTACCAAGATGCAATGTCAAAATGCAATTGGGTAGGATATCCAGATTTTTTTAACGTTTACATGCAATTCCCTTTTGCCTGAAATCACTAAATTTTTATCACATAACAATCATCAGCCTTAAGATTTTCCGCACATTATATCCAGAATTTTCAATATTAAGGTTTACTAGTTAATGAATGATTTACGAGATATATGTTGCTTTGGAAAGTCACGAGCAGGTACCTACATCAATAAAAATTATTTTATGAGACATAATTTATCTTATTTAATGAACCTGTTGTTGAAATATGTCATTTATATCATTAATTTCTGTGTAGTTGTTCGTACAGTGGAATTTCAGAAACATGGACTGCCTCATATAGACATTTTACTATTTTTATGTAGAGAGAGATAAATAGGTACTTCTACCTGCATTGACAAATGTGTTTCTACTGAAGTTCCAAATAAAGGTTATTTCCCAAAACATCATGAGGATGTTAAGAAGTTTATGATTCCCGGACCTTGTGGTGATGCAAATCGCAGATCACCTTGTATGAAAAATGGATAATGTACTAAATTTTTCCCAAAACATTTGCTGAATGTACAACAATTGATGATGATGGGTATGTTCTATACTGACGAAGAAATGATGGAAACACATTTCTAAAAAATGGTGTCCCAATGGATAATCGGTTTGTTGTACCATATAATCCTTTATTGCTAATGAAGTATCAAGCTCATCTGAATATTGAAGTTTTCAATCAATCTACATCCATCAAATATCTGTTCAAGTATATTAGCAAAGGTAATGATCGTGTAATAGCAGCTTTGTATGAAACCAACACTAAAACAGTGTTAGGAAATAATGTAGATGAGATTAAGATGTATTATGATTGATGATACATATATCCTTTTGAGGCCTCTTGGAGGATATTTTACTATGATATCCACTATAGATATCCTCTAGTTGAATGATTACATTTTCATTTACCAAGCCAAAATAGTGTTACGTACACTAAAATTGATCATATTGAGAATGTGTTGAGTAAGGGTAACATTTATGAATCAATGCTTATGGAATGGTTTCAAGATAATGATTCTTACCAGGAAGGAAGATGTCGCACATTTTTTGAATTTCCAACTAGATTGGTATTCCACCAACGTGAAAAAATATGGTGTCCAAGAATGCAGGGTTTCAGTATTGTTAGACTTTATTATGTGCCACCGACAACTAGAGAGGTATATTACCTGCGATTAATGATCACAAAGATTAGAGGTGGAACTTTTTTTGACAATAATAAAACTGTGAACAACATTATTCATGGTACATTTCGTGAAGCATGTTCTGCATTGAGGCTTCTGGCTGATGAAAGATAATTTATTGAAGAAATCAAGGAGGTGTGAACTTGGGCTACAGGCCGGTCTATGCGCAGAATGTTTTCCATCATTTTGTTCTCAAACAATATGTCTCGCCCAGACATAGTGTGGCATGAAACTGGGAGCTCCTTAGTGAAGACATTCTCTTTGCACAATAAAATAGGCTACATATGCCAGGTATATGTTGTCCAATTACTCAATCTATATAATCTGAACTATGTAGTTGCTAATTCATTAAGTTTTTCTTTTTTATTAAGATATTTTACTAATTAAATAACAATATTTCATGATTCCATTTAGATTTGTCACTCACAGATCATCAAAAACAGAAGTATGATTTTCTTGAAATATAGAACCTATTATAGAGGAATGGTAGATCTCTTCATTCTTTTCCACCAATGCTGGTTCTAGATTCTAAAATTGTCGCTCAAATAAATCAATTGGTAGCTGATGAATTTAATTATAACAGAGAGAGTCTTTTGAATGAGTATCTGACTTTGAAATGTAAGATTACTGATGAGCAGAATGATGTGATGACTACCATTGTGTCTTCGTTAACAAAATCTACTGGAGGTTTATTTTTCGTGCATGGTCATGGAGGCACATGTAAAACTTATTTTTGGAATGTATTGACATATTTACTATGGTCAGAAGTTAATATTGTCCTGGAAGTTACATCCAGTGGAATTGCTTAATTAATTCCACCTCATGGGCAGAAATCACATTCCGAATTTTGAATTCCGATATCTATTTTTGAAAACTATGTTTGCAATATTCAACAAGGGTGTGATGTCACAAATCTTCTACAGTTAACAAAGCTTATTATTTGGGATGAGACACCAATGATTCATAAGCATTGTTTTGAAGCTCTTGACCATAATTTAAAAGATATGATGTCGATAAAAAATGAAAATTGTTCAAATTTTCCATTCGGTTGAATAACTGTTGTGTTGGGTGGGGATTTCAGGAAAATACTACTTGTCGTACCAGGTGGTAATCAAAATGAAATAGTTTCTTCAAGTATAGCTTCTTCATAATTGTGGCAACATTGTCGTTTTCTAAAACTAACATGGAACATGAGATTGTATTCTAATTATTCTAAAATTTCAGATGAGGTTCTTGAATTTTCCAAATGGACTTTAGATATTGGTGGAGGTCACATTGCAGAACCAAATGATGGTGAAACAACAATTCCAATTCCATCCACATATATTCTTGCTTGGACTAAAGATCCTATTTCTGAAGTTGTTGAACATACTTATCCCAACTTCATCTGTAACCATGAAGATGTTAATTATCTTAACGACCGTTCCATCTTAGCTCCAAATCGAGATATTGTTGAAGAAGTAAATGCATACGTGATGTCCCTCACGTGTTCTGAATGCAACGATTATTTCATCTCAGATTCAGTTTGTGATGTATGTTTTGATTCAGATAGGCCAGAAAACATTTACACAACTGATATGTTGAATGGGATTAATGTATCAGGGATGGCTTCCCATAAAATGACACTCAAAATTGGGTTTCTTGTCATGTTGCTTCGAAATGTAGATCAGTCTGTGGGATTATGTAATGGGACTCACTTTATTTTTACCCACTTGGGTGATCATTTCATCAGAGAAAGAATTATATGTGGATGTAATTTAGTATTTCTATCATTCATTCCATGATTAAATATGACACAATTCGGCTTTCGATGGCCTTTAAAACTACAAAGAAGACAATATCCTTTGACTGTTTCTTATGCTATGATTTTTAATAAAAGTCAAGGAAAATCACTGTCTTTTATTGGGTTGTATCTTTGAAAACCTGTGTTTTGTCATGGTCAATTATATGTTGCTTTATCTAGAGTCACATCACCATTAGGTATGAAAATAGTAGTTGGTGATAATAATTCCACAACTCGTCAAACAACAGAAAATATTTTCTACAAAGAAATATTTCATAGATTTTATTAGGTATATGTTAAATTATATGTCAAATTGTGAATGTTTGGTTCTGCTCAGCTTATTTATGTATGATTTTACGAAACTCAATGTTTCTGATTATAATATCTTTGTACAAAAATTAAAACAACACATTTTTATGAATATGTCGTAGTCAATTACCCCTTTGAATAATATCACACCTGATAACAATGAGACATTGAAGATACAATTGCGTATTTTGAATTTGTGGTGCAACAAATCATCCAGGTACTCCAATGATGTTGTCGCAATTGATATGATTCATGGAGATTTATAGGTGAATTCAGAATTAAAATATACTTCTTATTATCTTTCATCTATTTCATTTCTCTTATCATTTCAAGTATACCACATACTTTTCAATTTCATTAATATGTGTTTCAATTTTTGACATTCTTATAAATTTATTTCTGTAGAAAGCAAAGATACAATGTACTGTTACTGGGCGTCAAATTCTATCTATGTTAAAAAATATATTTCCTGAAGGGATGCACTATTTTATACAGAACTTGCAGATAACTGCTAATCAAGGTACCTACATAGGATCTAGACATGCATGTCGAGTACTTTTCACATCAACAATGCATGTCCGACCATGTGATGCACTGATACCACATTTATGTTTCGATTTTACTTCTTTTGAAGAAATAATTCAGAGAAGGGTTCCAGAGAAACATTTAATAATTAAATTTTTATTGAGATTTCTATAACATTTTATGAATGTATCTAAAGTTTCTCTACTGATCAATACATAATTTTATGGATTACTTTCAACTTTTATTAGCTTACACTACAGAACAATTTCTTCTTTCTTATCTGTTTTAGAAATTATTGGATATTTACATTGCTCACATCCTCTTGAATCAATGGGTAATTCCAATATCAAGATTCAAATTGTATTATAGAATAAAAGGATATTAATTAATACCTTTCAGAATCTCTGACATGCTGTTTATATTTAACATTATGCAGTACATATTTATCTACAGTGGGTTACAACATAAATGCAGTTTATGGGGTGACTATGCTAACCATATGTCATCTTAATTGGAAGAAAATATCAGATCATCAACTGTTTTAATATTGAAACATGTCAGAGTTAAGAAATTGAATAGTATTCTCTCTTATAACCCAATTCCTTATTTCCCTTTCATTTATTCAATGCTTTAAAAAGTTTTAAATGAGTACTCCAACTGAATTCGTTTTAAAACTACTTTCATACTCTCTTATACTTCAAACTGCCATTAATGCGACAAAAATCCTTTTCAAACTAGATATTAAAGATGTTGAATCATTCTTAAAAAGGTGATCTGGATAATTGATTTAATTGTGATTTTTGTATATGCTCTCTAATGATTACCATATGATAGATGTACATATTATGTTTGACATTTCATTTTTCAATTTATAGATTTACATTTATAATGGCATCAGAGAATCAATGTCCAGCACCAACAAAACCATCTTCTTCCTCTACAACATTTCTATATTGGGAAAATTAAAAAACCATTTCTGATGTCAAGAATTTTGATCAGGTATGTAGTATACGGAAAATTTAAAATTTAAATTATGCACTTTAAAAATCTGGATGTACTAGTATAGTACTATACAATGTCATTATCTTCATTAATCTCGATGTTGGAAACCCTAAAATGTTCTTGATTTCGGTCACCATAAAAAAAATTCAAACAACTCACAATTGGTTCTATGATTCATGCAATTCTTGTATGAAAAAAGTGCATAATGTTGATGGAAAAATTTTGTGCAACAACTACAAGATATTTGTAACTTTCACCATTCCCAAGTTCTTATTTATTCTTCTTCTTAACAGTTTATTAGTTATTTTATATATGAATAGTAATTAATTTTACTTATCCTAAATCCCTTTGTAATCATATTCATAAATCAACAGATTTAGAGTGCAGCTACTTATCAGTGATTCCACGGTCTCCTTATCAGTTGTTGTATTAGATTAACAAGTAATGAAACTTGTGAGAAAACCTGCTTTAGATATACGAGATTATTTTATTTAGGTACTACAAGATAAAAAACTATCATGATAAAAAAATATGTTCTCTTCAATTAAATTAACATTTACTTTTTTTTTAAATAAGGATGATGATGAGTACAATTTTTCTACTAAATTTACTATTTTCAAATCAAAAAAGGTTCTCCTATCAATTGAAGTGTCAAATTACAATATTCAAAATCATCACCATTTAGCAAAACAGAACTCATACAAGGTAATATTCATTACTGACAACAAAAACTACATCACCAATTTTAATGATAGTTTCATATAATTTCAAGTTGATTCTACTACATATTTTTATTTTCATTAATATGGATAGATTGAAAATAGTTATATTTGTTATTATTTATATACAGCATTATCAAAGAAGTGGCTATAAAAATTTAAGTAGTGTGCATGAACATATCTAGATATTATATAATCTATTATCATCATTTTTACTTCCCTACGTTTAAAGAACATGCAAATTGATAAATGATTTATTGTTATATCATAGGATCATCAAAATGATGAATCATTTTGACTCAGTGTAAAGGTTGACTCAATATTTGAAACATTTTCTGCGGTATCATCAAGTATTCAGGAATATATATATTTTCTGCCTTAGAATTTTCTTTACAAGACTTTATTTTTTTCCTACATTGTAATTCCTCCTACATCTGATGCTACTTTTAACTACCTTTTATATGCAGAAAAACCAACCAACTAAATTTTATAATGATGATATTAGTGAGAAATCTCAAAATATCCCACCTGAATGTGTCGTTAGAACAAGTCAGGCAAAAAATATGGAAATTCGAATGAAGGATAAATTAATAGACAATAAAAAAAGAATTACTGATATGTTCTGTAGATATGAAAGGTAATACGATATCTGGTGATTATATATTCTAATTTCTTTTCTATCATGTGAGTTAGTTTATTCTTCCTGTATTACATATCAACTATAACTTGATGTATTTCAGTGCTAGTGGATGAAGGGGTCTGGAATGTAGTGGGGGGACTGGTGGGGGTAGGTTGGAAAGGGGCTGGGCTGGGAGGAGGGGCCTGGTTGGGTTGGTTCTGGGCAGGAGGGAGGATGAGTTAGAACTGGGAGGTGTTGGGATGTGGTGGCATAAGAGGCTGCTAAGGGTGAAGTGGAGGAAAGGGGTTGGGTAGGGGGGGGGGTGGAGCGGAGGGGATGTGCATGGGTGGGGGTGGTGATGGGCAGGTGGGAGGAAGAGTTGGAAGGGGGGACGAGCCATGTGGGGGGTGGAGTTGGGCAGGGGGACGAGCCTATGTAATGTTTTGTAATCAAGTTTCTGCTTATTACCTTGGTGACTTAAATATATGGATGGTCAACATGCATATGCATGTGGTGTTTGTTATATACAAGTTTTTTCATCATTAATAGTGAAAGATGTTCACTTATCCCTTAATTTTATGATTCCCTAATTTAATCTTTTGTGTGTAGGTTCAATAGCAACTTGGGGTGGGGTGTATTGCAAGGAACTCCTTATAGATATTCAAGGTATGTGCTTATGTAATGTTATAAATTATGTTTTTATCGGCTCATTGGATGGTACATATGAATTAAATTACACCAAACATGAAGATTAGATATTTTAGACTTTATTTTTTGACTTCAAAAACCAATCATGTGAGGTTATTGGTGATATTCTATCATGCGTATTTCATATATGAAAGAAGTTATTGCAGTGTGTTATTGTTATCATAAGGTAAAATTTTTTAAACTGTTTAGTATTTTGTGCTTGAATACTTACATCTATAGTTGTTCTAATTTAGTCTATAGATTTACGATTCCTAACAAATGGTTTCCATATTGTTTTACATAGAAATATAAATGGGCTAGATAGATTGACTCAATTACTTTCAGATGATTATCAATACTTGATGAAGTGTTAATCCATAGTGTAAAGGCATTGAAGGTCCATGATGGAAGAGCTGGGTAGGGGGGGAGGGGGAGATCTAGGTAGGGGGGGAGGTGGTTGGTGTGGGAAGGGGATGGGAAGGGGGGGGGAGAAGGTGGGAGGGTGAGCTGCTGGGAAGGGATGGGAAGACAAGCTGGTTAGAGGAGAGGGGAGGGGTGTACCTGGGTAGAGGGGAGGAGTATGGGGGGGGAAGGGGATGGAGGATAAACTAGATAGTGGGAAGTGGAGGGGCGGGGAGGGGGATGGGCAGGTTGGAGTGGAGGGGAGGGGAGGGGAGGGGAAGATGAGGGCGGGGGGGGGGGGGCCTGTTGGGGGAAGAGGTTGGGTAGGGGGAGTGGCGGGGGAAGGGGCTGTGCAGGGGGGGAGGCTGAGGTGGGAGAGGGAGGTGTTGGGATTGGGTGGGAGACAACCAGAGGAGGGGGAGGGGAGGGGTAGAGTTGGGTAGGGGTAGGAGGAGGTTCTGGGAAATTGGGGGGGGGGGGGTCACAAGCTGGGCAGGGTGGCAGGGGGGAGAGGAGGAGATGGGCCGGGGAGGGAGGAGGAAGGGGGAGGAAAGGGTCGGAGGAGATTCTGGTTAGTGGGCAGGGGAGGTGAGTAGAGGGGATGGGCATGTTGGAGGGGAGGGTAGGGGAGGGGAGAGGAGGATGAGGGCAGGGGGAGGGGGCTGCTGGGGGAAGAGGTTGGGTAGTGGGGGAGTGGTGAGGGAAGGGGATGGGTAGGGGGGAGGCTAAGGTGGGAGGCAAAGCTGCTGGGATTGGGTGTAAGACAAGTAGAGGAGGGGGAGGGGAGGGGTAGAGCTGGGTAGAGTGTAGGAGGAGGTGCAGGAAAATTGGGGGGGGGTGTGAAAAGCTGGACAAGTTAACCACTTTTTCTATTTCAATTAGTACCTATTTTTCTATTATTTCAATTAGTAGTGATTTTTAATTTTCAAATTAATAATTTATCTTATTTAATTTATATCAATCTTCTTTTCATAGATGAATATTGTAAAAAAATAATCCATTTTTTATTACATGTGTTTTTTCATTTCACTACATTACCCGGTTTTTTTCATAGTAATATGTCTTATTTACTCACAATAATGTCTAATTATATATTGCAGCAACAAAATTTAACTACCAACAAACATGAAAAACTACTACTCTACATCAATGATAAATGGTAGTACTAGGAGGCTGTTGACTGTACATTTTAATGACATGAATTTTAATATGATCTACAGACCCGCGATTGTTGAAAATCATGGTTCCTGTAATTGTTGTCAAACATGTATCTGCTACAAAGTGTATTTAATTTCTCTTATCATGGTTAAATAACATTCCATAGTTTTATTTCACATGTGACATGAAAATGACAACTAATGTCTGTTTCCAATTTCAAGTTCTCTTACCATGATTATGTTTCACTGTTTACCTATTACAAGTATGTAGAAATTATATTTTCATACTTAGTTTCTATGAATAGATTTATAATTTAGATAAATTATTTATTAGTTTCCATTGATCGCTTATCATATTTCTAAAGCACTTTTTAGATCAGATTTCATTTATGAGGTCGTGTGTATGCACAGGAGATGTACGAGTATTCTATAAAAGGGAGTTATTAGTTACTGTTCATTCATTCTTTATATGGAAATGAAAAAATATCATCCATTCATACCTAAGGACTACAACCTCCATGAATGGTGAAATTCCTTATACTATGTCATCATTATATGGATTCCAATAAATATATGAATAATTTATATATATATATATAATATTTATTTCATGGTTTTTATTATTGATATTATGAAATAGTTATCAAATTATATCGACTCAAATTCTCATAAAAAACATTCATAAGGAAAAAAACTATCATCACTATAAAGAGTGTTTTCAAAAAAATTGTTATTAAATAAGAGATTAGGTATAATAATCAAATCATATATGGTATGTTTTTTATGATAATGGATCTAGAATAAAAGTATAATTAATGAATATTTTATATAAACTATGTTTAAACAATTTCATAATTGGAATGACCTGACGAAATAAATTTCTATTTCAATCAAATTAAAATTAGGATTGCTTATGATTGAATTTACATTGAGAAACATATATATTACTTATACGATAAATATAATATAATTTATTATCCCATTATTATTCATAAAATTTACTATTATTATTTAAATTTTCCTGTCATTGGTATGATAAAATTATCACGTAACCAATTTTTCAAGAGATACAATCATTATTTAATCTTTTTTCGGTAATATTTTTTATCCATGACAAATTTTTTTATTAAAATGTGTTATATAATGTTTATTAAATTAGACTATTATTTTTTACATATCTTTTATATCCATGATATAATTTTTATATACTTTTTAAATATGAATCATATTTTTAACTTCTAAATTATATACCACTGAAGTTTTAGAGATAATGTAAAAAGAATCATTGTTTTAATGTAAACTATATGAATCTAATTTCCTAATGTAATTAATAATTAATTATATGATGATTATTTATATGTTTCTATGTTTATTTTCTTTGAAATTATTTCCATTCATATTTGGGTATTATTTATTTTAATATTTTTTTTGAAAATAAAAATAGAATCTACCGCAGGAAATATTCAAATGATATTTAAATTTAATTTATTATATATGATAATATATTTTTATGTTACATGGGATTTTTTTAAAGTCGGGGCTGAAGCCTCATTTTTATTATTGAAACAAAGCAAAGACCTATTTAACTGGGTAGAGGGAGACCCATTACATAGCCCGACGGCCTAGTGGGCAATTATCCCATTACATAGCCCGTAGGCCCAATTTTTTGGCCCAAAGCCCATTATGTGAATAGTACTGCTACAATACATGAACTGCTACAGTACCCACCGCCGCTACAGTGCCGCCATTGTAACAGTATCTCGGCTGCTACAGTAGCGCTACAGAGCTGCTACAGTACCTACGCCCAATGGGATTTACTAGTTATATGATCCAATTTTTTTGTCAATAATATTACATTGGATAGTTAATGGTTATGATGACAAAATATTGATAAAACTCATTTTATTTTTCACTTTTTATGATATGTTCAATAATTTTTATTATCTTCTATAATAAATTCAAATTTTTTTATTATTATATTTTTGGCGGGACTATAATTATATATCCCTCTTATAAATTTGTTATTGATTTCCATTATATGTGATTAGAGGGCCCAGTCGAGGTTATCCCATGCTATATGTAGGTGCAAATGTGTTAAGACCAACCCTAACATGTTAACAATATATTGGGGATTTCCTTGTAATTCAATTTTAACGAATACGATTACACCCCATGTATTCCACCCATTTTCATATGATTTAATTACTATGTTATCATCTCATGGATTGTTTTATTTGACACATTTATTATTCATGATTTAATAGCTACTTGGTTTTTTTTTTCTTAAATCGCGTTTATGATAAAATAATTAATGGTTATGATTTTAAAATGACAATACGATGTTATCATAACCTATATACTATTTTTAGGATTACAATTTCATTGATTTATCAATTTTTTACCATTACTAAGCATATTAGATCATAGTATATTGTGATTTCCATTCCGATGATATTGAGATTGGTTACAATAATGATGTGTCTAAGAAGGGTTATAGTTATGAAAAATATAGTGGTTTACTATGTTGATATATTATTAACCAGTTGATTATATATCAAATTTACAAACATGTTAATCTTTTAAAGTTCACACATGGATAGTAATGTAATATAAGGAATGTTATTTTAAAAAGATGTAAATTTATTTGGAAAAAGTATGGGTCACAATAAAACCATTAATATAAGTTCCAAGGATATGTAAGATTAAATTTTTTCTCATTTATTTGTTGATTAACTCATCCAAAAATAGTTATGAACATGGATGTAAAATACTACAGTGGTATAATTAGAACATTTTATAATTAAGTTTTAGGACAGAATATCAATTAACTCTAGTTAGACTTGTCTCATATGTTCTTTATCTTAAAAAATAATAAATATTTCTAAATTACATATTTGATTAATAACCATTTTCAATTTATTTTTTCATTTTATTTCACTTATTTCCATGTCATTATTAATCACTTAATTGATTAATTTTACTTCTAGTGTTTTGAGGTTATTTTTTTTACACATCCAAAGTGACTACAGTGCGATTACTATAATAAAATGGATCATGATTTTAAATTTTTTATTTTATTAATCATATTATAATGATCATTTATAGAAATTAAATATACTATATTAACCATCTATATAATGTGGTTAATAAATATTATTTATGTTACAATCATTGTCATGGTTGTTCCTATGTACCCATTAGTAACATTTTCATTTTTAGAGAAATTGTGAACGATATATGTTAGTTTTATTTTATTTTAAAAAAATGATAATAATAACATAAATTCTATATTCCATAATTATATACACATACATATACTATCCATGTGAGGTAGTAATGAAAAATTAAATACTTTATTTTGTGTGCTAGTGGCCTGCATATACACATGAGTGACCATTATATATTTTTGTGAATAGTAATGAATGGAAATAAATATTTAGTTACCAATATATAAATAATGTTTAAATATATAAATATATATATTATATTATATAATTTTATTTAATAATTATTACAAACTGTAAGAGCCAATGAGTGAAAATGACATACATTATCTCAGGATGTGGAAGTCCATGCAATCATAGATGCGCTATATTTATTTTCAATTATATACTTATGTAGATGAAAATGGTTATAAAATAATAATAATAACATTATATTATATTTTATATTCTGATATTTTTATATTATAATGGTTTAGAGATGATTTGAGGTTGTTAAAGAAGAAATAAGAATAAAATTTCAGTGTAAGAACTATAAATCTTCATTAGAGAGCCTCCTTAGGTTTATAAATAAATAACATATATGATAGTTTATTTCAAAAAAAATTTATATTAAATGGTAATGAATTTTAGTAATGTATTTGGGGGTTTTTAAAGATCTAATATGTCCATTAATTATGGAAAAAATAGGAGTGGGGTTGACCATTTATAAGCGACGTAAATGACCCACTAGAAATAATGAAAAGGAATAAAATTTATTACTGTTTTAATCAAGAAATATGGTTCTAAAAAATTGAACATTTACAATTATAATATAATATAGTGGCTCAAAATTATAATAATATAGGTTTTATAAAAACAATTTGGTCATTTTAACCCATACCAATTCTGTTTTAACCCTTTTATCCCATTTTAACACTTTTCATTGAAATTGACATCTTTACCAATGTTACAATTTATATTGAAAAATATGAATGTGGTAACACTAAATTATATGGATAAGATGATTATAAATAATTATTCTCCATATCAAAATCAATTTCTATAATGAGAATAAATTAATTCTAATATAAACCCATAAAATAACAATAATAATGATTTTACTGAAAATGCATTGTTATGAATATTGTTTTTACCAAAATCAAATGAAATTATGCTTTCATTAAATTTATTGGATTATTTTTAAAAAAATATAACTTTTTATATATGAAATTATCCCAAAATATAATGTAAATATATAAATATTTTAATGAAGACACAATTTTATTAACAATCTTTATTTTATACTATTCACCAAAAAAATAAAAAATACAATAAAATTGAATAAATAGACTCATTGATATTTATTACAGGATATTATAAAAATTGATATATTTTTTAAATTCAATTCTAAAAAAATTAAAATTATTAATCATATTAAACAATATAATAAATTTAAACAAATTTATAAAGAATAAAACTATTACATTTTTTAATGAAAATTTTTAAAATATAATTATATTGAATATAACTCGATAAAATCAAAATAAATATTACTAGAAAGGCCAAAAAATAGTTTATTATCATCATTAAAAAGGTTGATAAATTATTCATCCCTTTATGAAATTATGTCCACTGAATATTTTTCATTACTTAAACACATGGTGATATTTTAACCGCATATCATTTTTTGACTCCCATGTAGAATCATGAATTAAATGGTTCATGAAAAAAATAACTGGGGAATCATTTTATTCTACAACACATTGTATCTATAGTCATGTATTAGAAATATTTATTACTAAATGGAATATTCTTATCGAAAATTTACTAATTTTGAGCAGAAAAGATGATTTGTACCCGACACATATTTTATTAATAATTAATCATTAAACACATCATATGCCTAGGATAATCATGGAGGCAAGTCCACTTAATTAAAAACAAATCCAAAATTAACTTGGATTTCATATGGTCCAAAAAATCAAATGCAAAAAAATTAATTTTTATTTGTAAGAATTTTCCATGGAAACATATTTTGAAAAACATGGTCATCTTTATTGATGGAAGGATCATTACTATTGTTATTAGTGTTCCTTTTTTTCTTTCTCTAAGTCATATATAAATATCTTTCAATAAAATTTACATTTTAGTTCAACTCATAAAAAAAATTTCCCCAAAAAATCATTCCTTGACTTTGTCACAACAAGATGGAGTCTAACACCACCCTATATATAATTCATCAAAAGGTGACATCTTTATAATGGAATGATAACCATTTTAATAAGAATGTTAAATTTATGGTATATGATTATACAAACATCCATTATAATTCATTGGATAATATAAGATCATGTTATCTGATTTTTTAATTTTTCTTTATGATAATCCCTTATATTTAGAATGGAATGAAATACTAAATATTAATTTAGTAGTTAAAAAAAATATAAACCAATTTTTGTTGTAAATATAAAATCATGAAAATATATAATAGAATGAGAGACCCAATTAATTATTATTACCTTAATTATATATTTTATATAATTATGATCCAAGGATATACTATTTATGTTATGAATAAAATGAGTATATTTAGTCGAATATTCAATAACTAATTGTACCATCTTATTACCTATAGATTTTCTTGGTAAACCTCCAATGAAATCTACTGATATATTCTAAAATATCAATATCGGATTTGGAAGATGATATGACATTGTGACCTCTCGGCCTTGGTGTCCCACATCGGTTCCGCAATCCAGTCACTACATGACCCCAAGTGTGGCTCCCTGTATGCTAGAGGCTTCCAACTAGCAGTAAGGTTATAATGATTATCATTGAGAGACTATACCCCCTTTTATCCAAGTAATACAACATAGGAAATAAATAAATAATAAAATATAAATATCAAAGTAATATCAAAACTAGAATATTACTATATTACATGATTACCCAAAACTAGATATACAGTATCAAAACAAAGAAGTAGACATGTCTTGTTAAAGTATGTGTTATGGGTCAAAATTCCAACAAAAAATTAGAGAAACTTTCAACTCCCAAGTGGGTACAAAACCACTCCATCTCTTTCATCTAGCCTCTAACATGAAATCATCCATTTGATAAAGATCCTCTACCCTTAAACTAACACGCAATAATGAAATGTATTTGTGTACCAATCAGGCATCCCAAGTAGAGTGTGAGTACAATATAGTAGGCTGCCACCATTAGTGTCTAGATGAACTTCCAAAAAATAAAAATGTATAGAGTTTTATAAATAAATAAGCACAATTAATAAATAATAATCTTTCACATTATCAATATTTATTATTTAACCACAGAAATCACAGGGTTCTCTAAGAGACCAAAACTTCAATACGTACATAAGACCTTACTAAATTTTAAATTGTCCCTGTAACACCCCAGGTAAATAAAAAATATAAATTTTTTATATTTATCCATATTTGTGAATAAAATATTAATATTACTTTAAAGGGGATGCTATGCACGATGGCGTACCCAATACGCAACAATGAGTATCTTGGGAATCTTGCGTTGCACTCTAATAATAAAACAATATTATTTTAAATGGTAGTTAACGCCTAGCCGTTGTATTAGCGGGAATGAATAGAACTAACTAAAAAATGATTATATATGTTTGTCAAATATTTTTACTCTTTAAAATAAATGTTATAGGATTAAAAATGCGAATGAATCCAATTTTAAGCGTAAACATTCCAATATTCATTAAAAGGTCGATTAACCACCTTTTGATGACAAAACTCTTTTAAATCCACCTTTTGAAAATTTTATGTGTTATATTTAACAAAATAAAATTCTTCTATATAATCAGTACATAAAAATTTACGTTGTGTAAATTTTTGGTATTTTTCCTAAAAAGTTCAATTTTTAATGAATAGTGAAAAATGTTGTATTTTAATTCAAAACCTCTTTTTAATCTAATTTATTTATATGATTAAATTATCTTTTGAATTGGTTTTAAAGTTAAATTAGAATATATTTTTACCATTTAATCCAATAGTGTTCATTGGAATTAATTTTACTTTGAAATCGGACTTAAACTAGTGTCAATCTTTTGATACATTTTGTTTCATAACAACATGCTATTTGTTTTGACAGCGGGAATTAATTATTAAATTAATTAATGAAACTTATATGTTTTGAATTTCGTAAAATAGACATCATTTTTGAATTCATAATATATAATATAGCTTAAGGTGAATTTTTGGTAATTTTCTGAAAAACATCAATTTTTGATGAATAGTGAAACCACTAAGTGGTACTTATAAAAACTGATTTTTCCATTTAAATGAAATTTTTCCATCTTTGTGTTTTGAATTTCAAAAATCTGACATACATGGTTGTCATTAAGTAGTAATATGTGGTTCAATGGAATTAGAATAATTTTTTTGTGAATAGTAACTTATTAAGTTTTTAATCGCAATTAGAGGTAATTAGTGTAGTTTAAGGTAAGAATAATGTTTTAATAAAATGAAATGACCTAGAAACATGTCCTACCCTCATTGTATGTTTCAGGGCCGACCAATAAAATCCATGGGTCAACTTGGGGACCCCATTGAGCCACTTTGGTTGGAAAATGACATAAATACCTTTTTATTTAATGTTAAAGTAAAAATGACACAAACATGAGATGTTTTACTAAAACAATTTTTAAATGGGGTTATAAAAGTCATATTTTTGACTATATATATCCATTAGAAAGAGAAAACAATATCCTACATTATAGAATTTTTTTTATAATTTTTAGACATTAAATAAAGTAAATTATTTATGAAATCATGATGATGCAGTGATGACCTCATTATTTAACGATTTAAATAAAATGGAAAGATAATGTAAAATCTAAGCCCTAAACATGTCCAAAAACTATTTTATGGGTGTATTTAGAACCCTTATCACCTTATCCTCGAAACACTTAAATGTGGGACCATTAAAATCCGAAACGCGTCCTAAAATAAAGTAACATTTCTTTACTTTCCAAGAGTGCCCCTCCTCTCATCTTATAAAAGCCCCCCACCTCTACCTCCTTACCCACACTTCCAAAGCCTTTGTCTTGGCCACACACTGACCAGTTTGCCTCTCTAAATCCCTCTCTAACTCATTGAATCCTCACTTTGGTCAGAAGACTTCCAAATGAATCTTTTGAGCTCAAACCAAAGTGAGTTACCCGATTTTAAGGTAATGTTTTCACTTGTGTCCTTTTGTTTTATTTTGCTTCTCCAACCCCCTAAAATCTTTTTATTCTTTTATTTTGTAACAAATACGGTATCATAAATATACTATGATTTTGTTATAAGAAGTATTAGAGCTACCCTTACACACACCTACATCTAATGGTTCAAGAACATACTGTTTCTGTGGATGTTGAATTTCTGCCTCACGAAATGATGATTGTTCAACATTCTTCTAACACCTTCAAAGGTGGACATTAAGATGACAGTATATTTATATATGATATATAATATGTTTATTTTTTACTTAAGCTTCTGTATTTTTCATTTATGGCATACCTTTATGGTTTCCATTATGGGTAAACGTGATATCTTCATTTAAGGAAGTGCGGACTACCGCCCCCTCAAAGTGATTTGATTCGTTAATAACATATGTGGTACGTATAAAGGATATATTTAATGATATTATATTTGATACTATACTGGAATTAAAATAATATTATGTATAATTATGTTTTAATTCCATTAAATATGAAATAGAAATGGAAGTAGCATTCATGCGTACGTACGACTTACCGTCTCCATGAACGGTACATTTCATTTCTTATCTCAAAATGTTATGTAATATTATAAGTACATATATATAAGGGATACATATGTAATATATTACATCTATATGATGGATATCATTATGTAATTATAACATATATATATCTCATTTTGTTTTAATTCCATTAATATGACAAAAAAATAAAGTATCCTTCGTGCATACGTACGGCCTACCGTCTCCATGAACGGTGCTTTTAATTTTAATCTTCAAATGCTATGGAATAGTATAAAATGAATATATACTGGATATAAATGATATTTAAAACATAAATACTATTCTGGACATGATGTTCCTATAACTACATGGAAAATTATTTTCCAACAAGTTAAATTTTTGACTCATGTACCAAACATCGACAAAAACGTCTGATATGAACTCTTATTATTAACCAATTATTATAACATTAAAATATGTGATATTAACTGAATAATAATATTTATAGGATGTACTTAAGCAATTATAAATTGACCAAAGTTTATTATTCATGAATATAAAGAAACGAACAAGACAAGTTGGACTTGAGGTAAGCGATCCTACTCCTCTATTTCTTTTTAAGTACACTCTTTTATGTCATTCCTTTTAAGATCATATTTCTTGTGATTGGGATGTTCTTTTATATTAATCTTCCTGTAATTTTTATTTTCATATGATGAGAGACCCTATTATCTCTCATCAATCCATTTTGGATTTTTTGAGTGGCACCGTTAGGCTGCCGAATTTTCGTAAGAGATCTAACCTCTCTCTTTCTTTTTATGTACTCTCCTTTATGTCACTTCTTTTAAGGTCATATTTGTTATGTTGTGGGATGTTATTTTATATTCCTATTTCTGTAAACATTATTTTAATATGATTAGAGACCCTATTTGATCTCATCAATCCATTTTTGTGAGTTTTAAGTGGCGCCATTAGGCTGCCGAGTTTTCGTAAGGGATTTTTCATCTCACTTTTATTCCCGTGAGATTTATGCTACTTTTTCCACAAATTCCATTTAGTGGTGTATTTAATGCTCATTATTTTACTCATTGTGTAATATATTTTCATTTATTATTATTTACATCAATGTTTTATTGTCCTTCTTTCAAGGGTTGTATGTTTCGAAAGATACCCATGTCGGTAAGGGAACCTTTCACCCTCCTCTTTTAAAAGACTTCTTTTGTTATGTCTTTTAATTAACATACTATTATGTTGGGATATGTTATTATATATCCTTATTGATGTAAATTTTATGTCCAAGTGATGAGATACCCTTTTTATCTCTCTTCAACTCATTTTCTGAATTTTGAAGTGACACCGTTAGGCTGTCGAATTTTACCAAGGGAACTTTTTTACCCAATTTCGATTTCTTTGGGTTCAACATGTAGTTATTGAATATTTCATCCTTTGAATATGTGTGAATGACCTTTTATTATTTTATACTTAATATCGACTTATATTGGGTGTAATTATATTTGTCATACATAATTTTGAGATTGATTTATCCTTAATTTAAGGATACCTTCTTTATAAGGGATTTCATCGCATTTTACATTTCTATTGAGACTTCATTGTGGTTATGCACCAATTCACCCTTATATGGTGTATATACTGTCCTTTGGAATATTATATCATGAATCCATTTATTCTCAGGATATCATAAAGTTCTGATTAAATGTTATTCCTCAATTATTTTATTCAAGTGTCTCTAATTTTGGTAAAAACCCTTTAACCAAAATATCGCTTTAAATGTTTTAATGATTTGTTCTTATTAATATCCATGTTTTCAAAATGGTTTTAAGAATTTATTTGGATGGATATTAATGGTTGAAAATTTTAAAAGCTTCAAGGTGGTATGGGACACTTTGATTCAAAAATCTCTTTATTAAATGTTTTAAATGGTTTTGAAAATGGTTTTTAGAATGGATTCATTATTTCAATATCTTAAAATGTTATATTGTTTTTGCAATGTGGGAATGTTATCTTTCCATTATGATTACGTTATGTTCTACTATTATGTTATGGTTCTTGGGAATTGTTATGAAGATGAGTGGTTCCGTGATAAACATAGGGCGGGTGAGCCCGATATAGCTCTTCAATGCATTGGCTAACGCGAAGTAGTGAAACGTTAAGGTTTCTCTGAATAGATTTAGGGAATATACTGTCGTGGGTATTCCAAATGTAACCAAGAGGTTTAATCTCTATGTAAGAATTTTATGAATGCCTCAAGTTACCTTTATGTCTTATGATTTCTATGATTTATTCATGATTTGATGAGGTATGTTAAAGTGCTTATGTTTTATGAGTAAAGTATGATTTCATTGATTCATATGTGTAAATGTACTCATGTTTCCTTTCCATATTTTTTATATCCCATACTGAGCTTTTTATGCTCATCCCAAGTTTTTTTTGAAATGTTTTTCACAGGTTAAGGGAAAGGTACATGATATTATGATAGTGTCAAGGAAGTGTCAAGAAATAATCCATGTTTTATTTTAAATATGTTTCCGTTGATGGGAAAAAAATGAATACTATCTTTATGTAACCACTTTGTTTAAATGTGGAATGTAATGCAGGTTTTATGATCTAATTCTCTAAAACTCTAAACCTGAAAAGATCCTCAATGTGTAATCTTGTATTAACTCAAGATTATGTAATGTTTAAGGCTGGGGACTTATAGTTGGTATTAGAGGTCGGTTTAGATAACTTTAGAGGTTAGGGTATCTTCTAAGCATAAGTGACATTACCATAATGGTTAGGATTTCAGAAAGAGTCCTAGTTTTAGATAAAGTGAATAAGTAAGTATATCTTAGTGGTTATATTCCTCATTAGTACGTGATGGTTTTGTTGATATACTCACACTGACATTTCTGTTTTTAGTGAATGGATGGATCTATCAGGCACCAAAGTGACAATAGGTTCGAAGGAAACTGTGGTGGTTCTCTAATTAAGAGACTGGATGAAATGGGGTATTCAATGAGGAAACTCATGGTTGTTCTAAACCAACTATAAAGGAGTCATGATCAACCACTTGAACCTTGGTATGTTCTTCAATGCATCATGTACGAGATGGCCAATCTATGTGGAAGTTTAGGTAATAATTATAATGGTAACCATTAGGGTTTATATGATCCTTACTTTTGAGGTAATTATGGTTTATTATATGTTATGATGGAAAAGGAAAGGCATGA
Source organism: Viscum album (assembly GCA_963277665.1). NCBI lineage: Eukaryota > Viridiplantae > Streptophyta > Magnoliopsida > Santalales > Viscaceae > Viscum > Viscum album. The sequence goes on from OY728125.1 coordinate 1,717,941,093, forward strand.
GATAAACTTGAGGTTAAATTATGTTATGGTTATTTTTGATGATTTTATCTCTTTTTGGGGAATGATTTGAGAATTATATAGTTTTGGAAAAAGGACAACACACAGACCGTGAGACAACCCATCGCATCGGACAAAGCTGCGGGAATCGAACCCACAACCAAAGTGCGAGTGGTATTTATCACATACCACTGGACTACGTGAAGTCCCTGGTTAGTTTGACTAATTCTTTTTAGTTAGATGATTTTAGGAATCATGAGTAAGTTTATTTTGGGTTATCTATGGAAATTATTAACCTATCATGGAGAATATGTGATTAGGTTAATTACTTTTCCATATGAAAATTTAAGAGCAACTGATGTTATTTGGAGATAAAAGTTAATTTGTACCTTAGAAGACTATGTGATTAAATCCTTCTAAATATTTGGGTTTCAATCATAGTTTGGTTTACTTTGAAGAATTTTATGGAAAAATTGTTTATCGAATGGTCCTCGTTGAACTTTGCATTTTGTTGGACAAATTTTGGAGATTAAGAATATATTTTCTTTTCATAATGGGTTATCCTTTTCTGGATTATCTGATCTTATACTAACCTTTTTGGTTTTGGTTTTTGTTAAAGTATAAATACATGGGAAGTATGCAGTTCTCTTTTGTGGATTAGGTGATTCTCTAGAAGTTGATTACAGTACTCTTAATGTGAACAAATCTTCCTAAATACTCGTCTTTTGGAGAAAATATGAGTTTGTGTAAGGAACTAATAAATGTTGAAAGTCAAAATGATATGTGATTATGTTTACTTATGAATAAATTCCTCAATAAAAAGTAACTTAAAACAAAAATTTTGTCTATTAACTTTTCCTACCGGGGAATCGAATACCTTTTAACCCATCACAAGTTTGTGATTTTCTTATGGTTAACTGTCTCCTAAACATGTTTTCTATCACTCTCCATCAGAACATGACCCTATGTTTTCTCCACCATGTCCATGTTTTCCTATATGGAATCCTAGTATGGGTTAAGTTGGGTGACCTCTGTACTTATCTTTCTTTATTTTAAAGTGATTGTTTTACTGACTCTTGTTCTGATGTGGGATTTTCAATGAAGTTTCCGAACCCAATTTTAAAAATTGCGAGGACGCAATTCTCAAAAGGGGGGAAGGATGTAACACCCCAGGTAAATAAAGAATATGACATTTTAGTATTTATCCATATTTGTGAACGAAATATTAATATTACTTTAAAGGGGATGCTATGCACGATGGCATACCCAACACGCAACAATGAGTTTCTTGGGAATCTTGAATTGCACTCTAATAATAAAATAATATTATTTTAAATGGTAGTTAATGCCTAACCGTTGTAATGGCGGGAATGAACAGAACTAACTAAAAAATGATTATATATGTTTGTCAAATATTTTTACTCTTTACAATTCATGTTATAGGATTAAAAATGTGAATGAATCCAATTTTAAGCGTAAACATTCCAATATTCATTAAAAGGTCGATTAACCGCCTTTTGATGGAGAACCTATTTTAAATCCACTTTTTGACAATTTTATGTGATATATTTGACAAAATAATATTCTTCTTTATAATCGGGACATCAAAATTTACTTTGTGTAAATTTTTGGTATTTTTCCGAAAAAGTTCAATTTTTAATGAATAGTGAAAAATGTTGTATTTTAATTCAAAACCTCTTTTTAATCTAATTTATTTATATGATTATATTATCTTTTTAATAGGTTTTAAAGTGAAATTAGAATATATTTTTACCATTTAATCCAATAGTGTTCGTTGGAATTAATTTCACTTTGAAATCGGACTTAAACTAGTGTCAATCTTTTGATACATTTTGTTTCATAAAAACACGCTATTTGTTTTGGCAACAGGAATTAATTAGTAAATTAATTAATGAAACTTATATGTTTTGAATTTTGTAAAATAGACATCATTTTTGAATTCGTAATATCAAATATATCTTATGGTGAAGTTTTGGTAATTTTCTGAAAAACTTCAATTTTTGATGAATAGTGAAACCACTAAGTGGTACTTATAAAAAACTGATTTTTCCGTTTAAATGAAAATTTTCCATCTTTGTGTTTTGAATTTAAAAAATCCAACATACACGGTTGTCATTAAGAAGTAAAATGTGGTTCAATGGGATTAGAATAATTTTTTTGTGAATAGTAACTTATTAAATTTTTAATCGCGATTAGAGGTAATTAGTGTAGTTTAAGGTATGAATAATGTTTTAATAAAATGAAATGACCTAGAAACATGTCCTACCCTCATTGGATGTGTGATGGCCGACCAATAAAATCCATGGGTGTCAACAAGGGGACCCCATGGAGCCACTTTGGTTGGAAAATGACATAAATACCTTTTTATTTAATGTTAAAGTAAAAAATGACACAAACATGAGATGTTTTACTAAAAAAATTTTTACATTCATTTATACAAGTCATATTTTTTACTATATATATCCATTGGAAAGATAAAACGATTTCCGATATCATAGTATTATTTTTATAATTTTTTGACATTATATAAAATAAATTATTTATAAAATTATGATGATGCAGCGATGACCTCATTATTTAACAATTTAAATAAAATGGAAAGATAATATAAAATATAAGACCTACACATGTCAAAAACCTTTTTGATGGCTGCATTTCGAACCCTTATCACCTTATCCTCGAAACACATAAATGGGGGACCATTAAAATCCGAAAATCATTCTAAAATAAAGTAACATTTCATTACTTTCCAACAGTGCCCCTCCTCTCCTCTTATAAAAGGCCCCCACCTCTACCTCATTACCCACAATTCCAAAGCCTTTGGCTTGGCCAAACCCTGCCCAGTTTTTCTCTCCAAATCTCTCTCTAAATCCATGAATCCTCAATTTGGGAAGAAGTCTTCCCATGGACGCCTTTGAGCTCAAACCAAAGGGTGTTACCCGATTTTAAGGTAATGTCTTCACTTGTGTCCTTTTGTTTTATTTTGCTTCTCCGACCCCATAAACTCTTTTTATTCATTTATTTTGTAATAAATCCAGTATCTTAAATATACTAGTATGTTGTTATAAGAAGGATTCAAGCTACACTTACACACACCAACATCTAATGTTTAAAGAACATACTGTTTCTGTGGACGGAGAATTTGTGCCTCACGAAACGATGATTGTTGAACATTCTTCTAACACCTTCAAAGGAGGCCATTAAGATGACACCATATTTATATATGATATATAATATGTTTATGTTTTACTTAAGCTTATGTATTTTTCATTTATGGCATACCTTTATGGTTTCCATTATGGGTAAATGCGATATCTTCATTTAAGGAAGTGCGGACTACCACCCCCTCAAAGTGATTTGATTTGTTGGTACCATATGTGGTACGTATAAAGGATATATTTAATGATATTATATATGATACCATACTGTAATTAATATACTATTATGTATAATTATGTTTTAATTCCATTAAATATGAAATATAAATGGAAGTAGCGTTCATGCGTACGTACGGATTACCGTCTCCATGAACGGTACATTTCATTTCTTATCTCAAAATGTTGTGTACTATTATAAGTACATATATATAATGGATATATATGTAATATATTACATCTAAATTATGGATATCATTCTGGAATTATAACATATATATATATATATCTCATTTTGTTTTAATTCCATTAATATGACAAAAAAATGAAAGTAGCATTCATGCGTACGTACGGCCTACCGTCTCCATGAACGGTGATTTTAATTTTTATCTCCAAATGCTATGGAATAGTATAAAATGAATATATACTGGATATATATGATATTTAAAACATCAATACTATTCTGGATATGATTTACCTATAACTACATGGAAAATTATTTTCCAACAAGTTCAATTTTTGACTCGTGTACCAAACATCGACAAAAACGTCTGATATGAACTAATATTATTAACCAATTATTATAACATTAAAATATGTGATATTAACTGAATAATAATATATATAGGATTTCCTTAATCAATTATTAATTGAACAAAGTTTATTATTCAGGAATATAAAGAAACGAACAAGACAAGTTGGACTGGAGGTAAGGGATCCTACTTCTCTCTTTCTTTTTAAGTACACTCTTTTATGTCATTCATTTTAAGCTCATATTTCTTGTGATTGGGATGTTATTTTATATTAATCTTACTGTAATTTTTATTTTCATTTGACGAGAGACCCTATTCTATATCATCAATCCATTTTGCATGTTTTGAGTGGCGCCGTTAGGCTGCCAAATTTTCGTAAGAGATCTAACCTCTCTCTTTCTTTTTAAGTACTGTCTTTTATGTCACTTCTTTTAAGCTCCTCTTTGTTATGTTGGGGGATGTTATTTTTTATTCCTCTTGATGTAAAAATTATGTTAATATGATGAGAGACCCTATTTGATCTCATCAATCCATTTTTGTAAGTTTTATGTGGCGCCGTTAAGCTTCCGAGTTTTCGTAAGCGATTTTTCATCACACTTTTATTCTCGTTAGATTTATGCTACATTTGCCACAAATTCCTTTGAGTGGTGTTTGTACTGCCCATTATTTTACTCATTGTGTAATATACTTTCATTTATGAGTATTTACATCAATGTTGTATTGTCCTTCTTTCACGGGGTGTATGTTTTGAAAGATACCCATGTCGGTAAGGGATCCTTTCACCCTCCTCTTTTAAAAGACTTCTATTGATATGTATTTTAATTCACATAATATTATGTTGGGATATGTTCTTTTATATCCTTATTGAGGTAAATTTTATTTCCAAGTGATGAGATACCCTTTGTATCTCTCATCAACTCATTTTCTGAATTTTGAAGTGACGCTGTTAGGTTGTCGAATTTTACCAAGGGAACTTTTTAACCCAATTTCGATATCTTTGGGTTCAACATGTAGTTATTGAATATGTAATCCTTTTAATATGTGTGAATGACATTTTATTGTTTTACACTTAATATCCACTTGTATTGGGTGTATTTATATTTTTCACACATAATTTTGAAATTGATTTATCCTCAATTTAAAGATACCTTCTTTATAAGGGATTTCATCGCATTTTACATTTCTATTGAGACTTCATTGTTTTTATGCACCAATTCACTCTTATATGGTGTATATACTGCCCTTTGGAATATTATATCATGAATCCATTTATTCTCATGATATTATAAAGTTCTAATTAAATGTTATTCCTCAATTATTGTATTCAAGTGTCTCTAATTTTGGTAAGAACCCTTTAACCAAAATATCGCTTTAAATGTTTTAATGATTTGTTCTTATTAATATCCATGTTTTCAAAATGGGTTTAAGAATTTATTTATATGGATATTAATGGTTTAATATGTTAAAATCTTCAAGGTGGTATGGGACACTTTGATTCAAAAATCTCTTTATTAAATGTTTTTAATGGTTTTGAAAATGGTTTTTAGAATGGATTCATTATTTCAATATCTTAAAATGTTATATTGTTTTTGAAATGTGGGAATGTTATATTTCCTTTATGATTAAGTTATGTTCTATGATTATGTTATGGTTCTTGGGAATTTTTATGAAGATGGGTGGTTCCGTGATAATCTTATGGCGGGTGAGCACGATATAGCTCTCCAATGCATTGGGTAACACGAAGGAGTGAAACGATAAGGTTTCTCCAAAGAGATTTAGGGAACATACTGTGGTGGGTATTCCAAACGTAACCAAGAGGGTTACTCCCTATGTAAGAATGTTATGAATGCCTCAAGTTACCTTTATTTCTTATGATTTCTATGATTTATTCATGATTTGATGAGGTATGTTAAAGTGCTTATGTTTTATGAGTAAAGTATGATTTCATTGATTCTTATGTGTACATGTACTCATGTTTCCTTTCCATATTTTTTATATCCCTTACTATGATTTTTATGCTCTACCCAAGTTTTTTTTGAAATTTTTTTCACAGTTCAAGGGAAAGGTACATGATATGATGATAGTGTCAAGGAAGTGTCAAGAAAGAATCCATGTTTTATTTTAAATATGTTTCCGTTGATGGGAAAAAATGAATACTATCTTTATGTAACCACATTGTTTAAATGTGGAGTGTAATTCAAGTTTAATGATCTAATTCTCTAAAACTATAAACCTGAAAAGATCCTCAATGTATAATCTTGTATTAACTCAAGATTAGGTAATGTTTAAGGCTGGGGCCTTATAGTTGGTATCAGAGGTCGGTTTAGATAACTTTAGAGGTTAGGGTATCTTCTAAGAATAAGTGACATTACCATAATGGTTAGGATTTCAGAAAGAGTCCTAGTTTTAGATAAAGTGAATAAGTAAGTATTTATTATTGTTTATCTTCCTCATTAGTACATGATGGTTTTGTTGATATACTCACACTGACATTTCTGTTTTTAGTGAATGGATGGATCTAGCAGGCACCAAAGTGATAATAGGTTTGACGGAAACTGTGGTGGTTATCTAATTAAGAGACTGGATGAAATGGGGTATTCAATGAGGAAACTCATGGTTTTTCTAAACCAACTATCAAGGATTCATGATCAACCACTTGAACCTTGGTATCTTCTATAATGCATCATGTACGAGATGACCAATCGATGTGGAAGTTCAGGTAATAAATATAAAGGTAACCATTAGGGTTTATATGATCCTTAATTTTGAGGTAATTATGGGTTATTATTTGTTATGATGGAAAAGGAAAGGTGTGAGATAAACTTGACGTTAAATTCTGTTATGGTTATTTTTGATGATTTTATCTCTTTTTTGTGGAATTATTTGAGAATTATATCGTTTTGGAAAAAGGACAACACGCAGACCGTGTGACAACCCGTTGCGTCGGTCAAAGCTGCGGGAATCGAACCCACAACCAAAGTGCGACTGGTATTTATCACATACCACTGGACTACGTGAATTCCATAGTTATATTGACTAATTCTTTTTAGTTATATGATTTTATGAATCAAGAGTAAGTTTATTTTGGGTTATCTATGAACATGATTAACCTATCATGGAGAATATGTGATTAGGTTAATTACTTTTCAATATGAGAATTTAAGAGCAACTAATGTTTTTTGGAGATAAAAGTTAATTTGTACCATAGAAGACTATGTGATTAAATCCTTCAAAAATTTGGGTTTCAATCTTAGTTTGGGTTACTTGGATGAATTTTATGGACAAATTTTTTATCGAATGGTCCTCGTTGAACTTTGGGTTTTGTTGGACAAATTTTGGAGATTAAGAATAGATTTTATTTTTATAATGGGTTATCCTTTTCTTGATTATCTGATCTAGTACTAACATTTTTTGTTTTGGTTTTGGTTAAAGTATAAAGACATGGGAAGTATACAGTTCTCTTTTGTGTATTAGGTGATTCTCTAGAAGTTGATTATAGTACTCTTAATGTGAACAAATATTCCTAAATACTCGTCTTTTAGAGAAAATATGAGTTTGTGTAAGGAATCTAATAAAAGTTGAAAGTCAACATGATAAGTGATTATGTTTCCTAATAAATTCCTCAATAAAAAGCAACTTAAAACAAAAATGTTGTCTATTAACTTTTTCTACTGGGGAATTGAATACCGTTTAACCCATCACAAGTTTGTGATATTCTTGTGGTTAACTTTCTCTTAAACATGTTTTCTATCACTCACCATCAAACCATGACCCTATTTTTTATCCTCCATGTCCATGTTTTCCTACATGGAATCCTAGTATGGTTTAACTCGGGTGGCCTCTGTACTTATCTTTCTTTATTTTAAAGTGATTGTTTTACTGACTCTTGTTCTGATGTGGGATTTTCAATGAAGTTTCCAAGCCCAATTTTAAAAATTGCGAGGAAGCAATTCCCAAAAGGGGGGAAGGATATAACACCCCAGGTAAATAAAGAATATGAAAATTTTGTATTTATACATATTTTTGAATAAAATATTAATATTACTTTATACGGGATGCTATGCACGATGGCGTACCCAATACACAACAATGAGTTTCTTGGGAATCTTGTGTTGCACTCTAATAATAAAATAATATTATTTTAAATGGTAGTTAACGCCTAGACGTTGTAATGGAGGGAATGGAAAGAACTAACTAAAAAATTATTATATATGTTTGCCAAATATTTTTACTCTTTACAATAAATGTTATAGGATTAAAAATGCGAATGAATGAAATTTTAAGCGTAAACATTCCAATATTCTTTAAAAGGTCGATTAACCACCTTTTGATGGCGAAACTCTTTTAAATCAAATTTTTGAAAATTTTATGTGTTATATTTGACAAAATAAAATTCTTCTTTATAATCGGGACATCAAAATTTACTCTGTGTAAATTTTTGATATTTTTCCAAAAGAGTTCAATTTTTAATGAATAGTAAAAAATGTTCTATTTTAATTAAAAACCTCTTTTTAATATAATTTATTTATATGATTAGATTATCTTTTTAATTGGTTTTAAAGTGAAATTAGAATATATTTTTACCATTTAATCCAATAGTTTTTGTTTGAATTAATTTCACTTTGAAATCGGACTTAAACTAGTGTCAATCTTTTGATACATTTTGTTTCATAAAAACACACTATTTGTTTTGACAGTGGCAATTAATTATTAAATTAATTAATGAAACTTATATGTTTTGAATTTTGTAAAATAGACATAATTTTTGAATTCTGAATATCAAATATATCTTAAGGTAAATTTTTGGTAATTTTCTGAAAAACTTCAATTTTTTATGAATAGTGAAACCACTAAGTGGTACTTATAAAAAACTGATTTTTCCATTTAAATGAAATTTTTCCATATTTGTGATTTTAATTTCAAAAATCAAACATACATGGTTTTCATTAAGAATTAAAATGTGGTTCAATGGGATTAGAATAATTTTTTTGTGAATAGTAACTTATTTAGTTTTTAATCGCGATTAGAGGTAATTAGTGTAGTTTAAGGTAAGAATAATGTTTTAATAAAATGAAATGACCTAGACACATGTACTACCCTCCTTTTATGTGTCATTTCCGACCAAGACAATCCATGGGTCAACTTGGGGACCCCATGGAGCCACTTGGGTTGGAAAATGACATAAATACCTTTTTCTTTAATGTTAAAGTAAAAATGACACAAACATGAGATGTTTTACTAAAAAAAAATTTACATGGGATTATACAAGTCAGATTTTTGACTATAAATATCCATTGGAAAGATAAATATATTTACTACATCATAGAATTGTTATCTATAATTTTTATCCATTAAATAAATTAAATTATTTATGAAATCATGATGATGCAGCGATAACCTCATTATTTAACGATTTAAATAAAATGGAAAGATAATGTAAAATCTAAGACCTACACATGTCCAGAACCTATTTTATGGGTGGATTTAGAACCCTTATCACCTTATCCTAGAAACACATAAATGTGGGACCATTAAAATCATAAACTCATTCTAAAATAAAGTAACATTTTTTACTTTACAAGAGTGCCCCTCCTCTCCTCTTATAAAAGGCCCCCACCTCTACCTCCTTACCCACACTTCCAAAGCCTTTGGATCGGCCAAACCCTACCAATTTTGTCTCTCCAAATCGCTATCTAACTCATTGAAGCCTCACTTTGTGCAGAAGTCATCCCAAGGAAGCCTTTGAGCTCAAACCAAAGGGAGTTACCCGATTTTAAGGTAATGTCATCACTTGTGTCCTTTTGTTTTATTTTTCTCTTCCAACCCCCTAAAATCTTTTTATTAATTTATTTTGTAACAAATACAGTATCTTAAATATACTATGATTTTTTATAAGAAGGATTCGAGCTACACTTACACACACCTACATCTAATGGTTAAAGAACATACTGTTTCTGTGGATGGCGAATTTCTGCCTCACGAAACGATGATTGTTCAAAATTCTTCTAACACCTTCAAAGGTGGCCATTAAGATGAAACTATATTTATATATTATATATAATATTTTTATGTTTTACTTACGCTTCTGTATTTTTCATTTATGGCATACCTTTATGGTTTCCATTATGGGTAAACGCGATATCTTCATTTAAGGAAATGCGGACTACCACCCCCTCAAAGTGATTTGATTCATTAATACCATATGTGGTACGTATAAAGGATATATTTAATGATATTATATATGATACCATACTGGAATTAATATAATATTATGTATAATTATGATTTAATTCCATTAAATATGAAATAGAAATGGAAGTAGCGTTCATGCGTACGTACGACTTACCGTCTCCATGAACGGTACATTTCAATTCTTATCTCAAAATGTTATGTACTATTATAAGTACATATATATAATGGATATATATGTAATATATTACATATACATGATGGATATAATTCTGGAAGTATAACATATATATATATATATATCTCATTTTGTTTTAATTTCATTAATATGACAAAAATATGAAAGTAGCGTTCATGCGTACGTACGGCCTACCGTCTCCATGAACGGTGCTTTTAATTTTTATCTCCTAATGATATGGAACAGTATAAAATGAATATTTACTGGATATATATGATATTTAAAACATCAATACTATTCTGGATATAATGTACCTATAACTACATGGAGAATTATTTTCCAACAAGTTCAATTTTTGACTCATGTACCAAACATCGACAAAAACGTCTGATATGAACTCATATTATTAACAAATTATTATAACATTAATAAATGTGATATGAACTGAATAATAATATTTATAGGATTTCCTTAAGCAATTATTAATTGACCAAAGTTTATTATTCAGGAATATAAAGAAACGAACAAGACAAGTTGGACTTGAGGTAAGGGATCCTACTCCTCTCTTTCTTTTTAAGTACACTCTTTTATGTCATTCATTTTAAGCTAATATTTCTTGTGATTGAGATGTTATTTTATATTAATATTACTGTAATTTTTATTTTCATATGATGATAGACCCTATTCTCTATCATCAATCCATTTTGGATGTTTTGAGTGGCGTCGTTATGCTGCCGAATTTTCGTAAGAGATCTAACCTCTCTCTTTCTTTTTAAGTACTCTCCTTTATGTCACTTCTTTTAAGCTCCTCTTTGTTACATTGGGGGATGTTCTTTTATATTACTATTGCTGTAAACATTATGTTAATATGATGAGAGACCCTATTTGATCTCATCAATCCTTTTTTGTAAGTTTTAAGTGGCGCCGTTAGGCTGCCGAGTTTTCGTAAGTGATTTTTCATCACACTTTTATTACCGTGAGATTTATGCTACATTTTCCACAAATTTCTTTGAGTGGTGTATGTACTAACCATTATTTTACTGATTGTGTAATATAATTTCATTTATGTGTATTTAAATCAATGTTGTATTGTCCTACTTTCACGGGGTGTATGTTTCGAAAGATACCCATGTCGGTAAGGGAACCTTTCACCCTCCTCTTTTAAAAGACTTCTTTTGATATGTCTTTTAATTCACATACTATTATGTTGGGATATGTTCTTATATATCCTTATTGAGATAAATTTTATGTCCAAGTGATGAGATACCCTTTTTATCTCTCATCAACTCATTTTCTGAATTTTGAAGTGACACCGTTAGGCTGTCGAATTTTACCAAGGGAACTTTTTAACCCAATTTCGATTTCTTTGGGTTCAACATGTAGTTATTGAATATGTCATCCTTTGAATATGTGTGAATGAAATTTTATTGTTTTACACTTAATATCCACTTTTATTGGGTGTATTTATATTTGTCACACATAATTTTGAGATTGATTTATCCTTAATTTAAGGATACCTTCTTTATAAGGGATTTCATCGCATTTTACATTTCTATTGAGAATTCAGTGATGTTATGCACCAATTAAATATTATATGGTGTATATACTATCCTTTGGAATATTATATCATGAATCCATTTATTCTCATGATATTATAAAGTTCTCATTAAATGTTATTCCTCAATTATTGTATTCAAGTGTCTCTAATTTTGGTAAAAACCCTTTAACCAAAATATCGCTTTAAATGTTTTAATGATTTGTTCTTATTAATATCTATGTTTTCAAAATGGTTTTAAGAATATATTTATATGGAAATTAATGGTTTAAAATTTTAAAAGCTTCAATGTGGTATGGGAAACTTTGATTCAAAAATCTCTATATTAAATGTTTTAAATGGTTTTGAAAATGGTTTTTAGAATGGATTCATTATTTCAATATCTTAAAATGTTATATTGTTTTTGCAATGTGGGAATGTTATCGTTCCTTTATGATTAAGTTATGTGCTATGATTATGTTATGGTTCTTGGGCATTGTTTTGAAGACGGTTGGTTTCATGATAAACATACGGCGGGTGAGAACGATATAGATCTCTAATGCATTGGGTAACACGAAGGAGTGAAACGTTAAGGTTTCTCCGAAGAGATTTAGGGAATATACTGTGGTGGGTATTCCAAACGTAACCAAGAGGGTTACTCCCTACGTAAGAATGTTATGAATGCCTCAAGTTACCTTTATGTATTATTATTTCTATTATTTATTCATGATTTGATGAGGTATGTTAAAGTGCTTATGTTTTATGAGTAAAGTATGATTTCATTGATTCTTATGTGTAAATGTACTCATGTTTCCTTTCCATATTTTTTATATCCCTTACTGAGCTTTTTATGCTCATCCCAAGTTTTTTTTTGAAATGTTTTTCACAGGTCAAGGGAAAGGTACATGATATGATGATAGTATCAAGGAAGTTTCAAGAACGAATCCATGTTTTATTTTAAATATGTTTCCGTTGATGGGAAAAAATGAATACTCTCTTTATGTAACCACTTTGTTTAAATGTGGAATGTAATGCAAGTTTTATGATCTAATTCTCTAAAACTCTAAACCTGAAAAGATCCTCAATGTGTAATCTTGTATTAACTCAATATTAACTAATGTTTAAGGTTGGGGACTTATAGTTGGTATCAGAGGTCGGTTTAGATAACTTTAGAGGTTAGGGTATCTTCTAGCATAAGTGACATTACCATAATGGTTAGGATTTCAGAAAGAGTCCTAGTTTTAGATAAAGTGAATAAGTAAGTATATCTTAGTGGTTATCATCCTCATTAGTACATGATGGTTTTGTTGATATACTCACACTGACATTTCTGTTTTTAGTGAATGGATGGATCTAGGAGGAACCAAAGTGACAATAGGTTTGAAGGAAACTGTGGTGGTTCTCTAATTAAGAGACTGGATGAAATGGGGTATTCAATGAGGAAACTCATGGTTTTTTTAATCCAACTATCAAGGAGTCATGAGAAACCACTTGAACCTTGGTATGTTCTGTAATGCATCATGTACGAGATGACCAATCGATGTGGAAGTTCAGGTAATAATTATAAAGGTAACCATTAGGATTTATATGATCCTTACTTTTGAGGTAATTATGGGTTACTATATTTAATGATGGAAAATGAAAGGCATGAGATAAAATTGAGTTTTAATTATTTTATGGTTTTTTTGATGATTTTTTCTTATTTTGGGGAATGATTTGAGAATTATATAGTTTTGGAAAAAGAACAACACATAGACCATGTGACAACCCGCCGCGTCGGACAAAGCTGTGGGAATCGAACCCACAATCAAAGTGTGACTGGTATTTATCACATACCACCGGACTACGTGAAGTCCCTGGTTAGTTCGACAAATTTTTTTAGTTAGATGATTTTAGGAATCAAGAGTAATTATATTTTGGGTTATCTATGGAAATGATTAACCTATCATGGAGAATATGTGATTAGGTTAATTACTTTTCAATATGAGAATTTATGAGCAACTGATGTTATTTGGAGATAAAAGTTAATTTGTACCTTAGAAGACTATGTGGTTAAATCCTTCAAATATTTGGGTTTCAATCTTAGTTTGGTTTACTTTGAAGAATTTTATGGAAAAATTGTTTATCGAATGGTCCATGGTGAACTTTGGGTTTTGTTGGACAAATTTTGGAGATTAAGAATAGATTTTATTTTTATAATGGGTTATCCTTTTCTAGATTATCAGATCTTATACTAACATTTTTGGTTTTGGTTTTGGTTAAAGTATAAATACATGGGAAGTATACAGTTCTCTTTTGTGTATTAGGTGATTCTCTAGAAGTTGATTATAGTACTCTTAATGTGAACAAATCCTCCTAAATACTCATCATTTGGAGAAAATATGAGTTTGTGTAAGGAATATAATAAAAGTTGAAAGTCAACACGATAAGTGATTAAGTTTCCTTGTGAATAAATTCCTCAATAAAAAGTAACTTAAAACAAAAATGTTGTCTATTAATTTTTCCTACTAGGGAATCAAATACCGTTTAACCCATCACAAGTTTGTGATTTTCTTGTGGTTAACTTTCTCCTAAACATGTTTTCTATCACTTTACATCAGAACATGACCCTATGTTTTCTCCTCCATGTCCATGTTTTCCTACATGGAATCCTAGTACGGGTTAAGTCGGGTGACCTATGTACTTATATTTCTTTATTTTAAAGTGATTGTTTTACTGACTCTTGTTCTGATGTGGGATTTTCAATGAAGTTTCCAAGGCCAATTTTAAAAATTGTGAGGACGCAATTCCCAAAAGTGGGGAAGGATATAACACCCCAGGTAAATAAAGAAAATGAAATTTTCCTATTTATCCATATTTTTGAATAAAATATTAATATTACTTTAAAGGGGACACTATGCACGATGGCGTACCCAATACGCAACAATGAGTTTCTTGAGAATCTTGCGTTGCACTCTAATAATATAATAATATTATTTTAAATGGTAGTTAACGCCTAGCCGTTGTAATGGCGGGAATGAACAGAACTAACTAAAAAATTATTATATATGTTTGTTAAATATTTTTACTCTTTACAATAAATGTTATAGGATTAAAAATGCGAATGAATCCAATTTTAAGCGTAAACATTCCAATATTCTTTAAAAGGTCGATTAACAGCCTTTTGATGGTGAACCTCTTTTAAATCCATTTTTTGACAATTTTATGTGTTATATTTGACAAAATAAAATTATTCTTTATAATCGGGACATCAAAATTTACTTTGTGTAAATTTTTTGTATTTTTCCGAAAAAGTTCAATTTTTAATGAATAGTGAAAAATGTTGTATTTTAATTCAAAACCTCTTTTTAATCTAATTTATTTATATGATTAGATTATCTTTTGAATTGGTTTTAAAGTGAAATTAGAATATATTTTTACATTTAATCCAATAGTGTTTATTGGAATTAATTTCACTTTGAAATCAGACTTAAACTAGTGTCAATCTTTTGATACATTTTGTTTCATAAAAACACGATATTTGTTTTGACAGCGGGAATTAATTATTAAATTAATTAATGAAACTTATATGTTTTGAATTTTGTAAAATAGACATAATTTTTGAATTCGGAATATCAAATATAGCTTAGGGTGAATTTTTGCTAATTTTCTGAAAAACTTCAATTTTTGATGAATTGTGAAACCACTAAGTGGTACTTATAAAAAACTGATTTTTCTGTTTAAATGAAAATTTTCCATATTTGTGTTTTGAATTTCAAAAATCCTACATACGTGGTGGTAATTAAGAAGTAAAATGTGGTTCAATGGGATTAAAATAATTTTTTTTGTGAATAGTAACTTATTCAGCTTTTAATCACGATTAGAGGTAATTAGTGTAGTTTAAGGTAAGAATAATGTTTAAATAAAATTAAATGAACTAGAAACTCGTCCTACCCTCATTGGATGTGTCATGGATGACCAAGAAAATCCATGGGTCAACTTGGGGACCCCATGGAGCCACTTTGGTTGGAAAATGACATAAATACCTTTTTATTTAATGTTAAAGTAAAAATGACACAAACATGAGATGTTTTACTAAAACAATTTTTACATGGAGTTATAAAAGTCATATTTTTGACTATAAATATCCATTTTAAATATAAATAGATTTACTAAATCATATTATTGTTTTATATATTTTTTAGACATTAAATAAATTAAATTATTTATGAAATCATGATGATGCAACGATGACCTAATTATTTAACGATTTAAATAAAATGGAAAGATAATATAAAATATAAGACCTACACATGTACAAAACCTATTTTATGGGTGGATTTATAACCCTTGTCACCTTATCCTAGAAACACATAAATGTGGGACCATTAAAATCTGAAACTCATTCTAAAATAAAATAACATTTCTTTACTTTCCAAGAGTGCCCCTCCTATCCTCTTATAAAAGGCCACCACCTCTACCTCCTTACCCACACTTTCAAAGCCATTGGATCGGACAAACCCTTCCCATTTTGTCTCTCCAAATCCCTCTCTAACTACATGAAGCCTCACTTTGTGAATAAGTCTTTCCAAGGAAGCCTTTGAGCTCAAACTAAATGGAGTTACCCAATTTTAAGGTAATGTCTTCACTTGTGTCCTTTTGTTTTATTTTGCTCTTCCAACCCACTAAACTCTTCTAATTAATTTATTTTGTAACAAATACAGTATCTTAAATATACTATGATGTTTTTATAAGAAGTATTCGAGCTACACTTACACACACCTACATCTAATGAATAAAGAACATACTGTTTCTGTGGATGGCGAATTTCTGCCTCACGAAACGATGATTGTTCAACATTCTTCTAACACCTTCAAAGGTGGCCATTAATATGAAACAATATTTATATATGATATATAATATGTTTTTGTTTTACTTAAGCTTCTGTATTTTCCATTTATGGCATACCTTTATGGTTTCCATTATGGGTAAACGCGATATCTTCATTTAAGGAAGTGCGGACTACCACCCCCTCAAAGTGATTTGATTCGTTAATACCATATGTGGTACATATAAAAGATATATTTAATGATATTATATATGATAACATACTGGAATTAAAATAATATTATGTATAATTATGTTTTAATTCCATTAAATATGAAATAGAAATGGAAGTAGCGTTCATGCGTACGTACGGCTTACCGTCTCCATGAACGGTACATTTCATTTCTTATCTCAAAATGTTATGTACTATTATAAGTACATATATATAATGGATATATATGTAATATATTAAATCTAAATGATGGATATCATTCTGGAATTATAACACATATATATATATATATATCTCATTTTGTTTTAATTCCATTAATATGACAAAAAATGAAAGTAGCGTTCATGCGTACGTACGGCCTACCGTTTCCATGAACGGTGCTTTTAATTTTTATCTCCAAATGATATGGAATAGAATAAAATGAATATATACTGGATATATATGATATTTAAAACATCAATACTATTCTGGATATGATGTACCTATAACTACATGGAAAAATATTTTCCAACAAGTTCAATTTTTGACTCATGTACCAAACATCGACAAAAACATCTGATATGAACTCATATTATTAACCAATTATTATAACATTAAAATATGTGATATGAACTGAATAATAATATTTATAGTATGTCCTTATGAAATTATAAATTGACTAAAGTTTATTATTCAGGAATATAAAGAAACGAACAAGACAAGTTGGACTTGAGGTAAGGGATCTTACTCCTCTCTTTCTTTTTAAGTACACTCTTTTATGTCATTCCTTTTAAGCTCATCTTTCTTTTGATTTGGATGTTATTTTATATTAATCCTACTGTAATTTTTATTTTCATATTATGAGAGACCCTATTCTCTCTCATCAATCCATTTTGGATGTTTTGAGTGGCGCCGTTAGGCTGCCGAATTTTCCAAAGAGATCTAACCTCTCTCTTTCTTTTTAAGTACTCTCCTTTATGTCACTTCTTTTATCCTCCTTTTTGTTATGTTGAGGGATGTTCTTTTATATTCCTCTTTCTGTAAACATTATATTAATATGATGAGAGACCCTATTTGATCTCATCAATCCATTTTGGTATGTTTTAAGTGGCGCCGTTAGGCTGCCGAGTTTTCGTAAGGGATTTTTCATCTCACTTTTATTATCATGAGATTTATGCTACATTTGCCACAAATTCCTTTGAGTGGTGTATGTACTGCCCATTATTTTACTCATTGTGTAATATAATTTCAGTTATTATTATTTACATCAATTTTGTATTGTCCTTCTTTCACGGGGTGTATGTTTCGAAAGATACCCATGTCAGTAAGGGAACCTTTCACCCTCCTCTCTTAAAAGAATTATTTTGTTATGTCTTTTAATTCACATACTATTATGTTGGGATATGTTATTATATATCATTATTGATGTAAATTTTATGTCCAAGTGATGAGATACCCTTTTTATCTCTCATGAACTCATTTTCTGAATTTTGAAGTGACGCCTTTAGGCTGTCGAATTTTACCGAGGGAACTTTTTAACCCAATTTCAATTTCTTTGGGTTCAACATGTAGTTATTGTATATATCATCATTTTAATATGTTTTAATGACCTTTTATTGTTTTACACTTAATATCCACTTATATTGGGTTTATTTGTATTTGTCACACATAATTTTGAGATTGATTTATCCTTAATTTAAGGATACCTTCTTTATAAGGGATTTCCTCTCATTTTACATTTCTATTGAGTCTTCATTGTTGTTATGCACCAATTCACTCTTATATGGTGTTTATACTGTCCTTTGGAATATAATATCATGAATCCATTTATTCTCATGATATTATAAAGTTCTTATTAAATGTTACTCCTCAATTATTGTATTCAAGTGTCTCTAATTTTGCTAAAAACCCTTTAACCAAAATATCACTTTAAATGTTTTAATGATTTGTTCTTATTAATATCCAAGTTTTCAAAATGGTATTAAGCATATATTTATATGGATATTAATGGTTTAAAATGTTAAAAGCTTCAAGGTTGTATGGGACACTTTGATTCAAAAAATCTCTTTATTAAATGTTTTAAATGGTTTTGAAAATGGTTTTTAGAATGGATTCATTATTTCAATATCTTAAAATTTTATACTGTTTTTTCAATGTGGGAATGTTATATTTCCTTTATGCTTAAGTTATGTGCTGTGATTATGTTATCGTTCTTGGGCATTTTTATGAAGACGGGTGGTTCCGTGATAAATATAGGGCGGGTGAGCCCGATATAGCTCTTTATTGCATTGGGTAACGCAAAGGAGTGAAACGTTAAGGTTTCTCCGAAGTGATTTAGGGAATATACTGTGGTGGGTATTCCAAACATAACCAAGATGGTTACTCCCTACGTAAGAATGTTATGAATGCCTCAAGATACCTTTATGTATTATGATTTCTATGATTTATTCATGATTTGATGAAGTATGTTAAAGTGCTTATGTTTTATGAGTAAAGTATGATTTCATTGATTCTTATGTGTACATGTACTCATGTTTGCTTTCCATATTTTTTATATCCCTTACTGATCTTTTTATGCTCATCCAATGTTTTTTTTGAATGTTTTTCACAGGTCAAGGGAAAGGTACATGATATGATGATAGTGTCAAGGAAGTGTCAAGAAAGAATCCATGTTTTATTTTAAATATGTTTCCGTTGATGGGAATAAATGAATACTATCTTTATATAACCACTTTGTTTAAATGTGGAATGTAATGCAAGTTTTATGATCTAATTCTCTAAAACCTTAAACCTGAAAAGATCCTCAATGTGTAATCTTGTATTAACTCAAGATTAAGTAATGTTTAAGGCTGGGGCCTTATAATCCCCAAGCGATATCATGTCCTATAATTCTACTTTTACTATTCTATAAGTCATCTCATATCTCAAAATTCCATTTTTTACTATTCTAGATCTCAATTCTCATATGAATTCCATTGGTACCATTAATCATTTGATTAATTTCTTCAATTATTAATTAATCACCTGAATCATATTAAAAAAATTAATAAATATTCTCAATCTCATAAATTAAATCAAAAATTAATTAATCTTTTCAATCTTATTAATTAGATCAATAATTAAATAATTTCTTCAATCTTATTAATTAACTGGAAAACTAATTATCCATCTCAGTATCATAAATTAACTCAACAAATAATTAATCTACTTAATATTATTGATTAAATAAATAATTAATTCACCATATCAATGTCTTTATTTAACTCAACAATTAATTAGTGTTACTAATATTAATAATTAACCCAATAATTATTTTATGTAATCAATCTGATAATTAACTCAAAAATTAATTAATCTTCTCAATCTTATTAATCTTCTCAATCCTATCAATAAAAATAACAACTAATTAATCGTCTCAATTTAAAACTAATTCATAATTAGTTTATCACATAAATTACAATAATTAATTTCCTAATTAGTTATTCAAAATACAACATCCAAAAAACCCTATAATTAATTCATCAATTAATAATTCAATTCATAGTCTCATTATCCCTTAAATAATTCCACAATTAATTGATCATAATCTACAGTTATAATATCCATAGTTTCTTATTTTTACTTATGTAATAAAACCACCAATTTAATTAATTAAATGAAATACTCAATTTATAAAAATAGAATAGAAATTATATAATTTAATACACATAATTTCAATCAATACTTATGGATTTGAATTGTACACCACCTAACACAATTTTAATGATGAATGATCTCCCAATGGAAATCCCTAAAATTTGAGCAAAACAATGAAGTAGAAATAGATCTTAAATGAAAACCCTAAATAATTATCAAAAAAATAATGATCCATAACTATAGATCTACATATTATAAAAATGGGAAGAATAATCCTTTAAAGGATGGGAGCGAAAAGAAAGAGGAACAACAAACCAAGTGGGATTGGACTGTCTTAGTGGGATGAGTGAAAATATTTGTTCTGATATTCAAATTATGAATAATAGAGGTTGGAAAAGCCTGTAATACATTCAATTGGCTTTCAAAACTCAAGGGGATAATTTGGCTTGATTTTATCTTGAATTGGGTGGGTTTCAATTCTTTGGTTGATTTAATATTAAGTTTCTAGTGAACTATAAAGTCACACATTGTTTTAATCTTAGGGGTCCACGATATTTCATAACTACGTGCGAAAATAATTTTCTAATTGGGGGGGGGGTGCGTGTTTTCACTTTTTAGGGGGCATAGTTTAAAAAACCATTTACCTTCCATGTGAATCCCCCCAATTTTTCTTCATAGTGTTCACTCACCTTTGGTGAAAATATTGACATAATTTTGTGCTAACTATATACATCCCTCATTCTTTAATTTTTGTCAATGATTTACCCAAAAACACCCAAAAGAAAAATGAAAACAAATATTACATAACAAAATGAAAAATAGTACATAAAATCATATCCATGTCATCTCTATAAATGGTTTGGATCTTAAAATCTCCCAACATTATAATAGCTCATCCTCGAGATATTCTCCCATGAAAATCTACGATTACAAGACAAAAAGATTGGTCCACTGAGACTTCATATACTCTTCACTCACAATATTCCTCCTAATCATATCCATGTTTCCATAATACATAAACTATTAGAATTCCCTTTCCTCACAACACATTCTCAATGTTATATACCACACATATCAGATAATCCTCAAAGGATGCATCTATCTGAATCTAGAACTCATTATTATCGATTAAATGAGATGTTTCAGGTGATATACTTGATGTTGTGACACATGAAAAGTAATAATTCCTAGAACAATATTTCAATGGAATAGCCAATTGATATTCCATTATCCTGGTTATTTCTATAACCTCAAATGGTCGAATTAGCCGCTGCTCCAGCATTCAATGTTCTTGTAGCCTAAGGTGACCTAATATAGGTGAAGACTAATGGAATACATGATCACAATATGTGAAATATAGGGTTTGTAAATGTCTATAAAGATATAAATTTTTTCTACTCAGATTCATATCCATATGCTTTCAAATCTACTGCACATGATCTGATAGATCTAGCATGAGACTAATTCCCAACAACTCTATCTAACCTACCTTTATCCAATATAAAGATGATCTGAAAGTCCAACAATAAAGGGCCTCATATGGATCTATAAAAATATTTTCCTAGTAACATTTATTATAGGAAAAATAAACAAAAGCTTGGTTCATATCCAAAATCCCAATAAATTCTAGGAAACATGCTTGAAGCATAACATAAAACACGTGTGTAGCGTGCTCCAACATCCCAAATGTTTGTGGTTGGAAAGACACATTCATCGAAACATGAATACCAAGTTCTTTCTATTAACCATTCTAGAAATATGAATAAAATCCTAATTCATGACCTAAAATAATTGTACATGGAAGAATGTGTAGATGGACTATCTATAGAACATAAAAATCGCTCAACTTCTCCACTGAGAATCTATCAGGTATATGAAATAAATTAACTACATTTATCAGTCGGTCCACAATAAACCAAAAAACATCATTCTTCTGAGGAATAATATTGATACCCACCAAAAATTATACAGTAACATCATCCCACTAGCACTCTGGATTAGGTAATAGTGGCAAAAAACCTCTCGGCCGTTGATGCTCTTCCTTCACCTACAGACATGTGTATCAACATGTCGTGAACCCTACTATCTCCTTTTTCATGATCGACCACAAAACCATCATCATATCTCATGGTACATTTTAGTCACAGCTGCATGTACCACCTACTTTGAGGCACAAAAATGCATTATCAAATACACTTATATACTCAAATTCCCAACCACCCAAAACATGTTGTAGATGACATCTTCCATCTATCAACTATTATGAAGGTGTATCCCTACTTTCAAGGATTCCACCAAAAGATAAAAATTTTGGATCCTCATATACCCTTCTACAAATCCTTATCAAAAGTGTAGACTCCATAAAAAATGAATATAGTTCCTTTCTTTTCTAATTCTACTGAACCCCCAAAATAATCTCACCTTGAAGATTCAACATATTCCACTTAGAAATAGACACCAAAACATAATATGTCTGAGTTGTTCTTCTTAATGAATCAGAAAAAATATTTCTTTTCCCAAGGGTACATGTTAGATAAAAAATAAAATGACTACATATACTCAACCCATATCCTATTACTAATTTTTAAATCTCATAGTGATAAGATATACTTCATCTCTTATGATATGTACACATAGTATTCTAGTTACACAACAAATAATGCCTCTAATACTTCACATCATAATCCAACACATCTAACTTGAGGTCATGAATATGGTAATTGTTTTCATGTATCCTCAACCACCAAGACCCATACACCATAACACAACCTCTCTACATCAACAAAACTCTAATACCTCTCCTAGAAGCATCAGATAAAAAATTGTACACCTCACCTTGCTCATAGAGGACAAAGATAAGTGAATATTTTAACCCCTTATTCAATTCGTGGAAACATCCTCACAAGCTCGCAATCATTCAATATTTATCCTATTTCATTTCATGATCTAAAGTGGTGCTCAGTATATGGAAATTTCCTAAATGAATTTTTTGTAATATTCTTCTAACCGTAGAATGCTACATATATAGGAAATATTCTTTGGATTCTTCCATGATACAACTTATTGACCCTTTTCTAGGCCCACCGACTTTCCTTTTTCTAAGATGATGTTTCCCAAGAAGCGTAATAGATTAAACAAAAACATAAACTTATAGAGAATATACTATATAATAATATATCTAAATGAACTTAGGATGATTTCAAGATGTTGGGCACGGTCTTCATGAGTCCTAGAGTACACCAATATGTCATTTAGAAACACTATCAAAACTAGATCTATGTACGAATGAAATATATTTTTCATCATGTCTATAAACAATAGGAGTGAATTCATCCCCACAAACAGTATTAAAAAGAACCCATATAAGCCATAACTACTTCGGAATATAGTCCTCGGTGTATCAGAAGCTTGAAATCGAAACTAATGATACACTGACATCATGTAAATTTTTTGAAAATAGAAAATATCCTCTAAAACGGTCAAAATGATCATCTATTTCTAGTATAAGATACTGGTTCTTTACTTTTATACAATACAACATCTGGTAAGTGATATAAAAGAACACAAAACCATCTTACTTATTTCCATACAACCAAGTTGACCCCAAGGGTGACATACTCAGAAAGATAAATCTGTTACCCATCAACTCATTAAGTTGAGTCTTGAGCTATTGAATATCTGTCAGCACCATTCACTATGATGAAAAAGAAAATGGTTCATCTAATAGCATTAGGTCAATTTTGAATTCCACATCTCGCAAACTTGAAAGCCTTGAGGTGTCGTCATCAAAAACATCATGAAACCGTTCCTCTACCAGTGGAAAGAAATCATATTTCACACCCCAATCGTCATGTAATAAACTAACTGCATGTTCTCTAGTATCTCTTATTTGATGAGTAATTGGACTTTCATAGCATGCATAGATATCCCACTCTTTATGCTAAATATAATTGTCACCATTTTGAGAAGTATAAGTCACCCTTTTGTGGTAACACTCGATATGGTCTTGGAATTCTTCTAACCTATCCATACCCAAAATTTGGATGATGTTAGAAATTTCTAGAATGTATGTATACCATAGAAAATTATACTCGCTAACATTGAGATAAAAATACCTTTAACAAGAAGATGTCCCAAGATAGTACTCTTGAAGGTGTGTTTATCATCAGAACCCATCAACGGAACACCACTGCCTGGATCAATACCATAATAATTTTCACAAAGATAAAGGAATGTTAGGAATCAATATCCGATAAGGAAGTAGATACTGTTGAATATATAAGTATAGTACATCTCACTGTCAATGGTCCATCATTTCTATAAACTAGTGTGTGATAAACTTCACGAAAAACTACTTCCCATCTTCCCTATGATTATTTCTAAGTCCCCTAAGCTGCAGCACTCTTATAATATGGGAAATCCTTCCCAAAGGTATGGCAACCACAACTTCTACAACCATTTCTAATGGAACTCTATCTTCTATCATAGTATGGTTTATAAGATACCCATTTAACACCTTGATTCTATTTAGTTACCCCATTATTACCCATATTTCTCCTCTTCCTATAGAACATATACATATTTTCTTATTTCCCCATTATTTCCACTAAAATAGTGGTTTGAAAAAATGTCTATGATAAGAGAATGACGTACTACACTGGTGGAAAATAACTATTGAATATTCTTGTGTAAGTGCCTTCCCCTTAAAAATTCTATTTTCCACTACTCTAAATAATGTTCCCATAATGTTTTTTCCTTCCCTCAAATGATGTACATCTATATCATCCAATTAAACCATTTTTCATCCACTAGAAGCCTCATTCAAATTCCCATTGCCTATGAGAGCCTGATTTATAACTACAGTAAATTTCATTAGCCTCAAGATGTTTACTAGGGGAATTATTTCCCCAATTTGTGATTCTTTTTGTTGAAGTATCCTCATCTTCTCCCAACACTATAGAAAATAATTAAATATATCAAATATCTCCTATATAGTACATCACATATATAACTCCTCAATTCAGTTTCATGAAATCGGCTACTCTCTCCTACCTATGAGTCTTTGGATAGAAGGGATCCAAGAACTTCTAGATGATTTCATTACATAACATGCCATCATCATGTACAGTCATAGCCTTAACATCCCACTAATGATTTTTTTGATCCTCATAGAATATAAATATCCATCATGACCCCCTTCATAGTATAAGACACCATGAGGTCATGTATTGTCTCATATATTCTCAATCAATATTCCAACTCCCTAAGGTCCACCTTATGTATAAAAATATGAAGGGGTGTTTCTATTAAATGTATATTATAAAAACATAAATACTCTTCAAAACCCACATGGGGTACCCTTTTATGAATTTCATGAACCCAAAAATTTTCTCCCAGAACTAATCTCCACCATCCTCACTTGGCACTATTGTTGTCTCAGGTTCCACCACTTGGGGATCATCAATAGATATGTCCTCATGTCAATATCTTAATTGGAAATGTCAATGAGTAATAAAACTATGTCAAAAACATAAAACATATGATTATTTTATAGACATTGAAAATTTTACGAGAAAATATAATAATTCAAAAAAAAAATTTATTGCAAGCCCCACCAAAGAGTTAAAGTCATTGAGTTAACACTAACCATAACCATTATTCATATAGGAAAATGATGAAAAAGAGAAAATAATTTTCATTATACAGTTGTATTGGAAAGATGTCAAATTATCAACATTTTTCATCATTTACCCCATTTAATTTCATATTATAAGCCATTTTCAATTTCAGTAAAAAGCATATAAAAATAGTTTAATTTCAACAACATACTCAATAATCATTTTCTCATCCATGCCTAAAATGATGCATGTAATTTAATAATCCTGAGTTTCTAGAAAGAATCACATATACTCAACCCTCATGGATTATTTTACCACGAGTCAAATATCGAAAAATCTTTGAGAAAAAATCACATAACCCCAAAAGTGCATCAGCGAAGGTTTAATAATTTTTAACTATAATAGAAAATAAAAATAACAAAAATCCCACCATTGGTACTTATGTTTCCCCTACACATGGTTTAGATACTCCATGGCATATGCTCAAAACCAAGACCAAACACTTCATTATCTCATGTTTACCTTTCCAAAATTGTAAAATAATTTAGATGAAAAGAAAATGGGGCTCTAATACCACATTGTGATGTATTGTTTTGGGTTTAACAAAATGGTGCCCCAAGCCGGTAAATATGTGACCTAAAACGTTCATCCCCATATGCTAGAGGATGTCTACAATTAACTAGGGTGTAATTCCAAATATGGGGAGACTATATCAACTTTATTTGGAGTAATACTCATATTAAAATAAATAAAAAATAAAAAATGAATACAAAAATGATATCATAAACATAAATATTACTGTATAAAAATATTTCCAATGACTATAAATAAAATATAAACAGTGTAGTTGATATTCCATACTAATGTATGTGAAACATGTCAAAATTAATCTCAAATATTATGAAACACAGAACTCCCAATCTTGTGACAACCCACATATGGTTCCCTCATGCATGCCACTTCCCTAAAATATCCATATAATAGAAGGAATTTTTCATTAACATATCCTACAAAAAATGAGTCATATTAATGTGATGATCAGGAATCTATAGTATGGGGTGATTACCACAATGTAATACTCCATAATCAGTGTCTAAAACAACATACATTAAATTACTATGTATGCAGTTTCATAAAATAATAATAACAATACGTAAATGAATATTTATCACATTATCAAATTATTTTTCTTAACCACATAAGTCACCATTTTCTTGAGAACACCAGATCATAAATACCAACTTTGGCCCATGTCCAAGTCTAAACATTCCCTAAGGGATGCGATGTCCTATAATTCCATTGTTACTATTCTACATATCATTTCATATCTCAAAATTCCATTAGTACCATTCAAGATATCAATTCTCATAATAAATCCATTATTACTATTCATAATTTTATTAACTAATTTAATAATTAATTAACCATCTCAATCACATTAATTAACTCAACAATTAATTAATCTTCTCAAACTCTTGAATTGACTCAACAATTAATCAATTTTCTCAATCATATTAATTTAATCATCAAATAGTTAATCATATCAATCATTTTAATTAAATCACCAGTTAATTAATCATCTCAATATCAATAATTACTCCTCTAAATATTATTAATCTTTCCAACAATTAATTAATAATATAAATGTCAACAATTTACATGTCAATTAATTAATCTTCTCAATATTATTAATTAAATCAATGATTATGTAATCATCTCAATCCTATAAAACAATTCAACCGTTAGTTAATCTTCTCAATGATATTAATTTATTAAAAATTAATTTATCATATTAGTTAAATTAATTAGCAGAACTGTTAATTAATCATATAAATGTGTTTTCTAATTCCACAATTAGATTACTAAATCAATTTACTTAAGTCATTTCTAAATTAATTAATCAAAATAAAATATCCCAATAATCGTATAATTATTTCATAAATTAATTATATAATTTATAATTTCATTCTTCCATAATTAATTCAACTATTAATTAATCATAATATATAGTTCTAATGTCGTGTTTTCTCAATTTTCCTTAATTAATTAAATCACCAATTTAATTAATTCAATAATGAACTGAATTTTTAATCATACAATATAAATTATAGAATTATATACACATAATTGAAATCATGCCTTTGGGATTTGAATTATTGACCAAATACCTCAATTTTGTAATTTTTGATTGCCTAATGAAAATCCAAAAAAAATTCAGATGCACGATGACAAAGAATGAGATTCAGATTTAATACCCAAAATCTTTAATGAACAAATAAAGATCATCGAATTATAGATCAAGATCCACAATTCCAGAATTAGATCTAATCAAAACTAGAAGAATAACCCTTTATAGGATGGGTATGGAATGGTAGAAGAACAAGAAACCATGCAGCATTGGATTCTATTACGTCGAGGGGTTAAAATATTGGAATTGGGATTAGAATTGTGGAAAATGGTGGGTAGAAAGGATTATAATACATCTGAGAGGTTTTAATATCATGAGGGGATGAGGTGGAATTAGTTAGGGTCAAATACGGCGAGTATGAACTGATTTGGGTGGTTTAAAAAATCGGTCAATTTAAAAGTCATACAGGATTTAATGGGTAGGGGTTTACTATTTTCCCTATTCATGTTTGATAAACATGAACCTCTTATAGTTAGTGCATGGTTTTTTTATATAGGGCACATGATCTGAAAAATTATGTGGTAGGTGTTTGAATCCCCTCTGTTTGGGTTCACATGGTTTTTTAGACTAGGGGGCATGATTTACTATATTTATAAACAATCATTCACTTCCCTCTTTCTCCCATTTTTCTAAAATATTCACCCAAAAAAATACCAATGTAAAACCTAATCAAAAGTCACTCAACACAAGGAAAATGATTACCTAAAATAAATCTCATGTCATCTCTAGAAAAGGTTGGGATCTTACACATATTAACCTCAGTGATTTTCATTCATATTAATCCAATTGGAAATTAATACTTTTAAGGGTAATGTCAACATCATCCATTTTTTCAATATAAAAAAATGATCCACTGGATCTTCAAACATCTTAGTGAAACCAGGATGAACATTAAATGTGGAGATATAAACATCACTAAAAAAATTCATTCTCCATATGGGGATCATAAGGAACACATAATTCATTTATGAATCTAAAAAATATTCCTTTTTAATTATAAATTCATGAAACATATCATTACAAACAAATTCAATAACACGATGAAATTTTAAAATATTAACACCATATTAAATAGCTTGTAAGACATGAAATGCCAAAGTTAAGAAAGAAATATAAATCCCCATAAATTACAATATATTTACTATTTTAAATATATATAACAAGTTTAATTTAAACTAATGAATTAATCAGTGATTTTATCTTCCATTACATGCAACAAAAAATTCTCGCGATAGGTCGCAAAACATGTAAGACTATGTTTTATAAAACAATAATATAATTTTAATATTATAATTTAATTTGATAGTTATTACATAGATATTGTAATATTAAATTTCAATAGGATTAATTAATTTTTGAAAATATATTGTTTATACATATATATTTTTTATATATTGATTATAAATAATGACAATAATTATTTAGAATTAAAAAAACTATTTTTTGAGAAATTGTATTTTCCAAACATACAATTTAGTCTCTCTTGGAGAACATAATTTAATTTTTTTAAATATATAATAAATATTATAAGAAAAAATAAATTATAATTTTAAATTGGAATATGAAAATTATCATGTGGTGAGTTTTTGGGTTTCATAAACGTATCAATTTATGATAAAAAGTGAGAAATACTAGTGTCTTATTGAAAACAAATTTTATGCATAATTTATTTATGATGATAAATTATATTTTGTTATGTTTTTTATATTAAATAGTAATTTTATAAATAAATAAATATATAAATCCATTTTTTATCACTGAAATAATTTTCACATTTAATTTTGAAATAAAAACATTGTATATGTTTAAACAATTTTATTTAAACTCCGCCCTTATTTCCATGTCTCTAGGATTAATTTTAAATTAAATTATTCCACATATATTATATGAATATTGAAAATGGATTTAAAATTATAAATCAGATTTATCTCTATTATCTTATACATTAAAAATAATGTTTCCCATAATAATTAGTGAAAATTGAAAAAAAATTATTGATTAAGTTAAAAATTTTTCATAGTGGTTAAACATAGAATATAAGGTGTAATAATTGTACATATATTTTCTAAAAAACATGTTTATAACCATATTTACACCATATATAATATATTTTCAAGAATGTTATATAATTGGATCCTAGTTACATGAGTAAAACATGAGTGGAATTCACTCATTCAAAACATTACAACTGTTCCACTCACCCCCCATACAAAAGGAAACCCACTAACCTCTCCACATCACACCTAGAAACCACATTATTTCAGACATTACCTACCAAAATAACTTCCAAAAATACCTAAACCCATATTATAATATAAATTTGGGGAATAAATAAAATCTAAAATGCATCAATGATAACCTATATAGGATAATAAAAGAAGTTGTAATGTTCAACAATGAGAGTCTTCATTTTAATTCATTCCCCACTTCTTTCAATTTTTATAAAACCACAATGAAATGAATTATTACTTTTCATACATATAATGGGATATTTTTATAACTATTTAATTATATACA
Source organism: Viscum album (assembly GCA_963277665.1). Classification (NCBI taxonomy): domain Eukaryota; kingdom Viridiplantae; phylum Streptophyta; class Magnoliopsida; order Santalales; family Viscaceae; genus Viscum; species Viscum album. The sequence continues at coordinate 1,717,971,895 of OY728125.1, forward strand.
AAAATCTCCACTTTCATCAAATGGGTTAGTTATTCATCATTTGTGTGTACGGAAAACTATCACCTCGTAAATAGATATCGTTCATTTTTTCATTTCCAACATTCAAGGATGGGTATAAATATATAAATTAATAATATATATAATATATATGAATAATTTATACCGATTGAGTTATTTTATAAAATATTTATTTTTTAACTTAAATTACTTAGGATACATGATAACATAGCTCATGTATATGGTAGACTACCGCCTTGGAAATCAATGTGATTTGTCATTCACTAACACTTCACATGAATGGTGATAATGATAAAGTTTATGATTATATATAATTTTCATGAAATAATTATGAAATTGAAAGGGAAAATTTATTTTTTATAATTATATCATTTATCATTTATTTTATTTCCATTCCACTCTATTAAAGAGGATAACATAGTTCGTGTACGTGTGGACTACCGCCATCACCTTGTGATGTGTCTCCATTTTTAAAATCACACTACAAGGATGAAATATAAAATAATATAATATGGTATTAATTTTATAATAATAATTGTGTAATGATGAAATATTAATTTACTTATTTCTATAATGATTTGTGAAATATGGAAGCTTTAATCATGTGTACGTACAAACTACCATATCTATTATCATAACATAAAACTATTTTTATAACCATTAATCATGATTGGTTTTAAAATTAAATGTGATATTAAAATATGATAATTATCACATTGTTTTTATATGTGAGATTATGGAACTAGATCATATGTACAAGAATCAGAAAATTCATTAAAAAAAGTGTGCAAGAAAACATGGCAATTATCAGATCAAATATTCAATATAATGAATGATTATTAACAAACGAGTAATAAGATGTTATAAAATAATTAAATATGATATTAAAATTCTTAATAAGCTTATTTAATAATTTAATAACAGTTTTAAAACCACTATAATATAGGTTAAATCATGTTCGGCCAAATTTAAGCATAAGGAAACAGATTTCATCTCAATTTCATTTTATTTAGGTGTATTGTGTTTTCAAAATTGAATTTAATATCAAGAATCATTCATTATTCATTGGATTTTATGTCTAAATTTGAATTACATTATGTGTTGGGGTTTTAACTTAATGTTACATAGTGGTATGTAAATTTCGAAAATCAATTTAATTTCATTTGGTTATATTAAATATTCATTATTGTGCATATTCATTTCATATGTGTATAATGAGTTTTTAATATTGATTGTTTTATTTCCAATTCTTTTAGGACTATTTAAATCTAATGCACATAATCATTTAATTTATTTATTATCACTTAAACAATATGACCATTTTAAGGGACTATTTGGATATATAATTCAAATCTCAATAGTTAATTATTAAATTTACATTAAAATAATATTATATGATTAGTTTTTATAAACACTTATATTTTCTTCTTATATGGTTCTTCATGACTTTTTCAAGTGATAATATCATTATTCAAATATTTGTTGTGAAAAATTATTTTTTTAATAAAATTAATCTTCATTTCTATTATCAAATATAAATCTATTTCCGTAAAATTATATATCTAATAAAAAATTTCATATTTTTTTACATTAATCTTTTTGAAATTATTAATGAAAATTAATTTTCCCCCATTATTCCTTATTACAGTTTTTTAATAGAATATCCTTATCACTTTCGGAGAAAAAACAGTTCTACACTTTTTCTATGAAAAATGAATGTTTTTAGGGAATGTAAATAATTACCTTTCATTATCTCATTGAATCATCCATTGAATGTTTATTATTTTTAATTATTTTTTTAATTTAATTTTACAAGAAACATATTTTCAAAATGACTTTCAAAATGAAAATAATATATTCCTCATGAGTGTTTTAATGGTCTTTTTATGGTGTTTCGATTCATCAATGACAACAACCATTTAGCTTATGTATACTAAAATTGGGATATGTTTTATTTATAAAATCATTATTCTTCCCTTGGATGGTGTAATATCACTTTTACTATGTAAATAATTGATATTGACTTCCTTGATTAATTGTTTTTTAATAACATTCTATTGAGAGGTTCTCTTTATTATGATCATTAGACATGAATTTACCCCAAAATATCTATATTATATACCACTTAGATGTTTATTTCATAAATAGTATATCATTTAACCATGTCATTTTCAATGTGAAATTCAATTTGGGAATTATTGATAAATATATATCGTTTATTCGAATCTGATTTTTTATGTTATGGTATATTTTTTATAAGTTAAATAGATAATTCAATATATAAGGAATTATTTCGACATGGAATACATGAGTTAGAGACTAGTTAATGAGTTCACTTTGAAACATGAGTAGTATTGTGAGATGAATCTGTTAGATATCCTTGCCTAAATTGGTTTTCATGCCATAATTTTAAACGATCATGAGGATAGATCATTAGAGTTTAAGTATCTTACACCAAAGAAATAGGATGTCTAGAAATTTATCATTTCCATATTTTTAGTCAATATTATTGTCCAAGGTATTTTCACAGTGATAATATATTTGGATGCATTTAATTATTAGTTATTAATTAAATGGACTATTTCATTCATTTATCTACCATTCCATATTGTTTATGACTTATCAGATTTTTTAAAAATAATTTGTGCTCACTTACATAACATTTCATATGGATTATTCCTTATTTGGATACTTTAATAGCACGTGTTCTCATCTATCTATCATCCCATGTTTATTATTCTTATTGACCCAGGATATATTATTATTTACTTAAGAATTATTAAGAATTTCAATTGCCCATATTTGGTTTCTTTTCCCCATGATTCTAGAAATATTATAATGATAGATATTCAAGAAAATTATAGATAAAATATTAATATACTAGAAAAAATATATATTGTAAATTTTGAACTCAAATGTAATATGTCAATCTTGTGTGTATATAGTTTACCACAACAACTAATCTATTCGGCCCTTGGTGACTCAATTCCATGTATATTTCTTAGTGTAAAAAAATTAGGAACCATATTTTGGATATATGGGTGGGGGTCTCTATAATTGGTATCATAGTGTAAGGAAATGGCCATCAACATTTCCTAATCTAATTAATTCAAATAGGTTCTTTTCGTAAATTAACAATGATATTTTCGTTTTTGTGTTTTAGAGAAGTAGATCATGATTTATACATAGAAACACATACAATACATATGTAGGCACTTTTAATCAATATCCATTTTTCATAATATTAAACATTTAAAATAATTAATTATTTATTTTATAGCAATACATAATGACATTAAAAATGAATTATTATTTTCCTTTACCCATCTATAAACACGTTGAGAAACAATTAAATTATGGGGTGGGGAAAAAGTACAGAAAGGGACATAAAAAGGAAGAATGAAAGCCTTTTTACATGTATGAAAACATTCTCACAAATTTATATCTTTTAAACCTATGACATATTCTATTTAACATACCTTATGAAATCATATGTTTCTAGTAAAACATTAGAAATTATTATAAATAATTAAGATATATTATAAAATAAATTTCATATCTCTTATACATATAATGTACCACTCTTGGATATATTGGGAGTAACCATCCTTGTTATTCATGGAATAACCATAATTATATATTCACATAATCTCTTTGTAGAAACCAAACTGGTTAACTACATCCCTTTATATAACACATTAGAGAGATATAACAATCTCAAAAACACACTATTGATCAAAAATCCACTAATAATCATATTAAGTCCCATGAACCATAACATGATTATAACAAATAAATCATGCACAAAACATTCATTCTTGGTGAAAATAAATTATCATTTTGAATTCCAACTTCATTTTTAATAAAACTCACACATATAAATAAAAAAAATTATTTTAAAATATACTTTTAAATTGTAAAAGGAAACAATAAATCAATATGGAATTATGAAAGATGAAAAATGCAATTATTATATATAATTATAAAAATAATAAATAAATATAGTTTTAACATGGAAATATGATTTCTTAAACAAAATATCTTAACTTATAGTCAAAAGCATCATGTAATTATAATTAATGTAATGTCTAATCATATTAGATTCATTAATAATTTAATTTAGAACCATTTTCACAATTTATATATTTATTTTCATTTGATTCAGTTTATTTTTGGCCAATTATATGAGATTTAAATATCATTGTCTTCGTTCTAGGAGGGATTGTTTCATGGATTTATGGTGAGTTCCTTTGAGTAAAATTATGGGGGTTCTTGTGAAATAAAATAAAAACTGCTGAAGTAGTATGAAATGGTATTAATATATTTCCCAAAAATTTAATGATCTAATATATATATTTTTTTATATGAGAATGGTTTATTTGAGAAAATATTAATGAAAAATGAAGGTTTTTTGTGGTTTTTCTAGCCATCACAAACTTGTTTTGTTTTATTAAATAATAAGTATATAAATTAGATCCAGATCATTAAAAAAGATAAAATGAAAATATTAAATGAATCTTTAACTATAAAAATGTTTTTATATAAATCCTTGATGGTAGAAATTTAAAATTAAAACATTTCATCCATGAAGGCGATGAATCGACACATGAGAGACCATTCTTCAATTTTTTTAATAAGAGGAGAACAGAAGGGGTTTGATGAAGGATATTCCATAAAAAATTAAAAATATACTATTATTATGACAATTTAATTTTCATGGATATATTTATATTGTATTTTTGGATAATTTATAAGTAAATATGGACTGAAATAATCTAAAAGAGAATGAATTGCGGATTTTTCCACTAGAATGTTTTCTCCTTGGGAGCTTCCTTATGTAACATGGATTTTGTCTTATGGTGAGAGAAGTAGGTATTAGACATGTGGAAGAGGATTAGGAAGGTAACTTGGTATAATATAGTCAAGGTAAAATTCTTTAGACATGTGAGGGTAAGGGTAGGTGTGGGTGTTATTTATAAGTAGATGAGAGGGGTGTTTTGAGTATTTTTTTCATTTGTTAATTATTTTGGCTCCAAACTATCAATATAGTTGATTCATGGGATTATGTATGATATATAGTGCATTTGAGTTCCAAAAAGTGGGTTATTAACACAACAATACATCATACATGACTCAATAATTCTATTATTTAATTGTACTATAAATTTCTGTATTTCACTATTCACCAAAGTTTCAACTATTTTAGAAAAATCTCAAAAATATACCCTAATAATTTTTTTTAAGACATCAAAAATTTACTCCATATTTTGAATAAAGAAGCGTTATATGTGAAAATATATCTATAATTAAAATCATCATTTATAAAAAAAATACAAATTTTAATATGATAAGAAATTTTTTTACACAATGAAAAATTAAATAATATCTCATAAAATTATATTATACGTAAAATAAAATAAAAAATTACAATATTAATATATTATATGAAAATAAATTTGCTAGTAAAACATTATATTAATCGTAAAATTAAAAATAAATATTTACATTTTATAAAAATACCAAAACATATTTTATTATATTTAAAAAATTTATTTACATATTCTAATGTGAAAATAGAACATATTTTAGTTTATAAGATAAATAAATATTATTTATACATTAATTGCTGAGGATATTATTTTAATGTAAAAATATCTATGGATAACCATCACATTGAATTTCTAACAGTCAGGTTACTATTAAACTAGTATAGATATAAATACTTGTTATTTAGTTATACATTTTTAATGAATATTTCTATTTAATTCTAGAATGAAACAAAATTATTCTCTATGTACCTATGTTTTTACATCCCACCCCCTTAATACTATTAAATCTTTTAAATATTTATTCAATTATTAAATAAATGATGATTACATTCCCTCATAGAATATTTAGATTCTAATGTTGCTTCATCAACCATGTGGGTTCTCTAAAAAAACGTCAACCTGGTAAATTACTGTAATCTACAGTACATTATCTATATGGCCAAGAAACTGAGAATTCTCTTCCTAAAATGAATGGTTATCTTCAAACTAAAAAACATGAGGGCTAAAATCATTATTTTAATTGGGAACTTATTTTCATAACGATTAATAATTAGAAAAATACTATGTATTTGGGACAAACACAGAGTTAAATCCCCTTGGTAAGAAACTGATCCACCTTTCTCTATGATTTCATAAGGTTTGGTAAATTTTAGACTCACCTACCCCTTCTCACAAGAACATATCACACCTTTAAATGGATAAACATTGAGAAAGACATGATCACCTACCATGAAAGAAATATCCGTCATCTAGTTATCTCCAAAATGCTTCATCATGCTTGGAGTTGTTCTAAAGTGTCACTACCCCAATATAACATTCTATACTATTCACTATACTGATTTTGGTCCCATCCTCATTATTTCAAGCACTTCATCCCAACAATTATAGGGTTCTATAGAATATTTCGTATAATTATTCAAAATTCCCCATCTATATAATGGAATGAAAACTATTATTATAAGAAAACTCTTCCAAAGAATGATATTGATCCCAAATTCCTAGTAATTAATTGAACAATATTGATGTATATCCTACATAATCTAAATTTTTCTCATCATTATAATTTATTTTGTTTTGTGCGTATATTTCCAATTGATATATCATTTCTTAATTCTCAATATATTCATCTAATTAAATTTTTATTTTCCTAATGATATCTTTTATGTGGTATACGATTCTACTGATTACATGTGGAAAGGGATTTTCTTACTCAATTATCACTCATTATGTTAAACAACTATTTCATTGATTATGTCTAGATAAGGTTATGTTTGAAATGACTTTTAATTATCTCATGTTCTATTTCATGTTATTTTATGTGGATTTATAATGAATAAACATATTCTATTCATATGATCAACACTCACATCATTGATATGTTCATTGCAAGGGATTATGTCTCAATTTACATTCCATTTTTTCTTTTTGGATAATATGAACCAATTGATTTATATTTGGTGTATATAATATTCCATTAATATGTAATGAAAAGTTAATTAATTCTTTAGGGAATTTAAGCTTCAATTTGTATTATTTAATCCAAAGGGAATTGAATTTAAAATTACCATGTCATAAATGTTACTGTATTATAACAATTTTATTATTATTAATATTCTATTGAAATAATCACATTATTTTAGTAATATATTATGGGGAAGTTTATTTTTCAAAAATTTACATATTATTATATCATGGATATAACTATATCCCAAACAAAATTTCATTTTAACATAAAATGTATAGTTTAAAAATTTTTTGGTTAATTTTGGAAATATTGGTAAATCTATATCTTTTTTTAAAATCTAATAGTTGATGAGGAAAATTAGTTATTAATTGAATTAGTTATTGAATATATGTTGAATGATTTTAGTTGGTAGAAATGGGTGGGGCCTGGTTAATGATAGATCAATGATGTATCAGTAGTATAATGGGTTAAATAATATTATCTAGTATTAAATTGGTTTTTTTACATGTAGATTAAATAGTATGTTAAATGGTATTGATAGTAGTGGTTCCTGTTCCATATACATGACATCCAAAATTACAAATTTCAAACATTTAGAATTCAGTTATTATTAACCTGATAATTTATACTATGACCTAATCTACAGATTCATTTAATTATCTTCTTACTGATTAAATTTAATGTATGATCAGTTATTGACCATGAATAATTTTTATTATTATTGATTCAATTTATAATCCATTGTACTTAATCCATATTCTGAATTTGAGAAAACCCATATCTTGTTTCCTTAACCATGGTTATGAAAAATATTAATTTGAATGAGTTTTTCAGAGTTTAGTTTGTTAGATATTGATATATATATGATTTAAATTTCAATCCCTTTTAAAATGGATATCATATATGTAATAACATTTTAAAAAACTGATTACCAAATATTTCCTTTTTGATTTGAATCGAGTATCAATTATAATGTAACAATGTATGGAACTAGCTCCACTATACTAGAGTCTCTGACCTCATAGATTATATCAGTGAAATCATAGTAGAAACCATGTGAACTAGAATTAGAATAGAATTTATTATAATGTTAAACTGTACAACATAAAATTAAAATACTCAAAATGAAACCATACATTTGATTTTAATGTTATTTTATATTAATTATTTTGGATATTTTGAATTATGTTTCATAATTTTATAATATTATCTATTGGATGAAACTATTTTTAAATGGATCCTTGAAAAACGAATGAGATCAGTATTAATTAAAGAAATCCATATTGGTATTTCCTTCATAAGAATGGTATTGGTGTTGATGAGAGATCTGGAGTCGTCACTATAGCTGGAGATGAACATATTATTACTATTTATGATAGAGGAATCAATTTAGGAGTAATAAACTTTCCCATATTGAGTTTCTTGATTCACAATGTGGTGTAACAATTATATACTACATCATGAAGAAAAACCTCTATCGTTTAATTGGATTTCAAATCCATTTATATCTGAGTAATCGATAAGTTCCATATATAAAAGTTTTATCACATTGGGAATTAATGAAAGGTGGAAGGATGTCATGGATGTTTATAATCACTTGGGAAAGCATATCAATTGTGTTAATTGATTTAAAACACTAATTATTGATAAGAGATATGAATTATGGAATGGAAGGTTTTTAAATTACTTTTAATTGAAAAATTCTTTTCCCCAAAGCAACAAGTGGGTATGGAAGGAAATTTAATGAGTATCAGAAAATAGGATTATGAAAATGTTCCTATGTAAGAATAAATTATTACAAGGTTATCATGAAATGGCATATACTACATAAATAATCCAACGAGAATGATTCAACATTTAATTGATAAAATTAAACTACTTCTTCAAAGGGGTCTAGTATTACAATGATTTAAATTATATGAGCATATAATATCTTGTGTTATCACGAATGATAAATAATTATCCATGTGATATTGCTCTAGATGAAGGAAATTGAAGAAGGGGATAAAAGAAAAAAATTTACAAGGGTAATAAATGAGAGGATTATTTTACCACATGTGATAACTATGGAAAGAAACACTACAGTACATGGATAAAGGTAATGTCAATTTTTTGAAGTGTGGAGAGAAAGGAAACTAGGCTCATGATTGAAAGGGAATTAATGAAGCTTTAAATTTGAGGTGTTTCAATTATAAGGAGATACAGAACAATGCAAATTAGTTCTAAATTCATCCAGAGAATATACCTCAAAATAAATAATTGGATCAGTGTTAGGCTTATACTATTGATACTACTCATGTGCAATAATTACTATGCATGTATTTCTCGATTCAACAATTATGTTTTAAAATTATCAATGATATTCCCATTTTAATATTAAAGAGACCTAAGAGTATTGTACTACAGTAATTATTCTTTAAGGATGTGGAATTATATGATTAATATCAAAATATTACTATGGGAAACTATTCTATTACAAGTTAATTTTTTTCAAAACACATGATCTAAAAATGATAATGCTAAATATGTTTTTAATGTTGGGATGATACAAAAAAGTGATGTTTATGGGATATTATTGGTGAATATTAAATTGGATATTTATTTTATGGTCTATTATATATTTGGTATGATTACTATATCTTTGGATATATTCAACAATGTGATATTTTAATTTTGGAAGAATTAATGTTTTCATTAATGTTTTTTTGTTGAAAAGGTTATTCACATATTTGGTTATTTTATTCAACATGTTGTTTGAGGAATCTAATTTTGTGTTTAATTTTTATTTAGTGACCTTCCTTATAATTTTTTTCAACTTTTAAATTGGATAGATATACTTTCGATGTTTTGGAAGATTAAATTATTAGGGAACATATTAATTTGATGTTTTTAAATTATTTTTTGTTGATATCATATACCAACCATTTATATTTCTTTATATCTTTAGAGGATTAATTAATGAATTGTGGATATTATGATTCATTAAAAGTGATTCTAGTATGAAAAATTCCCCTTGAGTACCCAGTTCATTACGTAAGGGATGAAGTGGAAATAGATCAAATCATAACCAAATAGTGAGATTGTACATAAGATATGAAAAAATATACATATCATCACAAATAATTTTGAATTAATGTTTTATGTTATTTCCATTATTTGTTATTACATCAATGAACATGTTTCAGACCTATTTGGTCTATGGTTTTTTGGCCATTAACATTTTAATGACCATGTCATATATGATTCTCGATCATAACATTATAGTTATATTTCACTCCCAACTCTATGTTTTCACTTTTCACTAATTTTATCAAAGTCGAATGCCTAATTTTTTGGTGAGCATCATATTTCCCATTCCATATTATTATGGAGATATTTTATTATACCTATTTACGATATGGGTTTCCCATTATTTAATTTTCAAGTATGAACCTTTCATTTACAATGTAAATATTAAAATTCCAAGGAAGAAATATATTTATGTATGGTATAATAGAATACACGATGAATTTATGGTATGTATATTTTTATACATTTAATCTCTTTGATAGAATAGGTTTCATGGAACATTAAGATTAATGAAAAAGTAATATAGTATTATTCTAATATGACCATTATCTCATAGCCATTAGTATGGTGAGAGTGAATGGGGTTTACTAAATTAGAAATATATATTTTACAAATGTTTATAAATTTAATAAATTGGTTTATAATGTATTTTAATTGAAAATAACAACCAATTTAACATAAAACGCTGTCTTAAAAACGATTTTATGCCCATAATGGAATTTTATCTCAATAAATTTAAAAAAACCCATTAGATTGAAAGTTAAAAACTGGATTTATATGTTATATATTATGTAAAATATTTTTTAAAACATCGAATAATTTTTATAGGATTAATATACGGATAAATTGAATTTTATGCAGAAACAACTATATCTTTATAAAAGAAATTTTTTCCACATTTTAATACTACATTAATTTTTAAAATAAATTTTGAAACTTTTATCAAATTTATTTGGGAAAAAATTTTAAATTTTAAAATATAATCAGCTAAAATATTGTTTGGTTACTCATTGGTATTTTTATGAAATGCATTCTTTTTTAATGCAAAGGGAAAAATACATAACTTTTAATTGAAAAATGACTTTTCCTCTAAATATTTTATATTATAAAATTATATTTTAAATGGGTTTTCATTAAAAAATAGTAATATTATACATATATTAAAAACATTTGGGTCATTTAAATCATTTTCATATTGATTTTTTTAAACATTTAAATCATTTGAACACTTTCTCTTTAAACCTGCTTCATCATATTGTGTGTTAGATTAAATTTAAATATAATTTCATCTCATATATGAATATAATTTGGTACAATGGATTCAATATTTTGAATAATGATATCAAAATTAGGTTTTATGTTCATTTTAGTTTTCCTAAATTCAAATTTACCATGTTGAAAAAGGATTTACTGTAACATAGGTAACATAATATAACATGATTAAGTTAAAAGGGAAAAATAATAAAATATATAAAATTACCAATAATTGTTTTTTGTTTGATGTGTTTCCCAAATATATCTAGTCTTCAAAAAATTGACTATCATACTAATTTATTTTAATTAATTCCACCAAAATTTGGTTGTCATTAAACATAAAATGATCATTATTTGACCACATAAACCCACTCCTCCTCGAGAATAAATACCACCCCTCACCACCCAATTTCCTCATAAAAGCCTTAAATAACCTAAAATATATACCAATTACTGTACTATACACTCTCCTCACATATTATCAAGTATTATCTCAGTAAAATAAAAAATCAAATTCCATAAAGGGATCATTAAATGAGGTGGTATTGAAGATGTAATTATCTTAAACCGCCTATCTTATTTTCATTTTTTATTATAACTCCTCTTAACCACCTTCATAAATCTAGAAATTATTACTCTATAATAATTAAAATACTATATTTTTATGTTTCTAATGGATTATATTATCTCTAACCATTTTTCCTCCTCTTATTCATGTAAAAAAAACTGTTGTCCAATTTATGCCAATTAACAGCCACAAAAAATAATGATTTTTAATTTTACATGATCATATAAAATGATGATCATAATAGTGTTATTATGATTGAATAATATTTTAAAATTTATATTATAAGATATTTCAAGTTATTCGACTTATATATACACATAATTTTAAATAAAATGGAACTAGTTCATGATGGTGGGAAAAATAACAAAATAAACCAGACTTTAATCACTGACATTTGATCAAATTAATCATCCTCATTTTTGAAAAAAATGATATATTTGAATATATAAACCTCTAGAATTTAATTATTATAATTAAATTCCACTTTTGGATTTTAATTTCTATTTTATATGAATATCCATTAAAATATAGAATGAACCGATCATGGAACCACGAAATTAACACCCCCAAAAAATGAAATTAATAATTTTTTTAATGAATGCATTGTAAGATGTCAGAAAAGTATCATATAAGGTATTATGAGGATTTTTATAGCTGTTGAATGAATTAATAACATTTTAAACTAGTATATATTAGGTTTTTATATGCACCACTAAAGGGAAGCGTTAGGTAATAATTTCTCGTCTCTATTTTATGACTAGTTGATTTATAACTTAATAAACCATTATTTATTTTGTGTAGTGTGTATAAACCCCTCTAATATATCATTTCATGATACTAATTATCTTTATGGTATTAATTTTTTAATTGATAGATATATATTTTATGGTGCATACGATTTGATTTATTTGAAGTGGTAAGATATTTCTTAACACAATTTTCATTCATTGGGATGAACTTATATTTAATTGATTATGTAAAGATAATGTTACGTGTAAAATAAATTCATATTATATAAATTTTTATTTCTATTACATTTTTGAAGATTTATAGAGAAAAAACACAATCTATTCATTTGAATAAGGCTCACTTGAATGATATGGTCTTTATAATGGATTCATTCTCAATTTACATTCCATTGACAATTATTTGTTTATATAAACCTATTCACTTCAATGAGATATATATACTATTCCATTATCATATAATATCATGATTTATTCAGTACTCATGGTATCTTGACTTTTGCATTGAATTATTTCATCCATGTCGATTTGAAATGAAAATTACCAACTGATAAATGATATTCTACAATATATCTTTGATTTTTGATTAATAACTTTCTACTAAAAATAACATAATTATAATCATTTTTCTATGGAAATTAAATTTTTACTAAATATATAGATTCTCTTTTATTATTGATATAATTATATCCAACACCATATTCCATTTTTAGATATATTGTTTTCTTAGAAATTTATCTATTTATATTTGGAAATATTGATAAATTTGTATGTTTTAGTCAATTGAGATATTTGATAAGAGACATTGTTTGTCAATTGAATCAATTATTCAGTAATGAGGAATGATATGGGATTAAATAAATTGGTGGGTCCTAATTATATACATCCCATCAATGAATTGGTAGAATCATGGGTAGAATCAGTTTAGCTATCATATAACATGGTTTAACCTATATATTAATCCATACTGTGAAAGGTCGTGATGTTAGTGGTTCATGTTCTAGATAAATAAAATCAAATAAATAAGAAATTTATACACATATAATTTAGTTATTATTGTCCATATATTTTTTCACTATGAAAATATATATGGATGAATATAATTTTCAGTTAATTGAATAAATGGATTCAATGTTTTAATATTAACCATTCCATATTGATTATTCTTATCGATTCAGGTCATTTTACACTTTACTTATACCTCACATAACAGTTGATCTCACCCTTGTTTAGTTTCTGTTCACATGGATATGAAGAAGATATCTTTCAATGTCTTTTAAATGATAGAACTTATTAGCTTTCAATATTTTTTATGTTTTACTTATAATTACCAATGTAAAACTGGTATCATGTATGTTATGAAGTTTTCCAAAATTGAAAAACTATTTTGTATATTAGTATTTCAAACATGTATCTAAGAAAATGTAATAATGCAAGAAACTGTCTCTTGGTTACTGGGGTCTAGGTCTTCATAGGAAACATGAGGTTATAGTCCCTGATTGCAATAACAGTATGTTTACCTCTATTAGCTAATCATAAATTTACCTCCCTTAAGTAAATATTTTTTAATATAAATGTTTAATTTATTTATATACAGAACTGATATGCACATGCTTTTTCTAATAACCTATTTTTCAAAATAGATAAATTTAATTTGATAATAAATACACATAAATTATCCCATTTATCTATTGGATTGGTGGTGGTTTTAATCCCGTGGCCTTTGTTACCACTTGATAAATAGAGCGAATCATATTCCCATGATTTCCACTTTATCTTCCTATACTTGGAAGGTTGTAATGAAAATATGTACATTAATCCTTTTTTCCATCCCTTTATATTTTCTCACTATAAGGAAAAATTTATTTTCTACCCTCATATCCTTATTTTCATATTGAATAAGAGTAGAAAGATATGGTAGACACAAGTAGAAAATTTGGTTGTATCCATGGCCCAAAATCGTGTTTATATGTGTTGAAAGCATTTCTATAAGATATAAATATGATTCTAATAGTTCATGAAACGTATTTAGATGTCTATTTCCAAAATATATAAGCAATATTTTTATGAGATGTATCAACAGTCACTATTATCACAACAACGCATATATCCATTGTTTTGGAAACTGGGGAAATATCACACCAAGATATCAGTTGTGGCATTAGGTATATAAACATGGTTTATATAGATTATATAAGGTTTATTTATATGGAGTAATTCCACATTTATTGTTTGTTAAATCATGGCTATAAGTGTAAAATATTTTTCTCTTAGTGGAATTCGATCTCCATACATCTAGTACATATAACTATTCACCTTACAAATACCCCACTATCAACTGATGATATATATATATATGTTTATATTTGTATATTATAATACCATAGAAATATGAATAAAACTTGTTTCAATATGTCTTCTATCCAAATTTACATGTGAATTGTCTTTTCCTCTCTAATGTGGTAAACCAAAATCCACAGTCTTCCTATACCATGGCGATAGGTGAAGGCTATAGATTTGAATCTATGAAAATCATGGATATAAACTTCATAAAATTAACCTATGTCCACAGTTTACAAAACATGTATCTATAGGTGACGGCTATTGTCATGATTTTATGAAAACCATGGCTTTAGCCTTCGAAAAAAACAACCTAGTTCCACAGTTACATGAACACAATGGCCCTTGACTTCTGGAAAACAACCTCTATCCATTGTTCCATGAAAAATGTAGCTATAAACATTGAAAAAACAAACTTATATCCATTGTTAGATTAATATTGTGGCTATAGGTAAATTATATATCTGTGGTTTTAGAGAATAGATGCTATAGACTTAGAAAAACTACATATATCCATAGTTTAGGGAATCCAAGGTTACATGTGCAGGCTATAACCACAGTTCAATAAAAATGGTTGCTATATCTATGACATTAAAACTTATGGTAACATTTTTGAAAAATAGTAGCAATAGTTCTGTGATGATAGCCTTATTTTCAAATAGTGAGATACATATAAAGGTTGATCAAATAAAAATTTAAGACAATGTTAGTGAAAATGTGTGGGTGTTATATCAAAAGGAGATCAATGACCTATTATTCAATGAATTCAAACCCTAGAAACACTGAGCAATCAATATTTCCTAGGATCAAAACTAGGTTATGCTCATCTTGGGTACCCTCCCTAAGAATTTATTAAATGATTTCCATGGAATTATAAATCAATTCATATCATGTTCTCTTCTGGTAATGACCATAAATATACTCAAGCATAATATATGCATACATGTCTTCATGAGACAGTAAGAGTTCAATTTATATAGATATAATCAAAAAATATTTATTTTTTAGCACATTGTTCAAATATCTCCCATATACTCTGAGTTTTTCATCCCTCTTCTCCCTATCTTATGGGCCAAGAAATGAGGATTCTATCTTGTAATATTCCAATTAATGTACTAACACAACCTAAAGGAAGCTATACAATTCTTTGAAGTTACATCAATTTATGAGGCTATGTTTATCCAATATTCATCATAGGGATAATATGGATGTTAATATTTTCATTTTATTCTATAATTGAAAGAAACAATTATTATTGCTTTACTGAATTACAAATTTGTGAGAGATATAATTTAATTATTTTATTAAATATTCATCTTTTTTATGATGTTCCAATATATCTCTCTGTAGAACCAAAAATGTCAAATTACATGAAATTCTATTTGAAAGGATCCATGTTCCCTTTTTTATAACCTGGACAGGGGTTTATCTAGCTACATGGCGGTATTTTACTATGAGGATATTTTCCAACAGTGGGATTACAGCTCCTTAATCATTTGAGTGTACTACCCAATCATGAAATTCTGAATTTTATTTCTATAACACTTTCCTTAAAATTAAACCAAGTCTATCAAGTCATAATCCTCAATACTTAATATGGTTAATTCGACCTTAAATAGTCATATTAACCCCTTTTCAAAGTAGGTGAAACAAAAGGGGTTCGTCCCACACAAAGTTCTATCAAGATGCATTATTAATAATTTAATGGAAGGCGAATTATGAAATAATATTTAATTGAGGTGTTTTTATTTTAATTTTCATATTTTCTATCTTTTTTCATACTTTACATTTCTTGATAATATTATGTGAATATTAATAAATTAATTTACATTGTTGGGTAAATATTTTTTACATAATTCAATTATATAATTTCCATTATTTGACATTAATTAATTTATTTTTTTGACTGTGGACTTCCACCCATGAAATAAATAATTAATTATAAATAAATAAATAAATAAATAATTGTCTATTAATGATATTTATCTAATTATATATTTAATTTATGGAAATTAAATCAACTATTAAGCTTGGGGAAATAACACCTTTTTTAGTTTTGGAACAAGTAAAAACAATCCACTTGTCCACCTGCGTATCACCTAAGTTGTCATCATAATGGTTCTGTCTTGAACTATCTTCACCTAAATTGGGATGCTACATTAATTACAAGTATTTAGTAATAACATGTAGGAGTGGGGAATTCCTAATTAGTAAAAAGGGGATACATAAATATCCATGTACATTATGATCCTATATAATAATTGTGTGAGGGATAACTTATAGGAAATTCATTAACTTAATATAAATTAATTGAAAAAACCTTAAATTAATTAAGTTAAAACATCCTACAAATACACGCACCACTATCATGACCATGAATGGTCATATATGAAACAAATACACAAAAGTACCTCGATAAAATTCATTTCCTTATTCATTAATTGTTATTAAGATGAAAAAGGTGGCATTAATTAGTTAATAAATCAATTAATTAATTTTACTTTCTCTTAATGGTCTTTTATACATTATTATAAATTCCAATAATTTTTTAAGACTTGTTAAATTTACGATATATCAAATAAAGAAATATATATTATAAAAAATTAACTAATAAATAAAAATTATTTAAAACCATTATTATATTTTCAGACACATCATGGTATAACAATAAATAAAATAAATTTTCGATGATGAAATTATAAAATTTAATGTAATTATTAATCTTATCCATTAATGGGAGACTACACATCATTTATATTCAGTAACACAATCTATATCATGGTTGTCATCTATCTAGCTCACATGTTTGGTTCCTTGGCATGTAAATCGGTCAGACTACATGACACATATAGACAAGCTACAAGGTAGGTGCCTTTCTGGATGTATGTTTGGGATATATACATCAGTCCTTGTGTTGTTTCCCAGCGAACTACGCAGTGGGTACAAACCACCAACATGTCATGTATTTGATTGATTTGTGTGCCCATTTTCTACCAGATTTTCTTGACATATTCTTCAGAAAAGAGAATTGATGATCTTTATTCAATGTAAACATCATACAAATAATGTATATCATAATTTCTCAAGTTAGTATGTCTCATTATTTTATCATTATGTATAATGTCTAAAATATTGAATGATTTACACTGCTAACTTTTGTATACGCACAATGTCTAGACTGATCGACACCGTTTAATCTGACAACCAGTGTTCCACCCAAACTGGTCCACATGTGGAAAAAACCATGTGTAATTACTATGCGTTGCAACATGTATCATAAAAAACATCTAAACTCATTGCACTAGGGAACAATATGTGTACTTTTGAGTAAATGCAGTAAAATTATCTTGGTGGCCAAAAAGATAGAAGTTCATGATGGCATCTCTCATTATTCTTCATTTGTTCATAGACCATTCTGAAAATGTAATAATGTGAAGAAATAGAACTAATATCTCAAATAATTTCAAATTATAACATATTAAAGAATATATAATATGAAATTAAAATCTAATAACAATTTCACATAGATCAACAATAAAGAAATAATTATAAATTCAAACATGTCATCTCTGATGCAACATATTGGTACCAATCATAGTTGAAGTATATAGTGGTGGTAGATGTAATAAATTTTTTTAATCATATCCCAAATCAAAGAGTGATGATGTTTCACATCATATTTATAATTAATTTATTTAATATCTAATGAAATAAATATCATGGATTATGATCATTCATATTTAATAAATGATTAATCATCTAAACATTCCCTTTTAGAATTAATTTTTTCTATGTGAGGATCCAATGATATAATCTCATTAATGATGATCCTCTTGTGCTTCAACAATCTCTAATAAAACCACATGATCTATAGGTTATATCATGCTTAATAAAAGGTCTAATGTTGTTTTTTTATTGCATATTCATCGGTGTTGAAGAAATCTCTATTCTATTCCACACAATTTAGAGAGGGAGAAAAGGAATAATTGAAGGAGAATTTTTTGTGTGTAAGTATTATCTATTAATAATTTTTTGAGGCAATAAATAATAAAAACAATCT
This sequence comes from Viscum album, assembly GCA_963277665.1. Taxonomy (NCBI): domain Eukaryota; kingdom Viridiplantae; phylum Streptophyta; class Magnoliopsida; order Santalales; family Viscaceae; genus Viscum; species Viscum album. Next base: position 1,717,990,964 of record OY728125.1, read on the forward strand.
TATATTTATATAGTACGATTTTAGAAATTTTTTTTTAATTGTATTCAAACCATTAAAAAACATTTAATACAGTTAATAAACCATATTCCATATAGAAAAATCTTCTTATTTTTTTTTCCTCTAATATGATGAAACTGATAAATAAAATTTATTTGACTGTAAATAAATATTTATAGCCAGACATTATCTGTTCTGTTAAAACTAATTGTTATTTATTTAATGCACGAAAAAATAGTTAATTCAGAAATAGATATTTCATTCAAAAATAGTGAAATGATATTTATTAATTATTAAATAAAATGAATATATATATATTCACATGTAAGTGAATAAATATTTATTCAGGTTTTGAGAAATAATACAACATGAATAAAAATAATCCATGATCATGGCAATAATTTTTATTCCATTAATAAAATTCAATGTAAATTAAATCGAGATTAATGAAAATACATAGTGGGTGAACCTACATGACTATTTTTCGTGTAGGTATTAAATAATTTTAATTAATTACCTAGATTAATATCTTTTACTAGGTCATGGAACCCATGTTAAAGAACTTAAGGTATCAATGATGAAAACCACAGACGAAAACTCACTATGTAATTTAATCTATCTATCAAAATATCTAATGATACAAGTTCCTAATTACTTCATCAACCTATATGTTTGATATGTATTTTGTTGACTATCTGAAATAAACATGTCGTTACACCATAAAACCCATAATCATTTATTGTTCAAATCATTCCTCATATAATTCATTAATGACATGTAAATCATGATGCACCCAATGTACCTTACATATTACAAACATATTGGATGAATTTTATTTTTCAATAAATCAATGTGTGTGAGTCATGAAATTTATTAATGAAAATATTAAACTCTATGGACCATTATAAACAGATTCTTATCTGAATATCCAGTGAAACCAAAACAAGTTGAATTACAACACGTGGGTTTGTACGCATAATATTTCATGATGTCGATTATCAAGTAAAAACATAACTTGAAGAAGCCTTATATTTTATTATGAGTACTCATGCATGATGGTATAAGTAATATATGTCCCATCATATTATTTTATCCAATTAAAATAAGAGTTTATGAATATTATCGCAGAACCTCAGTGTTCTCATCAATATAGTGAAATTATATTTCTTCCATCTTTCCATTATTTCTCTAATCATTATAATGAAATTTTTCTTTGTTGTCATGATACACATGTCAAAATTTTACATATCGAAAACACATTATTGAGTTGAAATGATATATTTATAGATTATTTTAACCAAACATATCATATAATAGAAATCAAAATTTTATGTAAAGACCCGTAAAATTCAAGGGACATTTTTTCTTAATTTTCTTTGGAATTTTACAAGAACGCGGTTTCTGACGGCACTTGATTCTAAGGCCCGGAGTGCCCGGAATCAATTTCCGAAGTTTGGCTCGGGTACGTTCAGCGAACGAACGAGCGGGTTATCCTATCTTTTAAACCGGTACCCGGAATCGAATTCCTAGGGCACCGATGGAACCGCAACGCCGGTAATTTCTTAGGAAATCCTGTTTCGGAGTTGCGTTTACATGAGGGGAGTTATTAATATTTGTGGTAGTTAAAAATAAAAATTTAACAATTTTTATTTTTTCCACTTTGTAGTTTTATCCTAAGTAAGGATGTTGGGGGTGGGACCCACTTCTAATAACCAACCATGAGAGGATAAGGTTGGGTGGAACACACACAAGCCGAACCCCTCACTTTCCTAACCCCTCTAAACCACCCATTTATGTATTGTTAACTTATCACCTCATTACTTTTATAACATCTTATGTTTAAAACTTAAGTGAGTTAAATGTGGGTTTTGAATTTTCAATCTCTTGAAATTCAAAACCTATGTTGGGTTAATAAAATAAGTGGGAGGATTATTTTATTTTGGGGTTAGTTGTTCTTGTGGTGGAGACTTGGGAGAGAAAGGGATAAGTTTGAGGAAGTCTTCTTCTTCTTCTTCATCGACGAAGAACGCGAAGAACACCTCCGACGAAGAACACCGTTCGTCAATGAAGAATATCTCCGCCGAAGAACGCGACGTCTACTTCCAACGATGTTTCCTCTTCAAAAGCACCTTGAAGACAATGGAATCGATGTTCGTTTTCAGCGACGCCCGACCACCGTGATGCTCGTCTTCCGTGTCTCGATTAACGTGCACCATTCCTGAACCGAGGTAGTGGATTGTATTTAATTCTTTTGTTCGTGATACTTTCCTGAATTTCTTTATGAAATTTTAAAAACCATTTGTTATCGAATAACGTGAGGGGGGGGGGGGGGTCGGACTGCACAAACACGACCGACCTTCCTCCTTAATTTTCATGTTGGTTCCTTGTGGTCGGTACGGGAGAGCGGGGTGTCGTCGCACCACTCGGATTCATGCGGAAGGAAATTCACGGTGCCGTCGCGCCACGCCGTGGAAAGAAGTTCAAGGACGCGACGTCGTCGCGCCGCGTCGAAGAAAAACAATGACGTCGCGGCTAGAGCAGGGCCGCGGCGGAGCAAGGTGACCGGCGGCCGGACCGGGCCACCAGCGTTGGAGCTGGAAAGGGCCCGGCCATCGCCGGTCCCGTTGAGCAGGAACCGGCCAGCCAGGTCGGGCCGACTGGAAAGGGAGGATCCAGGGGAATTAAATTCCCCCGGCTGGCATCAAACGGCCCCCCATAAATGGGGGGGGGGGGCGGTTACTCAAGGGGGGTAGGCGCCCCCCCCCCCCCCTTTTACAACAGGTCGACCAAAGGCCAAGCTGGCAGCGCGCTGGGCGTGCTGTGCCCAGCCGGGCCAGGCCGGGCTGTGCAGGGCCGGGCCGACCCGGATAGGTGCGGGTCGACCCGGTTCGGCCAACCGCGGGGGTCTCGGGCCGGGTCGGTCCGGGCCCGAAACCCCCGTTTTCGGACGTTTCTATTCAAACACACATATCGTGGGCTACGGACCTCCGAATGACACTCCTTCAGCGGCAACACGATCCTTGGATTGAGATGGTTGTTTCGGTATATCACACTCAAGGTTTCGGAATACATTTTGTTTGGCCGAGTTGGTTCGTACACGAAACCAACCGGGCCCTCAGAGCGGAAACACACATATCTTGAGCTTCAGATGTCCGATCGACGTGTCGTCGACATTGTTGTGTTCCTCTTAGTGAGACATATCTTTTGGCATACTCCGCCCGAGGTTTGTACACAGGTGGAGTACGGTCGGGTTGGTTTTGCCTTAAAAACCAACCGGGCCCCTAGAACGAAAAAGCCAATAACTCTCAGACTGGGCGTCCAATTGAAGCGTCGTCTGTTGCGTTGAGTTCCTGTTGTCGATACGGAACTTTTGGATACATCAACTTCGAACTATGTGTCATTTGATGTATCAGCTTCTCGGCTCGTGGAGCGGACCCTCCCGAACGAGCTTGCTGTGTGCGGGAACCCTAGTGCTGGCTGCGACTGCTACTGTGACGACGACGACTGTACAGAGATCCTCAGTGGATTCGATGGCGATGACTACAGCACTCAGCGATCCTATGTGGATCAGTGCTACCGATCCTGTGTGGGTCCGACCCTGTGTGGGTCAGCGCTCAACGGTTCTGTGTGAGCCAGCGCCTACAGATCCTGTGTGGGTCCGATCTTGCTTGGGTCTTTGCAGGGGTTAGTTTCCTACTGATCCTGTGTGTGTCTTTGCGGGGGTTAGTACCTATCGATCCTTTCTGGGTCCGAAGACTTAGATTGATTAGTGATCATCTCTATCGTCTTACGAAGAATTATACCTGTGAGAGCTGAATCCTGTTTGCTTTCCTGTGTGGATTGTGTTGTGCTATTCTGTGTGGATTACGTTTTGCTTTCCTGTGTGGAATACGTATACTTTCCTGTGTGGACTGGGTTTTACTTGGGCTTGGAGGTTGGAGCGTACTGGAATTTATGACCTAGGTATATGTATGGGAATATACCTAAGCAGTGTCGGTTGTTACTTCGTGATTGTATATTTCCTTTTTGGTTTATCCTTTGTGGATTTTGGGAGACCTTCGGGGGTCTTGGGGTCCCTAGTGGGTAGCTTATACTCACCCCTGCATGGGCTATGCCCGCACTACGTTGTGTTGGTTGCAGACGATGGACAGCGTTGATCGTGCTTGAGGCTTGCAGAGCAGGACGGTACCTGGAGGTGGACCACTGGGCGGGACGTACTCGGTGCCGACGGCGGGACCCGAGGAGCGGTGGAGCTATCTGTACCCACCCTTTAGGTGGGATTTCCAGTGGAAAACTCAGCGTAGAGGCTTTTACTTTTCAGTTGCTGTTTTCCCTTTCGAGTTGTACTTTTCATTCAGTTTGGGTTTGTATACTGGCCCACTTACTTTTCTGCACTTACTGTTGTACAAGTTTTTACTCAGTGTTTACTTTTTCCGCTTGCTTACTCTATGGTGCTTGTTTACTTTACAAAGGAAATTCCTTCCCTTTATATTGGTATTTATGCCTTGATGCTAGTAGCCAGCCCCTGGCCTATGGAAGGTGGGCTTGGGGTAGTCACGGCACGGGCCCCGAGGTGGGTTGTGACAAATTGGTATCAGAGGAGTTCGGTTCTACCGCAGACTCTGATCATTATTCTATGTGAAGCAATAGTGTTAAGCATATTGGGTGTGTTTATCAGTCCAGGGAGTCCAGTGTTGGTGCGGCGGCCGACGTATCCGTACACTAGGACCCTGACTTCTGATTTCCGACTTCATGCACGAAAACATTGATGGCTTGTGTGTTTCATGTTTTCTTTGTGATTACTTTGTATCAGCTCACCAGGTATACTGTTCTGACTGTGGCGCACCTGTTTCCATTTCAAGATGGCCTCACGACGGCAGCCAGCTAGGGTTCCGAGAGTCGAGAGTGACGACAACCCACCGAGCGACGAGGCCTCGGTGCAGGGCCCTTTGTCAGCAGTGGCACCGGCAGTAGCTCTACCCGCCGAGCCACCGATATTTCCAACACCAGCCACTGACGATGCACATCGCCTCAGTGCACTGCATGAGTTCCAGCGCCAGCGACCACCCAGGTTCCCTTGGGGAGATGGACCCCCAGGCAGCCGAGGACTGGCAGGAGGCAGTCGTACGAGTTTTCAGGCTAGTGAGGACACCAGCAGACCTCATGGTGATCCTCGCTGCGAGCCTACTGCACACAGCAGCGGGCCGATGGTGGGGCTTGATGCTCCAGGTGCACGATGAGGCATCTCTACTTTGGACGGACTTTGAGAGCCTCTTCCGCTCAGAGTTCGTCCCAGCCACCCTCCGTGTGGTGCGCATTCAGGAGCATCTTCAGCTGCGGCAGGGCAGCATGACGGTCGCCCAGTACTCGGCGAGATTTTCTGATCTCTCGCGCTACTCGACCGACATGGTACATGAACCATTCTTCCGGGCCCGGACCTTTGAGCAGGGTTTGAGACACGAGATCAGGGCAACACTGATCTCCCTCAGCATTACGACTCAGACATGAGTACTGGAGCGGGCCCTTTTGATCGAGAGCATTCTTCCTGAGTCTACACCAGCACCGAGACCCACCGTAGGGCGGCATGTAGAAGAGTCTTCCGCAGCAGGCAGTCGACTGATGACTCATGGGTCCAGGCAGACCAGAATCTCAGGCATATGACCTCAGGACAATAGATCAGCAGTGCGGGGCACACAGCGCGGAGCCAGTCTATCGAGAGGCAGACAGTGTTACTCATGAGGCGGGCAAGGCCACATGGCTTGTGACTGCCTGACCTGCCATGTCGAGGAGCAGCAGACGATTGAGGGACCACCGAGGCAGAGGCAGAGGGTCGACCGTGGAGGTCCGTAGGGAGGAGGCGGACGAGGCAGGGAAGCTGGCCGAGAAGCAGGTGGTGGGCGACGCTTTGATCCTCTACCACCACCACCACCAGGAGGTCCACCCCGACCACAGGGAGCTGGCGGGCAGAGACAGGCACAGCTCCAGGCAGCAGAGGCCTACGACCACGTCACTCCCGAGATGATTCGAGGTACTATCTGTGTCTATTCCACCCTTTCTGTAGTACTTATAGACACAGGAGTGAGTCACTCTTTCATAGCCGCTGCCCTTGTTCGGAGCTCGGAGATTCCGACAGAGTCGTTGGCTCGATCCTTACGGCTAGAGACTCCTACGGGAGCAGACTCGACGATTACGCACTGGTGCCGGCAGTGTGAGCTTACTCTAGGAGGTGATAGCTTCGGCTGGGATCTTCTTGTAGTGGCGTCGAGGCCTTATGACATCATCTTGGGCATGGATTGGTTATCTACGGTCCATGAACAGATTGACTGTTTTAGGCGCAATATGCGATGTGTACGCACCGACAGGAACAGGTTCACCTTCACCGGCGAGAAGGGAGCCTTTGCAGCACAGGATGGACTTCTGTAGAGGAGAGGACAGCCCATCACTCATCAGTTGGCTAGCCTCATCCTAGGAGCAGTTGACGTGCGGAGTCCTGGTTTTCCTATAGTGGTGGATCAGTTTACAGACGTTTTTCATGACGACGTTCCAGGACTACCTCCACACAGAGAGGTAGACTTTTATATTGACCTATACCCCAGGACAGCCCCGATATCCACCCCAGCGTATCAGATGGACCCCGCAGAGCTTCGAGAGCTACGGGTACAGTTGGAGGACTTGCAGGGCAAGGGGTTCATCCGACCCAGTGTTTCACCCTGGGCTTCCCCGATATTGTTCGCCAAGAAGGCGGACGAGAGCTTGCGACTGGGTGTCGACTATCGTCGCCTGAACCAGGTGACAGTGAGGAACAAGTATCTGCTACCAAGGATTGATTAACTCTTTGATCAGCTCAATGGAGCACGGTGGTTCTCGAAGATAGACCTTAGGTCAGGTTATCACTAGCTCAGAGTTCGAGACGAGGACGTGCAGAAGACGGCCTTTAGATGTCGGTATGGCCACTATGAGTTCTTGGTTATGCCCTTCGGCGTAACCAATTCTCCAGCAGTGTTCATGGCCCTCATGAATAGGATCTTTCGGCCATACCTCGATCGATTTGTTGTTTTCTTCATCAACGACATTCTGATTTACTCGACAACTGAGGAGGAGCATGCCTACCACTTGCGGGTTATACTAGACACACTCCGAGAGCACCAGATTTATGGTAAGCTCTCTAAGTTTCAGTTCTAGATATGTGAGGTCCACTTCTTGGGACACGTCATCTCTGAGGCGGGAGTTGCAGTGGATCCTGCGAAGATCGAGGCAGTGTTAGCTTGGGAGCCACCCATGAGCGTGATGGAGGTGCGGAGTTTCTTGGGACTAGCTAGATACTACCGGAGATTCGTGCCAGAATTCCCTAGAGTTGCGGCACCACTATCAGCTTTGACGAAGAAGGGGAAACCCTTCGTGTGGTGAGACAGATGTCAGCAGAGATTCCAGGAGATAAGACAGAGATTGACCAGCGCACCTATCTTGAGGTTTCCTGAGGAGGGAGTAGGGTACGTAGTTTACTGCGATGCATTAGGGATCAGACTCGGATGTGTCCTGATGTAGGAGTGGGCAGTGATCTCCTATGGATCACGTCGGTTGAGGCCGCATGAGAAGAACTACGCTACCCATGACCTGGAGTTAGAAGCAGTGGTCTCCGCTCTGAAAACATGGCGACACTACCTGATGGGAGAGCTCTTTACAGTCTTTTCTGACCATCAGAGTCTCAGGTACATCTTCTCTCAGAAGGACCTGAACCTGAGATAGCGGCGATTTCTCGAGTTCCTCCAGGACTATGACATTGAGATAGTATATACTCTGGGAAGGGGAACGTAGTAGCCGATGCCCTCAGCAGGAGGACGGGCATTCAGCTACTTGAGGAGGCGACGGAGCAGCTAGCTGCTTTGCAGATATCCTTCGTGGATAGAGATGGGGCAGCCTTCCTTCAGTCTCTCACAGTCACTCCTCCACTACTGCAGCGAGTCAGAGAGGCACAGCATGGGGACACAGACTGTGAGACGCGGCGTGCACAGATATCCTCAGGACAGGCACCTGATGGTTTCTCCTTTGGAGCAGAGCACGAAATCCTTTTCAGAGGACGTACCATGGTACTAGTTGCTTTACGGGAGGAGGTGCTGAGAGAGTTTCACACTTCTCCCTTGGCGGTACATCCTGGAGTGACGAAGATGTACCAGGATCTCAGACGATAGCATTGGTTTCCAGGCATGAAGAAGGCTGTGGCAGAGTTCGTTTCTCGATGCCTCACCTGCCAGCAGGTGAAGGCAGAGCATCCGATACTAGCAGGCTTTGTACAGCCCTTGGAGGTCCCGGAGTGGAAGTGGGACTGGATATCTATGGACTTCATGACTGGACTTCCACGCACTTCTAGAGGTCACAACTCCATTTGGGTGATTGTTGACCGACTCACCAAGTCGGCACAGTTCTTACCAATCAGAGAGCAGGGCTCAGTGGATAGCATGGGACGACTTTATGTTCAGGATATTGTGCAGCTTCATGGTGTGCCATCATCTATCGTCTCCGATCGAGATACTTGTTTTACTTCCCGGCTATGGAAGGGATTACAGGAGGCGTTCGGGACGCAGCTACGTCTGAGGGTAGCCTTTCACCCTCAGACGGATGGTCAGACGGAGAGGACCATTCAGACTCTCGAGGACATGATCCGCGCATGTGTCCTCGACATTGGTCGTAGCTGGGAGGACCACCTACCCTTGGTGGAGTTCACGTACAAAAACAGATACCACTCCACCATCAGGATGTCACCATACGAGGCGTTGTACGACCAACCTTGTAGATCTCTTTTGTGCTGGACAGACCCTGGGGAGTCAGCACTTGTGGGACCAGAGATGGTCCGGGCTACGACAGAGGAGGTCCAGGTCATCCAGGAGCGGATGAGGACAGCTCAGAGCCAGCAGAAATCTTATGCTGACAGGAGGCGGAGGCCACTAGAGTTCGAGGATGGCGACCACGTCTTCTTGCGTGTCTCACCTCGACGAGGATTATCGAGATTTGGACGAGGTGCAATGTTGTCTCCATGCTTCATCGGACCATTCCAGGTCCTCAGGAGGATTGGAGAGGTGGCTTATCGTCTGGCTCTACCACCTCAGTTGCACCAGGTGTGTGACTGTCTTCCACGTATCTCAGTTGAGGAGATACGTGCTTGACCAGACGCACATCATTGACCATGGGGAGCTTGACGTTAATGATGGGGAGACTTTTACGGAGGTCCCGGTGGAGATTGAGGATCGACAGGAGCGGGTCCTGAATGGACGGTCGATTCCTCTAGTGCACATCATATGGTAGCACGTGAACCTCTAGGAGAGCACTTGGGAGCGGGAGGCTCAAATGCGTGCTCAGTACCCTCATTTGTTTCCATAGTTTTGATGTATCTTTACGGGGACGTAAAGCCCTGAAATGGGAGTAATGTAAAGACCCATAAAATTCAAGGGAAATTTTTTCTTAATTTTCTTTGGAATTTTAAAAGAACGCAGTTTCTTACGGCACTTGATTCGGAGGCCCGGAGTGCCCGGAATCAATTTCTGAAGTTTGGCTCCGGTATGTTCAGCGAACGAACTAGCGGGTTATCCTATCTTTTGAACCGGTACCCGAAATCGAATTCCGAGGGCACCGATGGAACCGCAGTGCTGGTAGTTGCTTAGGAACACCTGTTTCGGAGTTGCGTTTACATTAGGGGAGTTATTAATTTTTGTGGTAGTTAAAAATAAAAATTTATCATTTTTTATTTTTCCCACTTGGTAGTTATATTCTAAGTAAGGATATTGGGGGTGGGACCCATTTGTGATAACCAACCATGAGAGGATAAGGTTGGGTGGGACCCACACGATCCCAACCCCTCACTTTCCTAACCCCTCTAAACCCCTCATTTATGTTTTGTTAACTTATCACTTCATTAATTTTATAACATCTTATGTTTAAAACATGAGTTAAATGTGGGTTTTGAATTTTCAAACTCTTGAAAGTCAAAAACTATGTTGGGTTAATAAAATAAGTGGGAGGATTATTTTATTTTGGGGTTAGTTGTTCTTGTGGTGGAGACTTGGGAGAGAAAGGGCTAAGTTTGAGGAAGTCTTCTTCTTCTTCATCATCGACGAAGAACGCGAAGAACACCTCCGACGAAGAACACCGTTCTTCAATGAAGAACATCTCCTCCGAAGAACACGACGTCTACTTCCAACGACGTTTCCTCTTCGAACGCACCTAAAAGACAATGGAATCGACATTCGTTTTCCGCGATGCCCGACCTCCGCGACGCTCATCTTCCACGGCTCGATTAACATGCACCGTTCTTGAACCGAGGTAGGGGATTGTATTTAATTATTTTGTTCGTGATACATTCCTGAATTTATTCGTGAAATTTTAAAAACCATTTGTTATCGAATAACGCGAGGGGGGGTCGGACCGCACAAACACGGCCGACCCTTCTCCTTAATTTTTGTGTTGGTTCCTTGTGGTCGGTACGGGAGAGTGGGGTGTCGTCGCACCATGCGGATTCATAAGGAAGGAAATGCACGGAGCCGTCGCGCTACACTATGGAAAGAAGTTCAAGGACGCGACACCGTCGCGCCGCGTCGAAGAAAACCAAAGACGCCGTGGCCGGAGCAGGGTCGTGGCAGAGGGGCCCGATGTCGTCGCACCGCGCCGGACGACAAGGGTCGCGGCCGCTTCCGGGCCGCGGCGGAGTAAGGTGTTTGGCGGCCGGCCCGGGCCGCCGGCGTTGGAGCTGGAAGGGGACCGGCCATCGCTGGTCCTGTTGTGCAGGAACTGGCCGGCTAGGTTGGTCTGGCCGGAAAGGGAGGAGCCGGGGGAATTAAATTCCCCCGGCTGGCATCAAACGGCCCCCCATAAATGGGGGGGGGGGGGGGGGTTACTCAAGGGGGGCAGGCTCCCCCCCTTTTTCAAACAGCTCGGCCAATGGCCGAGTTGGCAGCACCCTGGGTGCACTGTGCCCAGCCGGGCCGACCCGGACCAGGGCGGGTCGACCTAGTTCGGCCAACCGGGGGGGTCTCGGGCCGGGTCGGTCCGGGCCCGAAACCCCCATTTTCGGACGTTTCCTTTCAAACGCCTATATCATGGGCTATAGACCTCCGAATGATGCTCCGTCAGTGGCAACCCGATCCTTGGATCGAGACGGACGTTTCAGTATATCGCACTCAAGGTTTCAGAATATGTTGAGTTCGGCCGGGTTGGTTCGTACACGAAACCAACCGAGCCCTCGGAGTGGAAACACTCATATCTTGAGCTTCGGACGTCCGATCGACATGTCGTGGACTTTGTTGTGTTCCTCTTAGTGAGAAGGATCTTTTGGCGTACTCCGCCCGAGGTTTGGGCGCAGGTGGAGTACGGTCGGGTTGGTTTTGCCTTAAAAACCAACCGGGCCCCTAGAACAAAAAAGCTAATAACTCTCAGACCGGGCGTCCGATTGATGCGCCGTCTGTTGTGTTGAGTTCCTATTGTCGATACGGAACTTTTGGATACATCAACTTCGGACTATATGTCAGTTGATGTATCAGCCTCTCGGCTCGTGGAGCGGACCCTCCCGAACGAGCTTGCTGTGTGCGGGAACCCTAGTGCTGACTGTGCCTGCTACTGTGACGACGACGACTGTACAGAGATCCTTAGTGGATTCGACGGTGACGACTATAGCACTCAGTGATCCTATGTGGATCATTGCTACCTATCCTTTATGGGTCCGATCCTGTGTGGGTCAGCGCTCAGCGGTTCTGTGTGAGCCAATGCCTATAGATCCTGTGTGGGTCCGATCCTGTGTGGGTCTTTGCGGGGGTTAGTTTCCTACCGATCCTGTGTTGGACTTTGCGGGGGTTAGTACCTATCGATCCTTTGTGGGTCCGACGACTTAGATGGATCAGTGATCATCTCTATCGTCTTACGATGAAGTGTACCTGTGAGAGCTGAATCCTGTTTGCTTTCCTATGTGGATTGTGTTGTGCTATCCTGTGTGGATTATGTTTTGCTTTCCTGTGTAGAATACATATACTTTCCTGTGTGGACTGGGTTGTACTTGGGCTCGGAGGTTGGAGCGTACTGGAATTGATGACTTAGGTATATGTATGGGCATATACCTAAGCAGTGTCGTTTGTTACTTCGTGATTGTATCTTTCCTTTGTGGTTTATCCTTTGTGGATTTTGGGAGACCTTCGGGGGTCTCGGGGTCCCTACTGGGTTGCTTATACTCACCCCTGCACGGGCTATGCCCACACTACATTGTGTTGGTTGCAGATGACGGACATCGTTGATCGTGGTTGAGGCTTACAGAGCAGGACGGTACCTGGAGGTGGACCACTGGGCGGGACGTACTCGGAGCGGACGGCGGGACCCGAGGAGCAGTGGAGCTATATGTACCCACCCTTCAGGTGGGATTTCCAGTGGATAGCTCGGAGTAGCGTCTTTTACTTTTCAGTTGTTGTTTCCCCTTTCGAGTTGTACTTTACTTTCAGTTTGGGTTTGTATACTGGCCCACTTACTTTTCCGCACTTACTGTTGTACCAGTTTTTACTTAGTGTTTACTTTTTCCGCTTGCTTACTCTATGGTGCTTTTTTACTTTACAAAGGCAATGCCTTCCCTTTTTACCGGGATTTACGCCTTGGTGCTAGTCGCCAGCCCCTGGCCTATGGAAGGCGGGCTTTGGGTAGTCACGGTACGGGCCCCGAGGTTGGGTCGTGACATTTTATAACTGTTCATTTTTGGATTTGTGTTCCCTAATATCTACCATCTTGACAACTTTTTCAACTTCTTTACAAATAATATTTGATAATTAAAAAACTCCAATTATACATTCATTGTAAATAAAACAATATTATGATAATGTTTTAATTCATGAGAATCCAATTCCCATTGATATCTTAACTCAAACCATGAATTAAAATATTTAATTTAATGATCAAGATCATGGATACAATTTGATGTATACCATTCCAATTAGGTGATGTTTACTCCATGCATGGATATAAAATCATTCTCTCTATGTATCAATTTAAAATATTTCATTACCTTTCTATGCCAATCAATATTAGTAAAAAAACTATGAAAGAAAATATTTTTAAATACATTCCATTCCAAGGCATCAATGTATTCTAAATCTCTGATAATATCAACTAGTATAAAGCACTGATCAGTTTCAACATCTAATGATATGTAAAAAGTATGAGCTTTTCTTGATTTTATCAGCATAGGAATTTAAATAAAATAAAAAATAATTTTATCCATATTTATATAACAATGGTTTAATATTTTCGAATGAATATGGTGGGTTGTTGTTTTATGAAATGATCTATAGTGAAAATATACCAATATAGTGACCAAATTCTTTTTTTCACACATGAATACCACATAAATTTATAACCTCATTCAATTGAGATATTATAGTGAAAACTATTATAAACCAATTATAATAATTACAATTTTTCGAATATGAAGTATATTAGACTCTTATTCCCTTCCTACTCAAACTTCCCTTTTTTCCTCTATGGAAAATAATTGTGAACATATTTTTTAGATAGATCCACATTGTAATATTCAAATTATTATTATTTAAATATTACTATATATTATATTCCCTAATATTTATTATATTCTAATTATTATACTATCTTATAAAATATCATTATAATTTCCTTTGATAATGATAATACGGATTCAACTATAAGATATTAAATAATCAGGATTTTGATATTATAAATTCTTTTTGTTTTCATTCCGAAGGAAATTTTCATATTTATATTTTCTATTAATTAGTTTGAATCAATTACATATTAATCCCAAAAATAAAATGTGAAGACTACCACCCCTTAATAATTTAATACATAATTAAGTACTTTGTAATGAAACTCATTTTAATTCAATGAAAAATAATAAATATTTTCAATATGATTTCATCCTTGATCATACCCATCATAAAAATCTGTAAATAGTTTTTGAAAAAACGGTTGATAAAAAAATTAATCTTAGTGGACTTAAAGAAACAATAAAATATGTTATTCCATTTCAAGACCATGAATTCACATAAGAGAGTTTTTATTTATGATAATAATCACTGAGATCAAAAAAAAATGTTAAATATATTAGAAATAAACTATCCAACAAATTATTTTTTCATTAATCAAATTATAAGAAAAAATAGATGAAAATAATAATTGTGAATTTTTTTTATAAAATATGAGAATCCATACAAATAATTTTCATACGAATATTTATGCTTATCCTTAAAGGGAATACATAATACTTTAAAAATGTAATTATTTTACAATATTAAACCTAAATATTTCCATGAAAAACCATTTTTAATAATAGAAATATTTTTTTGGTTCCTTGGGACATCATCATTATATAAACCTTACCATAAACCATAGAAGAACCCATCCAAATAGAGTACCCTACATGGTTAAATATAAAATAATCATTACCTAAGAACATAATCATTAACAAGTTCATTAGAGAGATATATCACATTCAACAGTCAAAATAAATAACATCCAAAGAATACAACATACATGAAAAAAATAATATATTCCATCAATAATATTATAAAATATTCTATTAAACACATCATTATAAGTTCTTTATACTTCACATAAAAATTTGGATTTAAATTATTTTTCATTAAGATATAATTAAATTTAATTTAATAAAAGAATTAAGACTATTATATTCATTAAAAAATATTGTAAATTTAATGGGATGATATTTAATTATAATGATAATGACAGTGTTAAGTTACACTTTTGTTGTACATGATAAAATAGCATTATATTTTTCATTATAAAAACTGAAATCATTTTTTATGAAATGTGATTTATGATTATAAATGAATAAAATTTCAAAAATTTAAATGAATAATAAATATGGAAATTTAACCAATTTATATTAATAATTACTTATTTATAATAAAATATGGATTTGGATTAATTTTTTTAATACATGTCTAATAAACATTTAATACATGATTTTAAGAGAAAGTTTCCCTTACCTTAACATGAACATTTCATATACGTTCTTTAACATCTTGAATAAGAAAATAATATTAATTTTTAAATTTAATAATACCAATTTTATGTTAATAATTACATTTAGTTCACTTAATACCTTTTCATATATAATCATATAATTTGTAATTTGATCTTAATATGTTTAGAGTCTGTTTGGATTATAATTTGAAAATGACATTTGTAGGGAAACTATGGTAAAATATAAAATGATTATATAAATCATTGTATTTTTTTATTTTTAAAAACTAAAATTTAAATATATATTTTTATACCTTTATAACCAACTATGAGTGGTGGTTATGAAAAACTAATTTCCTTATAATCATGGAGATAGTTGATTGTACGTAACCATGTGTAACATTTACATTTTTAAAAGAAGATGTTGGAATGAAGATAAGTATTATTTAATGCTTAAAACTTTTATGTTTGTCAAAAATATAATTATAATTATTTAATGAATAATACATACACAATCTATGTGACTGGTGATGAAAAATTGAATATATTTTGTTCATGATCCATTAGTCTGTACATTCACAAGATTGATATTTTTTACTTATAAATGGAAGTTAATGAAAGAAGTATAATATTTATTTACCATTATTGAATAAAATTTATATCATTTTTTTATTTGGGTCTATCATTATGGGGTGGAAAATGAGTGGGTGATATAAATTGAAATACATCATCTCATGATGCGGTAGTCCAAGCATACACATGAGAAATATTTTTTATTTTTCATTTCATGTTTATTTTGATGATATAAGACTATAAAATTAACATAATAAAATTATAATCTATGGAAGATACTAATTTTATTGTATAAAAGTGTTTATTAGAGTCTGGATGGTTGCTAAAGAAAATTTTGAAAAATAAAATAGTAGGTTACGTAGAGTTTCTCTTCTCCAGAAAACCTCAACATGTATATATAAATAAATACTAATTATGATGTTATTATGATAAAAAAATGAAATATAGGATATTTGAATGGATATTAAAATTTTATTTAGGTAGGAATTGGCTCATAAAATGGGATCATCATGTTTGAATAATTGAAGAGTGAGGGTTTCCTAATATAAGTCTGTCAGAGGACACATTTGGAGTTTTTCAAAATATTAAAATATATTAATTTGTAATGAATTTAAATCGACATAAAATCAAACATATTTAGATAATTTTCAATATAATATATAAATATTATTAGAAAACAGGATATTAATTTTTTAGGGAATTTTACCCCTCATCATTTATGTTTTTGCCCTTTTAACCCAATTTAACTCTTAAGGTTGCAATTGGATATATTTTTTACGAATGTAACAATTACTAATGACCAAAAAATGAAAGTAGTATCATTATACAATTTCTAAATAAGAATAAGAATTATTTAATCCATATTATAATAATCAACTTCAAAAAGTGAAGGAAATTAATTATAAAATAGACAGGAAAAATGTGAAAAAGGGTTTTCCAAAAATTAAATATTTATGTAGAGAAATGTTTTTATAATATTATCATGAGTAATATTGATTGAAATAAAATTTATATAATTATGATTAATAAAAATTAACTAATTAACCTTTAAAACCGCTAAAAATATAATTTGACAAGGTAAATACATTAACAAAATGAATGTTTTCTAAAAATATATTATTTACCATAATTCACCCACAAAAATACTCTTTAAGAAAATTCACACAATTTAAACATAAGAAAATTTTGAAATTATTATATAAAAAAAATTTCCCTTTTTGTGAAATTAAAATTATTACATTTTTAAATTATTTATCAAAAAAATATAATACATGTAAAAATGTTTATTATGAATAAAAATATTTCCCTATTGAATAAAAAATTATATAATATCTATATAATGAGAATACATCTATAAACTCTAATTCAAGACTATTAACATGTATGGAAGTTGATTTGTTGTCAACATTACCAATGTATTTATAATATTAATTTCTAAAAAGTTTGGCACATTTTTTTAAAGTAATAACAATTCAACTATTATTTCATGGCTACACACTAAGATGTTCATCACTGGTTAGGATTTAGCCAACAACCCATATAACTTCTTTGGGCATTGAATAAACACTCATATACCCTTTATGGGATTTTAATAGTCACAAATTTACCCTTCTATCTCATAACCTGGTATTCATTACCCAATTAATTGGTGATAAATAATTGAACCACTCAACATATAATCATAATCCATTCATATGTGATCCATAAGATCTTAAAAATAATAACAATTTCAGCTTATATTTATCCATGTAACAAATGGGTTTTCTCAATATTTTTTTATTAGTTAGTAAATATACATTGGTATAATATAGATTGTATCATACGATTATATCCCCATATAATCCCATGTTTAATTAAAGGAATTTATCATAGATGATAAATTGTTTAAATTGATTACATTAATATTTAATCATGAATAAAAAAATTATATTTAAATCAACATTTTATAATCTAAAAATTTCGTTAATATTATTGAAACAATATCTAATAAATTAATGATGTAAACTATTAAAGGGAAAATTTAATAAATGTTTACTAATTACATTTATAAGACTCTCTTATGTGGTATACATTAAAAAATTTATTTTTTCTTATCCTTGGTAAAATGTTTTTTGACATAACATTTTATATAACATTTGATTTAAAATTTTCCATAAAAAGTTATACCAAGGAAATAAAAATTTAAAAATAATATTTGTATTGTAAAAATATTGTTGATAAATTTTAAAAAAAATTATGCACATAGAAGAAAATATATCTTACCAAATAGGTAAATAAATTTTTTTGAAATTTAAAACATTATTTTAAAATATTTATTATATATATATATATATATTAAATAATGTAATATATTGAAAATAAAATATTAAAAAAATATTTTATTTTTTAGATAAATATCATATAATTGATCCATCATAATTTTAATCTTTAATAATCTAGGTAAAATTGATATTGTGACATAAGAACCTTACATGAAGGTTGAATTTATTCATTACTACAATATCCTCCGATAAAATAAATATAAATTTCCTACAATTATATACTATAAAAATATGTGTTATTATAATAATGGACACAGTATAATTATAAAATCTTATAATCCATTCATTTACAATTTTTTTTAAATCTATATTCTTTGGAATTATAAATTCATTTTTCATGTTTTCTGTGATTTTATTATTATTTTCATAAAAGTTATTTCTTAGTTCAATAATATTAAAATTGTTCATCAGGATATAAAAATAACATATATTTATTATATAAATATTTCTACCCATTAATAAAATTGTGATTTATGAAAATAAATTACACTATTTTTTGAGACTATAATTTATAAGTACATATAAATGTAATTTTCATATTATAATGAAACGAAGGATATAATGATAAATAATATTTTATCATTAAATAATAATTATCATATCATATATAAAGTAAATATTTATATAACCTAAAATAATATACAATAGATTTTTATAGTGATGGAAATGAATGAAATAGATATGTGTAGGAGGTAGTCCAATTGTGTGGTGGAGCGATACTTATGATTCCCATTTGATTATTTTTTTTATAATTTGGTTATTAAATTATCATAATAACATCTTATTATATTATTGAAACTGATTTAATCATCTGATTATGTAAAAAATGGTTTATATATGGTTTAAGGAGAAATAAAATCTAAATAGCATGATTATGATTTATACACCCTTTTACAGAGATGTTTATTGGATTTACGATTTTTTTGGAAATATTGTTTTTAAGAGAAATACATGTGATATAAGATTAAGTGAGGGAATACTGGAAGGTTTTGAGTGATTTCTATTCTGATGTAGAAAAAAAATCCATTAGTAATAGAGAATTTTGGGTTTTCGCTTATAATTGAGGGAGGGGACACACAAAGAATTATATAAAATATCTACAAAATATAGAGTCAATTTTTATCATGTGACACCAAATTTCCATATATTATATGTTAAAACAATATAGTATCTGAAAATATTAAACAAAATTAATTATAAATTTTTAGGTGTATTAAATACACTTATATCCTAGTTTGACCCACAATAAACCTATTTAAACCATATCCATAAAAAACTTAATCTGTATTAATTATTATTTTTGATCAAAAATTAATGTGGAATTCCCACCAAGTTAATAAATGATCAGTAAAATTCTTTAATACAATTTATATAATTAAATTTCTATAATTTTTTAAATTAATATTAAAATATGTTCAAAAACATAATGAATACACATTTTTGTAAAACATCAATTTTAATCATGAAAATAAAAAAAAATTATTATTTTCCTATAGAATACAATCAAATGAATGTTTAATTGTTTTAAAAAATATTATATAAATATATTTCATTAAAAATATAATCAATAATAATTTTTTAAATTTGTTTTCATAAAAACATATTTAACATAAAAATAACATTTAAATAGAATTTATACTATTTACCTTTTTCAAATTTTAGCTTCATTCCAAACTATTAGATAAAAAATGAATGGTTGATTTTTAAGTTCATTAAATACAATATCAATAGATATTTTTTTCGTTTATATTATATTAGTAATAAATACACCAATTTTTATAAAAATACATAACTTTTAAAAAACATGATTATTTGAAAAATATGTCATTTAACCATTAAATGGTTTTTTTAATTGAAAAAATATCAAAAAAATTTACCATTATACATATATTTTATATTAAGGTAAATCACATTTAATACAATTTTTTAATGGATTAGTTAGAAATATATAATATTTCATGGGTTTACATATAATGAGGTTTAATTGTAATGAAATCAATTAAATATCTAAGGTTTATTTTGAAGTAAACACTTATAAAATACTTTGGTTTTAAATTACACCAAACATTATATAATTATTATCCTTTAAATTACTTCACTCTGATACCGAAAAATGTGTATATCTTTTCTAAATCACATCCTCAGGTACACTTGTAGCATCCATGAATTTATAATTCCTCCAATGAACATTTACTAGGTGACTTTTGTTGTTCCATCATAATTTATTTATGTGATCTAATATTTTTAGAAGTTGTTCTATGTAGTCAAGATAATGATCGGATTCTACAACCTCTCAATTTATTACAAGTTAAGGGAATTGAATGTACTTCCCCAAGAGAGATATATTGTACACATCATCAACATAAGATAGGTTCATCGGAATAGAGAAGAGATATGAAACCATAATGATCTTATCAAGAATCATTGATAAGATGATATATACAGTTCTTAGATTTCCCATCTTCCTCAATCTCATGTACATTTTTCTTAGATAAACTAAAATTATTAACCTCCCAATAACATTGAATTATATATCTCATCTATGATTTTTAGCATATATCTTCCTTAAATGGAATTATTCCTTGATGTGTTGGTGAATCGACTAAACAGTATTTACAATTCCTTTAGAAGATAAGTCCCCAATATATGTCATTCAATAACTTCATCCCAGAACATTGGAGGTTTTCACTACCATTTAAATATGGTAACATAATGATCTTTTAGAATATCTAAATGAATGACGCTTTACTTATAAAATTATACAATATGAAAGTGTTTATCATATCTACATTCTAAATTAGGAGAACATGATTTTATAATAACCTATAGAGCTTTAATGGTTATCTCTATATGAAAATCCATCCGAGGATAATAAGACCACTGAGACATAACTATTTACCTAGAACCATAAAAATATTTCACTAGAACAGTGATGTAACCATTATATCCCAATCATATACAATAAAATACAGTATCCAAGAATCCTTATCAATTAATTAATGTATATCTAGTTAATCTGGTCAAGTGGAAAATGATATCTAATAGTAATGGAATGTGCTCACATTTTATATAGATTGACTACAAAATTTATTTTATTATATGGTTTAAAAGTGAAAGGGAGTCTAATATTGAAATAAATGGTGGTGTTTTCCCGTCAACATTCTTGTGTGTTTAATGGCTGATCACCCCATTAAATTTTTTTATTTCAACCATTAAATTCATACATACTAAAGAATTAGATACATACTAAACAATATCTCTCTCAATATTTTCCCTCTACAAATACTATTATAGATAAATACAGATTTTCGTAATTAATTCATTACTATAGAATGATGATCTATATTTGTTTTCCAATAGCTCCTTCACTATATCTATTATTTATGGGACATATACATAGTTCATGTATATTATAATTCCGTTAAAATAAATTTTTAACAAAGGAACATTTCACACATTTTTCATTTCTATCTCTCATTTCTATGCACTATTATTCATCATATAGATAGATTATTGAGCACTCATTTGAGAAAGATAATATATAAGTGATTCAATTGATATTTCATGGTATATCCTATGTAAATCTTGAAATATTGGATAATTTTCGATCCTTATCATAGATGAGACTATATGTTCATATTTACTCAAATCATCAGCCACATTGTTCACATTCCAAGGGTGGTAAAATATTGACAATCTATAATCCTTAGTCAATTACCACCATCTTAAAAGGAACATATTCATCTTTTTCTGGGATAATATATACATTTTAATTGGTATGGTGAAGTACCCAATTTCATTAAACCAATGAATCAAGTTGTTATTTTTCATGTTAGAGGGATCCCATTACATGGAAATATATTCCCCATGATATATGGTTTGTCACACCCCGACCAATGCATTATTTTATCTTAATCATTTTGGGTCTTTTTTTTGAGTTGCGGTTTGAATCGTTTTTTTTTTAAAATGGATTTGGGATCTTATATGGGTGTGCGCCCGTACCAGCGACCGCCTGTAGCGCTCAATCACATTTAGACAATGTTTTATTATTAAATGTGTCATTATTGGGGTGTGCGACCTTGCCCGCGACTGTGGTCGGTTCCCATTCTTAATAAGAGAATATTCTATCTTATTAAATTTATTTTTACATGGCCGCGCAACTAAGCGTGTGACCGCGAACTCAACCGAGCATGGACTGCTCTAGTGACCGGGCGTGTGATCGTGCACGCGACCGGACACGCGACCGCGTACGTGACCATGGGTGCGGTCTAACATTAATAAATAATATAATATTATTTTGTTATTTTTAATTAGGAATTTGTTTATTCTTTCAGATTTCATTTATTTATTTATTTTTATTCATTTTATTTTTTTATTTTTATTTTTATTTCATTTCATTTATTTATTTTTATTCATTTTATTTATTTATTTTTATTTCTATTTCATTTTATTTATTTGTTTTTATTCATTTTATTTATTTATTTTTATTTTTATTTCATTTTATTTATTTGTTTCTTTTTCTTTTTTTCTTTTCTTTTTTTTCTCCTTTTCCTTCCTCCCTCACCCTCTCTCGCTCGAGCCTCTCCCCTTTCCCCCCATTCTCCCTTACCACGTCGCAAGCCCCCTCCCCCTTCTCCCGATCACGGCGCACCGCCCCCTCCCCCACCTTGAGCATGCTGCCGTCCCGGCCTCCTTCCAGTATCCGCACCAGGTGCGCCCGCCGCCGTCCCGGACACCTCCGGCCTCTGCCCAGCCATGCCCACCACCGTCCCGAACTCCGTCCGGCCTCCGCCCCAGGCGCACCCCCCCCCCCCCCCGCTTTCTCCCGGATCTCCGAACGAGTGCCCCTCTCCACGGCGTGCCTCCTTCCTCCGATGACCTCAATCCCACCGGTTTCATCCTCCCTCTTTGAGTCCCCCATTGGTAAGTACCCCCCTCTTAGTTAGGGTTTTGGGTTCTTTTTCATTTGGGGTGTGATTTCAATTTGTTTTGTTGTTGTTTTTGTTTGATTTCTTGATTTAGGGTTCATCCTCATTCCATCTTGGTGTGAATATGGCAGAATTGAATTTTCGCACCGAAATTTGGATGTTTCGACACCAATGGTAAGTGTCTCCGCATATGAATTTTGTTCGATCATTTAGTTTCCATGTTTAATTAATTTCTGATGTTCTTTAATTAATTTTGTTTGGTGCGATACTAGTTTTTGAAATAATTTAGATTGCGTTTGTTTTGTTTAGCGGTGTGTTATTATGGTATAAGTGTGTTTTATTTGAAAAACCTATGTCAAGATTCTTATAACTAATTTATAAAATGTATTGTTTTTTTATCAAACTGTGTAAAGGATGCAGTTAGTGTTTTGGGTGTGGTTTCAATGTGCGCTTGGTTGTTGAAGCTGCCTTTGGGTGTGTTCTTGATAAAAAGTTCCATTTTGTTATTTATAATTGGTTCATAAAATGTTTTAATGATTTGTTAAGTGGTAAAGGGGGTGCAGATTGTGTTTTGGGGCTCTTTTGGTGCATCGTATCTTGTTTTATCTGGGTTCGTTAATGTGATGTGTTTTTCTGAAATGTTTTTTAGATTTCTTATGTGTTTATTTGTCTTATTAAATTATTTGTGTAGTGCGTTGGACCTCGCTACGATGGTTTCAAGTTGCGGGTGTCCGGAACGCCTACACGTACATGAATATGGTAAGGCATATATATATATATGCCCTCATTGTACATATTCCCTCATGGCATGGGGAATGTGTACAATGCAGCTTGGGGTGTATATATATATATATGTATAAATGCATGTGCGTGTGTACGCTAAGTGTCGGTTCGAGTGGCCATCGGCAAATAGCGACATGATTGAGGTAGGTCCCCTATGCCTAGGCTTTTAATTTGAAATTCATAATTGCTTGACTCTTTTAAGAATATGTTTCACACTATGCTATATATATACATGATATGGAATCTGATTGCGGTTGCTAGAAACTATTATGCCTTGTCTGGGTAAATTGAAATGTATTTCAAAGCCGTTGGTCTTAAGTGACTTTTCTTGGAAAAGAATTGATTTCATAAATGGTCTGAATTGGTAATGTGTATTTCCAAAGGTGTTTGGCCTTCTGGCCAGTTGATTTTAAAAACCGTTCCCTTTATGTAATTAAGCATGTTTGGCATCTTAAGAATGTTTTATGAAATAGAAAAAAACCTCTATTGAGGCCCGTTTGGCACTTTAAGATTTGGTTTGCGAAATATAAAAACCCCTTTTTGAGTGATTCCCCTAAATTTGAAAATAAAATGTGATGCAAGTGTTGATGAGTGGTTTGTGATATGTGCCTAGTGTAAAGGCTTGTGCGTGTTTGTGTGATGTAAAGAGTGGGAATGCACTTAAGTAGGGAGTGCGGTGGTGAAAGGTTGAATGAGTTTTAGATAAAGAAAGTGTAATGTATTTGTTTGATTGCTTGATAAAAAACTCACCACCATTTGAAATAGAGCACAATGGGAAACCCTGGTATTTAGGTGGGTGACCAGGACTAGTACGCTAGATGACACGGTAGGGGTTCGTCCCGGTTTGTCTAGCAGGATTGGTGCAACAACACTAACTAAACATATGAAATTCTGAGGGTCGTGGCCTTCTAAGCCACGTTTTCTGAGGGTCGTGGCCCTCTAAGCCACGTTTTCTGAGGGTCGTTGTCTTCTAAGCCACGTTTCACCGAGGTACGAGGTCTCTAGGTTCCCACTTGTTCTAGCTTCCTATAGGGATTACCCATAGTGCTCATTTGTGACATGATTCTTGTGATGTAACTTCCTTTTCAGTGGTTTCATACCTGATGTCTTGTTTGTAAAAATCACATTTTATTCCAAACTGGGTTCTTTTCATTTTGAAATGTTAATGCATTCTTGGAACCTATTTTGAAAATGTAGTAAGAGTGAAATGATATATTTGAAAATGCAAACTCATTACTTGAATTTGAAAAGAAGGGAAAACATTATTTTATTATATCTTATTTTCAAACTGGCATTTTTTTGGATTTCTTATTAAAGGCGGAGGCATAGGATGTGGTTATATTTTTTTGGCTTTCCTACTGAGCATCTCGGTGCTCATGCCTACATTAATTTTTAGTTGCATGTTTCATTCTTGGATCGCTTTTGTGAGCGAGTGTGGTTGTCGTACCGTGGTGATCCATGGGGTCACCTGAGGTATGTCACATTTCTTTGTTTAATTTTTTTCCACTGCCACGTTGTTCAGTTTATTTTCTTTTATTTATATGCTTGTTCAGATTATGTTTATTTATCTTGTTATGGGCTAAACCGTTCCCAACTGGTTTGTTTTGATGCCTGGCACTAGTTTCCAGCCCGTGGGGATCAGGAACGCCCTTCGGGTCATGTCGCGGACCTGGTCGGGCGCCGGGTCGTCATCCGACCCGGCCTGGTTCATGACAAGATGGTATCAGAGGTGCCCTTGTTATTTGGGGTGTTGAGTAGCTTGGCGATTAGGTGTGTCGGGACTCGAGAGGTAGGTGTGGGAATGACGTCATGAACCCTTGCCGTCCCGAGACTCGAGTTTCCAGGGGTAGTCCGGGATTTTAATTTTTCTTCTTTGGATTGGTATGTGTTGATGAGGAATGACAAGGGGAGTGATCCGATGTTACGTGACGAGCCTTCTTGGAGTAGCGACCCATGTACGACCCGAGTGCACGGTTCAATATGCTTCCTGTGGTTGATGCTCGCTTGGAGCATGGCCTGCTAAGCCATGTTACCGGGTTGGTGCAACCACTAGTCCCTTATTTTTGGATGTTTTGATGTGAGTTATGTTTAACCTTAATTTTGGTTGGTGTGAGTAGACCTCAAAAATGAAAACAGATTTTTGTGAAGGTGGTTTCAAGTGGGAATGTGGTGTTAGAGTGGAAAAGTGGATTTGAAATGGAAATTGTTTTCTTTTAACAAATGCGTGGTTTCAAAATGGAAAATGGGATGTGTTTTGGAAGTTGTTTTGGAATCTCAGTAACACTTTTTGGAATGTGAATTGGAAAATGTTTTTGAAATTGGAGATGTATTTCTTGATGATAAGTTACTTTTTCAAATTGGTTGGGAATTTGTGCTTTATGCTGAATGGTCTGTTTTGAAAATGAGAGGTGTCTTGAATTGACCCTTGGTATTCCTATGAGTGGGCACATACATTGAGGTGCGCATGTGGCGAGTGGGGAAATTGGTGATGTGAGTGGATGGGTGCTTGAGCTAGAACTGGATATGTATGTGTGAGACTTCATGGGATACCAATGGTGGATATCTAAGTTGTTTTGATTGCTGAAAAATGGTTTTCAAAAAGGGTTTTTCTCAAATGTTTAGAAAAGTGAGAGAGAAATTGTTTAGCGTTCTCTTTTCGTGTTGGGTATTCTTTTTCGTGAGTTCTTGGTTTTGACGTACTGAATTGTGGTTGGAATTGTGATATGAGTTTGAGATTTTGTTTGTGATTGTGGTGTGGAATTTTGATTTATGATAACTTTTGATTCGGATTCGTGCCCCTTTTTTTGAGTATGCTGCCCAGAAAAGTCCCAGAAGTTCCTAGTGAGCCTCTTGTAGTTGTTGGTTCTACCCAGACTCTTAGCAGAGTGGTGGAATTGAATTCATTTCAGTTGTCCTCCAGCTACCATGGTGATCGTGATCTATCGATGGTAGCAGACTAGATTGGTGAAATCGTTGGTATTTTCATATTATTGGAAACTACCAAAGCTATGTGAGTCCGTGTTGGTTTGGGTCCGTTTGAAGGTGCAACTTTGGATTGGTGGAGGAAATAATCCCAGCGTCGTTGCATGATGGTGCGTCTTGGAATGTGACTAAGGCGACACTCGTCCGATTTTTTATACCCGAGGAAGTGAAGGCAAGGAAAGTGGCAGAACTAGTGGGTGTCGAGTAAGACCAACGAGAAGTGAAGGCCTACGTGGGACATGCCAAGGGGTTGATTCCATTTTCTCCAGAGGTAGCGTCGTGGAATCACTTAATGTTTCTCTTGTGTGGGGTCCTCATCCAGGGTTCCAGGACCTTTTTTTTCTTGTGTTCGGGAAGGTTCCCCATCCGGTGACGAGAGTGAATCGGAGGAACCTGTCTCAGACAAGTCTTCTTGTCAATTCCATCTCCTATTAGTTGGACCACCCCCTTGTTTGCTTCTAGTGTGCTCGGTTTGGGTACTTTGAGTTGCCTTGTCATCTTTCTCTGAAGGCTTGCCGTTAGTGTGGACATTTGGGACAAATGGAGAGGTTCCACTATCGGCATCGTTAACCGGAGTCTCGACCTAAGGATGTCAGCTCCTGACTGCGGGGCAACAGATGCTTCAAGACATCAGAGCTCCAGCCACAGGTCTCGGAGTGAAGCCTTCCTCGCAGTCAGGAATCATTGGGTGTGGGGAACCTTGGTTTAATTTTTGTCTCCAATGCTGAAATGGGGACAATATGAATTTCCTTGTTGTAGCTCTCTCATCATTGAAGGTTCTGTCCTGCTGAAAGTGGCGTAGAGGCTTCGTTGCCTTGTTGCAGTATTTGTTCTTTGGATATCCCACTGTGGTGGTAAGAAGGTGTGGTAATATCGTCTTTTCTTTTAATTTTAGTAGTTGATCCTCCTCAAATATGAGCTTTGGAGTTGTCTCTTTATGGCTGTGAGTCTCAAGATGATTACCTCTCTCATGTGGCTAGCTCCTTTGGTGACCCGTTCTTGTTTTAGGATGTTCTCGTTTTGGAGACACTTGCGTCTTGGGAATTAATGAATAGGGGTTGGTCCGCTACGCAGTTTGGGGTCTTTCGTCGATGACCCCATGTGGTGGGGGGTCTAGTTTATGCGGAGAGTTCATGGGTCGGTTTGTGCTGGGTTTCTCGTACTTGTCTGTGATCACTAGTTGAAGCTGGCCAGTCCTTAAATGGTGGGAAGACCCACCATGAACCTTGAAGTGCCTTCTTCAAAGCTTGGTCTATGTGGAGGATTCCTCTTGGATCAAGTTGACAGTTCCAGAGTCAGCTCATGCTAAGAGTCTCAATGTCGGTTGTGCCAGTCGGGTTCTTGTGGTGGGGAAAACCCTCCTCGTTTCCTGATGGTTCTTTTCTTTTTCAGTTCCCCTCAGAGTTGGTCGGGTGTGACTGATGGAGTGAAAAGTCACGCCGAGTTGTGATTTTGTTGGCCACATTTAGTTTCAAACTTGAGTTTGTTTCCTCGTTTAGCTTGGTGAATTTCTAGGGGCAGAAAGTTTTTGTGGTGGGGAGAATTGTCACACCCCGACCAATGCATTATTTTAACTTTATCATTTTGGGTATTTTTTTTGAGTTGCGGTTTGAATCGGTTCTTTTTTAAAATGGATTTGGGATCTAATATGGGTGTGCGCCCGTACGCATGACTGCCTGTAGCGCCCAATCACATTTAGAAAATGTTTTATTATTAAATGTGTCATTATTGGGGTGTGTGACCTTGCCCGCGACTGTGGTCGGTTCCCATTCTTAATAAGAGACTATTCTATCTTATTAAATTTATTTTTACATGGCCGCGCAACTAGACGTGCGACCGCGAACGCAACCGAGCGTGCATTGCTCTAGTGACCGGGTGTGTGATCGTGCACGCGACCGGACACGCGACCGCATACGTGACCATGGGTGTTGTCTAACATTAATAAATAATATAATATTACTTTGTTATTTTTAATTAGGAATTTGTTTATTCTTTCAGATTTCATTTATTTATTTATTTTTATTTTTATTTTATTTTATTTATTTATTTTTATTCATTTTATTTATTTATTTCTATTTCTATTTCATTTTATTTATTTATTTTTATTCATTTTATATATTTATTTATTTATTTTTATTCATTTTATTTATTTATTTTTATTTCTATTTCATTTTATTTATTTGTTTCTTTTTCTTTTTTTCTTTTCTTTTTTTTCTCCTTTTCCTTCCTCCCTCACCCTCTCTCGCTCGGGCCTCTCCCCTTTCCCCCCATTCTCCCTTACCACGTCGCGAGCCCCCTCCCCCTTCTCCCGATCATGGCGCAACCGCCCCCTCCCCCACCTTGAGCATGTCGCCGTACCGTCCTCCTTCCAGTATCCGCACCAGGAGCGCCCGCCGCCGTCCCGGACACCTCCGGCCTCTGCCCAGGCGTGCCCACGGCCGTCCCGGCCTCCGTCCGGCCTCCTCCCCAGGCGCACCCCCCGCCTACTCTCGGATCTCCGGCCGAGTGCCCCTCTCCACGGCGCGCCTCCTTCCTCCGACGACCTCAATACTGCCGGCTTCATCCTCCCTCTTTGAGTCCCCCGTTGGTAAGTACCCCCCCTCTTAGTTAGGGTTTTGGGTCCTTTTTCATTTGGGGTGTGATTTCCATTTGTTTTGTTGTTGTTTTTGTTTGATTTCTTTATTTAGGGTTTATCCTCGTTCCATCTTGGTGCGAATATGGTGGAATTGAATTTTCGCACCGAAGTTCGGATGTTTCGACACCGATGGTAAGTGTCTCCGCATATAAATTTTGTTCGATCAATTAGTTTCCATGTTTAATTAATTTCTGATGTTCTTTAATTAATTTTGTTTGGTGCGATACTAATGAAATAATTTAGATTGTGTTTGTTTTGTTTGGCAGTGTGTTATTATGGTATAAGTGTGTTTTATTTGAAGAACCTATGTCAAGATTCTTATAACTATTTTATAAAATGTATTGTTGTTTTATCAAACTGTGTAAAGGATGCAGTTAGTGTTTTGGGTGTGGTTTCAATGTGTGCTTGGTTGTTGAAGCTGGCTTTGGGTGCGTTCTTGATAAAAAGTTCCATTTTGTTATTTATAATTGGTTCATAAAATGTTTTAATGATTTGTTAAGTGGTAAAGGGGGTGAAGATTGTGTTTTGGGGCTCTTTTGGTGCATCGTATCTTGTTTTATCTGGGTGTGTTAATGTGATGTGTTTTTCTGAAATGTTTTGTAGATTTCTTATGTGTTTATTTGTCTTATTAAATTATTTGTGTAGTGCGTTGGACCTCGCTACGATGGTTTCAAGTTGCAGTTGTCCGGAACTCCTACACATACATGCATAGGGTAAGGAATATATATATATATATGCCCTCATTGTACATATTCCCTCATGGAGCGGGGAATATGTGCAATGTAGCTAGGGGTGTATATATATATATGTATAAATGCATGTGCGTGTGTGCGCCAGGTGTCAGTTTGAGTGGCCATCGGCAAATAGCGACATGTTTGAGGTAGGTCCCCTATGCCTAAGCTTTTAATTTGAAATTCATAATTGCTTGACTGTTTTAAGAATATGTTTCTCACTATGCTATATACATGCTATGGAATCTGATTGCGGTTGCTAGAAACTATTATGCCTTGTCTGGGTAAATTGAAATGTATTTCAAAGCCGTTAGTCTTAAGTGAATTTTCTTGGAAAAGAATTTATTTCTTAAATGGTTTGAATTGGTAATTTGTATTTCCAAAGGTGTTTGGCCTTCTGGCCGGTTGATTTTAAAAACCGTTCCCTTTATGTAATTAAGCATGTTGGGCATCTTAAGAATGTTTAATGAAATAGAAAAAAACCTCTATTGAGGCCGGTTTGGCACTTTAAGATTTGGTTTGCGAAATATGAAAACACATTTTTGAGTCATTCCCCTAAATTTGAAAATAAAATGTGATGCAAGTGTTGATGAGTGGTTTGTGATGTGTGCCTAGTGTAAAGGCTTGTGCGTGTTTGTGTGGTGTAAAGAGGGGGAATGCACTTAAGTAGGGAGTGCGGTGGTGAAAGGTTGAATGAGTTTTAGATAAAGAAAGTGTAATGTATTTGTTTGATTGCTTGATAAAAAAACTCACCACCATTTGAAATAGAGCACAATGGGAAACCCGGGTATCTAGGTGGGTGACCAGGACTAGTACGCTAGATGACATGGTAGGGGTTCGTCCCGGTTTGTCTAGTAGGATTGACGCAACAACACTAACTAACCATATGAAATTCTGAGGGTCGTGGCCTTCTATGCCACGTTTTCTGAGGGTCGTGGCCTTCTAAGCCACGTTTTTTGAGGGCCGTCGTCTTCTAATCCATGTTTCACCAAGGTAAGAGGTCTCTAGGTTCTCACTTATTCTAGATACCTATAGGGATTACCCATAGTGCTCATTTGTGACATGCTGCTTGTGATGTAACTTCCTTTTCAGTGGTTTCGTACCTGATGTCTTGTTTGTAAAAATCACATTTTATTCCAAACTGGTTTCTTTTCATTTTGAAATGTTAATGCATGCTTGGAACCTATTTTGAAAATGTAGTAAGAGTGAAATGATTTATTTGAAAATGAAAACACATTACTTGAATTTGAAAAGAAGGGAAAAAATTATTTTATTATATCTTATTTTCAAACTGGCATTTTTTTGGATTTCTTATTAAAGGAGGAGGCATAGGACGTGGTTATATTTTTTTGGCCTTCCTACTGAGCATCTCGGTGCTCACACCTACATTACTTTTTAGTTGCAGGTTTCAGTCTTGGATCGCTTTTGGGAGCGAGTGTGGTTGTCGTACCGTGGTGATCCACGGGGTCACCTGAGGTATGTCACGTTTCTTTGTTTATTTTTTTTCACTTCCACATTGTTCAGTTTATTTTCTTTTATTTATATTCTTGTTAAGTTTATGTTTATTTATCTTGTTATGGGCTAAACCGTTCCCAACTTGTTTGTTTTGATGCCCGACACTAGTTGCCAGCCCGTGGGGATCGGGAACGCCCTTCGGGCCATGTCTCGGACCTGGTCGGGAGCCGGGTCGTCATCCGACCCGGCCTGGTTCGTGACATGGTTCGTAGGCCTGACGGGAATTAATCATTGCTAAATAATAGTTCTTCCCCACATAGTAACCACATCCATCCCACTACACCACCGCTATGCCAAAAATCCAGCATCGACAAGTATTAAATTATTATCTTCCCATCATAAACCATAATTCCCACCTCGCCCATGCCACTCACCTATAGTCATGGTTTGTCGATTAGTCAAAATACCTCCCAGTCATGGTCAGAAATTTTAATGAACCATGTTGGATTTTCATCCAACCAAACACCTGGATCGACCAGTGGCATATCCCAAAGGGCGTTCCAAATCCATACTGTATGGAACCTAGTTCATTAGTATCAAAAATATGTTTTTTGGAATTATTTCACCCATGATAAATAATCATAAATATTAATAAAAATAGAATGTCAAACCAATATCAATATCAAAACAAAAAGAGAAACAAAAATTTCAAGTTAAACATTTTACATCATTATCCATACCAAAATGGGATGGTATCCAACTAGAACAATTCCAGAATCCTCCATGCAATAAAAGATCTATCACCCTCGATCTAGAACCACAACTGCCTACAGGTGAATAACACTAATAACCTGACCCCCATCACTACTACATGAAATATTTCCATTAATTTGGTTAAACATAACAATGTCAACATACAAAAAACGATTTATGTATGGTGTGAACCAAATCCTAGTAGTATTACACCAAAAACAAATATTAAATTCTATTACATTAGAAGAATAATCATCATAGAAGATTGAGGAAGAAACATGGAAACATTTTTTTAACAAAATAATTTCCAAAGAATCATTTTAAAAAAACATGCTTTGAAAATTAACAAATTAAAAAAATAAACCATGTTTCTATGGTTTTCATAACACCACAAGAGAGAACCAATTTATGGGAATTAGTATATGTACTAGAAGAAATGAGACCCTAGGAACCATGTATATTTGTGAAACATGGTATAGGAACCATAACCCATTGAATCCACATGTTCAAGAAAGTAGTGGGGAAAACATCCCATGTTCTAGTGGTCTATAGTAATCTATTTTTATTTAGTAATATGGCATAAATCATGCTAAAATAAACTAGTCCATTTCACCGCTTATCAAACTATCATACTAGTTTTAGTCTGCCTACCTAGTTACATTGGATTCCCTATATAATTGACTTCTTTTCTCATGTTACATGTATTACCACTTTCAAAGAAACACATCATGAATCATTTAAAGACATGGAAAGCAATTATTTTTGAAAGTAAACCCCCTCTCCAATTCACATGAGACCGAAATTCATTTTATAACAGGGTTCGCACCACTTTTACAATTTATAAACACATTTATGAATCAAAAAATGGAATCAAACATTAAAAAACACATTTAATTTGGATAAACATCTTACAAATCATACACATCTCAAATCAGTTTAAAAAAACCCTTCTCACCTTTCACATAAACAATACAACACATTCCAAAAGTGAATAAAGCACAAAAAATCATCTAATAATAATAAAACATGAGACCGCCCAACTCAATCTTGTAATTTTTTTTAATGTAATGGTAATGTAAAAATGAGCCTCAATGGAACCATATAATGGATTAATTGAACCATTAACATCAATATTTTACATGAAAAATAAATATCAAACACCTATAAGGACAACGATTCCATTGTAGAAAGTTAAACCCTAGAAAGGGGGGAGAAATCAAGAAAATAGATACTTAATGAATGATTCTTTATGTTACAAGGAAAGATCCAACAAAAAATATTATTTCAATGGGGAAAGAGGGGGAGAAATAAGTTTTTAGGGCTAAAAATCCATTATTGCTTGAATTAGGTCTACTGCCTGGTTGAAAGTGGCGGAGGGTAGAAAAGAAAATTTCTAATTTTAATGACTTGGACATGCCTCATGGATTACCCACATGGTTTACCAAATCATGTGAAAACTGTATGACCTCCATTTTCCAAGAGAAGAATAGCCGCATAGTTTTCTATGAGAGGGAGTATGCATGTATGGAATTGAAGGTTCCATTATCCCAGTCTTACAGTTTCTCCAAGGATGGTGCACGGTTTCCCCTAATCGTGTTCCAACCATCCACCACCTACTATCGATTCAAAAAAACTCCATTTTTCTCCAAATACAATCAACACCATAAAGCAGTAAAACCAATACCATAAAAAACGGAATGCCTCAATATAAAATCATGGATATGAGAATTATCCTCACTTTGAAAACAGTTATAATCATGAATGTAATTCCATAATTGTATTAGAAAATAAGAATGAGTACTGATATTTTACAAAATACTTCTACTCCCAAGTCTCATGATCATCATTAATATGTTTCCAAAAAACATGTATCATTGATTTGGACTTCCCATGATGCACTTCCTCTTGAGAATCCACAATCTGTATTGTCCACTTAGAAATATAAAAATTAGATTCCAACTCAAACACTTCCGAATTAAATATATGATACAGATCTATATTAATCTTATTTAACAAAGAGACAAGGAAGACATCATGAATTTATTTTAATTGAGAAGTCAATGATTACCACTATTCCCCCATAAAAACAATATAAATAATATAAAAAGGTGCAACATACCATGATATTATATTCCCTTAGTTACCAATATGATGGTGACCTAAGCAAGTGGAATCTTTATGAACAATCAAATAACCTACTATGAATTCAAAATATTGGTTCCCTTGGTCTGTATAAAAAATATGGAATCTCTATGTCATCAACAGATGTATTTTGATCAAAATCAATTTATCTATCATTTCTTATACAATACCTGGTCACAAAAATTAGGTCATACCCACCACTGTGAAAAATAATGGTGATAGACCTGGAAAAATGTAGAGAGGCCCAAAGGGATCCATTAAGATCGAACATTGGTAGCTATTATTATAAAAAAATCCATGAATCCTAAGATTCTATGCAATGAGCCTCCTAAATACTAAAATCATTCCTATATCCTGAATTCCATGATATAATTCACCCTCATTATATGATCACCCATTTTAGGATGCTATGTTCTTATTAACATGACCTGTTACATCATAGATTTATAAAGGCCTCCCAAAAAATTGCAAGGTGAAATTAGGGTCCATGTATAGAAAGGTAGATTTTGTCAAACAATGGATCCTTACAATATTATGGAAATAAAAATGACACAAATCATCCATATAAGTTGATTCTTTTATTGTAACTAAATAGTATTATTTGGCCAAATGATCAATCACTTACCATATAGAAATATTTACCATGGTTTTTTGAGGTAATAAAATGATGAAGTCCATGGTGACCTCATCCCAATTACTGGTAGGAATGGGAAAAGAAAGAAGAAACATAGAGGGTTTTTGGTTTTCTTCATTGACCCCTTTATATATAGAAAACTAAGAAACATAAGTTTGCTATGTCATGTTTTATACCTGGTATCCAGAACTAATGATTCACATCATAAAACATATTGGCGATACAAGGTTGAATAACCCACTATAACAGGTGGATATCCTGAATCACCACCATCCTCTATGAAGAATACTACATTAATTGACCATATAATCACGTAACTCCCTTTGAAGACAATTTCCATTAACTAGGCACCTCCCCACAATTTATAAACTATATAGAACATTGATACAAATTGTTACCCTGCTACTATTTCTGAATCACATTAGAAGAGAAGTTTTTAGGTGAAAATTGTACCTAAATGAACCCATAAAATATTTTTTGGCTTCTAGATTAATCTTAAAAAATGATGATCATAGTCCACTCATCACTCGACTCTTTCAAATATTTCACAGTTACTTTTCTTCTCAAATAATTTTCTACCACACTACATTTTCATTGGGTATAAAAGATATTAAAATCAAACCCCTAGAGGTATTCATAACTATTACAATGCTTCAAATTTATATCTTTTTTGGATAATTTATATTGCAAACTCTTGTGATCTCTATAAATCAAAAAATTCTCCCAAAAAAGATAATGATTCAATGTCTCCAAAGCATGCATCACTTCTGATAATTATAGGTCATGAATTGGGTAATTATTTTCATGTGGTTGAAGTTGTAATGAACGATATTACACAACATTCTCATCGTACATTATCTCAAACACATGAAACATTTATAAAAAGTAAAAATAGACCACATATCACTTTCCAGATATTAGAAAAATCAAAACTATGGTGGTGTTAAATCACCAATTAAGATCCTCAAAAGTATCTTGAAGCTCAAACTCCATTGAATCATTGCCCCCTTCAAGGTAAGAATAGTTATGGGTGAATTGAGTCAAGAGTAGTCTCTAATGACCAGCATGTAATAACCCTATAGGCCCTGAAATCCTATGACCTCAAAAACCTATTTGGATTCTCCAATGACATCACCACACTGATATTATCAGGATCCACTGAATCTCATTATTATGAAATCAAATGACAAAGAAACTTCTCCTCCCTAATCCATAAGGTGAACATGTAATATTTCTCATATATATTATGATCATGAAGAGTGCCAAAAAATCATCAATCCCATCTCATACACCTCTAAGGTCCCCAAATATAACATGATGTATTCTTAAAAACGCATGACAGAGGTCTCAATATAACCATGTCACACCTATTTCATAAGTTCTATGAAGATTCATGGATCATTGGTCAACCTTAATGCCATTATCTAATCCCCAAAATGGTCACACCTGCTTTGGAAAGCTTTTTTTAGAATTCCCACCTTTATAACTATTACTTTGTGATACTAGGAATGAATTTCAATAGTGGAAAACCACATATCCCCCATAAGTTGTTAAAAATGGTCATCAATATACGAAAAATAATAATTTTTCTTAATTGTTACAAAATTATAGAGATCCATCATCTATATTGAAAAAAAAATACCCATGCGGCCAAAGGTGAAAGGCTCGGGTGAATGAATCTTTTGGATTCAAAATCATCTTGTTTTCCCTTTAATACCTTCAATATGATTGGTGTCGTACAACATGAAAAAATATATATCAATTGTGTTTCTAGTGACAAATAAATTGTGAACTCCATAACCCACTCTAGAAGAAAATAAAAAAATATTTTATGGAAATACTTCTAGAAACTCATCCACCATAGGAAGTTATCCACCCCCAGAAATATAATAATTTTACACCAACATGAGTGATCAGATATAAAAAAGAAATACTACCCTAATCAAAAAGTAGAGTTTTATCCCAGCCCGAATAATAATCCTATTCCCCCTAATAACATGTGTACTTTACTCAGTTTACTAGAAACTCACTCACCAATGATAACATTCAATGTATCCATCAAATCACACAATATAATCCTTACTAACTATTACATCAAAGAGTTCCATCTGAAAAAGAATAAAATCCCATTATCTCTTGAACACATACATAATAATAATGTAATACAAACACATAAAACCCTTACCTTTCCTTTTTTACACTATGGTGTCCCAAACTCCACCCCATATAAATTAATCTTGATTGAAAATATAAATTAATCAACAAGATAGGAGGATAGAAATGTATGAGAGGCTCCCATATCAAATAATGTAATAACTATGGACAATGAAATATGAGTGGTATCATGATCAGTCACAGGACCTACAACAGATTTTTTTTGTTCCTGATCCCATGAATAAAGATTCTTTGTCTATTCCTATGCCTAGGAATGACCACTTTTGTATGACTCTTCCTTGGAATGACTCTTCCCATAAGTGCATCTAACCTTGACACAACAACCACCCAACATGGAACTTGATATTCTTTATTGATATTACTAAGATTATATCCTTCTAGAGGATATAAAATCATCTCAACTATTATATTGACTCACCACCATCATGAAAAACTGAATTTTTCCCAAAACATCCACACTGATGGAAAGGTCTAGTTTGGAAAATACAAGATGCCCATATTTTTCCTTCCATACCACACTGATGGCCCAAAACTGACCCAACACCAGAATCTATGGATGAATACTTTTAGAAAGGGTGGCTTGAAAACCTCCTCCCTTCTTATCATAATCATCTGGCTTCATATCATTCCTAGATGATCTACCACCCCTGTGGACCACTACTAAAACTACTCAGAAAACATAGACATTCCACTATGACCAATCTACAACATAAATCATGGTCAACCACCTACGAATAAGTGGAAAACAAAAAAAAGACTTCATATCAGATATACAGTCATAATACTATTTAAAAAAATTTGGCCTTCAAATAGTCATTTGAAACTAAAAGGGGTTTGAATCAATGAACCCAACAAAGTTGTTAGAAAACTCCATCATAGTCTAACCCACCTGGTGAAGGTCCAGGAAAATCTAGGTCATGGAAATGGCCATGTTCATGGGGAAATAATGCCCGATGAAGATGACATTGAAATTAATCCAACTAATTTTTGTATTCTTTCCACCTAGAACCACTGAATCCCACATCCTCTGACTAAGACCTTACAACAAGAAAAAAGAACACATTACATTGATCTCATTTTGTGTATCAAGAAACATGAACATCCTAAATATTTTCTATAAAAAATCCTCTTCTTATCTGGGGTTTGTGATGCCACTGATGGATGGAGGATTGCTCATTATGAACTCCTAGGCATTGTCCACTCCAGGATCCCATTCATCCTCCATAACCTGAGAAGTAAAAGTTCCCACTCCTTTACCCAAATCATGGACAAACAGTACCACGTTTTACATTTGTATCTAATCAATT
Organism: Viscum album; assembly: GCA_963277665.1. Taxonomy (NCBI): domain Eukaryota; kingdom Viridiplantae; phylum Streptophyta; class Magnoliopsida; order Santalales; family Viscaceae; genus Viscum; species Viscum album. Next base: position 1,718,029,359 of record OY728125.1, read on the forward strand.
AAGTAGGTAGAAATTTCTCAATCATATTACCTTGGTTTTACAAGAATAATCCTAGGTGAAATTTTTCTATAATAAGAAAATATCACATGGAAAACCCATCAATACCCATTCTGAAAATTTTTTGTAACAACAAAAATTTCATCACACATCCATAAACCAAAATTAAACCATAAAAAACCACACCAAGATCATGAAAATCACCCTCACCTAGTTTCTATTCAATGTCTATAGCATGTTTGTCTCACCTTGATGATAATTAAAACCAAATTTTAACATCCCATGAAGACTGATGATTTTTCACATGGTGTGTGGGCCTGACACCCAACATAAAACCAAAACCCAATACCTAAAAATCCCTTATATGGTCTTTCCAACCACTCCTAAATATCATATCCCAAATATAGGGGGAAACCAATGATATGATATCATATTGTTGTAAACCAATTTGGGGTTCCATCCTACCTGACACCCGACCCGACCCATGGTAGGGCCCGATGTTTTCCCTTTCCCCATGTGCTGGAATGTAGTGTCGTTGTTTCATAAATACATTTTTGGGAACAATTTAACACATGATAAGAAACACAAAATAATAATCTAAATAGAATATCACATGAAGACCAATATCCATAACCATACTAGATACATTAAAATAATGTTTAAAATTAAACTACAATAACTAAAAACCAAAAATAAAAAAATGGGAGTAAATCCAACTATACTAAATACCAAAAGCCCCTAGGAAACATGTGATCCATTTCCCTCAATCCTCCACCATAACCTCATATAAGATAAGAACACTAAAAACTAGATCCACTATCACCACTGCAGAATATCATTCCTTTTACTAGGTCAAAACAAAAAAATTATATATTTACCCAATAGTGTATGCTGTATTTGAGAAAAATTCCACTAGGATTCAATCCAAAATAAATATTCCATGCCATAACATTAGATCAAAATAAACTATGCATGTTTTAGGAAGAAATATGGAATCATTTTTTAACAAATATTTTTTTAGTAAAACATTTTCAATGAACTATGCCGTGAAAATTATCATCAGTGAAAGATGTACTATATGAAAATGGTTTTCAAAACATCATAATAGAGCTCCACATAAATGGAAATCCCTATAGGTACTAGAAGTAATTGGACTGTAGGAACCTCATATCTTAGTGAACCATGGGATAGAAACCATAATCCACAACACCCTCATGAATGAACTTGTAAAGGCAATGCATCCCATGGTGTAATAGTCTCCAACCATTATTTTTGGGTTATTTGTGTGGCATAAATACTACTAGAATAAATTAGGGCTCAACCCGACTGATTCAACTAGTTTATTAGTCATAGACCACCCACCATTTTAACTATGAATCCACTTGAGCTTAATTTCATTTCTCATGTCACATAGATCACCACATTAAAATACACACATCAATATTAATGTAAAAAATAGAAAATTATTATTTTTTGTTGGAAACCGATTTTATAATTCACCTCAACATATCCATATAAATGAAATATATAACCATATACATAAACTTTTTACACAAACTCTCATTATTGAACCCTTATTAGGTTATACAATCCAATGAAGAAGGATGACCATAAAAAGAGGGAAGAGAAACCCTATATGGAATAGAGAATCATGAAAATAGATACATACTCAATGATTCTTGAATATTCAAGGAAATATCAACCCAAAATTGAAGTTAAATGGGGACACGATGGAGGGGAGGAAGCACCAAGGGCTGAAAACAGAATATATATCGAATTAGGGGTTATTGGGGTTTAAAATTTGGGGTGGTTAGAAAGAATAGGTTATAATTATAATTACCTAGACATGCTTCAGGGTTATCCAACATGATATTCCAAACCATTCAGTAACCATGGGGCCTCTACTCTCCAAAAATAAACCCGACACTCTTTTCTAGTGGATGGTTAATGACATTATGGCTAATAGTCTGTCTAAGATAATTCCACATTTAAGGGTTCAAATTATTTCATAGGATGGAATATGATTTCTCTTAACCATGTTCCAACTATAAGGCACTAGCTATTGAGCCCAAAAATTCCAATTTCATGTAGTTAAAACATGGGAAAACCATGGTGTAGACACAAGACCAAGAAAAAACAAAACAATACCACAAAATAAAATCATGGATGCCGAAAACATAACTCAACGCCACCAAAATCTTTGATTGGTCATCAATAACAAGGTTGTGCAATCACCCTTTCAACCCATCAATGTCACCAGCCACTACATATTCCAACCTCTGTGTTACTATGAAAAACCAATAAATCATGATTTTATGACCATTTATTGTTCATAAAATTGTATCCAATTATTATTTTATCCTTGAATCAAAAGAAAATATTATTAGAAAGTATAACAATAACCTTCTATGCTAACAATAAATCATGGTCAAAAAACATGTGTATGGGTAAGGCCCAACTCCCAACTATGGGGGAAATATTAGAGTGCACATAGCGTTTTCTAGCTAGTCAATTTCCTTGAATTAGACTTTTAAAAATATTAATAGATTACAATTCAATAGAAACTCAGGTTTATTCTATTTCCCGCAATGGGATTGGGGGTACAACCTATGACTACCAATATAAAATAATATTTTGTGATAATTATTTATGTCACAACATTCTCTATAAATATAATTCCACAATATCATTAATTTAAAATTATATATTTTAACTCCATGTTATGGGAATGGTAATTCTACTAATTATCCTCTAATTGACTAGTGTTATAATAAATAACCATGTCAAAAAATATAATAACAGATATGAGGCCCACCATTGATGCATCACTGTAAATCACATATTCTTTCCCACTATAGAATAGTTTGATCATTAGTTCCCGAACCAAACTTCTCTTTAGATCTGAGAAATATTATTAACGTACATCATTATATATGGATATAACTCCTTTACAAGTTAACATGTTGAATGGATTTCATAGTCATCCGGAATTTAAAAAAACATCATAGATAATATAGATTCAATCCATGAAAACTACTAATCCCATTCATATTGTTTGGTATAGGATAATTTTTTGTAACTTATTTGTCGGGCGGATCAACCAATGTACCCACATATGATATTATATAACTAATAATGCAACATTTTTTACCGAAAATGTATACTTAATAAAATTTCCAAATAACATATCCTTTCTTTGGGTGTTATATACAATCCTCATGTGATCATCATGAAATTCCTCTTTGTTTGAGTATATAATACTGATTTCTATAACTAATACCCCAAAATTTTCAATTTAACAACTACTTACCTAATAAAATAATATATAAAGATAGTGGGAGAATTAGTAACACAAAATTGAATTATAATAAATTCATAGTGCGCATACCTCATACGAAGGTTTTTATTGGGCATGTGTTATGATTTGAACCTCAATTCATATTATCCTCAAAAAATTATACTAATTGAGAAGTATTTAGGCCCCCACAGTTGATCAATAAATCATAAATATGGTTCCTATGATAGATATGATTGATCATTATCTTATTAAGATCACAAAAATAAATGTATTTTCTTGTTGTTTCACATTTACTATTAACCAAAATAATATGTCCCCCCTACGGTGATGCACATTTCCAAATGAATTATGTAACATTATTTTCTATGAGTTACTTCTTTAGTTATTACAAGTCAGTCAAACATATTTTATCTAGATACATTGAAATAGGTGTGGAACGAAGTATGATTTATATAAAAAAATCAACATCACGACAAATAGTAAGATAAGGAAACTCATCTGTAATGAAATCAACATACTCATAGACAATTGGTTTATATTTTATGTTTCGTTTGTTACTAACCATAAGAGATAAATATTTCATTAATATGAAACAAAAATCATACAATGGAAGTAATTTAATGTGGATTTTCATAATTATACTCTCAAAATTAGAGGATAATTGGTTGATTTATATAAAAAAATATCACATATCATGATCAATTATTTGTGTGGGATATATATATAATGGCATATTATCCTTGTAAAAACTAAAATTTAATTAAATTATAGGGATAATAACAAGATTTTTTGGGTTCACCATTATATAAATATTAATTATAAATGAATCTAAAATATCATATGTGATCATCATACCATTTTCTTTTTTTCTTTACTAATTAAAATCTACTAATTGAGGTGGCAATGTGATAACCATTCCAAAAAAATTATATGTAAAATATTTTGGGGACATATAATAAAATAATAAATTATATATTATGTAGTGTATGGTATGTGTAACTATCACTTCATCATTATCACACCCCACATAGAGAATAGTGATCAAATGATATTCTAATTTATATCTCGTCCCAAGATGTTGTTGAAATAAATAATCATTATTAACCCTAATATTTGAACAACAGTTAGAATAATTATCATACATATTTCATTTGAAACAATGGAGTGTGGGTGGTGAATTATATTGATCATTCTCTATATATGCATTAACAAATATATTTTTCAATAAATTAATCATTTTATTTCTTGATGATATTTTTATAATAATATTAAAGAATTTACTTATACACTTATGAGTATTTCCTTCATATCTATTTCCACACATAACCCATAAATCAAGACTACTCATATTCGTTTATTTTTATTATTATACTTTTCTTTAAACTTATATTTCATTTCTATAAAACAATAAGACTAATGTGTGAGTCTAATTTCTATTTCACAAAAATGATAATGTAAATATTTTCCCCCACAACTAATAAATTCTCTTGTGGTTAACACCCATTATAGTCATGGTTTTAAACTAATAATTAGTTGAACATTCATTCAATCATGTTGGGAGATAATACTAAATATATTACATAAATTTAATGTAAACAATTCCTCATACATACAACTAGATTAATCATCTTTTTACATAAGTTGACGGAATTCCACATCAATTTTCATATTAAAAAAACAAGGAATTTAAATGTTAAAATTTTTCATTCTAAAATATTTTTCAATAATCAAAATTTATTTCTTCATATTACCTTATATTCTCGATATGGAACCTCTATATATAGATTCCACCTTCAAAATGATCTTTCTAAAATAATTTTTTTAGGTTTCAAACAAAAGAGAATGAAAAATATCTTTTCAATTGTTTTATTCCATTACTAACAAAATAGTGGTTCAATGGATCCAATAAAAAATTATATTCATTTTCTTTGTAATGGGATCAATATAAAATTGTTCCCTTCTTTAATTATTTGGATTCTCAACATGATTCATTAATTGAAAATTTGTGTAACCATATAATTAATATTTTTCATAATAGACCTCATAACATTTGGATGTTGTAGGGTAAATTAATTTAATTATCCATCACATTAATTGTTAACAATGTTAATTATTGTTTCATTGATTGAATTAAAAAAATGTTTGAGAAATAATAAAAATAGTTTGATTCCATAAAATCAATATCATAATTTATAGGTTGTCCAAATCCCAACACATTCTTTTCAACCAATGATAAATTTGGATTATCCATATTCATTCATGGAAATAATCTATTATTATCATTTATACTGGTTCATAATGAAAATTAATATTATATAAATAATATAACTTGAGAGTGCCAAGAAAAATGAGTAGACTTATGCAAAATCATTATGCGTAAGTGATGATGGACTTAAAACATAATCATCCACTTATAGAGTTATAACCCCTTGGTTCATCTATTATAAATCTATAACTACATTAAAGTATCTATAAAAGGATTTATTTTCATAGAAAAATACATTCTTTTTATTACCACAACATAGGGTATTCCCATATGATATGGCTTATCCTACGGTTTCTCATTATCATTTCATTATCATATATAAAAAATAAAATATTGATTATATATCAGTGAAGGTGACTATGTAATTTCAGATGAAATATTACATGATATTAAATTATGGTTTGTTATATATAGTTATGTTCCACAATATAAATTTATATGTTTAGTTTCTTTCAGAAAAAATATATATACATAAATTATTAAAAAAGCTCATTATATTTTCCCACTATATTTTTCTAAAATATAAACCCTCTTCAATATTTCATATATAAAACCATTCATTTGGTATTGTGTAAAATGAAAACATAAAAAGGGTGATAATTGATAATATATAAGGAATACAATAGATATATCAATAAATAATAATTTTTATGCGTAACATGGGAATAAGTGTATCAGAATATTAAATTAAAATCATAAAAAAATTTCCAGTAATTTTGGTATCACATTCATAAATCATGTAAAATGTTTTGGTAGATAATAGGACATGAAACATCCTGGAATTAGTCAATTATTTCTTTGAGATCCAAACATTTGAATAATATTATTTCAAAAAAAATTAAAAAATAATTGTGCTATAATCATAATTATAGAAATTTACTATCATGAAAACCCACAAACTCATTTATCACGTGTAAGGATTGTTCTAATAGATTATATATAATATTTGGGCCTGCGATAACCGCTTATTTATGCTGGATGGGCTTGGGATAACCTCATATGTACTATTTGATCTCCAAAGAGATTAATAATAATTCAAATTATTGTAGGATTAAAACAAACCCACCAATCTCATAATAATAATGGATAAATATATAATCCCTAAGATAATGAAAAAATTTATCATTTCATTAATGAAACCCCTATTGAAAATAACATGGGAATAATAAATATTTTATAAAAAAAATAATTAACCATATTTAGAATTATTAATGATAGTTTCATAAAATTATATACCAATTGAATCATATGTAATATCAAAGGATGATATCATAGTGAACAAACTAGCTCTGAAAATAACGACAATATTTCTTGAAGAAAATAAACATTTCATTTGGAAATAAATTAACTGAAATTAAATTTTTTAATATTAGAAAAAATATTTTAGGGAAAATGAATATTAAAAATATTCACTGAAACATATATTCAAATATTTTTCATGATAGAAGGATAAGATAGTCATGTGATATATGCTAAAATAAATATTTCATTAACCCTTATGGTCAAAAGTACCTTATTCTAAAATGAACAACAATATTTTATTCACCTGTTTTTATTGAAATTAAAATTTATGTAAAAAAGAAATTAAAAAATCATTATAGAACATTGAAAACAATATTTAAAACATTATAAATTAAGTATGGACATAGAATCAACGATTTCTGTGCTATGAGAGAAATAATATCAGTTTTTCTTAAAAACATTATTTTAGAGTTTTAACTACATAAATGGATAAATGTGAATGGAAAACTTATAGAATCCAAAAATTACATCATGAAATCAATATAATGATATTATTTTAATGTATATCATATAATTTCATCATCATAAAGTATTTTATCAAAAACCCTAAAAAATGGTGTTGTAACGTAATACCCTTAACGCAAGTATGACATTTTACATAAGGGATATCACTGATAGTATAATAAATTTAAATTTATTATAGTTATATACCCAAAAAATATTCATAAAGAAAAATAATATAAATGTTTTACATATATAATCTTCTAAATAGTTCATTGAAAAATATTTACTGAAATTAGTGCTCTGGGTAATAACAGTTTTATTTATCATTAGAGTTTTGATTAGAATGTTATAGTAATTACATATTTATCATTGTTACATAATCGTGAAAATTTTAATAATTTTATAAATAATATATATATATAAATTAATAAGATTCATATTTATGAATATCCATAATATTTGTTGATAGAAAAATGAAGTACACCATTCCTGGAGATGGTAGTCTATACATATGATTTAACACGATTTTAATTTTAAAATAAAATAAACTATAATTGATAAATAATATTTTATCATTACATAATAATATTTTTATAATAAATATCGTATAAATATATTTAAAGAGTAATTACACCAACCTATCATATGTGGTTCGATTAAATGTATCATATCTCCACGTGGAGCTGGAAGTCCACAGGTATTCTTGAGAGATAGTTTCCTTTACCATTTGATATAAAGGAGGTGGTAAATGGTTTTTCAAAGTTAATAATAATATCTATGTATATTTATGATATTTGGTTCATTATTTCTAAATAGATAAAAATCAGTTTAGTGAAAGTGGTAGAGGAAATATAATTAAAAGAGATATGTTATGATTTATAGCAATTCTTTGAGAGATACCTTTTTCAAACTACCTTATCCTTGAATGATTTGTATTAGGAGTATTCTATGTAATTATTTTTGAATGTTAGGAATCTATAGAGGTTCTGTTCAAGATAATTGTAGGTATAGAGGGTAAAAAAAAATTAAATAATGGAGGAGAAGAGGATTTATTTTTTATAGGAGGAAGAGTACACAGATGGAATAACATTAATGATTTAAATAATATCAAGACATTTTTATCTCAAAGTCCCACCTAATAAGGAAATAATATAAGGAATGACAATAAAAGGTCAAAATATCTTCAACAAATAATAAATATACACTTTTATGTTGATTTCTTAACTTTATCTCTTGTTTTACCCTCCCTCATGTAGACACATTTCTACGCCAACAGTGGTAACACATTCTTTCATTTTTTACACTTTGTTATTAAAAATAAATTTTTCATTATTAAAAAATATTCAACTTTTTATTACTATAATGGAACCCATTTTATCACATTAAATTTATATAATTAGTAAATATTAATTTGAAAATATGCATGAATAAATTTTAAAATATGATTTAAAAAAATACATTATTAATAATAAAAGGTAATTTAAATTAATACCATTCTTTGTAAAATAATAAAATTATAGTTTCATTATTTAATTGAATATATAATATATAAATTTCATTAATATCAATCATCAGTAACTATTTATTTAATATATTATGATTAAATCATAAATTACACATAAAATTGTTTAATTAATATAACACTATTTACCGTTAAATTTTTTCACCTTCATTTATAATCATTATATAAATAATATATTAATGATGAATAATTTATTAAAAAAATTATAAATATATATTATTGACATTATTTTTATATATTAATCAATATAATTTTCTTAAGATAAAAATACATTTATACTTAATATATGCCTTTTATTCAATATATGATTATATTAAAATTGAATTCTTCTAAAAAATAAATATTATACATATATTTCATTTCATGATTGATATAATTCAGACCATCCAATCAAACCGATTGGTATATAAGGTAGAATTGTTTCTTATATTTTTACTTATTATTGAATGTAATGAAACCTATAAAATGCATTATGTTTATTTCAATGGTAACACTTATAAGAAATTTGGGTGTTATAAAAGTAAAGAACCAATATTGATATATTATATTGGAGTTATTAGAGATTAATATTTGACATTAAAATAGAATTTCATTAATAATATATTATTTTTTTATTTATAAATGTTGAAAAACCATTGAATCATGAATGTTAGAGAATGATATACTAAATTTTCATAATCTATTTTGGGTTTGGTTCACTTAAATATATAATTAAGGTTAAATATTTTGTTTATTCTAGTAGTAATGGAGTAATTATATATTTTTCAATTATAAATTAATATCAGTCAAAATTTAATTTGTTATTATATGTTAGGTATTAATTAGAAGATTATAATGAATACATATATTTTTTACTATTTGTTTCATTGAACCATGTTTTATCAACCGAACGTAGAGCATCAATATCCAATTGATATGATTCAACCTTATCCCATTCCATCATAGACATAAGATGATGTGTATATAAATATTTTATTTATGTTACCTCAAACACCTAATATATGTAATTTTATATGGGATATCATTTATAATATGATAAAATAATATGCCTTTTTTGTATAAAAATACAGTTTGAGGGTTGAACACTTTATAGAATTATATATATAAAGGATTATGAATATTTATATTGTTCCTTTAATTATTTGGTATAATGGAGATCCTAATAGAAATTAATATTATTTATTTATTTTTATTTTTATATGTTAAAATGAATGAAATTCTACATGACATATCACCTTTATAATGATGATAAAATAAACAATTCTTTTAAAGTTAAATAAAGAAATTCATTCTTGTGATTTGGATTTCATGATAGAATAATAGATTCATTTTTTCTTAGTGGAATATTTATAATATAATTCTAATCAATATTCGATAATGAATTATTTTTCTATAACTGTATAAAATCAACCACATAGATACCCATTATATTAGTAGTAGATTAGTTAGTCCACTTTTGTGTGGGAAAAGAATTTAATAATGTTGAAACAAGTTCATCATATTCTATAGTAGTTATGGGTGTCCCAAGACAAAAAATATTATAAAACTACAATCAATTACCAATAAAGTTTTAATGTATAATTGGTTGTTTCTGAATGTTTCTTCATCAGTTGAATTTATATATTATATAATAATGATAATATTATGATAATTTATATATGACACACTATGATCCTAGAATGTATATAGAATGAATAATATTTGATACATATACCTCTAAAAGTGATATCCATTATTAACATGTTTAGGTCTCTCAATTAATTATATGTAACCATAATCCATCTCTTATTCCTTATAGGAATGACATATATTTTAATCATAACACTTATTTGGTAGAAACAAGTATACAAATTCATGATCATTATTGTAGTGTGACAGATAATAAATCTATTCATATGATTCCCATTATATAGTTGTATTGAAATATGTCTCATGATGAATAGTGGGACAGTCTCAGTGGATGGAAATATGCCAAACCTCTATTATAATCAATGTGCATAAATACTAATTGAGTGATTAATGGGGAAATGTTTAGTGATTTTTGAAACCCATGATTTCCCAAGAAGGTTTTTATTTTTGTTATTAATTATTTTCATGATTTTTATTATATTGCTATTAATAAATTATAGATTAAAGAACATGTTATAGAATCCACATTTAACATGCATTGTAGAATGTATTTTTCATGGTAACTAGGCATGTTTAAAAATTTAGGCTTCTATTGTTTTCCTATCCTATGCAAATTACTTGTGTAAATAAATTCATCTTATGAATTTTAAAAAAATTACTGTATTTAATTCATTTTATTCCAATTTCTCTATATATTAGCAGTATTTTCTATATTTTTTTGTAACAATATTCATTTTGGGCTTCCAATAAAAACAGACCATCATCTTTTAATATTATGGGTAGTATTCCCATGTTTATTGTTGGTTTCTCAAGGTATGAGCCTCTATCACTCTCTAGTGTGAATTATTTTTCTTCTAAAAACATCGTAATATCAATATTTATTCCTTGAACACGATAATTACTTTTTGGGATAAGATAAATTGAGGGATTTTACTTTTTACATCCTATATATCTATGTAAATCCAATAATATTCTTATTCATTATTTTTCTATATTCAACAAAATTCACCAAAACCTCATTGGTGATGTTTTTTCTATTATGTATCATAAAAATGGACTAGACACATTCATAATTTTTATTTTTCATTATATATTTTTACAAGGTAACTATATCTTATTTTTGAAATGAATTTATTTTTTTTAGAAACTATGAATTTTTTCATTCCACTCATATATATACATGATGTATATAATCCACATAATTTTGAATTTGAGATAAATATAATTTTTTCACTAATTCCAAATTGTTTTGATTTTATATGTGTTCCCATGAAATTTAAATTATTTTACAATGGATTTTGAAATGAAATTAATTTTATTTATTTTATTTAAAGACATTATTTTTTAGTAATAAATATATTATAATTTTAATTATATATTTTCGTAATTAATATTTCTTAATGTTAAAATTAATAAGATTTCTCTTAATTCAAAACAAATTTTTACAAAATTTTGATTTATAATCAATGTGGTGTTTCTATTATGATTTATTCTAGAATTTATATAGAGACCCAAAAATTACATACATACATGTTACATTATCTTCCATGAATATTCATTAGATAACATTATGATCCACACATGAACCATAAGTGTTTATATTATTTCGAAACATGGGAACATAAAATAGATATAAAAAATATCTAAACTATAAACCACATTGTTATTCTTAAATTACACTACTCTTAGATAAAACATACTTAAAAAATTTCTTCATATCAACTAGAAATGAAAACATAAGAATGGGAGAGCTCACATGAATAGCAATGGTAAAAAAGAAATATGCCAATAATTAATCATACATAATCTTAAGTGTATTATAACATATGATTTACAAACAAAATTTATATTAAAATATTATTATAATCACAGCCCATTTAATATATATGAACTATTTATAATACATTTTTCATAAAAGAATCAATGAACCTCGGTTATGAGAGCCAAATCATTGCAAAAGATCATAATATAATGTAGTGTAATAAAATTTAGAATAATGATAACTAGATAAATATTATTTAAATATTACCCAGCAAAACATTCATCACATTCAAGGATTAGGATAGCCACAAATGTACTAATTGTGTGTTTGGGATTATATACCTTGTTTCCTCATTTAAGATTTCTATAACCTCATGTATAACTAATTTGGGATATCGTATAACCTCTAATTTTACCATTAAGAACTAATATTATTAATCTTTACTCAATAAGGTATTTTAATAAAACACAATATCCCATCATAAAATTATATTCCATTTGTATATATTCAAAAGGATCATGAAAATGATTAACATTGATAAAATTATTATCTTATAGATAAAATAGGTTTCATCAATACATAATCAACATAACCATAAACCATATAGAGAATGAATAATATGGTAGTAATGGACCATATATCTATTAAAGTATAAGATACATAAATGGATTTTGTTATAAATGAAAATTATTTTAAAGGATTACTAGAACATATCTGGAGTAAAATGTCTTATTTCTTTTTTATTCACTTATTTAAAATAAAAAAAACTATAAAATAATAAGGATAAATATTTATATTAATATATTCCATGGAATATTTAAATGGATGATTCAAATCAATGATAACTCATGATTTTGTGTAAATAATTTAATTTGTTTCTATTAAAATAGATATTCCATTCCCATTTTCAGTTAAAATTAAAATTTGTTTCACTCAAAAAAATACATGAATATTAATTGAAAAGTTAATATAATTAAAAAAATAGATAAAAATAACTTTTTTAACTTATTAGTCAATATTGAAAACATTTTTTAAAACATCTCAACCAATATATAGATATGGAATGATTCATGGTGGAAGAAGAAATAATATTTTTTTTCATAAACCTATTCATTCAGTGTATTGAGTACTTAAAAAATAGGAAAAATAAGTAACATTATAATTCCATAAAATAAACAAAGTAAATTATAATTCAAAATATCTTGGATATATTAATACTATATGTTAATCACATAAATTAAAGAATAAATAGTTATAGAAAAATTATATTGTAATTTAAATTCCTTATCCAGAGTTTTACATACATTGTATGTGATCTAAAATCCTTTATAATAAATTAATATTAATTATAATTTTTTTAAGAACCCATATTTATATAAATAATAACATATATGGTCCATATATAAAATTCAACATCTATTTATTAATAATTATTTATTAAAATCATCATTTCCAAGTTGTAACAGTATCATTTTCATGAATTTTTTGATTTAGAGAATATGGTCCTACAATTTTGATCATAAATCCATCCTATCAAGAATAAAAAAATTTCAATTGTATTAATATTTAATAAAAATATAATCATTTGGGATCTTTCATATAAATAGGTTATGAAAATAGAATTACATCACTTTGTGGAGATGTTAGTCAGTACACATGCACTAGTGATATTTTTAACCACTTTATGGATGAAATGAATGAAAAGTAAATTATTATTCACTATTATAGAATTAGTTTTATATTTAAAATATCATATACTTACACGAAATAAATTATTTCATTTAGTAGATAATAATGGTTGTAGAAAATTTATCATATCACAATGTGATGGTGGTTATCCACATATACCAACATGTGATACGTTGACTCCCCAGTTGATGGAGAAGTGGTGGGATGTGGTTATGAAATTATCACAATAACATCATAGTATATTTATTATAATTTATTAATTATTATTTTAATGATACAATATAGAAAAAAATAATTTCCATACATATATATTATATCTTATTAGATGAATATTCATTAAAAAATACAGTGATCCATGACAGAATAGCATAGTTATAATGCCTTAGGAAACTGGGATATATATAAAATATGTTCATAAGTCCACTAAATAATATCCCACTATTGTATTCTAAATTAGAACCATTTTTAATTATCTTACATTATAAATTTCTTCAAATCCTTGTAAATTAAAACACAATTAATGGTGTTCATTCTTGCTAAGTAAGGTTAAACAAGGGATATTTAAAAGATCACTGAAACATGTGCATAAGGGTATAAGAATATGATATAAACATTTAGAACCCATACCATGAATATCATATATCATAATAATGATCAATTAAATATATCATGTAAGATCATAGGACACAAACCCTAATGTAATCAAATAATATGATCTATTAGAGTATAACATTGAAATTAGACATCGATTTGATCCATACATAAAATAAAATAAAATAATACCAATAGTGTAAAAGAGTACTTATGGGTAAATCATAGTAGATTTGGTTAACTCCCCAATCCATTGGGGATGTCATGTATCACTCAAAAAACTCTCATACTAGACATAGTCCCTTACAAAATAGATTTCACACCATATTCCAAGCCTATTTTTCTCATGAGATATCTATATTTACCCAATGCTTTGTAGGGATATATAACTCTCTGATCACTCATAACACAATAAAAATATGATATATAAGTTCCAATATATGATAAAAAATAATCATATCATTTCTTGTTAAAATAAATGGGTTTCATAAGTATTTAATCATGACATAACTCCTCTAAAAGGGACGAGTTTCATAAAAAATCATTATATGTGTAAACCATCATGAGAATGAATAATGATGGTATAATTTTATAATATACCCAATAATGATTATAAAATGTCAATGGATATAATTTTATATGTAAATATATTTGAAATATATTACATGGAACGTTGGTTAAGGGGAATACACAATATAAAATTAAATTTTTATATTATAACATTATGAAATTACCTAATTCTAATAATTTGTTTATTGGAATATAACATTAGATAATTATAATTTATGTTTCAAATAACTGGACCATCATAATTTAATAATATTCTATGAATATTCTATATGTTAAAAAATCATTACTTTCTCATTATTTTATAAAATGTCAAAAGTAACTTATTTGAAAAATTAAAAGAAGTTTCTAGTGTAAAATTTTGATAAACTGTACAATCAGGGTAAATATATCATTAAAATATCATATAAAAATATAAGAACATTATTTAATATATTTTAAAAAAAGGGAAATTAAATAAATATATTCCCAACTGAATAATATAACATACATTGTTTTCTATATGAAAATTATTTTGGTTCCTTGAGTACATAAAGAGAGTAAAATTACAACAAAAAAGAAATATCTAGATATAAAAATTGGAGATGAAATTTATTTATTTAATTGAGTGGTGTATCATAATATTTGTTCATCTAAAACATAATCATAATCAATCTTAATAAACAATGATATTATATCATAATAATGTTGACAATTAAAAAACATTCTACTCAAAACCACAAAAACAGACAACCCTTGATAGAGATATATATCAATATATCACAATATTTTTCACGAAGATAATTATAAAATAAAATCATGGGAATTTTATACAACCATTATAAGACATAAGTGGTGAATATGGCATGTGTCTCATAGAAGTAAATGTGAGATGAAAATCCAATATATTGAGTTAATATTTCTTCCAAATTATAGTAACACCCTTTATAAAAAAATCAAATTTAACATTATTATATTTAATGATTTTATAAATACTTTTAATTTCACAAATTATCTATTTATATTTTGTCAAAATCCTTTTATTGATAATACCTTCTTAAAATTATTGTTTTATTTTGTTAAGCATATCATTGTTCACTAGAGTTTCAGTTTGGTAGATTTACTCTATGTATAATGATATCGGTTCCATAATCTCTAGAATTTTAATAATGGTTGAAATACCATATATATTCATTATTTAAATATAGTAATTAGCATCTATAATTGGTAAGTATTGACAAATGAATTTCATTTTTCATAGAGACCATAGGAAATATGTACTCATGTATATTGTTTTAAATTTTAGATGGATGGAATGAAATAATGGTAATTAATAATTTGATTATATATAATAATTATGATGACATTTATAACATATATGATCATTAAATTTTTATTTATTACCTTATATATATATATATATTAGAATAAAAACAAATCACATTACTTTTTGGATGTGATATTTTATACGTATGTAAGAGAAATGTTATCGTTTTCCAACATATTGGTTTGTAACAAGGTATATGTGATTATAAAATTACATAACAATATTTATCTAAAAAATATATATTTACATTAAATCAATTGTTATATTTTTCCATGATGGGTGGTGATTAGAAATGAATCACATCAGTTCATGAGGCAATAGTCGACCATACACATGAAAGAAGGTTCCTTTTCTCAATTGATATAAGGGGTCACATATATAAGTGATTTAATTAATAAAAATATGTTTATATTATATAATTTAATTATAATTTCATAACTTTATATTAATAATTGATTGATGTATAAGAATAAATTGAATTCAAATGCATGGTTAGGAACTATACCTCTTCTTCAGATAACATCTTTAGGTTTCTATATAAAACCATAAAGAGATATATTTCTAATCAAACAAGTTATATTGGATATGGTAGTGTATGTATACAAGGGATTTGGGATTTGATTTTATGAATCTAATGGCTCTTTATGTGTCATGTGGAGAGTTGGGTGGGGTGTTTTTTTAAGTCAGTGAGAGGACCCACTGTGAATTTCTGATAAGAATATAATATATTTGTGCCTAGTTAAAGAAATAATTTCATAATAATACACCATTATCAATGAATATATATGATATATTTTATAATTTAATAAATACATAATATAATATATATTTTTTATTTAATTTTAATCATTATCTATTTTATTTAACTGTCGATAAACATGTTTTATGCTTAATCGTTGTAACTTTTTATTAGAATTATTAC
Organism: Viscum album; assembly: GCA_963277665.1. Classification (NCBI taxonomy): domain Eukaryota; kingdom Viridiplantae; phylum Streptophyta; class Magnoliopsida; order Santalales; family Viscaceae; genus Viscum; species Viscum album. Next base: position 1,718,046,654 of record OY728125.1, read on the forward strand.
TATTGAATTTGAAAAAAAATGATGCAGACATTTTTAAAAACTATTAATTATTATAACTCTTATTATGGTCTCTATTTTACCTAATTTAATTCGTATAATAGGGTAAAATTAATTTATAATTAAACTCATAAAAGGGACGAAAAAATGTTTTCCAATAAAATTGTTTTATTATATATAAATATGTTTTTATCAAAAATAAATATAAATATTATTATAATGAGATTAATTTAATAGATAATAATATTAGAGAAGTAATTATACTTTTAATCCCATTTTAAAAAATATGACATTTAAATTCTTTAATTGAATGGATAATTTTTAATAAAAATTAGTATGTCTCATTATTTGTCGATAAATTAATTTTTTATAAAATTATAATAAAAAAACTCTAAGATATTATTGAATTTTCTATATAAAAATTGATTTTGATTTTGAAAAACAAATTTCGTAAAATTTGGAAAAAATTCAATTTTGACTATAACTGCGCAAAGCGACACGATACAATATTTTAGAAAAATATAGTATTTTACCATAATTTTGAATTAATTTATGACCCATTTCATAAAAAATAGTTATACAAATATTAAAAAAGTAATTGAATATCTAATATATATCTATTTTATAACAATAATTCAGAAAAATAGTGATTAATTTAAATTATTTTGATAAATACACATTGAACAAATATAAATAGTATTATATAAATAAATTCATTTATTTCAAAAGATTTTTATTTTATTTTTTTAATAATTGATTAAAAATAAATTCGTTTTTCCATTTATAATGAATATATTTTTCATAATTTAGTTATTCATATTTTTGATCAGAATTAATAGACTAATTCAAAATAGAATACAATATTTACAAAAATTTATAGTTGGGGTTTTGTGAATTCTAAACTATCAAAGAGATTAAATTTACATAAAATGAAAAATATCATAAAATATATAGGTCATACATTTTAACTCATTAAAATATTTTCAAACATAAATTTATAATAATTTAATATAATAAATTAGAACATAACTAATTTATCTAATCCTCAGGTTCACATATATCTTCATCGAATTTCTTACTCCTACGTAGAAATTTTATGAAGCGTGTAGTCTTGTTCCCTAACACATTATCCATATAATACATTATTTATTCTAACTTTTATTCACAGGAAATATCATTCCATAGTGATATTTTCTATAATTTCATTACATTTGAGGGTTTTGGTATATACATCCTTAGTAGGGATATAGGGAACACATTATGCACTTGAATGATGTTCGGTCTAAGTGACAAGGGGAAAGCTTTCATCCCGACCTAATCAATAATCTCAAAGAGGCTAACAAACCAAGGTATTAAAATTTCATTCATATATAATTAGATAAATTATTTTTATAGGGAAATTTAAAGGAACAACTTCTGAAAAACATCAACCATTAGATCTCATGGTTGATTATCATTATAACAATCCAGTCCTCTCTAAGATTCCTTGATATTCTATTGTATATTATTAACATAGTCTAAAATTTCTTCAATTATCCCATATACCAATACCATAATTTCTCCAACATAATTTAGTCATATTGGGTTTATACAGTTATTTATATATATGGATTCTCAACGAGAAATATTAGTGCTTATTTGAATGATATTATTATAAGAAAAATCATCCAGAGGAAGGTTTTGATCCCAAAAACCGTCGAAATCGAGAAAATAATATCTCAAAAAATCTTCTTAAAGTTTGAATAGTTTATATGGACATACCATATTTTACTATATTATACATTATTTTGAATAATAATTCAACATACAAAGCCTTCAAAACACTTCATCAGAAAGTCGAAGTAAACCTTGGATTTGAATCACATACAATAGAATACAGTTCTCCATATATACTTTCAACATCTATATTGTGTATTTTGTAAATCAGATCAAAAGAGTAATATTTTATGGTTGTAATGATATTTTATAACTTTATAAGGTGATCAATTATTATTGAAATTCCATTTTTCCTTTTAGATGGTTTTTTTGGAGTATAAATAATATTTCCCTAGTAGAATTTTACCATTTAAATTCTAGTATAGGTCATGGTTTGAACATCCCCTAAGACCACTATCTTTTAAACATGCTATAATTACACACCATGAACCAATATACATATATAGAAATATATATCTTTATTATATCATAATAGAAATAAAATTTTAGGCATATGCATATCATCATACATTTTAGATGAAAAGAGAATGAAGAACATTGAACCTCCTCTAATAGATATTTCATGAAATCCTGCATAGATGGAACACATACACATTTTCTAAGTCATATCATTACATCACAATCCCGAATGAATTTATGAAAGTTTCTCTGATTCTTCTAAAATTAAACAACTTAATTCTTTATATCTATAATCCTAACAAGGATAAATGACCAAAAACAGATTTTAACTATATGAAATTTTTTATTTTCCATCAATATTTATAGATCCATCCCTTATAAATAATGAAAAAATAGACCTTGTGATATTCTCATCATATATATGGTATCAAGATTATTTCAACTCAAAGCATCATCATACTTTTCTTCTTTCATGGATAGTTAAGGTATTGAGTAGAAACAATCTGTAATCATCCCAACCAACTTCTTTAGTTCAAATTAAACACATTCTATATTAATATATACAATAAACATTTCTTTATCAGTATATATATAAACACACATGTACACACAAATATATATATATATCAAAAATTTCACCTTAAATATAATATATCTATATACTTAATGACTAATTTAACACAACTTCCTCCAAATAATGATGTATTTAATTTTTCTCATTAACCATCAATTATGGTTATGCATAATATGTATCCATATAGTTATGAAAAAAACCAACGTAATCCATTATTCAATGTATCACTATATATTAAAACCCCTTATCCACTATAAGGTAAGGTAAGAATATGTGAACTAATTGACATTTAATTTTTATTTTATGTAATTTGATTCACATTAATCTATTCAAATGAACTTGTCTCCATCCCATGTTAACATGGTATGTGGATTAGAAATTCATGAGAAATTCTACAAAAAAAAGTGAAAAATATGGATATTATTAATAATGTTCTGTAATGGCCAATTTTCAACAACAACAATCCTTGTTGGATCCACTAATATAGATTTTAATGATCTTATAGAGTCCAAAAATGATACCTTTCATATAAAAAATTCACACTTTCAAAAATTTTCATATAGATCATACTTCTATAGGATTTTCAGTACTATTTTCAAGATATCATCAAACTCGTCCTTTATTATTGAATATTATCGAATATATTCTATAATTAATACCATAAAATGATCATTTTCATCCCTAAAGACTCAATTATTTATATCCATTAGGGTAGTAGGGGAATAAGTAAGATCAAAATCCATCACTATGTATCCAGAGTGTCCATACGTTATATGGATGTATTTCTTTGGTATATTTTCCTTCTTGACCCTCAATTGATGATAACAAGAAGGAATATAAATCTAAATAATGTATTTGGTTTTCCATAGGTTATAATGTTATTCCTCAATTCAAGGTAGAGGATACATGTTCTTTATTTTTATCTTGCTATGTACAAAATAATCAATACAGAGTCATGTTTATTGACGTTCTTATTAAAAAAACAATAGAAACCCAAGGTGATGAAAATTTTCAAATATATTAATTTTCAAGATTATCCTCGAGTTGTTTAATTAATTATAGTCTTTAAATTGGGGAAATTATATATGTATTCTATGAAATTTATGTAACATAATGTATGAGTTCTATTGAAAAATAGAGATTATGATTTGGAGTATGATTAAGAAAATGTCTATCAATATTTTAAACAATATCCCACATAATATTTATTTCACTCATATTGATTTTATCCCAAACCATATATGATAATTACCTCTTTTGAATAGGAGTATAGACCGATATAGTTGATGATATTTCCATTGGAACATCATATTTATCTCAACTCAAATAGATGATAATAGGTTAGTTTAAAATATCTAGCATGTATTCCCTTCATCATAAATTTATATTTTATTTATGTAGCGATATCCAATACATGATTGAGAAAACCAGAAATTTATTAATATATAGAATAAAAATATTTATAGGAAGAGTATTGAGAAAAACATCAATAGGGTAAGAATCCTAAACAAGTGATGTAATCTTGGTACAATTAGGTACATTCACTGATAAATATACATATAATTTTTGGTGTGGTATTTTGATACCCTTATGAAATAAATCCGATATAAACGATTAAGGGAACCATGTTAAAATGAGATATTATAGTACTTATAGTGCTTGGTAAGTGTACCTTTTATGATGACATTATAATAACCCTCATAAAAATTAGAGATCACTTGACATTTCCCTTTTACATTATTATTAATAGGTTACTAACGTCAGTAATAGTAATTAACCTTATGATTTAAGAATATGTTAGAATAATTACAAAAAATCATTCATTTGAAACACTAGAGGGTGGCTACTATATTCTGTGGAGATTACCCTCTAGTAAAAAATAGCTAATTCCATCCAATCAGGTCAAAATTCTATTTCCCAATGAACATCCATTCATCACTTGACAAATTTATCATAACACTTATGAAAAATATACTCCATGTTTCTTTTCAAACATCGAGCATAATGTTTGGATAATTTTATTATATCCATAGTTTATATAATATGTTCTGAAATCCATCATTCATTTATTATGAAAATTATGATATTAATGAGTAAATTCAATATCTATTTCTACCTTAACTACACAAAAAATAATTTTTCATATATACGAATCTTTCTTATAAGAGAAAACCATTTCATAATTTTTTAAGAAACTAAACAATTCATACAAAATAAGTACATAGGGGATGATTGTACGAAAAAATACCTTAAAAAACTTATAAAATTTTCATCTTAGATATGAACTGATTCCTCATTCACAAAATTTATTTCAATGAATTACTTCTCCAATTTCATTTGAAAAATAAATTTGAACTACCAATTGAAAAATAATATGTCAAACTCATCCCACTATATAGTGTGAATTTCATCCCATTAACTTATATTCATGATAAGTGTAAACCATTGATCAATATATCCTCTCAAATTATAGATAGATAGAATGAATTTACCGAGTTCTAAATCCTAGATAATAAAAAATATCATTTCAATGGTATCGATATATTTATCCATAACTAGTGGTTGAGAGTACAAACTAAATTATGTTTGGTGTTTCCTCATGAAGGACTCAACATAAAATAATAAATTCTTATTCATGATTAGAAGATCAACATGATTCATACCCAAAAAATGTTTTGTAAATATATTAATTATATTTCTCATTCTATCTCCCAAATCATTTAGTTTTTTAAAAGGTTTTTAATTTTTTTTCTATCTCATTTATAATTATTATGACTCTTTTTGGTTCTATAAATTGCCCAAAACCAAAAATAATATTTTAAACAATAATAATAAATGTTGGAAACGCCATAATCCTGAAAAAATAATTTATTTAATGTAAAAATCATGTGCCCTTATTTTTAAAATGGGTACTAATAGTTTTTACCTAGTTAATTCATGGTAATTGTCTATTTAATTCCAAAATAATGCTTCATAAAGAAAAGGTTAATTATCATAATAATATCGACATGAGTTTCAATAATGGTGCACTATAAGGCAACACTACTCATGCACCAAAATGATGAATACAATATTGTTGACAAACTCTTTTAAGGGTTATTAATTCTACATTGGTCAATTCCAAAACCACATAAAATTTTTGTATCTAGATATAGATGTTTGTTAAGGAAAAACATTGTGTATTTTTTACCATAATAAAAAAATATTATTCAATACTCAGTTTTATCCAATGGGTTATCATGAATGTTTTTTCTTGATATTATACAAAGTTTATCAAAAACATACTCTGATAACAACTATAGAGACTCATAGTTTTGATTAATAGATATTACATCTTATTATATGTATTTTAATAACAATAACATAATGATCATTGTCGAAATCAAATAGGTCTATTTCGTTTTAGAAAATAGATAAAGAAACAAATTCTTCATAAGTGAAAAACATTATCTCCTACTAAAGTCTTCCTAATTAGAAAACTTTTTATACATATCATATATACTACCTTTCTTTATAACAAGGTGGAAGGAAATAAAATAAAGGGTGATCTTTGATAACCAGTAGGGGTGAAAAATGAAAATATCAATGATCATATTAATAATATAAATATTGTATTATAATATTAAAGTGACACTTTAATACATAATATGTATATCCTATATCATATTCATCATAAATGGAAAAAAATTTAATCGATCATATAAAAATATTCACAAAGGATTAAAAGAAAATGTATTTTGAGGGAATAACATTAGCATAAGAAAAAGATTATTTGAGTAAACATAACCATAGAAATTAATTTCTATATTAGAAATTCGTATAATCCATGAATATCATATAATATTGACTTCACTCATGATACCATCATAGTAGTCACGACTCTCATTTAAAGGCTTTAATTAGGGACAGCGTCCCTTACTAAACTAAGTTCACTCCCCACTATAAAAAATTACATATAATGATATATAACTCTTTAGGAAATTAATTTTAGGGATATATAATTTCATCCCCACCCCTTAGAAGTATGTAATCTATTAGATGTGTTCCACAAGATCAGAAAACATTCATTATATCATAACACATAAAAATAAATGTGTTTAATAAGAATTTCATTTTGACACAACTCAAGGAAATGAAATGGTATTCATAAAAATCTTTTCTTAATAATCATAAATATTACATATAAAGAATAAGGATAAATTTATTGAATAATATAACTAGTAAATATTATAATACCTCAAAGAAAGCCATATTATATAGGAAATTCCTTTAATATGTAACATGGATCATTCCTTGAGTAAAATACACATTTACATTGAAAGAACTTATTTAAAAGTTATTAATATTCCAAAATATCATTATAAACATTATTTTAAAAAATCCTAGGAATAAAGTAAAATAATATTTTAATAATTGAGTAGTTATGATTATAGAAAAATCTTTTAATGTAATATATATTAAAACAATGTTTCCTTTCAAATTTTATATTAAATATTAAAATTCCATTATTTGAAAAATAAAAGGACGATTCCATTGAAACATTTTAATGAAAATAAAAATATTGGAAAAAATTACTAGAATATTTCTCTATAATATTTTACAACATTCATGAATCTATTTTAATGAAATAATTCACAAAGGATAGAATGAAATATCTATTTTAAATAAAAACAATGGTGTGTATCCTTAAAGATATTATTTCATTACCATGAGTACATAATGTTAGCGAAAATAATGGAAAAATATAATATATAGATAAAAAAATGGACAAAAAAATTAATTAGTTTCAATATAGGTGGATCATCTAATTTTAATAATTAGATGATCATATATTTTATTCATGGTAATCATATATTTCATTATTTTCGACAAAATATCAGTAAAGAGAAAAAACATGGATATCTATATCAACATAATTTTTATGTGCATAATCATATATTTCATTCATGGTAATTATAAAAACCATTTAAAATATTTATTCTATTTATATAACAATTATTTCATATAAGTAAATATGAGAAAAAATACCTTACCTCACATTCCACATATATAGAAAACATTATAGCCTTCTTTAAAATATATTATAAATTTTTATAATTTGATAATAGATTCATGTACATAAATATAATATCATAAATGATAATGTTATAAAATTTCAACATCCATTTATATATCATTCCTTATTAAAATCATTGTTTTTAAGAGTTAACTATTTTGATTTTGTTGAGAGTTTATGTTTTGTAAATCAGTTTCTTGAACTTCTATAATGCTTCTATTATATCAAAGACATTAGAAATTATATAAATATAACATATACTTATATTTTTAATATTATTATTCATACAAAATATATAACTCTATAAAAATTAACTAGACCAATTAAGAAGATAAAAAGACATATGTACATATGAATATATATATATATCACTTTTCAACAGATGGGGAAAATAGTAAATACTTATTAAACATTTTAAAATAATTTTTATAGTATATATATCTCATATATTCATAGAATAAATACCTATTTTTATCCATTTAAATTTTAAATTAAAAATGAAATATATAACATTGTGGGGAAAATAGTCCACAATTATGCCAGAGTGACTTTATCCTTTTTCAATATATTGGACGGTAAAACAGAAAATGTGATATTATAATTAATTAATTATAATGAATTCAAAATAATAATATATCTACTATATTAATATAATTATTAATAGGAATGAATTGCGATGATGGAAAAATAATTACATCATTTTGTGAATCAGTAGTTCTTCAATCACAACAATAAAGGTATTGTTTCCCATTTGGTAGAGGAGAAAATGTATATATGTTAACAAATTATGATAATAAAATTTAATAATATGAATGATATTTATATTATTTCATCATTTTTTGAATTATTTTTTTGAATATGAATAATAATAAATAAAATAGAGGCACATGATTAAGAACTATGTGTATTATTTAAACAAACTCTTTAGTCTTGTAGATTAATCATTCATAAGATGTATTTATAAAAATTATAGGGAATATATGTAATTGGGAGGGCTATAATAAATGGGTTTTTTACAAGAATTGGATGATTAAAATTTCATTATAAGTGTGGAGAGGAGTACAGAGGGGATGTCCATTTATAAGTGGGGGAGAGGACCGATGTAAACATGTTGAAATATATATGTATATATATTAATATTTTATTAACAAAATATTGATCCAATATGTACCATTCAAGTTTATTTTCTTATATAGTGTCTACATATGTCTAGAAAATATTATTTAGATCATATTTTAGGAAATTTTATTTATGATCTATTTAATTTAACCTCTCAAATGGCATGTTTTTTCCTTAACTCTTGTAACATGTTATTACCGTTTATACAAAAAAGTGTGATATTTATTTATTTCTATATTACTAAATAGTATTAATTATTATTATTATTAAAATTATTGAATAAATATTATGAAATTAATTTATATGAAGTGGTATAATTTTATTTAAAATTAAATCTACAATATTGATGAACATTGTTTTTCCAATGTAAAATATGTCTAATGTAAATAAGTTATTATATAAAAAACAACATAAAATTAATTATAATAACATAAATTGGATTAGTAATAATATAATTTAAGATATTTAAAATTTAATACCATTTTATAAAAATTGTAATTTTTAAATTCATTAAACGAAAATAATATTTTTAATAAGAAACATTATTTCTCAATAGTCATGGAAAAAATAATATTTTTTGAAACTTATTGAAAATTAACTATAAGATAATTTTTACATGTTGATTTCCAAAAATAAATTAAAATTTCAAAAATAATTTTCAATCAAAATAAAATTAATGTTAAAATAACTTCACAATACGCGGTGAAACCAATTTTAAGCACAGTTGTGTTTTTATGCATATAACTCAATTTATTCTCATCCCTTATATGCAAAATATATTTTATGAATGATAAAAAGATTTTTTATAATTATCTTAAAAATAATAAATTAAAATCATTCTATAATAGGTATCATTTTTATTTATTTATATAAAACGCATTTTAATCATAAAAATAATGTTTGTTAAAAAAATATTTTAATTTAAAATGTATTTTATTTTAATTTTAATTCAATTTATAACCATTGAACTTATTTTATTTATGTTTAAACCATATAATTTACATAGTTGAATTATTACTATTCATACACACCATGTTTGCTATTATTGTTTAATAGTATAAAATGTTATAGATCATTTAGACATAGCGTTCCATTTATTATAAGATATAAAAATGATTAAATTTATATTAAAATTATATGTCATAAAATATTGAGTTGTTACATACATGAGGTCATGGGATGTTGTATGATGAAATCAAATTGAAGTGTCCTTGTTATGGGTTATACCTTTTATATGAGATAAATCCTTAAGTTTACAACTGAATGCTCTAATTATTTCTCTAATGTGAAGATCAAAATATACTGGATGAATGGATAAAGTCTATTAATGTTTTAATGTAGGGATTTTCAAAGCAATAATGGATTTTTTAAATAATGGTATGGTAATCCCGGCACCAATAACCCACATTTGATGGTTAGTTCAATAATATTTTTTAAATACAATGATTCACATCCAAAATGACCAAATAGTTTAGTAGTTTTAAGGAACAATATGTACACATGGAACCCTTGTTAAATTGGTAGTTAAACATACAACATAACAAAGGAAATTAAATTGCGTCATTGATTCTATTAGAAAATTTCAACATCATATCAACGGGAAAAGAGAAAAAATTAAGGGATGATCAAAAAAGTTCAGTAAGAGTTATGAACATTTGAATCTACTTTGAAAGAAATAATTCATAATCAAAATAGAAAATGAATTGAATTGAATACACGTTCAATTTAATCAACAACTTTTTAAATGTTTGAATCCCTTGATAATAATATATTGAAAATTTCATAGATAGAAAAACTGAAACCATAATGATGGAAATGATTAATTATTGGTTGTTATGTCTTATAGGAACACAATTCCTTTAAAATCATGGACATTTAGAATATGGTTTAATAACTATAAGTAAAATCATTTTTAATTGGGTCATCTTTGTCATCACATGAGACTACAAATACATCGAGGGGATTTTATATATACAGTACCCACACATTTATACATAAAAAAACATTAACCATATATTGAAATGATCTATTTAATTTCTTTATTAAAATTTCTTATCACAAAGTATATTTATTTAGTAATAGATATAGATTTAACTTTTCATCCCTAGTAATTCAAATAAATTTAAATGTACAGATCGTATGTAAAAAATGGTATCTGCTTTAATAAATAATAAAATGAATACATAATGTGTATCAATGATAACTAAAAACCAAATTAATGGGAATGAGACATGATATAATTAAATGTAATTTCACTCATAATTTTGTAATGAATTAATCAGTGAAGATTACATTTGACCCAATGAATTGAAATTCAGTTAAGAATCTCATACCATTTTGTAATTAGTCAAATCGTAAACCACATAAAAGAGTATAAATTAATAAAATTGTAAATATCTTGAGACTAATTAAATTGATGATATTACAAGTTAATTGTTATTACAAACACCACACAAAAATAATAAGTTGATAATAAATCATATGTCCCATATAAAACAAGTTGACATGAAAACCCATTACCTCACACTTATTATTGGATCTAAATTCATTAAAATAGTATATAATGATTTAAATTATGTTATTTTTTAATAATAGAACCATTTTCATATTTATGATATATTATATTAACCTCATATATCATTTTATCAACTACTTGTTAATAATATTTCATTATTACCCAGGTTTCAGGTGTTAACACCTTTATTTCCTAGGCATGTTTTGTTGTGTAAGCCCGTGTTCGTGTATATAGAATATAGTTTCATCATGTACCATAATATATTAATATTATTAGTATCATATTTAATTATTGAAAACAATTTTAAAATCATTATTGAATGTTTAACATAGAAAATGAATCGTATCATGTCGTGTAAATGGTAGGATGGGCATACACACGAGCAATAGTAACATTTCTTTAATTGTAAAAGGGTAAGGAATTAAATGGAAAGTAAATTTTCCAGAATCCACATCAGGTCATTAGTACTATATAAATTCATTAATCTATCATTATACACATCCAAGTAATGTATTGATGAGAAAAATACTATGCCACATCATGGAGATGTTAAGTCATACATATGCATGCACGATGCTTTCATTTTTCATAGGATGGATAAAAAAAATATTATAATTGTAACATAATAATAACAAAATATCAGAGTGTAGTTGATACTAGATTTATTAATTTATCATGAAAAATTCATGAAGATAAAGTAGAAGAATAATTTTTTGGAAGGGTCGGTGCATACAATAACCTATTATATGTAAGATCTCATTATATATCAAACAAAGGGACCTAGGGTAAGATTTTTTAGATAATAAAGATCTCAATAACATGTATATATATTTTAACATGTAAAAATGGTATGGTTTTGTAATGACTCGAAATTTCAGTTGAAATTTTTTTAAATAGGTGGGAATTTTACGAGTACGTGAAAACTGACCGTGCGTGATTCCGAGGCCTGGTGTGCCCGGAATCAATTTCTGATGTTTTTTTCAAGTACGTTCAGTAAATGTACAAGCGTGTTATTATAATTTATAAACCCATGCAGGAAATTTAAATCCGAGGGCATCGTAGAACATGATGTACCAATATTATCTAAAGGAGACTATCACTTCGATGGTAGTGGGTCGAGAATAAAAGTTAGTTTTTGGGTTTTCGTGGAAAATAATTAATAATGTGAGCTTCATTTTATTTTTATTTGAAAATCTATGTGGGTGTTTTTTGGATAAAACCTCCTCATGGGAGTTCAAGGTGGGACCAACACACCTTAACCACCCATTATAGGTTTTGGTATTGGGGCCCACCAAAACATAACCTCATGCGAGAGGTTACAATGTGTGGACCGCATGGGACTAAACCCCCTATTAATGGGAGGAGAGGAAAACCTCTCAACTCTCCCTCATTAATGAGGTAGAGCCTCTTGACTTTTCTAACATTAATGTTTCCAATTCTCTATCCTTATTACGCCAACCTACATAACTAATTTTATCAATTTTAATACTGTGCCAATAATGAAATTGGGGAAATCATATCACTTTTGGAATGGAATTTGCAATTTGGTGGAAGATTTGGGGAGAGGAGAGCGTGGGAGAAATCTTGCAACGAAGAACGAAGAATGTCGGAAACGATCTTCTTCGAACTTCTTCCCCAAACACCTACTGACGTGGGACGTCTTCAACCGGCCTACCCTCCGCAACGTCATCAACTAGCCAACGTAGCTCAGAATTGGAAGTGTGTAGCAGACGCAATGTACGATGATTATCTTTTTCTTTTTCCTGTGACTTGTTCATTTATCAATGAACAAAGGTAGGGGTGTTATTTTGAATATGCTTTACACTCATGTTCTTCCTTTCTTTTAAAATGATGAATGGGGATGTTTCCCTTTTTGCAGGTTTTGGGATTAATATTTGCAGGTGGGTTGTTATACTTCGATCTTGGGAACCAATTGCTACCACACTAAACGTGGAGGGTGCAGGCCAAACCAACATGGCCCGACCCCTCCACTGTTTTTATTTGTGATGAAAATCTGCATGGAGATGAGGCGACAGAATGACGAAGGTAGCAACAACAAAGGTGGCGCTACCTGCGGCCTCCACGAACCGTGCCTCCCCCGCCGCGCTATGGTGCTCTGGGCCAAATTGCGGCCCTTTGGCCAAGCCACCCTGGCCACACCGCCTCCAGGCCACGCCTCCCGGCTCTCTGTCGCCGCTGGTCTCCCGTGCACCCCGAAAAAACCTTTCGGCATGTGTTGCGCCGAACCGCGCTGGACCAGCCTCGCGGCCTCATGAACGCCTCGCCTCTCATGCACCATTGTTTCCCGTCATCCCGTGTTTGTCGATCCACCACCCGGTCTCCCACCAGCCCACTCATAGGCCTGCCCGACCACCTACCGCTCGACTGCTTCCCACCTGCTCGGCCACCCAATTTTCTACCTGACTGAAGCAACGCCCTGGCTTCGTCGGCCTCCTAAGTCAGCCCGCTTCCCTCTTCACGGTGCCCTGGCCGAACTGGCCTGGCCATTCCCTCTGGGCTGAGCCGTGACGGGCCACACCCTCATGGCACTCCGGTCCGAACCAGTCCCGAGCCCGCGACGAACCACCCATGTGGCCTGGTAGGCCGGGCCAAACCTAACAGGCTGGCCCACCCAATGGGATAGGCAATACCCAACATGTATGATCGGGCCGACCCCAGACCGGGTCGGACGGCGTAGGTCCGACCGGGTTAGACCGGACCCGAACCCAATACCGACCCTTATCATTCCTTGTCTATATCGTTGGCATGGGACGACCATTTGACAAACTATCAGCAGCGTTGGTATTCTTGGAGCACGGAGGTCCCTCTATTGTTCTGGGTTAAGTTAAGTTATGGTCAAGTTGGGTCGTACACGAATCCAACCGGGCCCCTGAGACTAAAAGGCTAATAACTCACAGACCGGGCGTCTGGTTAATGCGACATCCATCGCGTTGAGACCCCTATGACATGGGAGACCTTTGAGATACTTTTTTGTGTTACTTCATGGCATTTGGAGTATCGACTAGTAGCTCATGGATCGGATCCTCCCAGAGATGACCTTGCGTAGTGCGAAGACCTAGTAGCTAGATGAGAACTGATGACTACTGACTGATTCGACTCGGAGTGTTTTGACTAGCTTAGTGGGGAGCACCTTGGTGTCGCGGAAGACCCACAGTGGGGAGAACCATTGTGTCGCGGCAGACCCATGGTACTCGACAGGAGGATTACCTCATCCAGCTACAAGGGGGATCGTCTCTGTGTGAGCGCAGCATACCCACGGTGGGGAGCGCCTCTGTGTTAGGGTGGAAGACCCACAGTACTCGACAAGAGGAGTACCTCAGCAGTCCAAGGTTAATGGAAAGGACCTCTGTGAGACGCGGCAGGCCCACTATACTCGATTGAGGAGGAGTTATACAGGCGCGGTGGTTTCAATAATAAAAATCCTAGTTTGAGCCGAGTCAGTAACTTTTTGTATTTACATCATGATTGAGATAGATTACATGATAACATAGATATATGCATGGGCATATACCTATGTGGTGTTTTCTATTGATATCATATATTGTGGTTTATCCTTGTTGGATTTTGTGATACCTTGAGGGTCTCGGGGTACCTACAGAGTATCATTATTCGCACCCCTAAACAGGCTATGCCCGCACCTCATTGTGTTGGTTGCAGAAGACAGTCAGCACTGACTAAGGCCGAGAGTGGCAGTAAAGGAAAGTACCCGGAGGTGGACCTTAAGACGAGTCTATACATGGAGGAGACTGACGGACATGGATTACTGAGGAGCTATTTTTACCTACCCTTGTAGTAGGGATTCCGGAGGATGATCAAGTAGCTGGTTTACCTTTATTCTGTTGTACTTGTTTTTAATTTTTACTTGTAGTTTCTTGTTGGTCTTGTATTCTGGCCCCTTTACTTTCAACACTCTCTATTGGTTATACAGATTTCATAGTGTTTCTTATCCATCTGTGTTCTCTGTTGTGTGTCTTTACACATTATAAAGGTAATTCCTTCCCTGTTGTAGGGATTTGCGCCTTTGGTGCTAGTCGCCAGCCCTTGGCCCATGGAAGGTGGGTTTGTGGTAGTCACAGAATAGGCCCCAGGGGATGAGTCGTGAGAAATTGGTGTCAGAGGAGTTGGTTCTACTGCAGAACTTAGGACTTTGATCTTTCTTTTCTATGAAGAAATAGTGTTAAGAGTACTGAGTGTGGTTTTCAGTTTAGGGAGTCCAGTGTTGGTGTGGAAGCCGACGTATCCATACACCAGGATCCTGACTACTAATTTCTGACTCAGTGCATGGAAATTCTAATTTTGTGTGTTTTTTCAGATGTTTTCATTAAGTCAGTTTAGCTAGGTCAGCTCACCATGTATAATCATTGACCGTGTCGCATCTGTTTCTTTCAGGATTCCTCCCCATGGACAACTAGCTCGAGTACCAAGAGTTGTACTCACGTATTGCCCGTTGAGTGACAAGACATCGGTGTAGGTCCCTTTTCTAGCGGAGGCACCAGCTATACCACTTCCCATTGGTCCACCGATGCCACCAGCCCCAGCAGTAGATGATGCACACCACTTGAACACGTTGCCCGAGTTCCTGTGCTAGAGGCCGCTGAGGATCAGGGGAGGGACGAACCCGCAGGCAGCTGAGGATTGGCTGGAGGCTGTGGTGAGAGTCTTCATACAGGTAGGGACACCAGCTGAATTCATGGTGATACTTGATGCAATCCTTCTACAGGTAGCAGCAGGCAGATGGTTGAGCTTGATTCTCTAGGTTCAATATGAGATGACACTTTTCTGGGAAATCTTCGAGAGCTTATTTTGGGCAGAGTTTGTCCCAACGACTCTCCGGGCAGTGCGCATTCATGAGCTACTTCATCTGTAGTAGGGTAGCATGACTATAGCTCAGTACTCAACAAAGATCACAGAACTCTCAGGCTACTCCACCGATATGGTGTGAGACCCTTTCATCAGGGCCCAGACCTTCGACCAGGAACTCAGGTGATATATCAGGGATTCAATGATTTCCATCAGCATCTCGACGTAGGCAAGGGTGCTAGAGCGAGCCATCTTAGTGGAGAGTTTCCTTACTGAGAAGTGTCCAGCAGCAAGAGCCACCACTAGCTGACATGTGGTTGAATCTTCTGTAGAAGGCAGTAGATATATGTCGTAGAGGTCCAAGAGGACCCAACCCACAGGTGGATGGCCGCATGACTAAGGATCGATTGTACGGGGCACCTGGGGTAGAGACACACATGCCAAGAATGAGTAGTGTTACTCATGTGGTGGACATGGTCACATGGCTCGTGACTGTCTGACTCTCCATTCGGATTGTCCGCAGACGGTCGAAATACAGCCCAGGTAGAGACGAAGATTCGATCGGGGCTGTCCACAAGGAGCATGCATACATGGTTGAGGAGCTGGACGTGAAGCTGGCGGTGGGCATCATTTCGAGGTGTTACCGTCACCACCACTAGGAGGTCCACCCCGACCGTAGGGAGCAGGTGGATAGGGGAGATCTCAACTCCAGGGAGATGAGGCCTATGATCAAGGCACTTTGGAGATGATTTGAGATACGATATATGTATACTCCACCATAGTTGCAGTTATTATAGACATATGTGCTAGTCACTCTTTCATTTCCACTGCCCATGTTTGAAACTAGGATATTCTGACGGAGCCGTTGGCTCGATCCATACGTCTAGAGACTCCTACGGGAGCAGACTCGACAATTACGCACTGGTTTAGGCAGTGTGAGATGACTCTAGGAGGAGAGATCTTTAGCTGGGATCTTCTCGTAGCAGCGTCAAGGTCTTACAATGTCATCTTGGGTATAGACTAGTTATCTACATTCCATGATCAGATTGACTATATTAGGTGCAATGTGTGGTGTGTCCATAGGGATGGGATAAGGATCACCTTCACTGGCGAGAAGGGAGCCTTTTCAGCGCAAGATGGACTTTCCCAGAGGAGGGTGCAACCGATCACTCATCAGTTGTCATGCCTTACCCTCAGAGTAGTTGATGTAGAGAGTTTGAATTATCTTGGTGTGGTGGACCAGTACGTAGATGTTTTCCCTGACGATGTTCCAGGACTACCACCTTGCAGAGAGGTGGACTTCTACATTAACATGTACCCCCGGACGACACCGATATCTACAAAAGCATATCAGATGGCTCCCATGGAGCTTCGCAAGCTGTGGGTACAGCTAGAGGACTTCCAGGAAAAGGGATTTATCCGGCCCAGTGTTTCTCCCTGGGCAGCCCGAATTTTTATCTCCAAGAAGGCACAAGGGAGATTGAGGATTTGTGTCGACTACCATCACCTAAACTAGGAGACTGTGAAGAAAAAGTACCCAAAACCGTGGTTTGACGACCTCTTTGATCAGTTGAAGGGAGTATGGTGGTTCTCAAAGATAGAACCCAGATCAGGCTATCAACAGCTCAGAGTTTGAGGAGAGGATGTGTAGGAAACAGACTTCAGATGTCGGTACAACCACTACGAGTTCTTGGTTATGCCATTTGTTGTAACCAATGCTCCAGAAGTGTTCCTGGGACTCATGAACAGGATTATCCAGACATACCTGGATCACTTTGTCATAGTCTTCATCAACAACATTTTGATATACTCAAATACTACGGTGAAGCATGCCTACCAATTGCTGGTAGTACTGGACACACCACAAGAGCACCAGCTTTATAGTAAGCTCTCAAAGTGCCAGTTTTGGATCTGAGAAGTTTAATTTTTGGGACATGTCACCTTGGAGTATGGAGTTGCAGTGGATCCAGTGAAGATTGTGTCGTTTCTTGCTCGTGGGAAACCTAGGAGTGTTATGGAGGTACGAAGTTTCCTGGGTTAAGCTAGTTACTATCGGAGTTTCATTCCAGACTTCTCCAGAGTTAGAGCACCACTATCAGCCTTGAAAAAGAATAGGAAACCCTTCATGCGTTTCGATAGATTCCATAAGATCTTTCAGGAGATGAGGTTGAGGTTGACTAGTTCCCCCATCTTGAGGCTTCAAGAGGAAGGCGTAGAGTACGTAGTCTACTACGATGCATCAGAGAATAGAATTGAGTGTGTCCTGATGAATGAGTGAGTATTGATCACGTATGGTTCTCAGTAGGTGATACTGCACGAGCCGAACTACACTACCCATGACCTGGAGTTAGAAACAACGGTCTTTGCAATGAAGATGTGATGACAGTATCTGATGGGTGAATGTTTTACCATGTACTCTGAACATAAGATAATCAGGTATATCTTTTCTCAAATGAACCTGAACCTGATATAGTAGCGATGGATTGAGTTCTTCCAGGACTACGACTTCGAGGTAGTCTATACTCCTAGAAAGGGGAACGTAGTAGCAGATTCACTCAAGAAGAGATCTGGTATACCCCTTCTAGGAAGGGAACCAGAGTAGCTGGCAACATTATAGATATTCTTTGTGGATAGAGACAGAGAAGCTTCTCTATAGTCTCTTACAGTCACTCCCCCACTTTTCAGCGAGTCAGGGAGGCACATCATGGGGATGATGACTATGTGACATGATGTGCTAAGATATCCACAAGGCATGCACCTGCTGTATTATTTGATGGTGGGAAGCATGTCATCCACTTCAGAGGACATACAATTGTTCTAGTGTCACATTAAAAGGAAGTGTTGAGGGAGTTCCACACATCCCCTTTAGCGATACATCTAGGAGTGGGGAAGATTTACCAAGACCTTCAACGACAGCACTCATGGCCCTCAATGAAGAAAGCAGTTGCAGAGTTTGTCTCTCGATGCCTCACTTGTCAGCAAGTGAAGGCGGAGCACTAGTTACCTGCAGGCTTGGTTCATCCATTATTAGTTCCTGAGTTGATGTGGTATGGGATATCCTTGGACTTCATGTCGGGTCATCCACGTACATCAAGAGGTCACGAATCTATCTGTGTAATCGTCGACCGACGTACCATGTTGTCCCACTTCCTACAGATCAGAGAGAAGGTTTAAGTAGAGATCTTGGGACGCTTCTATGTGCAGGAGATTATGAGGATACATGGAGTACCTTCTTCTATTATCTACGATCATGATTCACGGTTTACTTACCGGCTATGGAAGGGGTTTCAAGAGGATTTCAGGCCAAATCTTCGTCTGAGAACCAACTTCCATCCTCATTAGTGGGACCAAAGATGATACGAGAAACCTTGCAGATCACCCTTGTGCTGGAATGACCCTAGGGAGTCGGCATTAGTTGGACCAGAGATGGTACGAGCAACCACGGAGAAGGTGCAGATCATCCAAGAGAGGATGAAAACTGCACAGAGCAGGCAGATGTTTGTAGGACCCCAGGACACCCTGAGAGGGGAGGGGTGAATCAGGGTGGCAACTTTTTCTTCTTTTAGTTGTGGATCTTGTTCCCACGTTGGTAGGAACTACTTAAACCTGTATGATGGATATGATCAGCAATTAAACATTCACATGCAGAGAGATGACACAGCTATTTTTACTTGGTTCACCACTAAGGGCTACGTCCAAGGAGCATACGCTGACAGGTTGTCGGTCGTACCTAAATCCACTATGCTTCACTAGCTGTAGATTACAAAGGTTCGGGTACAGTCACTCTGTCCCAGGCTCATTGCCTTTACAATTGTTCAAGGAAATCTCACTGCATCCCTCGGGTCACTCCCGTTGACTCCCCCTGGCTCACTGCCGTTGGTGAAGTCCCACTCAGTTTATAGACTTGAAGGTCTCTTCAATAAATGTGCATTGATGTTCTTTGTCTCCTGTTCCGCATGAGACATTGCTTGCATCAGGATTCAGAGTTGATGCTCTTTATAGTTCAATCTTTCTTCTTTAGTGCAATGACTGAATGCACTAGATCCCCTTGTCTTCGTCTGCCTGAATCACAATCACTGATGTGATTTCTTACTTAATGAATCTCAGCTTACTCGACGTTGTTAGAATCAGTTCTCCATGTATGCATGAGATCATGCATGTATCATTTAGATTTCTTCTTCAATCTCGCTTTGCACTAAAAGTATCAGGAAATCATTAGCTCTTGTGCAGCTCCAGAAAGGCGGGCGTGCTTCAACAGTGTCTGAGTCTCCTTTTCAATCCCGGCGCACAAGTCTCCCGTCGGCGCGCAAGTCTCAGGCGCGCAAGTCTAAACTGGCGCGCAAGTGATACTGAAGCACCTGCGCGACACTGCCTTCTTGAACTTAATACTTGAGCGCACACTTCCTTTCTCCCCCAAATCTTCTAGGGCGCGCAACCCTCACTCGGCGCGCAACCCCTACTTGCGCGGCTCAACCACCTGCGCGACGAGAGCTCGAACAATCTCAGAGTCTTGAGCTCGGTTGGAAATGAGGAGGGGTGGTCCAGTATTTATAGGCAAACTGGACCTCCTGCGCGGCGGCGCGCAAGTTTCTCCTTGGCGCGCAAGTCCACTTGCGCGACTTAACCAACACTTGCGCGACCCTCTTGCCTTTGTCAAATTTTGATCTTCTGATCTCGAAAAACCATAGACGCGCAAGTTCCACTCCTTGTAGGTGTCTTCGCGCAAGTCCACTTGCGCGACTTAACCAACACTTGCACGACCCTAATGCCTTTTCCATATTTTGATGCTCTGATCTTCAGAAACATATGGCACGCAAGTTTCCTATCCTCCAAGAGTATGGCGCGCAAGTCCCTTTGCCAAAATCACTCTTCATCATTTGTTGATTTTGAGGCCCTGAAATTTGGCAAACACTGGAAAACGGCGCCACCTTGTATCTGTTCTTTTTGTACCGCCTCCAGATCATCCATTCCTCTGTCGATGTTCTTGAATAAAACATATATAGTTGACCACAACTCTTGAACTCGACATGCCTCCATAGAAACTCTTTTGCCAAAAAAATTTTATGTCGTTTGTTTGCTTTGTCGACAAGGACGATCACCTCAACAGCGCTTCATCTTGGTGATCTGTATACTTCAGCAACTCTTCTGATTTTATCACAACCTCCACTATTGTGATATGTAGTCTTTGAAGGAATAGCTTTAGCATCATCATCTTCTATGACAATGTGATGTTCATGACTATCTCAGAAGTCCAATCCTTGCACGGCAATCATAGAATTCCAATCATTGGCACATTGTCTTCTTCATCAACCATCGTGATATACTTCATGAAAACCGATTCAATTCGTCAATAAGTCTCTTGCATGGTTCTCATGCAATCATGAGTAATTGCATTGTCTTCATCCAAAAACCTCATTCTTCTTTAATCATCCTTGGATGGATTATACCTCACATTCTACATTGTTGTAAACAATGTATCACCTTTGACACATGTTCTTTGAACTTCCAATCAGTACAACAATCGTATGAATCACCACTCCTCTACTTCATCGGAGTATTTCATGATCACCTTCATTTTGATCTGCATTGACAACTATTGACAACAAATACAACCTTATACACAAAGTGGTTCCAACAATCTCCCCCTTTGTATTTTGTTGTCATTACCTTAAACATCTTCTGAAATGAATCCATCAATGTCAAAATGAGAATCTTCTGCATTTCACTTTCTCTCCCCCTTATTGACAAGAAATAAAAAGCGCATGGTAGGGAGGGTATCAATCCTCACTTATGCAAAGTATCATTAATCATTTCACTCTAAGTCTACTTGAGCAATGCTCGATGTAGAAAACAAGAGGATTTGATTAAGTCAAAAATGTTGTCCATTATTCACAGATCATGATACCAACATGAGATGATAGCTCATGTATCTTGTCTTCAAGGGTTTACCACTTTTATTTCAGGTAGAAGAAGATCAACTATGATAGATAATAATCAACCTGATACTCCTGCACTCACTTCAGCAAATAGATCAAAAACATTCAAGTGCAATCGACAGGATAAGTGACCTTGGGGCACTTCCATTCTCTTTATGTCACTGATCAATACAGTTACTCCCCCTTTGTAAAATAATCTTTGATCTGAGTAACCAAGGGATAGTGATTGAGAAATGACATACCTTTTCCATTGGTGTGTTCTTCAAGAAATTCACAGAATAACTGCTTTTGAGTCCACCTGGAGTTGATATTGATTGAAACAGTGATTATGGAAGCTTCTTCATTTTTCTCCCCCTCAAGGGAAACACTCCTCATCATCTTCATCAAGAGTGATCCTTTATCATCATAATCCTTGAATATCAATTGAAGAATCTACTAAGGATGGAAACTTCTTCAGCTTCGCTATCAAGAGTTGACAACATTCACTACTTCGCAGGTTCTCCCCCTGAGAGTATGCTTCACCTTCAATTCCCTGCATTGTTAGCACAAATACAATACACAAATGATTACGGGAATAAGGTGGATCCTTCTTGCTTCATCACAAAGACTTTCTTGGTTGAGGTTATTTTCTCAACCATGTTCCTCTGTTCACTCCAGTCTTCATGCCTGCACATTTGAATATATGTTCTGACATCTGTCGGTGTGGCATGGCTCTGTTCACATTCTCTTCTGCTTTGTGTGGAGAATTGTTCTGCTTAGCAGCCATCATGAATGATACATTCTTACTCCTCTTATGGACTGCCTCTTGCTCTGGTATTAAGGTTAGACAACCTTTTGCAATGTGGTCAAACTTCTTGCATCTCTCACACAGAACCTCTTTGACACTTGTGTTTCTCTTTGTTTGCAATCTCTCCTGCACTGTGTCTGCATCATGTGAAAGTTTTCCTTTTCCTTTTTCACCAGTCTTGGACTTCTACTCTTCAAATTTCCTTATTCTTTTCAAATCTTCTGGCCAGATGACCAATATGTCATGTGGAACTTTTGTAGCTGGTTTAGGTCTTCCACATGGGTTCATCCGAGATTCATCCCACTTAGTGTTTCTTTTGGATGAATGACCCTTCAATTTCATGGATCTAAAATCCTGGGTCTTCTCAGCTTTCCTACTTGAAATATTCTTGGGGAGAGGTTTGTTCGCCATATTCTTCTGATTTCTTCCCAAGGTACCTACTTCATTCTTTGACGACATCAGAGGTCTTCTTTTCTTTTCAATAGTGAAAGCCTGTTGATATGGACATGTGCCTGCATTGTGACCGCTGTCGTTGCATACATCACAGATGTTATCAAGAATTCCAAATCTGTTTGCTGTAAACAGATGCTTCTGGACCTGCTGATGTTGCTTCTTTTTCTCTGGCTTCCTTCTCTTTGATATAGGCATTCTCTGTGCTTTTCCATGTAAGGGATTATAAAGACAATCCAATGCACAATGCCCAAATCTGTTGCAGCACCAACATTGACCCACAAATCTTTTCTTCTTTGTGTCTTCTGTATTAAGTTGTTGGGCCATCTGCTTAATCTTTTGTGCTCTATTTGAGGAACCCACTTCCTTTTTTTTCTTCCCATCTACCCTAGCCATGGTGGTAGGTTTCTTCTTCTCACCTTTCCTCATCCATACTTGTTTAGATCTTTTCTTCACACCTGCACTGATTGTAGGAGTGTATTTAGAAATATGAGTACAAGATGGATTGGATGGTACCTTCACTTTCTCAGTTGCTTGTGATAGATCAAAGAGTGAAGTCATGATCTTCTTATCACGTGTTGGAGGTCTTTTTACAATAGAATCCTCCAGTGAGCATTGAGTACCAGCAGCAACTGATTCTTGATGTGGATAATCAAGAGTTGTCATAATCTTCTTATCACATGTTGGAGGCATTTTAGATTTAGACTCCTCCAACGAACATTGAGTGCAAGAATCACTCATTTCATTCTTTGTGTTCTAACTCTTGGTCAACTGAGCTTCCAATTTTTGACACACAATATTGAGGATGATCTTCTGATCTTCAATCGTGATCATCTTCTCTTCACAAGTCTTCTTCAACCTTTCAACCTCATCTTCATGCATCTTAACTTTGTTTTGTAACAAAGAGTCAAGTTCCCTGAATTTAATGGAAGTTTCTTCCAAACAAAAATTCTTGACTTCATTTCTCTTCTTCAGCTCAGCTTCAAGTGCATGGATCCTTTCTTTTAAAGTCTTATTGACTTCCTCTTCTTCTTCAAATACTTTCACCCATTTGATGAGCTTCATACTTTCCATAACTTTTATTTCCAACCCCTTTTCCATATTGTCAGCTTCCCTTTCTAATCGATTGATCTCAACCTGCATAGATTGGAATAGGCTACAAATAATAGCAACCCTTTCTTCTGGAATATCATGCAGATATGTTCTGAGTTTTTCTTGAAAGCATGAATTGGGGGTGTCATCCTTTCCTATGGAAGAATTCTGAGTCACCTGCTCAATACTTTCCATGCCTAATGTTTCTTCATTATTGGAATGGCATGGAGAACAAGACACTATATCTTCTTTGGATGTGGGGGACTTCTTCATCATCTTCTTCTCTTTCTTTTTCCTATTTGTCAAAGTCTTGGTGGATATAGATTTCTGCTCAGAAATGACTGCGTCATTATCAAGACTTCTCTTCATTGTTGACTCTAGGAAAGAAACTCAAATCCTCCTCTCAATAGAATTACTGGAGAATATCCAACATACGTTAACCTTTCGCTCTGATACCACTTGTAGGACCCCAAGAAACCCTGAGAGGGGAGGGGTGAATCAGGGTGGCAACTTTTTCTTCTTTTAGTTGTGGATCTTGTTCCCACGTTGGTAGGAACTACTTAAACCTGTATGATGCATATGATCAGCAATTAAACATTCACATGCATAGAGATGACACAGCTATTTTTACTTGGTTCACCACTAAGGGCTACGTCCAAGGAGCATACGCCGACAGGTTGTCGGTCGTACCTAAATCCACTATGCTTCACTAGCTGTAGATTACAAAGGTTCGGGTACAGTCACTCTGTCCCAGGCTCACTGCCTTTACAATTGTTCAAGGGCATCTCACTGCATCCCTCGGGTCACCCCCGTTGACTCCCCCTGGCTCACTGCCGTTGGTGAAGTCCCACTCAGTTTATAGACGAGAAGGTCTCTTCAATAAATGTGCATTGATGTTCTTTGTCTCCTGTTCCGCATGAGACTTTGCTTGCATCAGGATTCAGAGTTGATGCTCTTTATAGTTCAATCTTTCTTCTTTAGTGCAATGACTGAATGCACTATATCCCCTTGTCTTCGTTTGCCTGAATCACAATCAGTGATGTGATTGCTTACTTAATGAATCTCAGCTTACTCGACGTTGTTAGAATCATTTCTCCATGTATGCATGAGATCATGCATGTATCATTTAGATTTCTTCTTCAATCACGCTTTGCACTAAAAGTATCAGGCAATCATTAGCTCTTGTGCAGCTCCAGAAAGGCGGGCGTGCTTCAACAGTGTCTGAGTCTCCTTTTCAATCCCGGCACGCAAGTCTCCCGTCGGCGCGCAAGTCTCAGGCGCGCAAGTCTAAACTGGCGCGCAAGTGATACTGAAGCACCTGCGCGACACTGCCATCTTGAACATAATACTTGCGCACACACTTCCTTTCTCCCCCAAATCTTCTAGGGCGCGCAACCCTCACTCGGCGCGCAACCCCTACTTGCACGGCTCAACCACCTACGCGACGAGAGCTCGAACAATCTCAAAGTCTTGAGCTCGGTTGGAAATGAGGAGGGGTGGTCCAGTATTTATAGGCAAACTGGACCTCCTGCGCGGCGGCACGCAAGTTTCTCCTTGGCGCGCAAGTCCACTTGCGCGACTTAACCAACACTTGCGCGACCCTCTTGCCTTTGTCAAATTTTGATCTTCTGATCTCGAAAAACCATAGACGCGCAAGTTCCACTCCTTGTAGGTGTCGTCGCGCAAGTCCACTTGCGCGACGTAACCAACACTTGCACGACCCTAATGCCTTTGCCATATTTTGATGCTCTGATCTTCAAAAACATATGGCGCGCAAGTTTCCTATCCTCCAAGAGTATGGCGCGAAAGTCCCTTTGCCAAAATCACTCTTCATCATTTGTTGATTTTGAGGCCCTGAAATTTGGCAAACACTGGAAAACGGCGCCACCTTGTATCTGTTCTTTTTGTACCGCCTCCAGATCATCCATTCCTATGTCGATGTTCTTGAATAAAACATATATAGTTGACCACAACTCTTGAACTCGACATGCCTCCATAGAAACTCTTTTGCCAACAAATTTTTATGTCGTTTGTTTGCTTTGTCGACAAGGACGATCACCTCAACAACGCTTCATCTTGGTGATCTGTATACTTCAGCAACTCTTCTGCTTTTATCACAACCTCCACTATTGTGATATGTAGTCTTTGAAGGAACAACTTTAGCATCATCATCTTCTATGACAATGTGATGTTCATGACTATCTCAGAAGTCCAATCCTTGCACGACAATCATATAATTCCAATCATTGGCACATTGTCTTCTTCATCAACCGTCATGATATACTTCATGCAAACCGATTCAATTCGTCAAGAAGTCTCTTGCATGGTTCTCATGCAATCATGAGTAATTGCATTGTCTTCATCCAAAAACCTCATTCTTCTTTAATCATCCTTGGATGGATTATACCTCACATTCTACATTGTTGTAAACAATGTATCACCTTTGACACATGTTCTTTTAACTTCCAATCAGTACAACAATCGTATGAATCACCACTCCTCTACTTCATCGGAGTATTTCATGATCACCTTCATTTTGATCTGCATTGACAACTATTGACAACAAATACAACCTTATACACAAAGTGGTTCCAACAATGTTGTATGCTGATAGGAGACAAGAAACACTTGGAGTTTGAGGATGGAAACCACGTCTTCATATGGGACTCACCTCGTCAAGGTATATGGAGATTTGGCCAAGGTGAAAAGTTATAATCACATTTCATCAGACAATTTCAGCTCCTCAGTAGATATGGCGAGGTGTCATACCACTTATCTCTTCCACGTCAGATGCACCGGGTGCACGACATATTCCATGTATCCGAGCTGAGGAGATTCGTGCATGACCAATCTCACATCATCGACCATGGAGATCTGGACGTCGACGATGGGGCGAATTTCACAGAGGTACTAGTGGAGATTGAGGATCAACAGGATCGAGTCCTATATGTATGGTCGATACCTCCGGTTCAAGTTCAATGGCATCATAGGAACCTCCAGGAGAGCACATGGGAGTGGGAGGTTTAGATGCGTGCTTAGTACCCCCACTTGTTCCCTTAGTTCAAGTTGTATCTTATGGGGAAGTAAATCATTGAGGAGTGGAGAATGTAAAGACATGAAATTTCCATGGATCATTTTTAAATATATGGGAATTTTATGAGTCTATGAAAACTGACGGAGCATGTTTCCGAGGCCGAGTGTTCCCAGAATCAATTTCTGAAGTTTTTTTCGGGTATGTTCAGTAAACGTAGGAGTGTGTTTTTCTAAATTTTGAACCGGTGCATGGAATTGAAATCTGAGGGCACCATTTAACTTGCAGTGCTAGTATTCTCTTAGGGAGACCTTGACTATGAAGACAGTGGGTCGACAATAATTGTTAGTTTTTGGGTTTTGGTGGAAAATAATAAATAAAGTGAGATTCACTTTATTATTAATTGAGCTTCCATGTGAATGTTTGTTGGTTAAAACCGCCTCATGGGAGTTGGAGGTGGGACCACCACACCTTAACCTCCCATTATATGTTATGGTGGTGGGGCCCACCCAAACAAAAACTCGAGCGAGATGTTACAACATGGGTACCACATGGTACTAAACCCCTTATTAATGGGAGAGAGGAAGATCTCTCAACTCTCCCTCATTAATTAGGGAGAGCCTCTTGACTCCTCCATATTTGATGTTTCCAATGCTCCATCCTTATTATGCTAACCTACACAATTAATTTCTCCAATTTTAATATTGTTCCAAAAATTAAATTGGGGAAATCATATCACTTTTGGCTTGGAATTTGCAACTTTGTGGAAGCATTTGGAAGAGGAGAGATTGGGAGAAAGATTGTAATGAATAAAGAAGAACGCCGAAAATTATCTTCTTCGAACTTCTTCCCTGGACACCTACTGATGTGGTACATCTTCAACCAACCTACCCTCCGCATCCCCGTCAACGAGATGACGCATCTTAGAATTGGAAGTGTGCGGAGGATGCAACGAATGACGATTATCTTAGTCTTCTTCCCGCGACATCTTCGGTGATCAACGAAAAATTGTAGGGTTTTTATTTTGAATATTATTTACACCCATGTTATTACATTCTTTTAAAACAAAGAACAAGGATGTTTCCCTTTTTCCGGGTTTTGTGATTAAACTTTGCGGGTGGGTTGTTAAACTTCGTTCTTGTGAGCCAATTGCTACCACCGTAAACGTGGATAGTGTTGGCCAAACCAACATGTCCCGACCCCTCCATCGTTCCTGTTTTTTATGAACATCGACATGGAGATGAGGCGAAAGAATGAAAAAGGTGGCGATGACAAAAGACGTGCTACCCATGTCCTCCGTGAACCGTGTCGCCCCCGCAGCGCTATGGTCCTTTGGGCCGAACGACGGCCCTTCGGTCGTGCTGCCCTGGCCGCACTGCCATCGGCCCACGCCACCCGGCTCCCTGCTGCCGCTGGCTTCCCGTGCACCCCGGGAAACGAACACCAGCTCGCACCGGACAAAGACATGACAAACCATACCATCCCGGCCACCCGGCCTCCCAGTCGCCGCGCCTCTTGTGCTCTCCGGCTACCTGCTGGCCCATGTTGGCCACACCGCCATCCGGCCGCCCGCCGGCCTGCAGGCCAGCCTGCCCGGCCACCTCCCGACCGAAGAGGAATCCTAGTCGCACCGGCCTACCGAACTGGCCTTTGGCCCTACTCACGGTGCCCTGGACGAACCATCTCGTCCATGCCCTCCGCGCTGAGCTGCACCGGGTTTCACCCTCGCGGCACTCCGGGCCGAACCAACCCCGAGCCCGGGCCGAACTGCCCACACGGCCTACTAGGCTGGGCACTGTGGGCCATGCCGAACCTAACAGGCTGGCCCACCCAATGGGCCGGGCCAGACCAAACAGGTCTGATCGGGTCGAACTAGACTGGGTGGGATCGGGTAGTACCGGACCCGTGCCCACTACCAACCCTTTCCTTTCCTTGGCCATATCATTGGCACCGGACGACTGTTTGACAAACCGTTAGCTACGCTGGTATTCTTGGAGCACGACGATCCCTTTGAGTATACCCCTCTAGAGTTCGGGGTAAATTTGAGGTATAGTCAGGTTGAGTCGTACAAGAATCCAACCAGTCCCCAGGGAATAAAAGGCTAATAACTCACAGACCAGGCGTCCTATTGATGTGTCGTCTGTTGCGTTGAAACCCCTATGAAAAGGCGGACCTTTGAGATACTTCTTCCTGGTACATTGTGACAGTTGGAGTATCGAACAGTAGCTCGTGGAAGGGATCCTCCATGTGATGAGCGTGCGTAGTGCGGAGACCAAGTAGCTGGCTAAGACATGATGATTGCTGACTGATTCGACTCGGAGTGTTTCATCTAGCCTAGTGGGGAGGGCTTTGGTGTCGCGGTAGACCCACAGTGGGGAGTGACATAGGGTCACAGTATACCCATGGAACTCAAGAGGAGGAGTACCTCAGCAGGCTACGAGGGGGGGCACCTCTGTGTGAGCGCGGTAGACCCACGATGGGGAGCGCCTTTGTGTGAGCGCGACAGACACACAGTACTCGACCAGAGGAGCACCTCACTAGTCCAAGGTTAGTGGGAAGCGCCTCTGTGTGATGTGGAAGGCCCACTATACTCGGTTGAGAAGGATTTCTATAGTATCCATGGTTTTGATAATAAAAATCCTGGTTTAAGCTGAGTCATTATCTTTTTTTATTTACCTCATGATTGAGATGGATTACTTGATAACTTTGGTATATGTTTGGGAATATACCTAAGTGGGATTATCTGTTGATTTCATACTTTTTGGTTTATTTTTGTTGGATTTTGTGAGAACTTGGGGGTCTCAGGATCATTACTGGGTATCGTTATACGCACCCCGACACGGGCTATGCCCGCATCTCATTGTGTTGGTTGCAGATGAGAGATAGCGCTGACTGAGGCTGAGAGTGGCTGGACTAGACGGTACCCAGAGGTGAACCTTACGACGAGTCGGTATACGTAGGAGACTGACAGAAGTGGTGTACTGAGGAGGCTATATGTACCTACTCTTCATGTAGGAATTCCGAAGGATGATTCATCCACTATTTTACCTTTCTCTTGTTGTATATGTTTTTCAGTTGTACTTTTACTTTCTTATTGGGCATATATTCCGTCCCCTTTACATTAAGTACTCTATTTTGGTAATATAGTTTTCTTAGTGTTTTGTATATAGGTGTGTGCTCTTTTGGGTGTTTTTACACATTATAAAGGCAATGCCTTCCTTGTTTTAGGGATTTACGCCTTTGGTACTAGTCGCCAGCCCCAGGCATGTGGAATACGGGCTTCGGGTAGTCATGACATGGGCCTCGGGGGATGGGTCATGATAGGTTTTTTGATAATGAAGTCTCATTGTTGTGTGAATATATTAAGAAGGATGTTCCCTTTTATATGGGATTTGAGAGGCACTCTTACATACTCTTAAATTATTACATTTATATGAATTAATATTCAATTCCAAATTACTCGAAAGAGATATAATTAAAATAAAATCAAATTATTGTTCAATATAATCTTATCAATCAATTTTTACAAATTTTAGGACCCAATATTACCCTTATATTTTGGTTTTAATCACAGTGTAAACTCATAAACTATTACCTTGACAATTTGGATTTTTACTCTTTTAGGGTTATTATAGTAATTATATGTTTTGAAATGGACCATAAATGAATCATTAGTTACATTTTAAACCTCATAATTATATATTTGGACCAATTATATATTATAATGAAATTTATATCATTTCATAAAATTTTTCTTAATTTCAAATAACATTAATTTCAATTTGACTCTATTTTATATTTAACTTTTAAAAAATATCATAAAAGACCAATATATTAAAAAAAGACGTTTTACTCATCAATAAAATATTTAAATCATTTATAAATAATTTTGTGGAATTAATTAAATCAAATTATTTTTATTTTAATATGTTTACAATATTTTTTAATATTTCATTTAATTAATCGATTATCGCATCGTCTTTGTGAAAAAATTAATTTAATTATTTCATCCATATAAATTAAAAAGAAATTACCAAGATATAGATAAATATATTATACTTAGAAATAATATTAATAGTCTAATATACCCCCTATATAACCCCATATTTAATTCATTTCACTTGTTAAAAAAATATTTTCTAAGAATGAATTTTCATTGAATAAAATGATATAAATGGATTAAAGTCATCCATGTTTCTCCAAGACCACATCAAATATGATCAAGGATTATTTTGGTAAAAAGTCTCATATATAATAAATATTGGACAAGGTTTTGGGTATTTTTTTATTATATTATTACTTTTATCCATAATTTCACGATTTACCCCTAGTCGTAGTGATAATTAAATTAATGTGGTTAATAATCATATTTTAGAAATATAAAATGGAAGTATATAATAATTAATTTCCATATGATTGAAAATATGGAATCTGTTTTTGAAAATTCTATAGAGAGATGTCGATAAAATAAATTTTAAATCAATCTCATAGATAGAGCTTGAAAGAATGTTTTTAATGTGAAAATGTACAAAAGACTAGATGTTTTTTATAACCACATTCAATGAGAAATTGATTGAAATTAATTAAATTATGTTCAATGATATAAAATTGATCTAATAACAATAAAAAACCAATCAATAATAATTTTTAGCACTATAAATTTTTTAGAGAAAAAAAATTGCAATTAAAATTTAGTAATTTTTTGACTATTCATCAAAACATGAAAGTTAATATAAAAGTAAATAAAATAACCAAAGTAAATTTTGAAATTCCTATCTCAAATAAGATATATATTTTTATTATTAGAATTTATAAAATTGAAAAAATTTAGTTCTAGAAAAGGCGAACCATTAAAAGGAAACAAAACCGCCTATAATAAAATATTACTTTTTGTACATAAAATTGGATTTAATAATATATTATGCCTAATTTTTTTGATAATATCATAAATGATGAATATATATACATATATTTCATAATTTGGTTACTACTATTCTTTCATTCCAATTTTACATGTATGTTATAATAATTTTTTTCTATGGTAAAGCGGTGTATTGTGTTTAATGTAAGCTATAAAAAATTGAATTTATTTAGGAAGAAATATAAAATAAAATATTGGGGTTTTATATTCTTCACTCCTAAGAAAAATTCCCTGATATTTTCATGAATATTATCTTCTCAACAGACGAGGGTGGTTCTTCTTCACAACATCCTTAGGTTCCTACGTTAATTCTTCCATTTTCTTAATTATATCATGAACCTTTACTAATTGATTTTTTCAACTCCTCATCCCAATATCTCTAGTATCAAAAATCACTATAAAAACATCATAGTAAGATAAATTAGGTTCTGTATTTATTTCACCATAGGTGATTACATGAATTAGTTTTGGCATGCACTTCCTTAATAATAATATATGGAGCACATCGTGATCATTGGAGATACGTGGTTTAATTTCTAATTGTTAAGATACAATTCCCACCCATTCCTAATTTTTGATCAATCTGGTATAAATGGGGATATTATTCCCTTTCCTACCAAACCATATGACACCCTTACATGGGGATACTTCAAAATGTACATGATCCTCCACTTGAAATTCCAAATCTCTTCTCTGGTTGTTATCATAAATTTATTGCATAAATTTATTTGCTTTAATTATATCAAAAATGGTCTTTAGCATGTTCATTTTATTTTCAATAAGATCAGGTCCTATATGTTTCTTTTCACAAAAATCATCCCAAAATTTTGGAGTATGACATCTCTGTCAATATAATGATTCATACATTTCCATTTTTAAACATGAATGAAACAATTATTATAGCAAAAATCTACCAATGGTTAATATTGATCTCATATACCTTTAAAGTAATGTTATAATGATCTCAACATGTTTTAAAATTCTTTAATATAGTATTCTGTTTGTACATCAATTTGATCATATTAGGTGGTGATCAAATAAAGCTCAGTATATATAGATTTCTAAAGAATCTATCAACATTTTGTTGTCAGAAATGGATCTAGATCAGACATATTTGATATAGGTACACCCTGAAGTCTCTCAATATCATTAATTAATATTCTTAATAGGACTTATATAGGTAAATCTTCACATATACTAATGAGATGTTTTGATTTTGTAAAGCAATCAACAATAACTGATATTTCATGATTTCTTCTTTGAGTCCTTCATAGTCTTGCGATGAATTCCATTTTAATGT
Organism: Viscum album; assembly: GCA_963277665.1. Taxonomy (NCBI): domain Eukaryota; kingdom Viridiplantae; phylum Streptophyta; class Magnoliopsida; order Santalales; family Viscaceae; genus Viscum; species Viscum album. Next base: position 1,718,080,368 of record OY728125.1, read on the forward strand.
TATACCATTTTCACATAGGACTAGAAAATGGTTAGATTACTCCTATAATTGGTTGCCTCTTGGAATTAACTTTTTAGAAAAACCAGACATCTAGTAACATAGTATTTAATTTATCTATTAATATTATTCCACCAAAAGTGTTCCTTCATAACCCTATACATATTAGTACTACTAGGGTGAATAGATAAATTTTACATTTTATCATTATCCCAGAGTTCCCTTTTTAGTTCAGGTATAGATGGAACACATAACATATTTCCAAATATTCGAACAACCTCTTCATAATGAATTTCTTCTAATTTTTTATCATTCATTTCTTTACTTATATTTAAAAAATTCTTATGATCAAAATCAAAATGCCTTTTTCTTTTAAAAAATATATGGTTTCAAAATCATTTGAAAAATTAATGATTTCTTAAGATCCATAAGAATTAAAAAAATCCATATTTAATAAATCCAGGAACATTGCCTCTCTCTCAATCCACTTTGGATCAATAATCCATCATCATTCCTTCTTAATGAATCTTATACCTTATTTTATTTTCATGAGTAGTAGTTTGTTGAGATATAAGAATCCATTAGTAGTTGAATCCATATTCTTTGTCACATGGTGATTTATTTCTTTGAGAAAATTTATTCAAATCTTTTGTGACCAATATATCTATCACATATATCACTATAGTTATAGGGTCTCCAGAACATCAGTGAAATGATTACTACTGAAAACTCAAGATCATGTGTTAGATAATTTTATTCATGATTCTTCCACTCGCTATATGCATATGAAATAAATTTGACATTTTTCACATGGACACAAACTTTTACATTATTTAGGATTTATTGTATATCCCCAAACCATAATTTCTTTTAGGTAAATTCAAAATCATATCATCTACAAATCTCTTCTTAAATTCCTCAAAAAATAAATCATAATATTTTTTCCATACATGCATTACCCATTGAATTGTTAACTTGGTTAATGGGGTGCCATCTATTAAAAATTCTAAACAAATATTTGATAATAATATACCATACAAATAAAACTACATAGCTCAAATTTTTTCATTATTTTAGGACAATCATGGACTATCATTTTCATTGTTGGATCAACCAAGATTCCAACTATAGAGATAATATGTCCCTAAAAATAAATTTCCTAAAGATAGAATTTAGACTTCCTAAATTAAATATATAATTCATTTCTTATATGATCCTCATGAGTGATATAAAACTGATTACCATTTTCCTAATAGAATTAAGAGTAAATGGTGATATAAAAAATAAATCCCACAAAAATATTATCAAGATATTCCTTAAATAATCTACTCATTATATCAATGAAAACAAAGAATGCATTAGTGAGTCAAAAATTGAATTATTGTTAACTCATAATGACCAGAACTTGTTAAAAATACTACCTTTAGTATATTATCATTCATTTATAATAATTGATTATAACCAGAATATATTTAACTCTTATAAGAAAATGATAATTATGATGTTGGTTAAATAAATAACTTATGTGAGTAAAAGGTTACTTTTTTACTTTATTATAATAGAATGAATTTATCTATAAATAATACAAAAAAATCATTGATCCATTTTTCTAATTAAATAATAGAATTTGGGAACCCCATAGGGAGACACTAGGGAGAGTATATCACTTATTAATCAACTCCATTAGTAGTTTCTTCTTCTCCACTAATTCCACAGTGGCCATTCAATTGGGATACTTTGATATTGCCCTTGCATTAGAGATTAATTTAACTGAAATCATAACTTCACTCCCTAGGGGGTGTCTGGATAATTCTTCAATAAATACATAATTATATTCCTAAATAACATATATGAAAACAATTTGATGATTTCCTTTTTAATCCCTAGAAGTGTTTTTCTCTTCCACTTTAATAATATCAATCAGTAAAGCTACCAGGGGTGGATCTTGATAAGAATCACATGATGAATTTTCATCTCGAATGATAATGAATTTTATATCTTTCCCATAAATCATACTTTCATTCTTATTGCAATAAATATATTCATCATATTTGGAGAAATAGTTCATACTGGGTATTATATTAAATTCAACCATATGTATCATGAAAATACTATCATGAAAAGCATGTTTATGTGTCATAATGGGGATATCCTGACACATCTTTGTTGCAATGATACTCCCCATATGAGTTTTGACTGGAAAATCCATTATTAAATCATTAGGAAAATGTCTAATTTTTGTAGAAACTGGGTAGATATAAAATATTGTAATGATTCTGATTCAAATAATGAATTGGATAATTTTAATTATTGGATTATTGTATGTGAATGCACATCATTGGGAAACTATACATCATTTGTAGTGAGTGTATACTCATTTTATTGTCCCCCTATCATCTTCTATAGTAGACCCCCCTAATGCTTGGGAAATTGATTCGAATAATGATTTTTTTTTCCTTTGATGCATTGAGAGTAATTTGTTTGTTTAACCCCTATCAATTAATAAGACTTATGAAACATTTATCAATAAATATATCACAATCATATTATCTTTAGGAATTTCTCTAGATGTTTCTTCCTACAATTTTCATTGGATTGAGATTTCCTTATCCCCTTATTCATATTTCGTTCTTTACTTTTCTCAAGGTTATCAGTTCACCTTTTCATCTCTTAATTTCTTGTGATGATGTAGGATTTATATAATTACATCTTTATTTTTATGGAATATAACACTAATTCATCATCTGATGAATATGTACGCGAGGATAATTTCTTTCCGATAAATTTCTTGACAACATCAACTAAAAGATCAATATTTCAATATATATTACATATATAATTCATAACAAACATAACAATTATTCTAATAGAATTATCATATTACTCAACACATTATTTTTCTAATTACATTAATATGAGGAATTTTTCTTTATCTCAGATCAATTTTCTGGAGGGAAATATTTCATGTAGAATGTTTCATTAAAATATCTCCATTACAAGTGTTCAGTGTCATCTTCCCACAATGTAATATATATAAATTACCACCATTAATCAACTTCCCATTAGAAATAATATAAATTCTGTAATAAATTTTAATTTTCATCACATCCCAATTCAAAATATATATTTTCAAGGGACATGATACATTTCATAACTACCTTTCGGTTAGTTGTCCCACCAAAATATTGGGATTCAACCACATGAAACATTCCAACATAGGTGTATCACAATAATAATTCTTATCTTGATTATGATGTACTAATATGGTCATGATATTCTCACCTATAATAGTAACCATGTTGGATTTCTCTACAGTTACATCCCTATATTTTTCATGGGTACTTATTCCTTTTCCCCCCACTAAAATCCATCCCTTAGTTTGTAATCATCATGATTATTAAGAAAAAAATAAAACTTCTTCTAATTTTATTTTTTATAAATAGTATAAGGGATGAACATATTTTACATGTTGGTTACTTTTTAGACAAAATCTATGTCCAATGGTTTCTAATAAACCTCCCTTTAACACCAAATATGACAAACCCAACACTAGAAATCGACAGTCAACTGTTACTTCATTAAATCGGTATTAAATACTAGTATTCACATCCCAAATGATGAAATATTCTAGTCATTTTCAAAAACATGATATGTACATGAAACAATTATTTTATTTGTAATTAATCATAGAACATAAAAAAATAAATAAATTACATCATTGATTTCATTCTAAAATTTCACATTCAAATCCTGTGGAAAAGAGAAAAAATAAAAGGATGAGATCATATTCTCTGAATGAATTATATACAGTGTTAGATATCCTGAATTAAATAATTAATAGTCAATAAGGAAATGTAAAATAATTGATCAAACATTACATTTGATCAATAACATTTTTAAAATATTAATTCATGGGTAATACCATAGTAAAAATATCATATATAAAAATAAAAAAAATCTTAATGAATGAAATGTTCTATTATTGGACTTCATGTTTCACTTGAACATAATAAATTTATCATCACGAACTTTCATAATATAGTTAAATTATTAAGGGTTAAACCCGTTCAATTGTTCTTTCTTTGTCATCTAATGAGACTACTGATGCATCAAAGGTCTATTATATTTTAGATCCCCTCCCATTAATGAATGTATAATGAATTCCTCATTTTTCAAAATAATATATTTAATTCATTAATCAATATTAATATAAAAAAGTTTCCATATTTATTAAAAAATATGCATTGAACATTATTTCCCTCGAAATTTAAATAGATTTCAATGTAGACACTATTTATAAAAATGGTATATGGTTTTGGAAATTATAAAATCAATCAATTATGTGTATGAACTATTAATTCCAAAAAATGTTGAAATACCACATGAGATAACCAAAAATATTTTCACACATAGTCAATGCATGACATAATCAATGATTTATTATGTTTATCCCAATAAATGGAAATTGAGTTAATAAATCTCTTACGACATTATAATCAGTCAAATCGTATTCTCTATAAAAGAATAAAATTTAAAAAATCATTTAATATCATGAGGATAAAAAAATGGATGAAATTGAATGTCAAAGGGAAGAATATACACTTTACTAAATGAATAATTAGGGAAAATCCACATGTCTCATAGAAATAAAAGTGAGATAAAAATACCTTACCTCCCACATTATTTTGGATGTATGATATTCAAACTCTTGTTTAATGATTTAGAGAATATTATTAATTTAAATAAAATCCAATTTGATTTTTATAATATCTTACATGATACTCTTATATCATTAGTTCACCGTATTTCAAACAATATTTCATTATTAACCTCGTTTTGGGTGGTAACTACTTTAATTTCCTAATCATGTTGTAGAGGCCGGAAAAGTCCGTTGCTCCCAAACGAAGCTCCGGATGCGGAAAGCGAAGTGATATTTGGAGTCAGAGGCACGTTCCGGAGGGCCCGGAGGACTTGCGCGAAATTTCAGAGGCCCGCGCGCAAAGGTGAGTCGCGGCGCGCAATCCTTCCGGGATGCGCGCAATGCGCTGGGCCGGCACGCTATTTTGCGCGCCCGTGGCCTGCGCGGCTCCCTTGCGCGCCGGGTCCTGATTCCGCGCCCACGAAGGGAATTCCGCGCCCGAGACCAGATTTCGCGCCCGGTGTTGCCTATAAATATAAGGCGACCCCCGACGTTTTGAGGGTTGCCAGAATCCGAAGCGTCGCTCGTTCGCGCAATCCAACCCCTTCCGCGCGCAATGCCGATCTTCAGGTAACCTCCTTTCTTTCGCGCAATAGAGCCTTGGGGTTCGCCTTCGCGCGCAATCCCCTTGGCTCCTTTCCTTTGAATAATCCTTAACCCAAAGGCCTTTGCGCGCAAAAGAAGCCTCTTGCGCGCAATTGCCCCCGACCAGACTCCTTGGAGCATCCGGGCAGAAGCAGCGTAATTAACCGGTGTCCATGAAGATATGGCGCCGGGAACGAGATTCATGAGCATGTCTTAAATCTATGAGGGAGACCCGGATTAGGCGACGAGTTCCGAGGAGACGTCCAAGGAAGGAGGAGCCGACATCCCATCATCCCAGTTTCGATCAAGGAGCAGACGCCCCTGAATAAGGGACGGATGCCGCCCGCCTTTGGAAAGAGGGACTGCGGGACCACAAGCCGCGCGCCCATCCCCTCGGGTTGACGGGTGCACGCGCGAACGCGTCCTGGCGGAACAGCGTAACCCGACGCACATCCGCACCGAAACAGAAAAATGGTGAACCCGACGTGAATCTCTTCTCCTCGATACGAAGACCGATGGCTTTCAGAGGTGTTGGAAGACCGGCATGTTGCCCGGCCAAGCATTCAGTCTTACCCGCCAGGGGCTGGGGAAGGGACATCGGGCACTCCGTCTCGCAACATCGAGGGCCTGGGTTCCCCCCACGGAAGGCGTCGTGGCGCTAATGGTTGGTTGTCGATTCCTTTTTCCTGTCAGTGTTAATGGGTCCTTCTCCATGCTTTCAGAAATCAGGTCGCCCGATCCAGTGCCCGATCGCCACCCGCCCACTGGCGCAGGGGTAGGGGAAACACCGACGCGGCTACTCCGCGCGGTCCCGCCCGTTCCACAGCCGTCCCAGCAGCCACAATTGCGGGGCGACCACGCCCTCTCTCCCCCTCGGAGGTCATCCAGAGAAGGGTGATCAACACCCTGGTGCGGAGATATGAGGAAGAGGGAGTCATCCCCACTAGGGACATGGCTCGCCTAGACCTTGAGGAGGCTGCACCTCGCCACCACCGCCGCCCCCGAGGGCCGCGCAGGGAGGCACCGCTGCCCACCTCAACGTCCAACCGCTTCGGGAGCTTATCCCCGGAGCACTCTGACAGTTCCCTTACCTATGCAGATGAGGTGGAAGATGCCCGGGATCACCCTATCCGGGATTCGCTCCAGGGATCTACGGTAAGGACTCCCGCCAGGCCACGGCGACACCGCCGCCAGGCCTCTCAAGTCGAAGAGCGGGCTCTCCACCTGCCCGCGCCGCTCATCCCGACTCGTCTGTCCCGACGCCAACGTCGGGCACGAGCGGAAGAGGATGCCCACCTTGGGGCCCTAGCAACAGTGGCCGCGTTGGCCCAAGCCACTGTTGGCTCCAGTCGCCAGGCCCCTGCGCATCCTGAGCAGGGGAACTTCTATGCCCGACCTGGATCGAGGCCTCGACCGCCCCAAAGGCAGGTTGGGTCGACTCTCCCGGTTGCTGGTGCAGGCAGTAGCCACTGCGGACCACCTCGCAGTAGCGCTATTCACCAGCGGGATCTACTCCGTGTGGCCGATCCAGGAGGCATGGGTCATCCCACCTTCCGATCCCGGCCCGGAGGCCTGCCCGGAATCATCTCTCCCCACGTCCCCTTTGATATCTGTCCCGGTGCCCCTCGCACCTTGGTTTCCAGTCCTCTTGGCCCCAGCACCAGTGCGGCCGGAGGACGCCAGGACAGAGATCAGCCCTGCCCCGAAGAACCACCTAGGGGTAGGAAGGCAAGGCGTCGACGCCGAGGGAAGAATGTTACGGAATTCCGGACAGAGATCCGACCAGTTCGCTTCTCTGATTCAGAGGCGGAGTACGATTCGGCGACAGAGCCCTTTCCCCAATCCCGCCAGTCAAGGGCAGGGGTAGGAATGCGGCACGTCAGCCTCGTGCTCCCCGAGAGCGAGATCGATGTGATCCCCGCTTCTCTACGAAGGTATATCCGGAGTAACGAGGGCCTGGTAGACCCCCAAGGATCAAGCTTGCGGTTGGTACCGGCCCCTCTGGAAGTGCCTTCCGTCTCGGTCGGAGAAGCCGGAGACTTTTTCTGGGGACCGACGGTCGAACCACGATCTGGAGCACCCTCGGCGAGCACCGATGCTACGGCAGGATGTTCGCTCGCCGGCCCGTCCTATCGTGATGTGGTAGCCAGGGCACCGCCACCCTCAGAGGGCGGCCCGGGATATGGAGGCCAATCGGCCTGTTCGCCGTATTCACCGCCGGCCAGCCCGTCATCCCGGCGGCCCGCCTCGGCACCACTGCCGGTTCCCTGTCCGTTCCCAGCCATTGAAGAGGACCAAGGAGATCTGGGTCCCGAGTTTGAGTCGTGGAGCTTCTGGACCGTCCTTGCAGAGGGCCACTTCCCTGAGAAGTTTTGGCCAGTCGCAGGACCGGGCTTTGATGCACCCGAATCGCTCACCCCGGATGAGTTCGAATGCTTCCGCCGAACTCTCCGGGAGACTCGCTCCTGTCTTCACCGCCTGCAAATGCCATACCCCGGGAGTCAAGCGCACCTGGAGGATATTGGTGAGCAGTGCCGTCAAATTGACCTGGCCATGCTCCCCGCGGTTCGGCACCCTGGGTCATTTGGGCACCACGAGGCCCTCCAACAACGATGCGTTGAGTGTTTTCAGGTACTCCGCAAAGTTATCGAGGAAGCCACACCCCACGTGTATATCCGTGGATGGGGGCAGTACGCTACCCTACGCTTCAGTGTGATTCGCCGACAGCCCGATTCGCTGGGTGACCCTGAGGGTATATCCCCAGGGACAGAAACGGTCAATATGGCTGACCTGTCGGGAGAGGGGAACGACTTGGAACTTCTCGACGGGGGCTTCCCCCCCGAAGACAAGCCGTCGTCAGAGCCATCGGTGAGAGTTACTCGTCATCAGAGGAACCTCCTGGGGATCCCCGCACCCACTGAAGCACTGACGTTGAGCCGAAACGTCAGCAAAGGAAAAGAGCACAACGAGGGTATAAAGCCCGCCGACCCATCTGCCTCCATGCAGAGGGCAGAGGAGGATCCCGAGAAGGCTACGCTACGTCAGCAGCTCGCCGAACAGAAGAAGCTGGTTGACCAGCTCCTCGCCGAGCGCGCTGCAGAACGGCGGCCTGACTACGGTGATCCTAGGCCAGGACAGCAGGGACCGGAACAACCGCTCCTCGATGAGACTCTCCCGGGCAACCGTGATTACGCCGTGTTCGCCGACAGGAGAGAGGCCATTGCCTACGGCAAGAGGGCGCGGTATGTTTCGCCACACCCTCCCGAGCGGCGTGACTACCTGAGAGACCCCGCTCGGATTCCTCCCGCTGCCCCAAGGGCCGCTTCGCCCGCCATCCCACGAGCTGCCGAGTTCGACGACCCGGTCGACGACCCGATTGAAGGGCCGTGCAATGCGCTCGTGGTTAGAGATCCTCGCCAGGACTGGAACCCATGTCCGGACGATCCGATGGCGGCACTCATTGCCCGCTTGGAGGCCTTGGAGACTCGGCAGGTGGCGATCCCACCGGACGGCAAGCCCTACCCAGCATGGGTGGATGACATGCCGGCGCCTCCGGGATTCGGGAATCCCACTTTCGCTCCCTTCAACGGGACTGGAGATCCGCCACAGCATTTAGCCCACTTCAACTCGAGGTGCGGGCCTATGTTGGGGACTCCGGCGCAGCAAGAGGCCGCTACGCTTCGCTGCTTTGTTCAGACACTAGAAGGGCCAGCATTTGTCTGGTACAGCCAGCTCCCCGTTGGGTCGGTAACCAGCTGGGAGGACCTCCGTAGACAGTTCCTCTACCAGTTCAGTTCCACGACCCGGAAGACAAGTATCGCAGACCTCTTCAAGTGCAAGCAGAGGCCTGATGAGCGAGTCGCGGACTTCGTCGCCCGATGGAAGGGTCTCACGTATTCCCTTGACATGCCATTGACTCAGGAGCAGTTGCTGACAATGTGCGTCGGGAACGTCAAGACCGAGCTGGTCCCTTACCTGATCACTCAAAATTACCCGGAGGGTTCAGGGACTTCTCAGACAAAGCTCAACGTCTTGAGGAAGCCCTGCAACAGGCCAGCCAGGCACACCCGCTGCCTCCTATGATTCCTGCAAGGAGAGTCAGCAGGGCTGAGCCCGCTGCTGTTGCCTAGATAGAGGCCCCCAGGCCGTTGGAGCTGCTGCCGGCGAGGCCAGCTCCACAGCCTCACAGGAACCCGCCTCCACGGGCTCAGTTCCCGGCCCAGCAGCGGCAGCCTCAGAACCGGTCGGCCCCTCCGCGTAATGTACCGCCGCAACCCAGGCGAGATAATCAGGGTCCACCTCCTCGGCCGGCCCCTCCATCCCCTCGTCAAGACCACGCTCCCAGGGGCCCGCGACACCTGACTTACTCATTCCACGAGGATCAGGTCCCCGGTTATTTCCGGAGCGCCCTGGAGCAGAGGATTGTACGACTGCCTGAGTGTTGGAGGCCAGAGGAGGCACATCTTACGAATAACCCCCGCTACTGCCCCTACCATCGGGCCCTGGGGCACACCATCCAGCGGTGCTATGTGTTTAAGGATTGGCTCCAAGACCAGATTAACAACAATGTAATCAGGTTGGGCCCAGCTCCAGCACAAGTGGCGGGCGTGTTTGTGGGATCAGATGACGATAGTGGCAACGAGGACGAATGGCAGCTGGTCTCCAACCGCGGATCCCAGAAGTATAATAACTGGATGGCCCGCAAGACGACCATTCGCGCCCATGGAATCATCCGTGCGCGCTTGAATCAGCCTGAGCCCCCAGAATCTGCGGGTGCTGCTTCGACATCGTCGTCCCAGCCTGCCTCTTCCAAGAGGAGCAAACGGCGGCAGCGCAAGAAGGAAGAGCGCGCCCCGCCGGTTCCGCCACTATCCCGCACTCTCGGCGATTTCATGCCCCCGGAAATGGGGGTCCCTCCTCGGATCCGCCCGGTGATGGATGATTCGTCCGATGACGGTGTTGGGTACGCTTCGGTTAACACCGTCGAGCTGGTAAATCCCTTTTCAGTTCCCGACGTTGGAGAACACCAGGTGGACCTCCCTAGTGTCCCCGGTCGTCGCCACCGTCAGAAGAACCGCAGCAGCAGGAGTCGCCGGGGCACAGCCGTTGGTACCTCCAGCCAGGCCGTGCACGCCACTGAGACTAGGCAGCAGGCTCAAAACCGAGCACAACGTGCGCCGCCCCCCATTCGGGGATGACGGATTCGCCTCCGCCGCTGTTTGTGGTGTGGGACCAGGCAGAACCGCCTCAGCCGCGTCACGACCAGCTCCGCCCTGCCACGGGTCCATCCCGGCCTCCTGGCCCCAGTACGGTGACCATTTCCCGGACTGCAACCAGTGAACAGCGAGATGCGCCAAGTACCAGTCGGCCGCCGATTCAACCGGCGAGGCCCGTCATGCTTCCAACCGCAGAGCAACCTCCTACAACCAGGGGCTCGCGCTTGGCCAAAAAGTATGATGTCCTGAAGCACTTGGCCGACATCCCAGCAATGCTCTCCATCCTTGAGGCTCTGCGCATGTCATCTGAGATGCGCGAGGCACTCACTGAAGCCCTGAAAAGCCCCCTCCAGTTTGAGACAGAGGTTGCGGCTGCAGAGGCCTTTCACGCCGAAACGATCGAGGACGCCGAATGTCAGGCAGTTATCTCGTTCTCTGGTAAGGATGAAGACCCTCCTATACAGGGACATATTCGTCCGCTGTATGTCACTGGCCAGTTCAATGGCCTTGAAGTCCGGCGCTGTCTTGTCGACACGGGGTCCGGGATTAACCTGATTCCAACTCGGACGCTCCGGAGATTGGGGTTGTCTGAGGATGACTTGATTCCCTCCGACCTCAGGATCCAGGGGTACGACCGCACCGAGCAAACCCCGGTCGGCAAGATACGTTTGAAGACCCAGTTCGGTGACTTGGTTGCCAACACCGAATTCATGGTAGTCTCTCAGGACACTGCGTACAACGCATTGATGGGCAGGCCATGGCTCCACCTTCACGCGGCAGTTCCCTCGTCATACCACCAATGCCTCAAATACTCCCTTAATGGTCGAGTAGGCGTGCTTCAAGGAGATGCCTCTTCTTTTGCCTCATGTGAAGCCCGTTATCTGGACGCGGACTATTACAAGAGCACGGATAAGCAGATCCTGGCAGGTGAGGTTGAGCCTGTCGCTGTTGCAAGTGATCCCTGGGCAAGTCTGGATGAGGCTTACGTCCTACCGATTCACCGATTGGACGTCTCCATGGTCTCGACGGCCCGCGAGTCTCCTGATGAGATGACCGCGACCGCCCGCGCCAGCACCAGTGGCCCAGCAGGATCTGGTAGCCCCAATTCAGTTTCCAAGGCAGTCTCTCCCGTGGACGATCCCTCCCCGAGTGGAGAGGATATGGAAGACGCACCCCCACCCTTTGAGGAGGGCGTCCCCGCCACGGTCGATGAGTTAATACAGGTGAAACTTGGAACCGAGGCCGATCCAAGACCCACATTGGTCAGTGCCGCCATGCCCTCTGAGGAGCGGCAGCAGTACGTGGACTTTCTCAGGCAGCACCGTGATGTGTTCGCTTGGGGCTATGACGAGATTCCGGGGCTAGATCCTCAGGTAGCCGTCCACCGCCTTGGTCTCCCGGCGAACCAGCGCGGGTTCAAGCAGCCTCCCAGGAAGATGCACCCGTCCCACGGTGCCATGGTTGAGGCCGAAGTTGACAAGCTTATCAAAGCCAACTTCGTGAGGGAAGTTCAATACCCCAAATGGCTGGCCAACATTGTGCTGGTCAGGAAGAAGAACGGGCAGATCAGAGTCTGCATCGACTTCCGCGATCTCAACCGCCACTGTCCGAAAGATGATTTTCCCCTTCCAGTGACAGAGCTGTTGATTGATGCCACGGCAGGGTTCCAAGCCCTCTCCTTCATGGATGGATACTCCGGATATAACCAAATTCGGATGGCCCCTGAGGATGAGGAGTTCACTGCCTTCAGGGCCCCCCAAGGTACCTTTTGCTACCGGGTCATGCCCTTCGGCCTGAAGAATGCAGGTGCCACCTATCAACGGGCGATGCACCGCATATTCAAGCCAATCCTCGGCACACTGGTGGAATGCTACGTCGACGACTTGGTTGTCAAATCGTGCCAGCGTCAGGACCATCTCAAAGATCTTGAGAAAGTGTTCGGCTTCCTCCGGTCTCGCTGCCTGAAGATGAACCCGTTGAAGTGTGCCTTTGGGGTCACCTCCAGAAAGTTCCTTGGATTTGTGGTAAGATACCGGGGTATTGAGATCGACCCAGAGAAAATCAGGGCAATTATCCAGATGCCTCCCCCAGGTACCATCCGGGAACTACAAGGGTTCCAAGGCCACTTAGCCTATATACGCCGATTCATCGTGAATCTGGCCGGCAAGTGTAAGCCCTTTTCTCGGCTCATGAAGAAAGGTGCCACCTATGTATGGGATAAAGAGTGTCAGACCGCTTTCGAGGAGATCAAGAAGTACCTGCTTCAACCTCCGGTTCTGATGCCGCCTGTATCCGGGAAGCCGCTGGTCCTCTATGTGACCGCCCTGGAACGGTCCCTGGGTGCCCTTCTCGCCCAGAAGAACAATGAGGGAACAGAGAATAGCCTCTATTACCTCAGTCGCATGCTCCTCGATGTGGAAGTTAGGTATTCCCCCATCGAGAAGAGCTGCCTGGCGCTCGTATTTGCCGTACAGAAATTGCGGCACTACTTGCAGCACCATGAGGTACAGTTGGTTTCTCGGGTAGACCCGTTGAAATATATCCTGAGCCGACCTATGTTGACTGGCCGTCTAGCACGGTGGGCTGTGATTCTCCAGTAGTTCGACATCAGGTATGTGTCTCAGAAGGCCATCAAAGGGCAAGCATTGGCAGACTTTCTGGCAGCTCACCCGACCTCCGCGGATCAGCCGCTGGATCTAGGCTTTCCTGATGAGACCATTCTCTCGGTTGATCGAGCCGATCCATGATGGCAGATGCACTTTGACGGTGCCTCCCGGAGCCCCACCGGTAGAAGACTCGATAATCCTAAGCTCAACAGAGTGGGCTTGGGCATCGTCTTCATTACCCCGGAGCGAGCCGTGCTGCCATACTCTTTCCTGTTGTCAGAGGGCTGTACCAACAATGAGGCGGAATACCATGCCCTCATCACCGGCCTCGAGTTAGCTCTCGAGATCGACGTGCCCCATCTGTGCGTGAAAGGGGACTCCGAGCTAGTTGTTAAGCAGATCAATGGCGACTATGATGTCAGGAAGCCGGAACTTGTGCCATTGTTGGAGTGCACCCTCCTTCTGATGGCTCGATTCCCTTCTCGGCCAGAAATTGTCCATATTCCCCAGTCGCAGAACGGTCGAGCAGATGCTTTGGCCAGCCTTGCTGCGTCACTCGCGGAGCCTGAACAGGACAACCTGATCGTCCGCGTGACGTGCGCAGGCTCATCGCTCCCGTTATCCCGGAAGAAGATCGCGGCCCGTTGGTATGTAATCTCACCGCGGTTGCCCCTATGCCCGGAGACCCGAGTACCCCAGATATGACAGTCGGATCAGCCCCTGATTGGAGGACGCCTTTGGTTGAGTACCTCCAACATGGCATTCTTCCATCGGATCGGGCCGAGCGCGAGCGAGTTCGACGCCGCACATCACAGTTTGTCCTCCAGAGCAGTCCCGGCCTGGAGCAGATCCTCTACAAACGCGGATTTGATGGTGTTCTCCTCCGTTGCTTTCAGGGAGTTGAGATCCCACGAGTCATGCAAGAGGTTCATGCCGGTTCATGCGGCGCCCACCAGACTGGACCGAAGCTGTCCCACCAGATTCGGAGGTTGGGATACTTCTGGCCCTCCATGATCCATGACTGCATCAAGTATGCCAGGAGGTGCCATGCGTGCCAGGTTCATGCGAACTTTGTGCATCGGCCGCCGGAGCCTCTCCATACCACTAAGTATTCCTCGCCCTTTGCAGTCAGGGGTCTGGACGTTGTGGGACCTTACCCACCGGCGACAGCTCGCCAGTGCCGGTTCATTCTGACCGCCACGGACTTCTTCTCCAAATGGGCAGAGGCGATTCCGCTCAGAGAGGTCAAATCCTGTTCGATCGCTGACTTCGTGACCTCCAACATCATCTATCTATTTGGAGTGCCTCACGCTATCCTCACGGATAACGGAACCAATTTCCGAGCAGCCGAGTTGAAGAAGTTGTACGCCAAGTATAACATTCGCTCGAACCATACATCTCGCTATCATGCGCAGGCGAATGGACAGATCGAGGCGTTTAACAAAACCCTCTCTAACATTCTGCAAAAGATGGTTGGTCAGAACAAGAAGAGTTGGCCGGACAAGCTCCCCAACGCCCTCTGGGCTTATCCGACGACGACTCGCAATTCCACCCAGATGACCCCTTATTCCCTGGTGTATGGAGCTGAGGCCGTCCTGCCCATCGAGATCCAGTTACCGTCCTTGCGCACTGCGGTCTACGACCAGCAAGCGCCGGACAGAGTTGTTGAAGCCCGTCTAGTCGAGTTGGAAGCACTGGATGAGAATAGACTTCGCGCTTTGCACAACTTGGAGAGTCATCAAAGCAGAATGGCTCGAGCTTTCAATAAGAAGGTTCGCCTCCGCTCCTTCCTGCAGGGTGATCTAGTGCTAGCCCTAAGAGCACCGATGATCCCCGGCCGGAAGCCGCCCAAGTTGGAGCCCAAGTGGGAGGGACCTTTTTTTGTCCACAAGGTCTATCCCAATGGCGCGTACTCCCTAGCAACTATGGATGGTGAGCGTGTCACTCCTCCCACCAACGCTAGGTTCCTCTAGCAGTACTTTGTCTGAGTGTACATACGTCCAGCATGACGTTAAACTGCACATTTGTCCAGCATGACGTTAAACTGCACATTCGTCCGTGCTGCAAGACGTTAAACTGCCAAGTGTTTCGTCCTGCATGACGCTAAACTGCACTACGTCCAAGCTGCACGACGTTAAACTGCCCAGCGTATCGTCCTGCATGACGTTAAACTGCCCCTCAAGAACTACGTGCGGCTTGATTCCCATCCTTATGGGATACGTAGGACCGCCTGGACATTCATGTTTCAGGCCCAGCCCCATTTCCTGGGAATTTCTATCCCGTGTTGGGCCTCTGGCCCAAGTTCCCCTCCTTTTTGTGCGGGGCGTATCGCGTGAGCGGGGGATTATGTCCTCATTCGCGTTGGTCTACTGGCCGCGCCGTACGCCTCCCCCGTGTGTGGGACTACCTCACACCTCCCATCGTCCTGCATGACGTTAAACTGCCTCTCAAGAACTACGTATGGCTTGATTCCCATCCTTATGGGATACGTAGGACCGCCTGGACGCTTGTGTTTCAGGTCCAGCCCCGTCTCTTGGTTGATCACAGGGATCTGCCCTCTTTTGGTCGCTCTCAGGGTGAGTCCTCCGACCCTTCCCGGTGATCTGTTAACATGTTTTGGGTACTTCGGTCTATGACTCGTAGTGTCAGATTCAATCCCGACAAGTCCTGTGTTGCTTGTCAGGCCTCGCGCTTCCTCTTGTTCGAGCCTTCACTCAAAGGGATCCTCATTAGCGGTTTGGGTACGATGCCTCAGAGCTCTCCTACCGCTCCGGGTCGATTTACAGGCGGGTCTTGGGCCGCAAATCGATATGAATCCTGCGATTGAGCGGTCTATGCTCGTTTTCTTGCCCCGTCTTAGGCTGACGCGATCGGATGTTGTGTTGCGAATATGGTCAGCAACGTCCTTGATCGCCATGTCGGCTCTTTCAGGCTCTGAAAATTGGTTGCGCAGTCCTTATCACACTCCGCCTTTGTGCGTTGTAGTGGAATCTCGACACTCTCTTCATACTGACCTCCAGTACACCTCTACACGTTAGGCAGACCAACCAGGGTAATGATGTCGTTCGAGGCTCCCATGATCTGAGCACCAAGGATATATACGGATGTCCTCCCTAAGGGCCATGCGTAGCTGGACCCTCGTCCCCATAAGGAGGAAGGAGTCGCCCGAACAATCGCATTCTGGGCCCAGTATATCTGGAGGCTAGCATCTCTGCCCCTCGGGTGATGGACATACGCAGGCCCCGATCCCAAGATTCTTCTCTTGGAATCGTGCGTGACCGCAGGGCTGGGTATGTTCCCACCTCTGCCATGTCCGCCGTACCGCAATAAGCGGGTTCCTCCATGGTCCGAACCACACGACCTTAAACTGTGTTGTCTGGTCCTACCACACGACCGTAAACTGTGATCGTCTTGGCCGCCCGATGAGAAACGGCACTGCATCGTGATGTCCTCCTCAGGGGACACTCATGTTGGGCGCTGGTTAATAACCACGCCATTCATCAATGCCTTCCGTGGCTTGATTATTGTGGCGACGCCAGAGATTTCTCAATCACAGGCATGTCGCCGCACAAAGAAAAACCATTCATCTCTAAGGACAAACAAGAAATATCAAATGCCGCTCCTTCTTTGTGCGAGGGTCAGACCCGCACTCTTCCCCGCGCTGGTGCCCGATTGTGTTGCGCCGCGCTTCAAGAACTACGTGTGACTTGATTCCCATCCTTATGGGATACGTAGGAACGCCCGGATGTTTGAAACTTCGGGTCCAGCCCCCCATCTCTTAGAGATTCCCCCTTCTCTGGGGAATCCGCCGCCTTCAGGTCACCCTCAAGGCGTGTTCCCCGACCCCTTGCAGTGGTCCACCGGTGTCAAGAGTACTCTGGTTTATTTCCAGGAGGGTCAGGATCCGCTTGGTCAGGTTTCCTCCACTTTTCAGGATTCGTGCTCCCTTTCATTCGGACCCATTGTCTACGCCCTGGGTGGAGCCCCCGTGAACGGTTCGGACACAATGCCTCAGTGCTCTCCCACCGACTCGGGCCGGTACCCCCAATGGCCTCGGGCAGCAAATCGATATGAATCCTGCGATTGAGCGGTCGATGCTCGTTTGCTGCCTCATTCCACCAACGGTTAGTGCGATATTGATGCTGCTTTTCCGCCACGATCGGCAGTACTCCCATATCGTTACTCCGGTGCCCCCAGTCCTTGAGTGAATGGCCGCATGATTCACATTTTCCACCTCCCATTCTGACCAGGCGAAACCTCGACACTCTTGACACTATCCCTCAGTGCATCTTCGCATACCCAGGGGATATGACCACGATGTGGCGTACTTTGAGGTCCTTATGGTCCGAGCTCTAAGACCTTAAACTAAGATCTCTCCTTATGGTCCGAGCTCTAAGACCTTAAACTAAGATCTCTCCTTATGGTCAGAGCTCTAAGACCTTAAACTAAGATCTCTCCTTATGGTCCGAGCTCTAAGACCTTAAACTAAGATCTCTCCTTATGGTCCGAGCTCTACGACCCTAAACTAAGATCTCCCCTAAACGGGATTCTTCGTCCTGCATGACGTTAAACTGCACTCTCAGAACTACGTATGGCTTGATCTCCAGCCTGATGGAGTACGTAGGAACGCCCGGGCATCTCAACTCGGGTCCAGCCTCAGGGATCATTAAGTCCCTCCCCTCCTCGTCGCCGGCCGTCTGGCCTGGCTTCTGGTAGAGTGGTGCAGTTGTGATATTCTCCCCGATTCAGCTCGGGATGCCCCACTGCAATGGTGGGAAGCGACGGTTTCCTCGTCAAAGAGGTGCTGTCTGAGAATTGGGGTGACTCACGGCCAGTTTAGTGCATCCGCCTAATACGCTTTCCCCACGGTGGCGCAATTTTGAGAGCGTTGGATTCTGTCCGAACAAATCGTCACTTCGCCCCACGCTTCGCATGCCCTGTTGATCTGGATTTCCACCCTTGTGTCTGAAGGAACCCCCAAAGCGGTATTCATGATGACATGTGGTCCGCCTCCTGCAATATGAATGATGACCTTCGGTCCGTCTATTGCAGTTGTTATGGTCGATCCACTGTCCGCCTACCGTCTTGGGCATTTCCTGGAAGGCCGACCGTTGTGGATGTCTGGATTCGGGACACGCGATTCACCCTTTCTCATTTCCCTATGTTCGGATAAAATCTCAACGCCCCTAGCATTGTCCCGCTCGTGTGTTGGAACAAGTTGGGGGGATGATACATTGATTAGGTCTGAGGTCTCCTTTCCTAGGAATGACCTCCCTCTTTTCTCCAGCAATCCAGGCCCAACTATGGATGCCTGATGCTTGGTTAACGCTCCCGCAAGACAACGAATTGTGGTTGAGCATGTTAAGCCAAAAGATGCAGATAAAAATATTGATTCATACAAATGGATCAAAGTAGCGGAAGCAAATGTTTTGGGAACGGCAAAACAAAGCCCTTAGGGATTAGCGTGCTGAATGAGTCTTTCTAATGCCGCTACCCTTTGGCTGGTGGCCTCCAGAGCTGCTTCTCGCTCTCTGCGTGCCCTCTCTTCGTCGGCGGTCGCAGCACGCAGTTCGTCGATTCTGGCCTGTGCACGCTCCCGCTCGACCTGAATTGTGACTATCTGTTGGCCCGCCTCCATCAGCTGTACCTGGGCGTCAACCAGCTGGGCTGCTAGTTGCTCCACAAGCTCGGTACACGTTGCGATGAACGCCTCCTTCTCTGCCGCCTGCCCTTCGAGGCGCCGGACTTCCTGCTCCACCGCGAGGAGCGCCCGCGTGCTCTCCGACATGTCCCGACTTTGTGTGACGTCGGCACGCCGGCAGCTCTCGCGCATCTTTTCGGCCATGAAATCACGGACCGTCAGATGGAGGCGTTGAGCATCAGCTCCCCCAGACCGCATGTCCCAGTCCTTCAGCCAGCCCTTGGTGTCGTCAGTGACACTCTGGCGATATATGCTCGAGTAGAGGGCTGGATAATTCTCCGCAGTAGGCTCACCTCCGTCAATGGTTCGCGTCCTCGGGTTCAAAACATAGACGTCCAAGTGCCTGGTCTCCCTGGCAGGATGCCCATTGTTGGTGATGTTATAGCGGGGAAGCTCGTCCTCCCGAGTCACCCAGGTCCGTGGCGCATCAACCTCGAACCCTGGCACCAGAACCTCGTCTAGGATGCCAAAGTTCCAGAGCGGCAGGTTGTCCGACAGTGGATATGTCTTCTGGGCCGGCGTCAGCAAGTCGAACAGGGATTGATTGTTGGAAACAATCTCCTTGGATCCGTAAACCTCCTCGTTCGCCGCCATCTCTGCTCTGCGAATGGAGGCATCCCCCTCATTTCCTTGATGCGCGTCCATCTCAGAAGTTTCGGGAGTCGTGCGGGTTAAGGGATGAAGCGTGCGGGATCGGACGAGGCTGGTAGAGAAGTTTGAAGGTTGGCGCGCAATCCAAGTGGACAACGCGCAATTGGGAAGAATGTAGCGCAAAGTTCCGGGTTTTCGCGCAAAGTCAGGCGAATTCCGGATGGTTTTGCGCGCCGATCGGGCGAATTTCGCGACCGGAAAAGGCAATTTCGCGCACGAGAGCGTTGAAGCTTATCGCGCGGAAGGCCTGTGTATGGAACGCGGAACCCTGGACCCCTATATATAGACGAGCCCGGGATTCCGCGCCGCGCGGAACGCTCGATTGCACGACCGCGGCGGCGAATTGCGCGCCCGGCGCCCCTTTTTGCGCGCCTAAGTCCCACGCAGCCCAGGACTTCGGCATTCCGGCATCTCCCTCGGAACCCGATCGTTGCGACCTCTCGCCGATCAGATTCCGAGGGGGGGCTTTTGTAGACGCCGGAAAAGTCCGTTGCTCCCAAAAGAAGCTCCGGAAGCGGAAAGAGAAGTGATATTTGGAGTCAGAGGCACGTTCCGGAGGGCCCGGAGGACTTGCGCGAAATTTCAGAGGCCCGCGCGGAAAGGTGAGTCACGGCGCGCAATCCTCCCGGGATGCGCGCAATGCGCTGGGCCGGCGCGCTATTTTGCGCGCTCGTGGCCTGCGCGGCTCCCTTGCGCGCCGGGTCCTGATTCCGCGCCCGCGAAGGGAATTCCGCGCCCGAGACCAGATTCCGCGCCCGGGGTTGCCTATAAATATAAGGCGACCCCCGACGTTTTGAGGGTTGCCAGAATCCGAAGCGTCACTCGTTCGCGCAATCCAACCCCTTCCGTGCGCAATGCCGATCTTCAGGTAACCTCCTTTCTTTCGCACAATAGAGCCTTGGGGTTCGCCTTCGCGCGCAATCCCCTTGGCTCATTTCCTTTGAATAATCCTTAACCCAAAGGCCTTTGCGCGCAAAAGAAGCCTCTTGCGCGCAATTGCCCCCGGGTGCGCGCAATCCAGCCCGATTGCGCGCACCCCCCATTTTCAAAGTGGCCATTCGTTAGAGAATGAGCCGTTGCCCCCGCGAGCTGTCCGAAGCCCGGTGCGCGCAATCTCAATCATCCGCGCGCAAAGGGCTGGCCCGATTGCGCGCCAGCCCGCCATTTTGCGCGCCGCCCTGCTGTTTTTGCGCGCAAAGCTCCTCTTTTGCGCGCAATCCGCCGGGGTCGCCCCCTTTGACCCCCTGAGGGTACCCGCCTGCGTGGCGCCCGATGATCTTCATCCTGGGTGCCCGCACCGTGCGTTGTCTTCCCGTGCGGCCCTCCAGGCTCGCGCGAAGTGACACGGACCCATCAGCGACAATCCATCGTCCCGCATGACGTTAAACTGCACATTCGGCCCGCATGACGTTAAACTGCACATTCGTCCCGCATGACGTTAAACTGCACATTCGTCCCGCATGACATTAAACTGCACATTCGTCCAGCATGACGTTAAACTGCACATTCGTCCCGCATGACGCTAAACTGCATCCGTCCAACATGACGTTAAACTGTACTACGTCCAAGCTGCACGACGCTAAACTGCCTAGCCCCTATCGTCCGTGTTGCAAGACGTTAAACTGCCAAGAACCTTCGTCCTCAACACACGACGTTAAACTGTACTTGGTCCGGCAAGACGTTAAACCGTCCGCTTCGTCCTCAACACACGATGTTAAACTGTACTTCGTCCGGTAAGACGTTAAACCATCCGCTTCGTCCTCAACACACGACGTTAAACTGTACTTCATCTGGCAAGACGCTAAACCGTCCTCATCACCCGATCTCGTGCCTCGCACGCAGGGTCCCCCCCGGTTTGGATGTGGCCCCCACCCGCTCGTCTCTGCAGGGATGTCGGGATTGCCCCTCTTTAGGGACAATTTAATGGGAGCGGCTTTTCCCTACGGGGGTAGGGTATTACAAACCCCTAGTTTCTTGTGGGGGGCTGCACATGTGTATCTCCATTGCGCTCCCCCACTGCCGAAGCCAGTAGAGGGTGTGACTGGGATCGAGGTGTCTCCTACTTTCGGTCCAAGTCCCTTCCAACTGAGCTTTGCCGCATCCGGGCTGCCTCAAGTGCGTAAGTCCTGACAGAATGAACTACGTGGACTTTGATCCCTGTCTTCTAAACAGGGTACGTAGGAAGCCTCCCTGAGGTTCAAGCCCACCACCTGGTCGTCCCGGTCGTATTCACGTCGGTTCGTCCATCAGTGGACCCCTCCAGGGTTCACGCTTGCGTCGATTCACCTATGAATCCGCCCCTGTGGGAGACTGCCCGTGTGTATCTCCACTGTGCCTCCCCACAACCCCTTTTTCCATCTCTCCTTTTATCGTCCAGCATGACGTGAAACTGTGATCCACCCGGCCGTTCCATCCCCCTCTGTGTGAGGTGGTTCGGTTCAATCCTCCGCCCGGCGGCCTCGACCCCTTCGCGAGTTGGCTTGCCGACGTCTAGCATGACGTTAAACTGTATACCCGAACTACGTTGACTTTGATCCGTGCTAACGCGCGGTACGTAGGAAGCCCCTATGGGGTCCAAGCTCTTCACTCCATCATCCATCCTGATCCTTACCCAGGCCGCCACATCCCGGTGGGGTCATGCCACTTCACTCCACTCCATATCACTTGGGAAGTCACCCATGCGTTGGCCCCAGCATCGGAGGTTCCCCGCAAGGGGTTCTGTCATCTGATCCACTCTTCGTGTTGATCGGTCCGATGTCGTCCCCGCTGGACGTTAAACTCGCGGCATACCCCGTGTTAAACATGGGAAGCTGAGGAAAACCTCAGGGGACACAGTTCCCCGCACCCAGTGCGGGATGCCTCAGGTCATCGTGCCTTCGAGAAGCCCTATTAGGGACGGAAGACAGACGTGCAGAGCCGCAGTGTTACGACACGCCCCCAGCACCCAGAGCCACCCGGCCTTCTCACCGCAGGTTGCTGCCCCGACCAGACTCCTTGGAGCGTCCGGGCGGAAGCAGCGTAATTAACCGGTGTCCATGAAGATATGGCGCCGGGAACGAGATTCACGAGCATGTCTTAAATCTATGAGGGAGACCCGGATTAGGCGACGAGTTCCGAGGAGACGTCCAAGGAAGGAGGAGCCGACATCCCATCATCCCGGTTTCGATCAAGGAGCAGACGCCCCTGAATAAGGGACGGATGCCGCCCGCCTTTGGAAAGCGGGACTGCGGGACCACAAGCCGCGCGCCCATCCCCTCGGGTTGACGGGTGCACGCGCGAACGCGTCCTGGCGGAACAGTGTTACCCGACGCACATCCGCACTGAAACACATGTGTTGTTTTGTAATTCTGATTTCATAAGAATAAGATATTTTTCTATCATCTACAGAATTGTATTAATGTTATTAATATCATATAAATGACTGAATCATATTTTAATAATAAACTTTTTATTTTGAACATGGAAAATGAATCGCGTTGCTTCTTGGAGACGGTTGGATGAATGTACGAACGATTGATGATATCATTTCATTAATAGGGAAATGGTAAGGAATTATATGGTATAATAATTATCTAAAAAATTATATTTTCATAATTACCATATATATCCGTTATTTTCATCATTATACCCATCATGGTAGTATGATTATGAATAAAAAATTACACCACGATATGGAAATGAAAAGCCATACATATGCACGTGCAGTGCTTTGATTTTTTATAGGATAGATTAAATAAGAATATTGTTGATTCATAATCATAATAACATATTAGAATATAGATGATACATTAGAAATGAATTTATTATGTATACAAATCATGAAGAGAATGTATAAGAATAATTATTGGTGGAATAATAGGTAAAGACAACTACCTCTTCTACGAAGGACCTCCTTTATAACATGTCATAAGAGAAGGTTTGTATTTTTGAAATATCACGACCTCAAAAAATTTATAAGTATGTTGTGAAGATAAATGGGAAATTATTGGTTGATGTAGAAGGAAATATGTGATGTGAATAAGTCAGGGAAGAGGTTTCCTATTATAATTTAGCATAGGAAATGTTTTGGAAACTCTAAACATATTTAAGTAATAATAAATAATTTTCCATTACTAATGGAACCAAAGTGAGTTATTTGAAATATTAGATGAATATGGGAATACATAAAATCATCCAATAATTTTTTAGACAGGTTTTTGTGACATTTTAACTTTTATTGGTTGGTTTTTACCATTACTTAAATCATTTAAATTTTGCGATGACAACATGGATTTCTACTCTTTAAGTGGTAATTTAGTTACTATAAAATTCCAAAATTCTGATAAATAAATCATGGGGTGAATATTAACCCTCATTCAAATATTTTGGATGAATATTTTTAAAAATTGTATATCATTTTATAAAATATAATTAATTTTTTATAACATTAATGTCAATTTTAGACACAATTCATTACAAGAAATTTCTGAAAACATCATGAAAAAATGAATCATTACAACCAATTATTTTAAATAACACATAACATGACATATTAATCTATATAACATGTTGATAACATAAATAATATAATATTATAGATATCTAAATACATTTAATTACAATTATTTGATATTCCCTTTAATTAAAAAATTATTACATCATCATTCTAAATGAAATTAATTTTTTTATTTATTTCTGAAAAATTTTAAAAAATTATAATGATTAATTCAAATACATTCTATATCAAGATACTATTTATTATTGGAATTTACCCCTATACAACCCCATATTAAAAATATTTTTCTTGTTGAAACGAAAAGTATGACTAGGTAATATTTTCATTGAATATTATTATATATGTGGTATAAAGTCATACATATGGATCCAAATTCTCATAATATATTATAAGGATTATTGTAGGCTAAAATAACTCATCCAATAAAATTATGATTTTTTTGTATAATTTTCTAATACTTGTTATATTATTTTTACACTTAATTACATAATTTACCCTTACACGCAGGATAAACCAAATACTAACGTAACTATTAATATTTAAAAAATAAATGGGACATAATAAAAAAATATTTTCCTTCTAATTAAAATATTTAAGTCATATTTCAAAACTATAAATAGATAACTTGTTAAAATTAATTTTGAATCATTCTTATAGATGTGGACTGAATGCTAGGTTTTAAATTGAAAAAATTTAAAGATTGAAATGTCATTATATCCAAATTGAATGTGAAATTCATTCAAGTGAACTAAAAAGAATTAAATTATATGAAAATGGTCTATTTAAAAATTAAAACTAATCAAAAAAATAATAAATAAAATAATAAATTATTTGGATGAAAAATATGTTTCCATGAACATTAATAATTTCTAACTATTAATCAAATCATTAATCTTATAAAAAAATACCAAAAAACTCAACCAAAGTAAAATTTAATATTATGATTTCAATTAAAAATTTTATCATTTCAAATATAATTTATTATATTTTCAAATTTTAGTTTTAAAACATGTTCTCCATTAAAAGTTGACAAAACTACCTTTAGAAAAAATATGATTTTTTTCATAAAATTGGATGTATTATTTTCTTATGATAATAAATTAATGTTGGATGAATGTAAAAATAGTAGAATTTATATTTATGAATATATAAATATATATCAGAATGTGGTTATTACTATTTATTCCCACCAATTTTATGGCTAGGATAAAATAATATTTTATTATGTGATTAAACTGCCTGTTGTGTACAATGTAATATATAAAAAATGACTTTATTTAAGGGAAGATGTACTATAAATTCTCGGGGTGTTATAAATGAAGGGAAATAGGTTTCCTTTTATAATTGAATTGAGGGACACACATGAAATTATTAAAAAAAATTCCAATAATAGAAAGACACATTAATGTGCGAGTAACTCCAAATAGACATGAAATTATTGGTAAGGTAATATAATTTTAATGTTTCTATAGTAGATTATGATTATATAATATTAGTATTATTTCCCACCCTTATCCCTTAGTATACCTCACACCCATGGTAAACAGTTTTTAACTTTAACAGTGGTAACAAAATATTGTTGTTTTTACCTATCTTTGTAAAAATATTAAGTGGAACCTATTACATTATATTTATGATACTAATTAAAAATGTTTAAAGTTTATTTCTAAATAATATTTTTATATTTAGAATGATTTAAGTTTACATAATCTTCCAAAACATAAATAAAACACATTTCAAGAGAATTTCATTTCTTAGAAAATTCAGAATTTGTTTTATGTTAAATAACCTACAAAAAACGAAGAATGGTCAAATAATTTATTTAATATATAATATATGTATATTTCAGGAATATAATTAATAAATATTTATTAAATTATTTTATTGAGTTAATAATCATTTGTCTAATGAGTTTTTTTGGTAAATGTGTTTTTAATCGCAAAAAAGATATTATACCAAATTAAATTTTAATGTTGATTACATGATAATTAATTAAAGTAGATGTAATTAAAAGATACATATATAAATTTAATATATAACTAAAACCCCAATTAGTATTTTAAATTTAAATAAAATTTCAGTTTTATAAAAATAAAAATAATTATTATTTAGTTCAAAATAAATATTTTTTAAGTATAAAAACAATTTACCGAACTCTAAAATTAACACAAAAATTTAAAAAGTGAATCGTAGTAACTCATATATAATTTATAAAAGTGGATTAATTTAATTATAATTTCATCATGAAAAATTAAATAAGAATCATTTTTGAAGGAGTATTTTTTAAGCATAAAACTACATAACAAAAAATTGGGTACATATTTATTGTGAATTAATAATTAAATTTGAATTACATAATCATTTATAAATATATATTCATAATGTCTCTATTATAATTCATACTTTCTAATTTAATTGATTGTTTATAATGTTATGATATGTCTTGGTTCATCTAAACTCATGTTCGCATGTAAGTTATGTTTTAGAATAAATCAAATTTATTTCATTAAAAATAAAACTATGTTCTTCAGTTGTTACATTATACCCATATTAAGATTAATTTTACGCTAACAATTAAATTACTATGATATTGAAAAATGTGGATATCTCTAGTTCATTACATTTGGTTTTCCAAGGTATCTTCCATAAATTTCATATTTCTATGAAGTCCATTAACTAGGTGTGCAACATTGATCATTAGAACAATATCTCAAGGATCCCAAATTTACACTAGTGGCTCCATGTAATAAATATCATGCACTTGGGTAAAGCCATGAATTTTAGAATATATTAAGGATCGAGTATTCATTTAAACAAAATAGATATATGGAACAATTCATGGACCATTATGAGTTTACCATAGGGTAAAAACTATATGCACCTCTAGTAATTAAAATTTCCCTACCAATTGCTCAACCTCCACTTTAAAAATATTCTATGTCAATTCCATTTTCCTTGATAGATTTTCCTCTCCATCTTCTAATTAGAAATCCCAAAATGCTTGATCCATTGGCTATGGTGGACACACATCTTCCCCCTCAATCCAATTATGTTTTGTTAGGTCCTTCTATGATAGAGATATCCTTCTTTCATTCCCCTTACCAGTTGGATTGTCATCCCTAAATAATAGATATCACAATTATATGTCACCAATATTTTATAGGGGGTGGACCCCCATCACCATATTTTCTTTTAAATTATTTCAAGGCACCCATTAATTTTCATCCACAGAATCTTTTGGAAAGGTTTAGGGGGGGGGAATCCCCGTTATATTATTTTATAACACCATCCTTTTATTAGGGGATAGATTCTATTACTAATTTATCAATTCATAATTAGAGTGGATATTTTCTTGTGCATGGATACCATGATAATTTTATAAATGTGTTTACGTAGAGAACTTGGTCCATCTACAAAAAATGAATCGAAATTTCATGGTGGTCCATGGAAGCCAAATTCGACCATGGTGATCCTCAAGAAGTGGTACGGGTCAAAATTATAGGGAATCACCTCCCCTTTAAAAAACATTATTTATATTATGGTATAGAGAACACCATTCAATATTTCTTATTTGAGGATGATAATCCAATCCAACTATAATATGATGGAGTTGTTGGGATATGTTTTGGAATAGATCAATTTCATTCTCCTTTGGGAACCATTCTTCATTGGGACTACTACAAAATCATTTATTAGCGGTGGTTTATTATAGGTGTTTAAAAAACCTTCTTCTTCTTTTTATAAATATATAGATGATTTTTTTAAAAAATTGATGCTTAAACTATTTTTTAAATTGAAAATACATCTTCTTCTTCCCCTGCTCCTCTTCGTGAGGCGGAACCCCCACCCCTCTCCCCTCAGCCCCATCAAACCCTATCCCCCAATCCTCCCCCTTGTCACCCTCATCTTTGGTCCCTTCCCCATAGTTTCAAGCTCCCCTTAACTCCCTTGATGCTAGCCCCATTCTCATCTGAGTTCCTAGAGCTTGAGCCAGAGTTGCAATCCCCTATATCCCCCTCATTGTTATCCCTATCTCTCTATCACCACTGAAACCCTTCTCTGTCACCATCGGCCCCACATCTCCCCCTTACTATCGGCTACCAAATCACGCGAGCTCTATGAGACCACGTCAGAGGAACTAGACCCACTCTCCAATGAATGATCACTATCACTTCTCCCTATGAAAGGTAATTAAAAAAGATGTGTGTTGGTATTTGATCATACATTGTTTAATTTTATTCCTGTACCATTATTGAAAATAGTGAGTTAGTATTTGAATTTTACAATCAAGGATTTTTGAATTTAGAAATATAGTTATTTAATTTTAGTGTCTCTAGGGTTGAATTATATTCTTGTAGATCCCTTGGTGGTCTTGTGTGATCTAGTGTATTTTGTGATTCATAGATTAAGGTTGGGAGATCCATTCATACATTTATAACTCATAATCCTTGATTACAAGTTTAACATTAAACTAAATTTTGAGATTTTAAAAGTTATGACTTATGTGAAATTTGATCCTCACAAAATGGTTGTGGTTATGACTCTAGTTTTCATTATATATATAGAATAGGGATTACGTTTCTGTGTTTCCATAGCCTTTCCTAATGAATTTATATTCTAATGAATGATATTTTAATTGCCTCTCTAAATTTAAATGAAATATTTTGTGTAAAAATTTTTAAACTAAGAGTGCGAAACGTTTCCTTAAGGTTTCCTTACACATTTATGGTTTTTTTGATATTTATTTGTGAGATTTAATTATAAATTATCTAATATATTGACATGTAGAATTTATTTAAAAAAATTAAATGGATTTTAATAATATTTATTTAGTTTTCTTTTCTAAAGGGAAGGATTTTATTTTCTAGTTTACTTATAAAAGGAATATCTCAAAGATAAGTACTAACCATGTGTCATAATTATTGTAAAAATGTAACAATTTGTACATGAGGGTGGAAAGTAGTGTTTCTTCTATATAATTAATTATATTAATTATTGGTATTTTATTTTTAGGTGAAATATATAGCCTCATATTCTTATGAATTACTTTTTTTAAACAAGAGGTTCTTGGGTTGTTGAAACCATATTGAGATGAGGACATTTCCAATAGTTATGGTGTTTCTTTGATCAGTAATGTAATTTTGTGTGCACCCCATTGTCCCAATAGAATGTGGTTGTAACATTTCATTTTTTGAGAGATTACCTAACTAGTTATGATGAATTACTATGTTCCCCTTGTTTTAGTGGTCATGGGGTTTGTCCTAAGGTATGAATTATTTCATTCATATTGATGGTGTAATTATACTTCTAATTTCATTTAGATATCTTTCATTATTTTACATTAGTAGAAGTGTTTTCTATTTATATTACAGTTCTTTCCCTCTATTGATGTTCTCTCATTGCTTATTAGATTTTATGAATTACCTTATTCAATTGGAATCTAGAATTTTATGCCACCTCATACTTTCCTTTATTCATCGCCTTTACCTACTTATTTTTCAATGTTACTTATTAAATTGATTTTATGATAGAATATATCATATTTTAGGAATTTACATATTCTAGATTGTGAACATGTGGATCTTCATGTTCATTAATTGTTTTTAATTTATTATAATCAAGGTGTCCCTAATAGATGATGTATCGAACACATTTTCAATGATTAAATATTAAATCCTTCAAATTAAGAAAAAAGTATTTCATATTTAGATGGTTGGATACAATATTTATGTTTTTCCCATGTTTTTTAAATAAAATTTTTAGACCTTGATTTCATTCACATAAGAAATATTTTTTATATCAATCATCATTATTCACATGGATTATACTCATCAGAATGTGAAAATTTAAAATATTTAGTTCTCTTAATATGGTTATATAATGGAATCCAAAATATCAATGTGGAAACCAATTTAAATAAAAACAATTATTATAGTACCTTTATAGATATTTAAGATAGAATTTTTTATTTTTACAAATGGTTAATCCAATATTATAGGTGGCTATGAAAAGTCATATCCTCCACTAGGATTAAAAAATAAAAAACAACAGTGAAGATCATATTATTCACTCTAAATAAAACATCATCAAATACTCTCATTTGGAATGTAGTAGATTTGATACATGGTTTTAAAACCACCATAATTTGTTTGATATGTACAATCAATAAATAATAAAATATAGAATGTTATATACATAACTAGAATATCTTAGATCACCACTAGAAATTCTAGTGATGCATCACGTGACACCCCCTCTTGCATTACATGCGATAAAACTATAAATAATCTACTATGGTGATAAAGAATTACTAGGTTCACCAAAACCTGGTGACACTGTGGTGTTTCTCCTCTAATTATTTTTAAAAATTAATGTATATATAATTTTTCTTTTTATATTTTTTTCATGATACTATCGTTGATTGATTTCAATTTCTACATTTACTTTTTATGTACATATATGATTTTTCATATAACTATGTCTGTTATGTTTCTTTTACATCCATTTATCTATTTTTATACATAGAAATAATTTTGTGTTCTAATTTTTTTTATAATTTATAGGCACATTGTGATATGGATAAAATCTGGATCACATTATTGAGGAAAACATAGTATACTATGTGTTTGGAGGAGTTTATAGATTTTCGATATATAATCGATCCGTTAATGGGAGAATAAGATGTTCAAGTCTAGAATAAAAATTTAGACGATTGTTGTGGAGAGATGATGTTTATGAACACTTGATATTGAATCAATTCCCCACTCAATATTTGTGTTTGATTTGGCATAGAGAATCAAATGTTACAGAATGTTTGAGCCCTCATGTCAATTGGTTGAATGATCACCCATGTTGGTCGACAATTGAAAATGAATGAAAAAACATATAAATGATTAATTTGGAATTTCAAGACACCAACACCAATATCAAAACATTTTAGAATAACCAGTTGATGGTGCTATAAATAACCAGTTGAAGAGTAATTATTTTGAAACTATATGAAAACCCTATCAAGATTGTTTGTAAAGACACAGAAAATCTATGGAACCATTTTTTTCTTAAATATATGGGAATTTTACGAGTCTGCAAAATTTGACGGCGCATGATTCTGAGGCCCGATGTGCCTGGAATCAATTTCTGATTTTTTTCGGGTACATTCAGTAAATGTACGAGCGTGTTTTTATAACTTTTGAACAGTTGATCAGAATAGAAATCTGAGGTCACTGTTGAACTCGCAGTGCCGATATTTTCTTAATAAGACTTCATCCCGAGACCCTCGCGGTGTCCTAGCCAAACTGGCCCCGACCGCTCACTCCGGGCCGAGCCGCGCCGGGTCGCGCCGTCCCAACGCTCCGGGCCAAATTGGCCCCGAGCCCAGGCCGAACTGCCCTCATGGCCTGCTAGGTTGGCCCCAGTGGGATGGGCATAAACTAACAGGCTGGCCCACTCAATGGGCTGGGCCAGACCAAAAAGGTCTAACCAGGTCAACCTAGATCGGGTCGGACCGTACCCGGGCCCATCACGACCCTTTACTTTCTTGTGGCCATATATTTGGCACCGGATGACCGTTTTAATAATCGTCAACGGCACTAGTTTTCTTTGAGAGTGACGGTCCCTTTGAGTATATCCCATTGGAGTTCAGGGTAATGTTGAGATACAGTCAGGTTGGTTCGCAAACAAATCCAACTGGGCCCGTGGGACTAAAAAGACAATAACTCACAGATCGGGCGTCTGATTGACGCGTTGTCTATTTCGGTGAAACCCTTATGACGTGGCAGACCATTGGTATACTTCTTCGTGGTACTTCATAGTAGTTGGATCATCGATCAGTAGCTCATGGAGTGGATCATTTCGAAGATGAGTGTGCGTAGTTTGGTGACCTAGAAGCTGGCTGAGACCAGATGACTGCGGGCCGATTCGACTCGGAGTGTTTCGAATAGCCCAGTGGGGATCGCCATGTTGTCGTATAAGACCCACAGTGGGGAGAACCTTTGTGTGAGCACAGAAGAACCACAATACACGACAAGAGGAGTACATCAGTAGGCTATATAGGGGAGCGCCTCTATGTGAGCGTGGTATACCCACGGTGGGGAGTACCCCTGTGTGGGAATAGTAGAACCACAGTTCTCGATAGGAGGATTACCTCAATAGTCCAGGGTTAGTGGTAAGCGCCTTTGTGTGACACGAAAAACCCACTGTACTGGATTGAGCTGGAGTTCTCCAGTAGCCATGGTTTCGATAATAAAAATCCTTGTTTGAGCTAAGTCAGTAACTTTTATGTTTAACTCATGATTGAGATGGATTACTTGATATCTTAGGTATATGTATGTGCATATACCTAAGTAGGGTTATTTGTTGATTTAATACTTTTTGATTTATCCTTGTTGAATTTTGTGAGACCTTGAGGGTCTGGGGGTCCCTAGTGAGTATCGTTATACTCACCCCTGCACGAGCTATGCCTGCACCTCATTGTGTTAGTTGCAGATGATGGACATCACTGATTGAGGATCAGAGTAGCAGGATTGGATGGTACTCTTAGGTAGACCATAAAATGATTCGGTTCACAGAGGAGACTAACAGGCGTGGAATGATTAAGAGGCTATCTGTACCTACCCTTCATGTAGGAATTCCCGGAGGATGACCCAGTAGTTTCTTTACTTTTCTTCAGTTGTACTTAATTTTCATTTATTCTTGTACTTTCCTATTGTTCTTGTATTTATATCCCCTTTAACTTTTCATTTGTACGAGCAGAACTATGCTACCCATGACCTGGAGTTAGCGGCAGTGGTCTTCGCCTTGAAGATGTGGTGACACAATCTGATGGGCGAACATTTTACTGTGTACTCTGACCACCAAAGTATCAGGTATATCTACTATCAGAAGGACCTGATGCTGAGACAATGATGTTGTCTTGGGTTCCTCTAGTACTATGACTTTAAGATAGTCTATACTCATGGGAAAGGGAACGTTGTTACTGATGCACTCAGCATGAGATCTGGTATACTACTGCTAGGTGAGGCGATAGAGCAACTGGCTTCCTTACAGTTATCTTTTGTGGATAGAGACCGAGAATGCTTTCTTCAGTATCTTACAGTCACACCCTCACTTCATCAGCGAGTCATGGAGGCACAACATGAGGATGCTGACTACGAGATACAACGTGCTCAGATATCCATAGGGCAGGCACCTGATGGATTTTCTGAAGGTGGGGAGCATGTCATCCCCTTTATAGGACATAATATTATACCAGTGAAACTTAAGGAGGAAGTGCTTAGAGAGATCAACACATCCCCTCTAGCGGTACATAAAAGAGTGGCGAAGATGTACCATCACCTTCAATGACATCACAGATGGCCAGGTATGAAGAAGGTAGTAGCAGATTTTGTCTCTGGTTGCCTCACATGTCAGCAAGTGAAGGCGGATCCCTAGGTACCATCAGTCTTGGTTCAGCCCATAGAGGATCAAGATTGGAAGTGGGATTGGATATCCATGGCTATCGTAAAAGGACTACAACGTTTACCCAGGGTTCACGACTCGATTGGGATGATCATTGACCAACACCCCATGTTGGCCCACTTCCTACCGATCAGAGAGCAGGGATTGGTAGAGATCTTGGGACGCCTCTATGTGCAAGAGATTGTGAGGATACATGGCGTATATTCATCTATTGTCTTCAATCGTGACACACGGTTTACTTCCCATCTATAGAAGGGGTTGCAGGAGGATTTTGAGACGCAACTTCACTTGAGCACCGCCTTCCATCCTCAGACTGAGGGTCAGAATGAGTGAACCATACAGACATTCGAGGACAGCTACATTCTTGTGTCCTTGACTTCGGTTGCAGATGAGAGTATCACTTACCTTTTTTGGAGTTTCCTACAAAAAAATCTATCACTCCACCATCTGGATGGAACCTTTCAAAGAGTTATAAGGGAGACCTTGCAGATCACCCTTGTGCTGGACTGGCCATGGGAATTCAGCACTAGCGGGACCATAGGTGCTACGGGCTACCACACAGAAGTTTCAGATCATCCCAGAGTGGATATAGACTACACAGAGCAGGTAGAAGTTGTATGTTGATAGGAGAGAGAGACCCTTAGAGTTTAAGGATGGAGACCATGTCTTTTTATGGGTATCAC
Source organism: Viscum album (assembly GCA_963277665.1). NCBI lineage: Eukaryota > Viridiplantae > Streptophyta > Magnoliopsida > Santalales > Viscaceae > Viscum > Viscum album. The sequence continues at coordinate 1,718,114,457 of OY728125.1, forward strand.
CTCGATGAGGCTTACAGAGATTTGGTTGAGGTGGAAAGTAATCTCTGAGGTTCATCAGACCTTTCCTGGTCCTCAGCAGTGTCAGCGAGGAGGCATAACACTTTTCTCTTCCACCTTAGTTGCACTGGGTGCACAACGTCTTCCATGTATCCCAGCTGAGGAGGTACGTGTGCGACCCTTCTCACATCATCAACCATGGATAGCTAGATGTCGACGATGAGGCTACATTCACGAAGGATCCAGTGGAGATTGAGAATCAACAGGAGTGACTCCTTCGTGGATGGTCGATACCTCTAGTGTGAATTCGCTGGTAGCATGGGAACCTCCAGGAGAGCGCAAGGGAGCGGGAGGCTCAGATTTATGATATGTACCCCCACTTGTTCCCTTATTTTGAGTTATAGGTTATGGGGATGTAAAGCCCTGTGGTGGGGAGAATGTAAAGACCTGGAAATTCTAAGGAAATGATTTTATAAAATACATGGTAATCTTATGAGTCCACAAAATTTGATGGCGCATGATTCCAAGGCACAGTGTGCCCAGGATCAATTTTGGAACTTTTGATCAGATATATTCAGTAAACGTTCGAGGGGGATTTTATATTCTTTGAAATGTTGCACGAAACTGAAATCTGAGGGCACCATTGAACTCACAGCTCCTGTATTCTCGTAAGAATACTTTCACTTCGACGACATTGAGTTTAGAATAAAAGATATTTTTTTGGGGTTTTGTGGAATGTAATAAAATAAAGTGAGCATCACATTATTTTATTTGAGCCACCATGTGGGTTATTGTTGGTTAAAACCTCCTCATGGAAGTTGGAGGATGGACCACCCCACCTTAACCTTCCACGAGAGGTTATGGTGGTGGGGCCCACCCGAACATAACCTCCTGTGAGAGGTTAAAACGTGGGGACCACACGGGGCTTAACCCCCCTATTGAAGGAAGAGAGTAAAACCTCTCAAATCTCCCTCATTAATTAGGGAGAGCTTATTGACCTTCCATTTAATTCAATTGTGCCAACTCCCCTATTTAACTTGTGCCTACCTTTCATATTAATTAGGTGGATCCAAGTAATTAATTACATATTTTTGAAATCTTTCCATCGAATTAATAAATACTGCAATCAATTATTGGACACAACTTTGGCATTAGGGTGGAAGTTTTGGAATAGGAGAGTTTGAAAGGATTATATTTCTCCCAACAAAGAATGAAGAACAAAGAACACATTGTTCCAAAGAAGAATGCCAATGATGATCCTTCTTCGACTTCTTCTCCTGACACCTAACGACATAGACTGTCTTCCACAGCTGATGCAACTTGGGATATGAAGCATGTCGCAGACACAACGAACGATGAACTCATTCGTCTTCTACCCACGACTTCAACGTTGATGACCAACAATCAAAGGTAAGGGTTTTTATTTGTGTATTATCCTTTTTCATTTCACATCTTTCATTGGAAAGGAATCTATGCGTATATTGTAAAATAATTTTTGTTCATTGTAATTCGTTGATGAACCAATTGATACCACCCTAAACATGGATGGTACGGGCCAAACCAACATGGCCTAACCCCTCCGCCAATCATGATTATGATGAACTTTAGCATGGTGATGAGGTGAAAGATTGATGAAGGAGATAATGGAAAAGGTTGTGCTACCCACAGACTCCGCGAATCGCGCCACCCTCATGGCGCTTCGGGTCCCCCGACCAAACACCGTCGGCCTGCGCCTGCCCGAGCCGCGCTGAACTGGCATGCCTGGCCGCCTCCCGGCCGCCGGCCCTCCTGGCCATGCCCTGCCCGGCAGAATGCCGTCGGCTAGCCTGCCAGCTTCCGCGCGCACCCCACATTCCTCCCTGAACTGGACCGCATGCCAGCCTTCACGCGCCCCACACGCCGCAGATGCCTCCCTAAGCTGACCCCTCACAACCTCCTCGTCGAGCCGGGGTTCTGGCCCCCCTGCGGCCTCCCAGCCGAGCCGCTATCCTGGCCCCCTCATGGCCTCCCAGTCAAGCCAGTGTCCCGACCCCCCTCGAGGCCACCCAACCGAGCTGACATCTCAACCCCCCTCACGACCTCCCAGTATAGCCAGAATCCCGGACCCCTCGCGGTGCCCTGGTCGAACCGGCCCCGGCTGCGCCCTCCAGGCCGAGTCGCGCCAGGCCATGCCCTTGCGATGCTCCAGGCTGAACCTAATAGGCTGGCTTGCAAAATGGGCCGATCCAGACCCATCAGGGCTGACCGGGTAGGCCTAGACCGGGTTAGACCGGACCTGGGCCCACCACGGCTGTTTACATTCTTTTTGTCATATCATTTGTACTATAAAACCGTTTGACGAACCGTTAGTGGTGCTAGTTTTCATGTAGCCCGATGGACCATTTGACTATAACCTACTAGATTTCGGGGTAATGTTGAGATATGGTCAGGATGGATCATATACAAATCCAACAGGGCCCCGGGACTAAAAGGCTAATAACTCACAGACCGAGTGTCTGATTGACAGGCCGACTATTTTTTTGAGACCCCTATGACGTGAAAGTCCATTGAGATAATTTTTCGTGGTACTTTTTGGAAGTTGGGTATTAGTCCAGTAGCTCATGGAGAGGATCCTACCGTAGTCGAGCATGTATAGTGCGAAGACCTGGTAGATGGCTTAGACCTGACGACTGCAGACCGATTCGACTTGGAGTGTTTCGACTGGCCCTGTGGGGAGAGCCATGGTGTCGCGGCAGACCCATGTTGGGGAGCGCTTGTGTGTGAGCATAGAAAACCCACTGTGGGGAGCGCATATATGTGAGCATGGCAGACCCATGGTAAGAGACAGGAGGAGTACCTCTGCAGTACAAGGTTAGTGGGAAGCGCCTCTGTGTGACATGGCCGACCCACTGTACTCGATTGAGAAGGAGTTCTCCAATATCCATAGATTTGATAATAAAAATCCTAGTTTGAGCTGATTCAATAACTTTTGTGTTAACCTCATGATTGAGATGGATTACATAATAACATTGGTATATGTATGGGAATATACCTAAGTGAGGTTATCTGTTGAGTTCATACTTTTTGATGTATCCTTGTTGGATTTTGTGAGACATTGAGGGTCTCGGGGTCCCTACATAGTATCATTATACTAACCCATGCACAAGCTATGCCTGCACGTCGTTGTTTTGGTTTCAGACGACAGACAATGTTGACTGAGGATCAGAGTAGCATGACTGGACGGTACCCAGAGGTGGACTTTATGATGAGTCAGTACATGGAGGAGACTGACAAATGTCTATTGATGAGGTGGCTATTTGTACCTACACATCAGGTAAGAATCCCTAGAGGACGACCCAGTTACTGATTTATATTTCTTCAGTTGTACTTGTTTTTCAGTTGTACTTCTACTTTCATATTAGGCTTGTATTTCCGGCCCCTTTTAATTTTTAACACTCCTATGGATATAGTTTTTATTAGTTTTTTACTTCCAACTCATACTCTGTTGTGTGTGCTTACACTTTATAAAGGCAATGTATTCCCAGTTTTTGGGATTTACACCTTTGGTGCTATTCGCCAGACCCTGGCCTATGAAAGGAGGGCTTGGGGTCGTCACGACCCGGGCCCTATGGGATGTTTCGTGACATTGTAATATGTCATTGGGTCCTAAGAATGATTATATTGGGAATAATGTTTGAGAAAAGTTCACTATGTTGAAATATGTGATTCATGGATTAGTTGAGGATGGAAATAATATGTCGTGGCTATTTAAAATATTCAAAAAGTTATTTTTCTAATGTTTTACCATATAAAATGGCTAGGTGGAATTAGAAATAAGGTTATGTCCATGATATTATAATTTTTGAATGATACATTTCATGTAGAAAAGATACATGAGTCTTTTAATGAAATGAAAAAAGTTGTTAATATGCTTGGTCAGAATTATACTGAAATGGCTTTCTATCCTAATGATTTTGTGATTTATTGGGGAGAGGATTCAAGGGGATATGATTGAAAGAAACTTTCTTCATGATTGATTTAAATAGATGGTATTGGAAAAATTATTCAACATACTAATATGAATAAGAATAAAGGTAACCCACCAATAAATGTTTTTCTTTACCTTACTTTGAAACATCGATTACAAATATTATTTATGTAACCAAAAACTGATGAACACATGAAGTGGCATTCTATAGATAATAACAATGAAGGGTTTATGTCGCATCTAATATAATCAATATCAAAGATTAAATTTGAATCATTACATCTAGACTTGTCATCAAATCTTTAGATTATTCTTTTGGGATTGGGAGCCAATGTATTCAATACATTTGGGACTTCGAGCACCAGTTATAGCATTTTGGCTTATTGTTTTGATCCCTTAAAATATGACTCCATGGATGTGTATGCAATAAAAGTGTTTTATATTTTTTATTCTTATTATTGGAAAACTCTTTTTTTATAAATGATATTTATGTATACTTACAACCTCTAATTATATAATAACGTTATTTTTGGAGCAACGGTGTTGAGACATTTAAAGAATCTTCTAAAAAAATGCTCAAAATGAAGTATACTCTAATTTGTACCGTTAGTGACATCCCTAGATGTGGGAATTTAGTTGGTTGGAACAATTACATGGTTTTCAGTTATCTAATTTGTTACATTTATTTTGAGCCCGGACGACTACCTCTTCGTAAAAAATGGCTCTTCTTGTGTCATAACATATTTCTCAATGCACCTCACAGATTTCACATTAATATGTCAAAATTCAACTGTTATATTGATCATTTTCCATGTCCAAATATGTTAAAATGTTCTAATATATTGTCACAAATTGGAAATATTGGAACAAAATTTTGGAAGGTGAATCATTTGAATGATTGTGGTAAATTCGTATGAAGTGCATAGCTATGTGAAACCAGAACACAACAATGGAAGGATAAAAAATATTCTTTTAATTTATATATTAAAATTTTAATTTGTTGAGGAATAATATTGATATTATTCATATTGGAAAGAATATATCAGAAAATATTATACTAAAATTGCATATTGAGCATGAAAAATCAAAGTAGCATCACAATGATTAGAAAGACATAGAAACAATGAACATAAAGCATGATTGTTGTCCACATGAGAATAGAAAGTAAGATCTAGCAATTACATCATTGAAAAATATGGATAAAGAAATATTTCATATATGTTTAAAACATTTTAAGGTATATGATGGGTATTGAATTAACATCTCAAGGTTTTTAGATATAAATAATCATACAGTAAATGGATTGAAATGTCAGGATTCACATATTTTATAACAGTAGTGGATACCATTGGAATTGCATACATTATTACCAGAGAAGGTTACTATTGATGGACAGTAATTTTCCACATTTTTAAGAAAAATATGTGAGAAAACACTACATCAATTTGAGCTTGACAACCCTCAGGAGTGATTTTTATAGACACTTTGTACTATGGATATGATAATTCCACTGTATTGATTATTTTAATGATGCATTTAACCGTACAATATATCGAGGATGCTAAATTAGTATTCCACATATATTATCAATGGATTTATGTTATTGATAGGTATGTTATTTAAATGTTTTTAATTTATGTAAGCAGTCTATATCACATCATTAAATACAATTTTTTTTCTTTTTTTTCATATATATATTGGGAATTTGAAATCATTCGTGAAAAATATATCTCTAACTGAAGGCCCTATTTCTAAAGGCTATTTGGAATATGAGTGTCTTAAATTTTTTTCTATATAATTGGATGTTATTTAGATAGTATCCAATTTATTTTGGTTTGTTGATGACACTTTGAACCAATATCAACTACCTGGGAAATAAAAAATATTTTTCAATATTGGAAGATAAGTTGGGAGAAGATCAAATGTTACACTAGCCAATATGGAATTATTTCAGGCACATATATAAGTAATTTTAAATAGTGAAATTTTAGATCAATTTATTGAATAGTTTAGGATACAAACAAATATATGAATTAGATTTTTCCCAATAAATGTGAAATATATAACAGAAGATTTTAATAAAGAGATTGAATAATTTTTTTCACAAAATTTATGTTCATAAATTTTTCAATCAATATGGATATTAGTTTGACACATATATATTGTACATGTAATAATGTATATTTTATTATAGATCATGAATACTAATAGATAAGCTATGTTGTCAAAATATTTGATGTTTCATACTTGAGATCCTCTAATGTGGGCGAGAAATTTCAATGCTTACAATGTTAATGGATTTAAATTTCATGCAATCCATTTAGAAGAGGGTTTTAAAATATAGAATAGTTTTATATTAAAATTTTATGTAGTGGGATACTAGGGAATTGTGATTGATATTATCAAATTAATCTACAACATTCATGTTTTAGTTTAATTCATTGGAAATTAGGATTACATTTTCAGGGGTGTTACAAAATGTTCTTTGAAATTAACTTCTATGAAATTATCTCCCTGGATTGATTTTTATGATGTGAATTACATGATCTATTTATTTTATCATTTCCATAAAAAATATAATATTTTTTAAGATGACCTAAATGAAAAGTGGATTGTAGTTTCTCACATAAAAAAGATACATGTATGAAAAGTGTGATGAAGATGATGATTTTTCCTCTAATATAGAATACTATTAACTGAAAGAAGAGAACTTATTTTTCCATAATTATATTTGAAATATTATTCTTTCAATGGTGGATGAAGTAGATAATTTAATGATGGAGCATGATAATGATATGATTAAATGAAATAATGATGGTATTTATAGTCATCCATTCATTTATCAACCACTAATGTCATTTTTACAATCATTTATTATCAAAGATATGTATATCATGTTTATCATTACCGTGCATCTATTTCTATTTATAAATTTTTTTCGACATCAATTTTCTAAAATATATGTTCTAAAGTTTATTTTATTCGATTAAATTATATTAACGCCAATGAGGAATAATTATAATTATTTTAGTTGACTCTCAGTCTACATTTCCCTAACAATATTTATAGATGATGTTACATTTTTATCCCTCCATAAAACAATTGGGACACCATCCTCTTTCCCACAACACTATTTCTCACACCCTCCATCAGTGTCACATTAGTAGCTCAACCGATGACTCTGCATTTAGCAGCCTCTATCGCAACAGATAATTCCACCATTCTATGTTCATCAACAGTATATTGGAGGGTGACTATTATAGGTAAAAAATATAATATGAATAATGTTATTGGAGTTTATTAATACAATAAATCTATTTTCATAAAACATATAAACAATGATTCTACGAAGAGAAATATGAAAAGATCGTATGTGTAGGATTTGAACAATCTAAATATAGTTGTCCAATTTGAATGTTATGGGGTCCCTACGGATGACACTATATGGGTTTTTAGCGAGATTCAAGGCAATCTAGTGGTGGAGCTAGTTACCCTTTTTTTAACGTTTGATGATTGGAGGTACATGAGTTCATATTGGAAAAATAATTTTTTTATTCACAGATAATGTAAATTATAATACATTATGGTGTAATTGAATTTTAGTATTATATTAAACTTTATGATTTTCAAAATTAATCTCTTTGAATACATGTTTTCATACTTTACCACAGCTGATCTGATAATAGAAAATTTATAATTGAATTTTTTTTGCTAGTAATGGGATGATTTTAAAATGAGATTATGTAACTAAATAAACTATACTTCCTTAAGATCCCTTCAACTCTATTATAAGTAACCAACTAGGGTACCTAAAGTAGAAAAGAAATTATTTTATGGAAAGCCATTGTGATGAGAAGTACATGGTGTTTAAATATATATTATTATATTAACATCATTTTTCATCTATATATGAATTTGACAAAGATATGACATTTCATACAATACTATTTTTTTAAATTTTCATATATTTCGATAATGAGTGAGTTGAGTTGGACTTAGAAAATCATCCCTTATACTATATGGTCAAAGAGTTCTTCTAGAAGTTGATCAAATCAGGTAATCATTTAATTAGATTCATTATTTATAAAATTATATTATCTGTTAAATATATTAAATTATTTATTTCTCTTTGTCTAATGTAGTCATAGAATTTAGGAAACCAATATTCTCAAACAAAAATGTGGTTTGATGTTCATAAATAATCTGATGGGAGTTTTGTTAAGGATTCTTCCAAAGAATTTGATGGTTGAACTTATTTCTCATTATATTTATATATTAATAGTTTTCAATATTTTAATATATATTTCTTTTAATTTGACTGATATTTTATTTAAAGTTTAAAATTAATGAACTATGGGATGAAAATCCCACACAGTCCCAACCAGTTTCCCTAGATGAGAATGTTGGTAATGTATTTGGGAAGGAGCATCGTGATTGAGTGCATGGGATGAGATTTGGACAATTAGAATATGAAGTATTTGGAAGGCCACCGGGGATTACTACTACATCTACTTTTGGTTGTTGTCACTCGATACCCCAGGACGATCAGAAATAGTTTTTTATGCGGATAAAAATTCAAGAACATGGGTCTCAGATATACACTTTTAAGAAAGAATTGGTTGATTTATATCACAAGATGACCAGATCTATCCCCAAGGATATTTCATAGAAAACTAGTGGTGATATGGTAAATCATAAAACCTCAATATAATTTATTTCACAAAAATTTATTCATTTTATGTTTAAATATAAATATAAAAAATTGGTTAATTTTCAATATAATTGTCTTATAGGTTCCAATACTAGGAATAATATACATATATGGAGAGTTTGATAAGCATAGTTCATCATTGGTAATTTATTATTGGTCATGGTGTGTTCATTTAATATTTGTTTCACAGAGTATTAACATGAAATTTTATGGATTTCCAATTATAGAAAAAGTTAAAACCATTTTGAATGCGTTTTTTGGTATAACTGTATGGTGAAATGTTATGGTTTCTGTAAAATAATATTGTTATTTATAATTTATTATATTCCATCATTCATGTTTCGCAGTATAGGATTGAAGATTATGGTATAAGAAAACTAAAGAGAAATATATTGGATTGATTTTTGCCTCTTAAGCTCAGAATAAGTTATCTGTTACACTACGGGTAATTTGAATTGTCTGGTGAACATGCCACCATGGATAGAGGGTACATTGTATATTGATAATAGATGTCGGGTTGTTTTTATTTATGAGACATGATGCAGGTATCCTTGGTTGGTTTACCTAAGGCTAGTCTGATAGGTATGAAAGGATTAATACTATTGAAAAATGGGTGATATGGCTATATAGATTCGGATTCATGAGAAACACACTCATAAGTGTGGGTTGAGGAATAATGAGCACTATGAGTGGGATGAGTCATCTGAAATGAGATGATGTGTGATTGAGAAGGACTCTAACTAGTTGGAGATCATTAATATCTTCTTTAAGATATGACTAATGAAACCTAGGTGCAGGTCATGGGAGTTGTTTTATAAAAGTTATCATGTTTCCATGGTGTATATAACACGATTGGTTGGGATGATACCTAGTCAGTGGGTATATGATAGATAAGGGATTTTTGATAGTTTGACTGGGATCTGAGGTTTGGATCAAGTGATATTGTGGGTAGTAGTGTGACTGTTAGGTGAATGGTATGAGATCCAATCAAGGATCATAGATCATGAAGTGTGTTGGGGATCTAGTTGGTTCCCTAATAGAAAAAACATGCTTAGAGATGAGGGGTTGGGTATTAAGTGAAAAATACAATGGGTTTTTTAGTGAGCTATGTGATTGGATTCATGTCATATTTGTTAATTCATGTGTGTGATTTTGGGTACTTATGATATGTGATACACCAGGTGGGGGAGATGATCCAAAGGACTGGCCTCATGATAAGATAGATGCATCATCCTAAACTATCAGGGGTGAGATGGATTCCTTTTGTTCATGATGTCGTACCTTACCCTGATAAGTCCAGCATTGTGATATTGGAACATTCATTGAGTAAGATTGGGTTGTGATAGTATACCATGTCGACTGAGATGGTTGGGTCATTGGATCTTTACTTTTCTTACATAGGCACCTTGGAGTGTATACATACCTTTTTTTCATTCAAATAATAGGATGCGTAGTGAATTTCAATAGAGCATATTGACAGGTACTTGTGGCCTTGTTAATGTGTCTTGGGTATTTCATTAAGTCCAATGTATGTATTGTTTATCGTTTTCTTATATTTTAGATGGGATCAGGGAAACAAGTTAGATATGTATGTTTTGTACAAGTATGTGTCTATATATAGTGTTACATTTGTTATAGAATTATGTTAAGTATTGATTTGTAATCTGATTATAAGATATGTACATTTTGGTATAATTGTATAGTTAAATTATCTAGTTTTACATGGTTTTTTTTCACGGTTGTTCTGGGGCTGCAGGTTCTAGGTCTATAGACTTTGTAGCTTGTTATTTTGTAATTCATCACTTAGCGGTAGTTTAAACTAACGCTAAATAACGTTTTTTTCTTAGATGGTTAAACTGCCACTATATTATGTTATTTTTTCTGATGGATAAAATATATCCAAAATATGAAAAATATTTGTAAATGTGGTTTTCTACATTTTAATGACGATTTTTTTGTTAAAAAAAATTATTAATTTAGAAGTTATTTTAAAAACTGAAAAATTGTCATTGTATTTCTGTCTAGAAAACCGCCTCTAAAACAAAAAAACACTATTATATACATGTAATATGACTATTTCTAGAAACTAATGATTAAATGAAGTAATTACCAAGTGTTTGATGTCAAAAAAAAGTTAGCGATGGTTGTTTGAAACCATCATAGAACCATGTGGTAGCAGTTTAAACCCCCAATACATGATTGTTTTCTTACACTAGTAAAGATGTATCTTGGTTGAATTCTCTAGTTTACCTCTCACTAAGAATTTATACAATAGATTCCATATTCAAGGTCATTCACTCCCCATTTTTCTGATGCATATTACAAGCCTTTAATTCCCAGCTCTTTCACATCCCTCTACTGTAGTTCATCCCTCAACTCAGATATAGAAGGGTTCGACTTTGGTGTATTCTAGTTTGTTGGTTTACTTTGAGGTTTTTACCACTCCACAGTCGCCACCAGACCAATTTTTATCCTTTCTTTTCACACCAATGATGAACCAATCCTTGTCCAGAGGGGTTCTCACCCATTATTATGAGGGGAACATGCATATATGCATTATTCTGTTCTCCACCTTCAATTGTCGAACTTTTTCATTACATGGTTCAAGTTTCTTGGTTGAATACTCTAATAGACTCATCCCTTGGATAGGTTTCCCATAGCATAAATTAGCGGATATCCATATTTTGTTATGAAAAAAAACATATTACCCCTCGGCTCTCATCCCAAATTTCCATAGTGCATCCACCTCCTCACCCATTCATATTTTTTAAATGTCACAAATAATTACAACATGTGGTACTATGAATGGAATTCCATGAGCTACTCCCTCTACCAACCATTCCTGAACATGATCTCATTCATGGTGGAAACATGAATCCCGCTCTTCAGATATTACAATCTAACTAGAGCTATGAGAAAAATCTAGGGGGTTTTATTTAATTATTTCCATTCATATTTGGAATTACTTTGGTCTAGGGATATAGATGAAATCATATTTCATCTCATCTAATATTCATTGTAATAAAGCCTCACAAGTTACTTTTCTATAACTAATTAATCAACCATCAATAATTAATGAATTCACATTATAACATGGTCTTCATAACTACATCGTGGGGGATTACAATAATAATTTTTTTTGGGTTTTATAGATTTAATCCCTTTAAAGGGATATAATAACTCTATATAATGAACATATATCCATGAATATTTGTTATGATAATTATAGTTTCAATATTTCCTTCTTTTAATCCTTGTACAATGTGAGGGAGTGGGAGATTTTCTGGTAGGATTTAGACAGTGTGAATTTCTACTAGAAACCATATCAATAAAAATGGGGCTATACTCATGGATTTCTAAAACCATTTGGAAAGCATTAATTCTGATGACTATACCAACTATTTCAACTAGAAATTAGTATAGGCTACTGAAATAATAGTTATTCCAATGATTTTAAAAAATTATTGGTATTACCATTCTATTCCTATGTATTTCAAAACCATTGGTATACTAAAACCCATTTACCTAGCATACAAAATCTCCTCCTCCCATTTCACCCCATCTAGATCTGTATCATACGACCCTCGGTTTACTTTTATATTTGTTTCAATGTCTCCTCCCTTGTAGTTTTCATTAGATTCAACTTCAATAACAAATTTATAAGATCAAAATACTTATATGAATTTTTCATATATTATTATCAATTATATTACAGTTCTAAAAGTATAACCTATATTGTTTTTTGGATTCTAGATTAATTCAAGCAATTTTTTTATTTAATGATATGTATTCTCTTTGATTGAAGGATACCTTTATTTTGTTTCATTAATTATGTTATTCATTGACATGTATGGCCACTAAGGATGTCATGAAATATTTTACCCTTCATTGTGAAATTTCAAATCATAGTTACTATTAATTAGAGGTATTTATTGATTAAAAAATAAAAATAAATAATTATTATTTACTAATAATGAGTTTTATAATAATGAGTTTTATATAAATCTTTAATTAGTTTATATGGATATGATACTTCCATAAACATAGTTGATATTGTTTTAGTATCTTTTATATTCTATAATTTACAATTAGTCAAATTTATATTTCTATTCATTCCATATGCATGTGAGGCTCTTTATATTTTGTGTAATATTCCTTGCATGATATTAGTTTACTAGATAATTATATATACTAAGAATGATACTAGTTTTTTATTAAATAATATTTTTTTAAATATATATTATTTCATCTCTATTATGTATATTGGAAAAAAATATATTAATAATCCACTTCTTATTCATGCACTGTAGTTTTTTGGAAAATGTTTCACTCAATAATTTAAGTCAACATTGTATTGTTTTTTTTATAAATTGATTTAGTGCATACTATTGTTAATAATAAGTGATAATTTTCTAATAAATTAATGTAATGGGAAATATTTATTACATTACACTTTAAGAATTTATGGAAATGTATTAGTCTAAGTGTAATAGTTTTTCTCCTAGAAAAGGGTTTTGTGACTATTTAAAATTCTTGTTTCAATATAATGTTGTGTTGTGGGAAAAATAATATTTCTAAATAGAATTTTTTATAGATATAAACGTTTCTCTATATCTATTTTCAAAAATGGTAAATCTAAAACATTGAAGGGATATGAAAGAAAATAATGAAAGATGAATTTGGGAGAACAGAATCTCATAGTTGTTTCTTATTGTGATTATTTTCATTAATATATATAAATATATATCAATAAGATTTAATATAATGTGGTTAATTTTTTTAAAAAAAATTAATCAGGATACACCACATATAGGGTTGTCATTATCCAATGATCCTAGGTACATCAATGCCTTGGAAGATGATATGAGGTGGTGTTACTAGAGTAATGTGCACTAGTCGTCATACCTGATCCCCACCATGTCCCATCGCATGACATACCATCTAGCTCACCACATTATACCATATTTTCATTAGAGGCGCCTGAGATATTTAGGCCTCAAATATTTTCACCACCATTTCCAAATATTCCTCTTTTATTATCTTTCCATTATCTGATAATGGATCCTACTCCCCATCCATATCGTAGATTTCCATAGTCGTATGTGCCATATCCTTTTCCATCTACTTGTATATATCTATTCTTCTATGATCATGCTTCGTCGACTTCCACTCCAACACATTATGAGCCTTCATATAATACATTGGGTTATACTCATTCTATATATATTGATATTCCTTCAATGTCTAGGGATGTTGCAGCATCCACTAATCAGTTTTCATCATGTATATTGACATAACAATTTCATATATTTTTAAAAATAATTTATTTTCATTATAAAATATGATGATATTTTATTTTTTATCACAAATGGATCTTCCACAAGGAGTTGTGGGAATACATGCATTTATGCGATGTGGAACCACCTCACAAAGCTGATGGTTGAGTACAAAATGTCAATCAGATGATTTTGAAAATTCGGGCGAGAATGTATGAGTCATATGTTGATCCATTCCAAATACTCTGAAATTATTCATGTTAGTTCACGATCTTACTGAATCCATCAAAATGAAGTAAAGAATAATTCTTGGGTAAAAATATGGTTAACAAAATGCATTGTATTTAATGTGATATTATTATTTTATTTATATGATTTAATATTTTGATTATAGCTTCATTTTCATTTTCTTGATGGTGAGGTTGTGAGGATAAAATGACTCATGATATTAGGTGACTTGTGGAGGGAATATAAGCATTAGTTTTATCATGTCAATCATTCTAGAGTTTTTATGGAATTAGAGGTAACATTTATCATTAATTAATTTCTAGTAGATTATAATCAGTAAATGATTTTATAATATAATACTATTAAGTTAATATTATTAATAAAATTTGGTTTTTTGAATGAATATTACAATTATTAAAATTAATACATAGTTCTTTATTTTTGAAAATTATTTTTAAAGATGCATCAAGAATAAATAAACAAATGATAATATGAAATACCTGTAAACATTGTGGAAGACTAGGATTCCATACCCAAATGGGAATAAGGTATAACAATCATCTATAATTTTTATATTTAAATAATTTATAGAAAGTTTTAACAATTATAAATTATATGGAATCTATAAAAAAATTTTAGAACAATTATATTGAGTTGTTATATAGTTTTTGATATGTCTAATATAATATTATTATAGGGAAATGGAATATGGTGTTTAATATTGAATATTATCTATTAGAATCTTATATGACCTCTTAGTCATGTCTGAATTTTATATGGGATTGTTAATATTTTATGGAAAATGTGAGTTAGGTGCTTCATTTGATTTCCATTACTTTTCATTATGACAATTGATATATTTTATTTTCATTCGATTCAATTAGATTTCTAATTGAGATAGATAAATTATCAAGTATTCATTAGTTTATTATTGAAATTATTTTCCGTATACTAATATTTCAACATGGACACATTTGAGAAGAAGGGAGTATGGGTGTACCTGAGGAAGGACAAACTAGAGTTCATTTTTTTAAATCCAATAACAGTTACTTGTACATGGTGTACACATAAGGTAAATACTTGTGGTGTTATAATTAAAATGTAAGAGGTTTTAAATTTTATTATATGGATAACTTCTTGTCTAATATAAATGTTATTTAATCAATTCATAACACGAAAGTAGATAACTGAGTTCAGGTCCTGTTAGATCATTCTCCTTTCTCATATGCCAGGATGATAGTGGTGCTCAATGTGAACCTTTTTTATACAGATGTAAGTGGATGGAAGACCTCAATTATCATCTCATGGTACATTCATCATGGGATAAATGAATGAGTGAAGGATCATGTGTTATGGTTCAAAACAGTTATTGATGATTGAATGTGAATCTCTAATCAAGGGATTCCAAAAAACCATCCTATTTTTTTGATTTGGATAGGCTTAAGATAAGAATCGAATTGGATCAGGTATAACCAACATGTTAATGGATCCTTCTCAACTGATTCATGTATGGTAGAATGAATTTTTTTGAATTATTTCAACTTTATACTTGTGGATGTTAACAATCTCATGCAATATGGTTTTACTAGAGTCTATGATTAACATTTGATATAATTCTTAATGTGGATTCTCAACATGTTAATCATTTATTTGAGATAATCATGTATGAGGTTGATGTATTATTGGATGTAACTAACCATTACTATAGGAATTCCCAATGACATGATGGATTCTAGATCTCCTTCAATATATATTCTTAGGACTTCATCAAAAATGAAATTATAGGCATCATCCAAGATTTTTTCCTATTTGGGAGACTTCATAGAGTGCCATGTTTCACCCCTTGTCACTTATACTAAAGGATAATGGTAAATACTCTCTAAATATATAAAAACTTATCTGTATATGTAATTTTTTAGATAAAATCTTTTCCTCTATTATCAACATATGGATCTTAGTGAACCTCCATTAATGTTTACATGAAAAACAAAATTTTTTTATCTTTGGATGTTTTAAAAACCCATAATTACAATGTGATAATAAATTTTGGTTAATATAAATAATATAGTGTTGGATTCAATCATATTTTCATTTGTTATATGGACCAAACCTATGATAGTTTGGAGTGGAGTTTCACCATTAGTTTCATCGGTTGCTTGGGATTGTTTAACCATGTGGTTGATCTTTTCATCCAGTGCATTACTTCTCATTAGTTTCTGTCATAGAAATGGGTAAATAATATAGGCTCTTATTGTCGATATGGGAAACAATATAAGGGGACTGATTATTTCCCTGTGTATTTGTACTATTGAAAGACTCTATTAGTAGGTTTTTACATGTAATCATCAATGAGGGGAACGTGTCACCATTCTGATATAAGGAAAATATTAATCGGATTTTAACCTCTTTTTTGTAGATGATATTCTTTTTTTCATCAACTATAATAGCATGTATATCTATAAGTTTCAACATATCTTTGGCATAAAAATTATGTATAATGGATTGAATATATAAATGGATAATGTAATTTTCAATATCCATGATCACACTCTTATGTAAGGGAATAAACTGAATATATGATGGGAGATCATAGAAGGTCATTCCCATAGATTATATGGAATCCACTTTTTCCATAGGCAGAATCTATATACATCCCATTCATGGAATATTTGAAATAATATCTAACTATAATTTCAATTTGAAAAAATATTTCCTCTCCATAAGTAGATGAAACACTCTAGTTAATAGTGTTCTTTCTTCCATCCATTGATTGTTTTATCAGCCCTCAACTTTTATAGGGAAGTTATATGTAATATTGAGAACTTCTTAGTTTAAATCATCTAAGAAACAAACGGAGAAGAAATACATCATTTGGAATCAATGGATTCAGATGGACTTGTAGTCTTGTAATTATAGAATTATAGTTATAAGTTTCACAGAATCATTGAATTTCTTGAAAGGTATGTTGTAATAAGCTTTTTTGGAGAGACTATCTTTACTAGAATGGTTTATGACCAAACGTTTTGGGGCATATAAAGTTATCTATAGAGAATAAGATCTATGTTATTGGACAGGATATGGCATCAAATTTTTCTTATTCAGCAACACTCACAGTTGATTTTTTAGTGTGGCATGATCAAATTATTTAATGTAATTTTTTTGGTGAAGGTATTGGGATTACAATGATTCCTAGAGCTACGTAAATCCTTCATTAATTTGAGATATTTAAAATTATATTTCCTGGCCACCATGAACCCATAGCGGCAAGAGTAGTATAGAAGTATGTTTTTTACCAATTATGTTGACATGATTTTTTTTACAGAGGCATTAACATCATTCATCTTGATTATGTATTATCATAGTGTCCTTCATGAAAACTATTAACTCAATTAATGGGGATGGACACTATAGTGATACAATATTCCTAATAAGTTGAAAATCCTTTTCAGAGTATATGAATCTAGGCTCTACACATAGATAATTTGGTGTTACACTATGGGATATTTATTATTTCTAAGTGCAACTACCGATATAGTATCAAAGATGTGTTTCTCGATATTATGTTTATTTGTGGATAGTGGGTGTCATCTACTCACAATGGAGTTAGAACATTCAGTACTCATGATATTAAGGGGTTCTCCATTGATGGATTGAATCATTTTTGTTTCAAATACATGGATGTCAATGTCTAGGAGCATAGGGTTATATCATTGACAATCACATAAGGATGATGAATTATCTAAAATTCTCATAACAATGTTATACATTTTGGGATTTATTACTAGCACATTTTGATAATGCATAGAGATGAATTTTTGGTGGTGGAGTTCATCCCTCTCCTAGAGTATTGAAAGATTTCCCCATAATTACAGTTGCACATGGATACTAGGAGCTCTAGTCACATGGTTCACAGACATGCTTCACAATGTGTATGGGTGTATTTGATAGATCCAATTCATGGTCTCCAACTGAATGTTGATGATTCATTCCTTAAAGGTATCATGTGGGGAGGAAAATTTTTTAGTAACCATACCGGTTTTCCATTTTTTATTTCACTATTTTCATTGAAATAGGATATTTCATCATAGAAGAGTCCTCTACTATGATCATAGAGCTCTAATTTTTACACTCCCTTGTTATTACTCTATAAATTTTTGAATTTGATTCATATATATTATGGAGGTCAGTTTGGGAGGTTATCTCATTAAATGTCTCTATCACATACTTAGTTCACTGAAGAAAAGAAATAAATTCAATGATTATATGGATATTAATCACTCCAAGCTAGAGGAAAATATTGTTACTAACTTAATTCCCTTCTGGCCCACTTCTGATAACCCATGTTTCAACTTTACTATAACATCACCCTTCACCTAGTGTTTGTTAATTTTGATAGTGTTCATTATTGGGGGTTACATTATGTCTTAACCCTTAAATAATCAGGCCATGTCCCTCTTCTCCATAAAAGTTCTCAACTTTTTATATATAAAATAAGGCATAAATATTATATAGGTTCAATATATATTTCAAGAGATAATATTTGGTTCTAAAATTACATAGAATCTTGAATGGGATAATATATCTAGAGGTCATATTAACCATATTCTAAAATATATTAATGTAGTTCCTTAGAGAGATTAAAAGGAATACTTAGTAACTTATATCCAATTCTTTATAGAATATATCATTGTATACATAACTCTTATAACTACTCTGAGATTCATTGAGGTGTTGTAAAATTGATTTGTCATTTTCTTCCATTTCCTTAGATATGTTGGGTTCTAGTAGAATTTTTGTCAAATATCATTCTAAAATATCTGAGTATTATAATTAATTTTATAGAGGCCTTCATATGGATCTATATGAATGCTCAGGTGGAGGATATTGTATTCAAATAATTCAAATAGTAGATGATATTAATCACAAACTCCACTAAAATACTAAGAAAATGGTATCTACATATCCTATAAAGAATTAATGGCACTATCAAACTGAATATTTATTAGTGGATGATTTTTAGAATTAAAATGTAATTATGTATCTACATATTTTTTAATAAATCTCAATACATCATGGTTAACCTCAGATATGGATTAGATACAACAAAACGATGAGAAAATAAAACCTTGCCACTTATTTAATATATATCCTTCAAAAAATTCAACAGAAAAGTCATATATGATTTTACTCAACTATTATGACATTGTATGGTGATCTACTACAACCCTAAATATGATTATGGACTTCACCAATTTTTTGATTCCCATGAAAAAATCAACGATGATTTTTTCCCACATACCCATTAGTACTTGAAATAGTTGTAACATCACCTAACAATTATCTCTCATACAATTAATTAACAAACATACCATTTAAAAGTATAACAAATAATTAACATATTTATTCATTTTATAACACCATAAATAAAATTTCAAATATCTATATATTATCATATTTTAAAGGAAGAATATATGATAATGATCTAGGAGTAACTAACACGAGCTATTACTTCCGATTTGGTATTTACTGTACACATACTCTAGCCATAGACCTTATCATTCCATCACAATAAATGTTGAACTCATGAATAATTTTACCGTTCATTTTAAGTTACAAATCCTCCTTATTCATTAATATTATCTTCACATGTATTTATAGCTAATAAAATATTATTGAAAATTAATACTTCTCAACATCCATCAAGAAATAATGTATTTTCCCTTTCAACTCCATAAATATTGGAATGTTTGTGATCATTATCATAGATAATCAAGAATGATCATTTCATCACAAAACATTTTCCACCATGTTCACCTTCCTATGGTTGTAATTTATTGAGATGTTATAAATTTTAATCAAATCACCCCATCGTCACTTTAACAGATTGAACTATTTTCCTATAAATATATACTATAAAAATTTATGGTAAGTATATATATAATTGATTTCTCTATATGTATAATTCAATTATATCATTAATATAATATTATAGATTTAAAAACTAAATCATGAGTAGATAAATTTATCCCATGAACCATCTATTAGAGTGAGTCATGATCTATAACATTATAGTTTTTATAATAACCCATACAATCATCATTTTTAATGAATTAATATAATTCAAAAACAATCCAATACTAGGTAGTGTATTCATAGTTTCACTGACCAACATTCATTTCTGTTCCATGATATTCTATTCACATTCATTAACAAAATAGAAATTGACGCATTTTTGGGTAAAGGTTGTTATATAATTTGATAGCGATGAGAAATTATTTAAAATCACCACTAATATAAATTAAATCTAAGAAAAGAAGTTTCATTTTATTCATTATTGTTGGTGTTGTACAATGTAAAATTACTTTATTCATCGATAAATCCACCTATATACACTCTCTTCATATTTTCTGACACAAAAATCTAATATTTATGCTTCCATTATTCAAACTTGTTAAAAAATTCATTTATATTTTCCATTGTTAGGTTTTTCCATATAATCCAAAATTGATATCCATCATTTTTAAATAATATTGGAATACATAAAAATATCATATATGATGACATAGATATTCTAATGAAGGTAATATCTAATACTTATTTTGTTTTACCCATGTATATAGTGGAGGAATTGGTGTAATTAAATGGAATCACTATAAATTTATACTGTCTATACCGTGAAAAAAGGCTTCCTTGGTTATATATTCCATTTTAACCCTTATAAAATCGCATCTGTAGAAAATATCGGTAATGTAAAAAATAGAGGCCTTCATTGTAAACCAAAACAATCATCAATTCATGGTAGATGATACTTCTTCTTGATCATGATCGAATTATGCCCCATCAATCAATTTCCTGTTTCATTTACCCTTTATTCTTCTTAACAAAAATATTAGGTGCACCCAAAATTTGATTGAAATGGATAACTTAATCACAAATCATGATTCTCATAGAGTTTCTCCCTAAATTTCTATAACTCAATCATGACCATTCTACTTGTATTATTTTAAATAGGAGTATAAATAGGTGTGATTTCAATTGAAAACTCTGTTTCATTATTCATTCAAATATTAATAATACCTTCTAGAATGAAATCAATACAATGACATTCAATAAAATAGCTTCGATATTGTATTTCCCCTTTACTATAAAACTATAATACCACATTTGAATAAGAAAAATAACTAATTTAATGGAAGAAATTTATTTTGGATGTCTTTATTTATGAACATAGTGATTGAAAAGAATAGGATAATTCATAATATTATATTTTAGTTCCCTTTATTGAAAATTAATATTTAATTTATCTAAATAAAGTCAATACATGAACCCAATATCATAAAACACAACTTCATAGAGAATAAAAATATGTTTATGAAGAACATTCTCATAAAATATAATCATATAAGAATCATAATTTTATAATGGTATCAATATAGAAATATAATTTTTTCTATATAATTCAATAAAAAATATTTAAGTGGTAATTTTATATAGATAGAAAATTGATCATATATATATATATATATGATTTTTTAGAAGTTGAAACAAATTAGGAAATGGTAGTTCTAGAGCGGATGGTTAGTTTAATTTTCACAGCTTCATTATCATATGTCACTATGATAATATATGTTGAAACATATTTCACTTTGGCTATGTGCTTAATAGGTTCTTGGCATTGATCATCATCACACATCATCATATTCATGCAGTGATTATCATAATTCCCATAATCCTTCTATTTGAAACATTGTATAGTTATTGGTGTATTATTTGTATATTTCACTCATTTTGAATGATTAGATAACTTCTTCCCATTAAATTGTCATTTTATTTCCATTTGACTTTAATTTCAGAATTAAATGAATTTTATATGCCACCTATGACGATTTCCTACACGTTTCTTTCCAATATTATTGAATAAATAAAGACCCATATACTTCTATACAATGTCTCTATTATTCTAACTTCTTATTAATTAAATCATTTTTTCTTATAAAGACATTTACATTTATTGGTGCCCTAGCACATGTTTCCCCCTAAACAACACATCATAATATTTATTCATATCAATAAATGTCTCATATGTCTAATTCCATTCATGAACATAGGATTAATCTACTAAATAATTAGTGAATCTTACTTTGTGGTGCAATGATAATTCAAAACTGAAACCTCCTATGTCTTGTAAAATTATCCTTATATATAGAAGTGAATTCATAATCCGTCAAATTCATCTCAAGGAATTCATTTTATATTTTATTATAAAAAATTAGGTAAGGTGAATATTAAAAAACAACCTCCTAAACCCAACCCACCCTTTGGAGACAATTTCATCCCATTACCTCATATTCTTGAGTAGGGACTGCCATTTATCAACTTTGTCTTACAAATAACAAAAACCTAAAATAATTTTTTGATTTTTGGGGATATAATGTAACCAAAATATTACTTTAGTAGAACTAACACATTATTCATAAATTAAACATTCAATTGACCAAAAGAAAGATGTACAATGCTTCATCATGAAGAACTCATTGAAATGTGGTCCCCTAATTTTCCAATCTGATTGGTAAAAAAGATTATTTTATTAAGACTATTGTGTCATCATATCAATAAGAGTTTACAAATACTCTCCCATAGAATATTTTTGAAAAGTGTAAAATTAATGCATTGTCCATCACATTTATTGTAATCTTGGTTCTTCTGATTCCATCTATTAACAGAAAATAAAAATAATAGAAATTCAGATATAATAAATTGTGTAAATTTTCTAATAATGAAAATAATGAATGTGATATCATAATTTTGACACATTATTTACAAACTATGACAACTTATATTTAAAATAGGTCATTTATATACCTTATATAATCATATCTTTCATAATGTTTCGTAATGAAAAATTGATCTTTCTGATGAATATGTCCTAATAGTGTTTTAAAATGTATTTACTCTTATGAACATTCATCATGTATTGGTGATAATGGATTTAACAGTATATCTTCAGTAATTAATGGTTTTCACCATAGGTTAATCTTTTTCACAACCACATTATCTTTCTAGTTTCCATAAAGGGTTTCCATTTCTAGGAAATAAATAACTCTATATTTACTATCACATACGAAGTTTTAAAATTAATTGGCTTATAGTAAGGGTCTTCAATAATGTTTTATCAACCAAGCATCCAAAAGTGACTTCGAATTTGTCTGAAACAAACTACTGGGAACCAAATTTTTCATTAATAAACACAACATCATTTTATAAAAAAAATTCAACAGAAGGAATCTGGATCCATGCTAGAACATTAAATGTTTGGTTTCTATGCAACAATGTATATGTGAAAAGTTGGTACTTATATGATCTAAATAATCTCCCACATTGTTCATCAAAAGTAGCACCCATTCTATAAGTCATATATTTGAAATAATCAGTCTAATCTTAGAGTAATTGAAACATTACAAAGGGTGATATTAGATTCATAGTGAGGGAAAAAAGCATTATATCTGTCATTGATCATATGTGACATTATCATGAGCATAATTTTGTGGTAACATGATAATAAAATTATAAATTAATACAAAAGAATTCATATAATCAGTATTCATGGAATAAAGATAAGTAATTAATAATACATTAATCACAATACAATAAAATAAAATAAGACCCATGATATTAACATTATCACTAGACCGTGTCATAAATGATTGGAATAAATTATGGTTTTATCATAGTCAATGAAATATTGTTTCATGGATACCCACAATGAAATTCAACCCATGACATCTTCAGCTAACCACTGGTGTACATACAGTACGACTAGGATATCATCTCTTGTACCCCCAATTTGTATTGGGGTACACTCATACGTACCCTATATTTTCCACCATATAACAACTTTTATACCTCTTTATCACATGAAAAATTAATATTTCACCAATTAATTGGATTTATATAATAGACACATCACTCATATAATCTTAATCCATTGATGTTTACCCCACAAGACAATGAATATTTTAATAAAAAATTCATTAAATCATAACCAATGAAAAAATATGGTGCATCACTAATTCATCACCATAATATAAAATCATCAAGAGAAATCAAAATATTATAACATTGTATAATACCCCCATTTCATCTTAAGAAACATCGAAGTAATTAGTTATAGTTGATAATAGTTGTAAAAGATTACTAGAAAATTTCTTGAGGAGGATACCATTTTTATTAGGAAAAACAATATTTAAAATATAAATAATATAAAAAAATCATGAAATTTTTTTCATTAAAAATATCCAAGGATGAATATGAATGAATTTTATAGTAAAATAGATATCATGATTGTTGGAAAATAAATTCATGAATTTTATTTTATAACTACATTTCATTTACCAATTTTTGAAAAAGCTCAAAAGTGCCTCATTTAGAGAATTATGAGATGATTAATATTAATAATTTTTAGAGAAAGAAAAATATATTTAAAAATGGGTTCTTAAAAAATTAGAGATTTATGAAAATATTTTTTGAACCCTAATAAATAAAATATACATATGAAAGGAAAATATTCATTATTTATTTTTAAAATAATGATGGTTTTTCGTAAATATTATCTTTTTTTATTGAGTACATAAAAAATTGAAAATGAAATTAAAAAATGAAATACAATTAAAAAATATTTTAAGAAAATAAATAATTATTTTTATAGATATATCATTTAATTTTATCCTATGACATTTAAGAACAAAGAATCCTGGTAAAAATGATATTATAATGCAAAACACATATATCAATTCTAACATTCTTCATAAGTTCTCTAACATTATATATGATTAATGTTAATATATTATACATATATATAATTCCAATATTTAGAACAATAATATAATATAAAGATGTCTTATTTCATTTTAATATGAATTTATTAATGAATAATTATTAAAATTGTCTAATAAAGGCGTTGAATGTTTTATTTTCTATAAATGGTTTGGTCTTGGAGTTATGGACGTTTCACATTATTTATGGATCTATCATATAAAGAATATAAATAATTTTATTATATTATTACTTTTCAATTATGAATTACTTTATAACCATTCATATTTTTATGTGATGAAAAATTAATAACATCACATTATAAAGAAGACCTTCCATATGTACACAAACATATTGCTTTCAAATTTTTAATAGATTGAGTAATGGAATGTAAAATAATAATTCACTACTAAAAAAATATTTTTATAAAAAATTTCATATATATATATATGTGTGTGTGTGCTGAATCCATAATAAAAACCATCCATGACATATTGTGATGGAATAATAACTATATTACCATGTTGATGCAATCAATCACATGTACGCATGAGAAATACATTATCTTCCTTTTTTCAAAAGAAGAGGTTGGAAATGGTTTTTAGTCACCATAATAAAATTCATTTATATATTTTTAACTATATTTATCATGATTTTTTTGGATGAAATTGTTTTATAGATAGTGGAAGAAGAAATAATATTGTAAGAGCCTAGTTAATATGTATACTTCTTTTTTAGAGACCTTTATTGGTTTATAACACAATATTTGAATGACTGGTATTCAGTTGATAATTGAAGAAAAATGATGAATGGAATGTCCTGCCGGTGGTTTTGGGGAACCGATTATCCAATCTATATGTCTATATTTTTATGAATAATGGAATATATGTGGTTCGATTTTATATGTGATTATGGGGTCAGACAAGAAATTACATATATGATTTTTATAACATAATCTATTATTTATGTGATTGTGGATATAAATTTAATTTAATTTTATGTTATGATAATATAATGTTAAAATGTATTAAAATATAATTAATGGGAATATCAATGTGTCAATTATACACTTTTCTCTCAGTTTAACCCCCAATAAAAACGTTTTAAAAGAAACCATGGTAGCAAAATTTTAATGTTTTTTCTAGTCCTTATGACCAAAACGTATTTGGACCATATTAATTTATATTAATTATACTAAATTTTAATTTATTATCCTTTTTAATATATTCAATATTTTTTTAATTTTTATAATTTCAAAATTTAAATCATATCACAACTTGCATGAGATACCCGTTTAAAAAATTACATTATTATTCATAAATATAAACTTAATTGAGTTGATTTAAAATTATAAACAATTAAAAAAATTAAAAAAAAAATTAATTAATAAAAAATTTAAAATTTAAATCAAACAATTTATCTATAAATATTAATTTAATTTATTAACATAAAAACATAGTTCACAAAAAATAACAAGTTTTATAAAATTGTGATCATAGTCAAAGAAATAATATTATTAAAAAATCCAAGATAATATTTCTTCAAAAATATATAATTAATCTATTTATTATTAAAATAGATATAGGAAAAACTATGTTAAATTTAATAACATAGAGTTAATTTTGTAATGAAGTTAATATATAGGTTTATAAAAAATATTATTTTCATCATTCACTTAAAAAACCCTTTCAGAAAAATCCGAGAACATAACCCTTTGAAAACATTTATTAGATTTCATAAAAATGATATGTTTTATATAAGATATAATTAATAAAAATTAAATATATTAATTTTAATATTACATGCAATAAAAAGAAATAAATATATTGTGAAATATGTTATATTTTTGTACCATAATATAAAATTAGTGATAATTTAGTGCTAATTTATTTTGAATTAATAAATTAATTTTATTAATATATTAAATTTATAAATATTATTAATAATTGTTTAATATTATTCATACCTAACAATTTAATGAAACTTTTATAATGATATAACCAATCAATATTTATTTATACTTAGAGTTGTGTGTATGGAAAAAATAATATATATCACGATTATTTCAAAGGACACCAACATAAAATCTCAGGGAATTACCAGTGAGATTTCATAATTTTAAAAAAATATATATAATTTCAATTTTTTAATCTCATTATTAGGTTATAAATGAGGGTATCCTTGATATATTTATCATATTTTTATTCTTAAGGTACATTTTTTAGTTATGGTCCCCCAATAATTTCCAAAGTGGAAGTGTTTTTTTAGAAGGTATTATTATATAACTACTTGTAGGGTGGTTACATTATCAAAATTATATTTTATCACCCGCAGTTTTCATTAGCCTGTGTTGGGATTATTTTTTTGTTTTTATTCATATATTTCAGTGATGTTTTTTATTTTGTACTATTTGTATTTATAAACTATTAAACAACATAAATTATATATATTTTCTAACAAAAAATATATTTATTTTATTTTAAGGAATTTTTTTTTATAATGGTTTATCTTTCATTTTAACGAATTTAATAAATAATTATTTTTTCAGAAATTTTAGTTGGTGTGAATAAAATCTATTGTGATATCATACTATGAAATTTTACCATGACCTATATTCCAAGATTTATATATATATATATGTATTAGTTTTACATTATGGTAGTAATGGTAAATCATCTATCTGTTGTTGTAGATGATAATTGAATTATTCAACTTTAATAGAATGTATCATGTGTTTCATGGTGACTAGACTCATAAAGATGGGTTGATTTGATTCACATTTTGATTATAAATTTTAGAGCTTTCGTATATAGATTTTAAGCCCTCCATATATATCAATCTCAAATTTAACTTTTTATTATTCAACATAAATTATATATACATAATGTTTATTTATGATACATTATAATAATATTTTTTCTATTACTATTTATGTTGTTTTTTTAAATTCATTTTGAATGTAATGCTTTATTTAAATGCCTTTTATATCTAGAAATATCTTTTTGATGGGTTTTCTACTAAATTGTTTTATCATTTTGTATGTTTATTTGAATCATTTATTTGTCTTATTCCAAATATGTAGAAGTATTTCCCGTTGGGGATTGATTGGTTCCATCAATTGAATAAATGAATAATGAAATCAAGACTCTGGTTTATAAATAGTATTAGGATAGCTCTGGTGTGAGGATATAATGAAAACATTTAGTTTTATAAATTTTATATATTATTGTTTTTTATTTAATAAATAATAATATTATGATATTTATCGTTTATTATTCTACACATATCCCATGTCGGTAATATGTCTGTCTAGATGTTCCAAATTATGTGTGATGGTTCATAAATAACACAAATGCTTGTGTGTTAATGAAAATAAATTTTTTTATTTTTTCCAAAATATATATAGAATTATTTTTTGTAAATATAATTTCGAATAGTGTTTTAGTAATTTCAATAATCAAAACTTAATTATTTTTCCTTGAAAATACTTATTGGGGTTCATAAAAATTGATAAATAGTGAATAGTAAAACATGTAAAGAATTGACAAATAATTAAGGAAATAAATGAGAAGGGATTTTTTTAATTTCAGTATTATTTAAACTAATATTATCCAAATATATTTGTTGGTGGTGAATTAATCAATTGGACTAAATTTCCATATAATTAAATTTATTCCTTATTTGTTAAAAATATAATCATATATTCAAAGGGTTTAGAACCCATTCGTCCGAAAAAAAATATCCATTTTCCTTGAGGGATGACTCAAGATAGTTTATGTGGGGATAAATTATAATATAGGGTTTAGTTATAGAGTGATGACTAGATTTAGATTATGTTAACCATTGAGGGATTTCAGAGGTGTGTGGATTTCTAGAAGAGTTGGTTTCATGAAAGAGAAGATATATTCGGTGATATATTGTTGTTTTATGTAACAATATATATTTTGGATTCATGACTTGAATGATTGGGCGTCTATGTGTGGGAAATATATAATAATACTCATTTTGATATATGTTTATTAATAATAATTCAGTTAAAATCATATACGTATAATTCTGTTTGTAATGTTTAGTGGACATTGTTGATTTTATTTTCATAACTAAATGATTAAATGGATATTCAGGGACCATTTTTAAATCATTTTATTAAATGATTCACTATGGGAATGTGTAAAAAGGAAATTTTAGTAGATTTACATTTAATATAATTTGTACTATGTGTTTTCTTAATACAATATAATGTATTAATCAATAAATAAGTGGTGATAGATAAATAAATTTGTATTCTGAATTATTTTTTTCAGTCCAATGTTTTGTGGTGGATTTAGAAAAAAAATATTATAAAAATAAAATTAATGATATATAATTTTTAATTGAGGGGATTAGTTTTCTATTGTTAGAAATGTGATCGAGGAAGTCTCCAAACTAGATAGTGATATATATAATCTGTCACGACCAGCCTTCACCAAAAGGAGGGAAGGGTCAGCAGATTTCCAGGACCTTCCTTCTTTAAGTTGAAGGAGAGATAATGACCCCCGAAACCCGCCTTCAATAGGTCCCAGAGTGGCCACTAGTACCAAGGGTATAGAAATTTCTCACAAATCGAAGGCATTACACTTTTTATTTTATAGTATCAAGAGATAAGGAGAAGAAAACCCAACAACACCAAGGTAGAAAGAAAAGTAAAGCCAAAAGTAAACCATTCCCACATGCATGTTTCAAAAGTAAAAGCCACAAAGTGCAAAAAGGTGACTAGAAGGTAAGTACCAAAGGGAAAAGAAAAACAACAACTGCAACTGCTCCAAAGGTCTGAGCTAGCAAGGTCCCACGTGATCCCCGAAGTCCTACTGGAAACCTGAAAGAAGTTTTATATACGTAGGGTGAGCATACAAGTACACTCAATAGGGAAAAATAAAGACTCTCGTGCACAATTGGGGGAACGTACTAATGTCCCGTGAGAAAAAGTGTAAACCAAACACCTATCAAGGTAAACTATCCACCCTAGGCCTCACCAACGCACACTCCCCAAATAAATCAATTCATGTATTATATATATAATCAGAGCACATCAATGTTTGGGTACCCCGCACCACTTTCCCACTGGTTATTGAGACATCCTACGCATCAGACCAATCTCGCCATTCTCACCGCAGTCCCACTGCCGAAATCCCGCCCGAACACACCTGGGCCACAACTGTCATATGTAACCATGCCTACAAACACCTAGGCCAGAACAACCACCACCACTCCCGAAGAGACCTGGGCTAAAGGATCCACTGCCACGCCCGAAGACACCTGGGCCTCATCCCGAAGATTCTTGGGAACCACCTTCCGCACACACCTGGCCAACCACCACACCACCCCGGCCGAAGGTTCTTGGGCTAATAATGGACCTCAGGCCATCACATCCTGCCCGAAGGTACTTGGGATATCCGGGAAAGGGAGTAGAAAAGGAGCTAATAATCAGCCACTAAGAATAGTGTTGGGAAAAACACCCTCCCCCATGAAATGGGGGTGTTCGGCACTATGTGCTCATCTTGGGTGGGGTGCGAATAAGAAACACAAAACGACAAGTATAGATATAGGTAACAAGCTGTAACAGCACGAGATTTTATGAAAAATATTCTTTTTAATTTTATTAATGTCTTGTGTTGTACGCTACACCAAAAGGAGCTTACACAACACACATCCTTGACTTGCCTTGCATTACACGCAATCACGACCATCCTCGATAGCGTGTGTAGTACGTAATACTGAGTTTCAATAAACAACGATATGATATTAAAATATTATTAAAACTAGCCGTTAAGAATAGTAATAACCACCTTTTAAAATTTTAGAAATTTTAGCTCTCAAAATGGACTTCATTTTTGGATTCGCAGTATCGAATTTAGCCTAAGGTGATATTTTGGTACTTTTCGGATAACTTTCATATTTTGATGAATAGTGAAAATTACTAAATTATAATTAAAAACAACTTTTTTAATAGAAATAATTAATAGTGATAAATTATTAATTTGAGTGGGTTTAAAGTATATTTAGAATATATTTTTACAATTCAATACAATTTTGGTCATTGGATGTAATTTCACATTTACACCAGACATAAACAAGTGTTAATCTTTTGATAGTTATTTTCTCTTAAAAACACGCTATTTGTTGTGACAGTGGAAATTAATTATAAAATTAATTAATGCAACTTATATGTTGTGAATTTTGTAAAATAGAAATCATTTTTGAATTCGGAATATCAATTATAGCTAAGGGTGAAATTTTGGCATTTTTCTGAAAAACTTCAATTTTTGATGAATAGTGAAACTACTAAGTGGTAGTTAAAAAAAATAATTTTTTCATAAATCTTAATTTAACCGCTTCTGTGAATGGAATTTCAAAAATCCGAGAGACACGGTTGATGTCAGTATGTAAAATGTGGTTCAATGAGATGAAAATAATTTTTGGTGAATAGTAACTTTTTACTTTTATTTACCACGGTTAAAAGTAAATAGGGTAATTAAGGGTAAAAATGATATAAATATTACCCTAACACATGTCCTAATCCTATTGGACAAGTTTATTTCGACCAAAAACAAACTTAGGAATAAAATATGACCATTTAGGCCCACTTGAATTAGATTAGGACATTATTATTATTTAATTCAAAGAAGAGTTAAAAGAGTTAAAATCAAAGTTTATTTAATAAAAATATTTTAATATAAGGTTATACATAAGTTAATTCAACTATAAATATTCATTAGAAAGATAACAAGATTTCATACATAATGGTATTTTATTTGTAATTTTTAGACAGTAAATAATTTAATTTATTTATGACACAACGATGATGCAGTAATTATCTAATTAATGAAATATTGACATAATTGATGTTATAAATACCCAAATAAATATAATTTGAAACTTTTTATGAATTCCACTAATTTTATAGGTTAATATGACATGTTATTATTGATTTAATTAACTTTTTTCGAACTTATCATTCTGTTATGAGTTTCACAAAAATCAATTACTAAATAATGTCAAAATTGACATAAAATAGTTTTTAAAATAAATATTATATTATTAATTGTTATTTTATTCCTAAAAATCTAAGGTACGGCCAAATTACTTAGATAGGGTTATATATATTAATAATAAACAATTTTGGGTTCGTTTGGCTTCTTATAGTATGTTTATTAACCTTATAGTGTCAGAACACAAGAAGACACGGTAAAAGTAAAATTATTTAACTTAATGTTAAATCTAAATGATAAGGTTAAAATAGGAACCTAAACTTGTCAAAATTCTATTGGATGAGAGGATTTCGACCCATACCCACCTTAGCTTCGAAATAAATCAATTTGGAGCTATTTAAAACCGAATTTGGCTTTATAATAAAATAATATTTTTAGTTATTCCAAAGGTGCCTCTCTCCTCCCTTATAAAAGGGCACCTCCTCCCTCTCCTCCTCACACCAATTTGAGCATTCCAGCTCGGCCAACCCCTGACAAAATCTCTTCTCCACTTCCCTAGTATCATCCTAGAGGTCCTGGTCTTCTTAAAAGGCCAATTTTAGTGCCCTAAAAGGTGGTCTCAAAGAAGCACTTCAAAGAAGAGGTAATATCCATTACCGATCCTTTCCAATTTCTTTCATCTTAAAATTATTCTTCCTTAGTTGTTTCATTATGAAGTAATAACATCAGTATCACTCATATACTGATATATTATTATAAGTATGAAACAACCCTATTTAACCATCTATCTATCCTACGGAAAATGAAATCACCGCGCGTGCGTACGTACGGAATACGGTCTCCACGCTGTGGTGTAATATATTTTCCGCCACCACCTTAATAGGATGGGTATAATGGTGTAATGAGTAACTATATTAGATTTTTATAAAGTGATATTGATACTGAAATAGTATACATACACTTCAACACAATTCCACGACCATGGGAACGATATCATCGCTCGTGCGTACGTACGGACTACCGTCTCCACGACGCGATGAGATTCATTATCCATGTTAACCATTCCAGAATGATTATAAAGTATATATAATGAATAATAATGGAATATATGACAATTTAAATCTAATGGATATATGTATATATATATATTTCATCTACTTACTTCCATTCAAGACAATAAGGAAAGGAAAGCATCGTTCATGCGTACGTACGGACTACCGTCTCCATGAACGGTGTGTTTCATTTCATTTATCTATCTATTATATATATATATATACTGAATATATATGATATATAAATCATACTTTATATTCTGGAAGTACGTAAATCATGATATAAGTAATAATAATGTCTAGAACAACAAGTCCAAACACCTACGATAAATGAAACGATTTTACCCAAAACGCTTCTTTAACATGAATTTACAAAAGAACGGGTAATATAAAGTCATAAGTGGAAAATATATGATATAATAACAATGAATATGATTATAGAATAAGTAAATAACATGATTTAAATCATTATACAGGAGGTTCGGACACGTACAAAGAAAGTCGGACCTAAGGTAAGGGAAATATCACAATCTCATTTTTTATCTGAGATTGTTTATACTTTGAAATTTACTGGGGTGTATTTTATCATCCACATCCATGTTTCCTCAATATGTAATATTATTTCAATTCACCTACAATTGTTTAAATCCTATTTTTCCCTTTGGTGAGTTTTTAGTAAATTATATGAAAGGAATCTTTTGTCGTTTTTCATACGAGGTACTTTTTTTACTTTTTCGACAAAAGTACGATGAATGTTTTTTTAACTTATACGGCATGAATGGATTTTTAAAACATTATTTCCAAGAAGCTTCCTTTACATGTTTTCATGTTTATTTTTAATTAACTTCTTTTAGTTTAGAATTGTATGACATGTTAAAAAAGGAAAAGTATTTTTGAAGTAGAAAGGATATTTTCCTCAAGAATAGAGTTCAAGTGTCTTATCAAAACTATTTTCCATCTAAGATGAAATTATTTGATATGTATGTTTCAAGTAAAATGTCTCTATGATTTAAATGGTTTCAATTTTCTTATGATGAAATGATATCAATTGTTTATGTATTATGATGGCATGATGTTTAAGAATCCCATTTTATTACATGGGATATGCAATGATGTATGATTTATGATTTTGTGGCACACATAAGAATGGTATCATTATGAGATGGGTGGGACCTATATCTCCCTCCAATGCATTGCTTAAAGATTTTATATCTCATGAGATAGACATGGCTGGAACGGTAGGTTATACCGGTTCAGTGAAACAGGACTGGAACGAGGGTGACTCGGTTCAGAAAGGGACTTTGTCCACTAAGATAGTCTTGGAAATGAGTCTTGACTAATAAGAAATGATTCTCTATGATTATGTGTGTATGCCACAATGTTTCATGTTTTAAGTTATGATTATTGTGATTACATGTCACTGCCATGATTTATCCCATTTTATGAAATTATGATCTCTTTTGCAGGTTAAGATTTCCAAATGTTATGTGCTTGATGTGATTTAGATTACTTTTGTTTACCCTTACTGAGTGTTTGAGCTCACCCTTTTATGTTTTCTTTTCCCCAGGATATAAAGAAAGGTTTTAGGTATAAAAAAAGGAAGATCTTTATGGGAGATGTTTAAGATCTTTCACCAGGATTAGAAGATTATATTCCGAGTTTCCGAAGACACTAAACTATTACGATCCTTGTGTGTGTGTTTTTGCTATGTACTAAGTATTCCGCAAAAGTAATGTAATGTCTATGTACGTCAAGATTCGGGTCTCTACAGTTGGTATCAGAGGGAAGGTTTAGTCAACCTTTGGAAACTAGGATGCGAAAACGTTAGTGAGATCCCTAGAGATATTTCTAAGGTATGTCGAGGGATGTCCCTAAGGTTAAGTATACGTATAGGTTATAGTACTAGAATTACGCTAATGATCATAGAATTAAACCTAAGATGTTAGATATTGAAGGTACTCCCCCTTTATTATGTTGTTTTCCCTAGCATGATTTTTGCCTCTCACACTATTCTTTTTGGGTTTTAGACGATGGCTGGAACCCGAAGGAACCGTGTTGATCAATGCAATGGAAAATGCAATGATTGTCCTCCTGAACAAACAAATGTTATGGGAGATGGAGTGAAAAATCTTATTGCTATACTTACACAAGCTGTGAATCATTCTGGACTTCCAAATGAGCAGAGAAGGGAACAATATTCTATTGAGTCCTTCATGAGGCAACGTCCACCTTCTTCTAGTGGGTCTTCTGATCCACTTGTTTCTGAACAATGGATCAGTACCACTGAAAAGATATTTTCAGTTCATTAATGTTCTGAACATGATAAAGTCATCTTAGCAGTATATCGTTTGGAAGGTGAAGCTGATCAATGGTGGAATCTTATCAAGAATATGAGGCAAAGAGATGAAATTGAGTCCATGGAATGGAACGAGTTCAAGAACTTATTTTTCAATAAGTACCTCCCTCGTATTCTTCGAACAAAGATGGAGAAGGAGTTTCTTGAACTAAATCAAATGGATGATGAATCTGTTGGTATATACGAAGCGAATTTTACAAGACTTTCAAGGTATGCATCTGGCATTATCATCCAACCTGAAAGTAAAGTTGATCGATTTTTCAGTGGCTTAAAACCAAATCTTCGAAGGGCATTAGCTATAAGAGACTTCAGTAGCTATGAAGAAATTGTGCGTTGTGCTATCAAGGTAGAAATGGAAGTTGGTGTTACATATCCATCTCATGGTTTTGACAAGAAACGGAAGATGGAGTTCAAGGAGAAATCTCAGAATAATGGTGAAAAGAAGATGAATGTTTCCTTATGCACAAAGTGTGGAAAGAAGCATGGTGGAGATTGTCTTAAAGGGACTAGAAAATGTTTTAAGTGTGGAAAAGAAGTTCATCGAGCAGGTGAGTGTCGAAGTAATGGAAAAAGGGATTATATTGATCTGAATAAAGCAAACACTGCAGAGAACGCACCACCAACACTTCAATGCTTCAAGTGCAAGGAAATGGGGCATTATGCTAATAAATGCCCTAATCCAATGGTTAGTGATGATCAACATGAGCAACCACTGAAGGCAAAGGAAAAAGGGATGTCACATGCAATCACTATTGTCGATGTTGAATATGACAATGATGTGGTGGAATGATTAAGTGTTTATATAATGGGATTCCAAAATAATGTGGTATCATAAAGTATTAGAATATTTATGTGTTGGTCTAATGTGGTATTCAAAGTGATTGAGATATTTTTTTGGAAATAAGATGATATGTGCATAATGAAGGGAAAACGAGAAAATGAAATGTTTAACGGTATTCATGAGCTCATGATTGATATAAGGACTAAGTGATATCATGCTTTGAGTATATAGAATTTTGAGGATTTTGGTATGTGGAAGGTGTTAACGTTTAACTGCATTCATGTTTTCACTAAGGTATTCAAGAGAATACATGATTAAAGACTTTGAATGTTTGGAATGTGACCAACAAAACATATCTTATGATATATGGGGATCAACGATGGTATTAAATCTCTGGTAATCGTTTTCACTATGTTATGAGTGTGGACTTCTGTATTATGGATATGCCTAAAGATTGGAATGGATTATGTTGGACATAAGTTAGTATTGTTTAAGGATAGAAGTTTTTTCGATATTATTGATGGGATGTTATAGTAATATAGTTTTAGAAAAAGGACAACCTGCAGGATGGGCGACAGCCCATCGCGTCGGACAAGGCTGTGGGAATCGAACCCACAACCGAAGTGTGACTGGCCTTTATCGCCTACCACTGGCCTACAGGAAGTCCCTATTTAGTAGAAACTAGTTTTATTTTATTAAGCAGTACGATATATGAAGTGTAAGTCCATTTGAGGAACCATATATGATTAATCTCACTATAGATGGACTTATGTATTTTTTGATAACTTTTCTAACCTTTTGTTTGAGACAGTTGGAATGACCCATCATTCTATCAAATGATCTATTAAAACTTCATGAATAATAAATTCAACTTCATTTCTTTAAGAGATTAAGTGTCAATTGTTCAAAGTACGAACAATAGTGAGATTGTACCAAAATAAAGTAAGTATTTATTCTAATTCAAATTCTTCAACTTTAGGGAAATGATCTTGAAAACCAAAAAATGTTGTCCTATTGCCCTTATATCAGATAAATTAGACGGTACCTTATATCATCACAAATATATGGATTTGTGATTACCGACTTTTCCATAGCCATGTTCTCTACCACTCTCCATCAGAACATGATGACTAGATTTCTCTTCCATATCCATATTTTCACCTATGTGGAAACCCAGTGATTAGTTTATTTGGGTAACCATTACGTTTCATACCTTGGTTTTTAAAGATTGGTTTTGGTATTCCCTTTTTACGATGTGGGTTTCTATTAAACAAACTTTTGAGTAGTAAACCATTTATAACCCAGACGAATTTCGAGGGCAAAATTCATTTTAAGGGGGGTAGAATGTAACAGCCCGAGATTTTATGAAAAATATTCCTTTTAATTTTATTAATGTCTTGTGTTGTATGCTACACCAAAATGAGCTTGCACAACACACATCCTTGACTTGACTTGCATTACACGCAATCGCGACCTTCCTCGATAGCGTGTGTAGTACGTAATACTGAGTTTCACTAAACAACGATATGCTATTAAAATATTATTAAAACTAGCCGATAAGAATAGCAATAACAACCTTTTAAAATTTTAGAAAGTTTAGCTCTCAAAATGGACTTCATTTTTGGATTCGGACTATCAAATTTATTCTAAGGTGAAATTTTGGTACTTTTCGGATAAATTTCATATTTTGATGAATAGTGAAATTTACTAAATTATAATTAAAAACAACTTTTTTAATCAAAATAATTAATTGTGATAAATTATTAATTTGAGTGGTTTTAAAGTATATTTAGAATATATTTTTACAATTCAATACAATGTTGGTCATTGGATGTAATTTCACATTTACACCAGACATAAACAAGTGTTAATCTTTTGACAGTTATTATCTCTTAAAAACACGCTATTTGTTGTGATAGCGGAAATTAATTATAAAATTAATTAATTCAACTTATATGTTGGGAATTTTTTAAAATAGAAATCATTTTTGAATTCGGAATATCAATTATAGCTTAGGGTGAAATTTTGGCATTTTTCTGAAAAACTTCAATTTTTGATGAATAGTGAAACTACTAAGTGGTAGTTAAAAAAATTAATTTTTTCATAAATCTTAATTTTACCGCTTCTTTTAATGGAATTTCAAAAATCCGAGAGACACGGTTGATGTCATTAAGTAAAATTTGGTTCAATGAGATGAAAATAATTTTTGGTGAATAGTAACTTTTTACTTTTATTTACCACGGTTAAAAGTAAATAGGGTAATTAAGGGTAAAAATGATATTAATATTACCCTAACACATGTCCTAATCCTATTGGACAAGTGTATTTCGACCAAAAACAAACTTAAGAATAAAATATGACCATTTAGGCCCACTTGAATTAGATTAGGACATTTATTATTATTTAATTCAAAGAAAAGTTAAAAGAGTTAAAATCAAAGTTTATTTAATAAACCATTTTTAATATAGCGTTATACATAAGTTAATTCGACTATAAATATTCATTAGAAAGATAAAAAGATTTTATACATAATGGTATTTTATTTTTAATTTTTAGACATTAAATAATTTAATTTATTTATGACACAACGATGATGCAGTAATTATCTTATTAATGAAATATTGACATAATTGATGTAATAAATACCCAAATAAATATAATTTGAGACTTTTTATGAATTCCACTAATTTTATAGGATAATATGACATGTTATTATTGATTTAATTAACTTTTTTCGAACTTATCATTCTGTTATAAGTTTCAGAAAAATCAATTACTAAATAGTGTCAAAATTGACATAAAATAGTTTTTTAAAAAAATATTATATTATTAATTGTTATTTTATTCCTAGAAATATAAGGTTAGGCCAAAGGACTTAGATAAGGTTATATATATTAATAATAAACAATTTGGGGTTCTTTTGGAATCTTATAGTAAGTTTATTAACCTTATAGTGTAAGAACACAAGAAGACACGGTAAAAGTAAAATTATTTAACTTAATGTTAAATCTAAACGATAAGGTTAAAATAGGAACCTAAACATGTCTAAATTCTATTGGATGAGATTATTTCGACCCATCCCCACCTTATATTCGAAATAAATCAATTTGGAGCTATTTAAAACCGAATTCGGCTTTATAATAAAATAATATTTTTAGTTATTCCAAAGGTGCCCCTCTCCTCCCTTATAAAAGGGCACCTCCTCCCTCTCCTCCTCACACCAATTTGAGAATTTAAGCTCGGCCAAACCCTGACAAAATCTCTTCTCCACTTCCCTAGTATCATCCTAGAGGTCCTGGTCTTCTTAAAAGAACAATTTTAGTGCCCTAAAAGGAGGTCTCAAAGAAGCACTTCAAAGAATAGGTAATATCCATTACCGATCCTTTCCAATTTCGTTCTTCTTCAACTTCTTCTTCTTTAGTTGTTTCATTATGAAGTAATAGCATCAGTATCACTCATATAATGATATGTTATTATAAGTATGAAACAACCCTATTTAACCATCTATCTATCCTACGGAAAATGAAATCACCGCGCGTGCGTACATACGGAATACCGTCTCCACGCCGTGGTGTAATCTATTTTCCGCCACCACCTTAATAGGATGGGTATAATGGTGTAATGAGTAACTATATATGATTATTATAAAGTTATATTGATACTTAAATAGTATACATACACTTCAACACAATTCCATGACCATTGGAACGATATCATCGCTCGTGCGTACGTACGGACTACCGTCTCCACGACGCGATGAGATTCATTATCCATGTTAACCATTCCAGAATGATTATAAAGTATATATAATGAATAATAATGGAATATATGACATGGTAAATCTACTGGATTTATGTATATATATATATATGTCATCTACTTACTTCCATTCAAGACAATAAGGAACGGAAAGCATCGTTCATGCGTACGTACGGACTACCGTCTCCATGAACGGTGTGTTTCATTTCATTTATCTATCTATTATATATATATATATACTGAATATATATGATATATAAATCATACTTTATATTCTGGAAGTAAGTAAATCATGATATAAGTAATAATAATGTCAAGAACAAAAATTCCAAACACCTACGATAAATGAAACGATTTTACCCAAAACGCTTCTTTAACATGAATTTAAAAAAGAACGGGTAATATAAAGTCATAAGTGGACCATATATGATATAATAACAATGAATATGATTCTGGAATAAGTATATAACATGATTTAAATCATTATACAGGAGTTTCAGACACGTACAAAGCAAGTCAGACCTAAGGTAATGGAAATATCACAATCTCATTTTTTATCCGAGATTGTTTATACTTTGCAATTTACTGGGGTGTATTTTATCATCGACGTCCATGTTTCCTCAATATGTAATATTATTTCCATTAACCTACAATTGTTTAAATCCTATTTTACCCTTCGGTGAGTATTTAGAAAAAGATATGAAAGGAATCTTTTTTCGTTTTTCATACGAGGTTTTTTTTTGACTTTTCCAACAAAAGTACGAAGAACATTTTTTTAACTTATACGGCATGAATGGATTTTTAAAAAATTATTTCCAAGAAGCTTCCTTTACATGTTTTCAAGTTTATTTTTAATCAACTTCTTTTATTTTACAATTGTATGACATGTTAAAAAAGGAAAAGTATTTTTGAATTAGAAAGGATATTTTCCTCAAGAATGGAGTTCAAGTGTTTTATCAAAACTATTTTCCATCTAAGATGACATTATTTGATATGCATGTTTCATGTAAAATTTATCTATGATTTAAATGGTTTCAATTTTCTTATGATGAAATGATATCAATTGTTTATGGATTATGATGGCATGATGTTAAGAATCCCATTTTATTACATGGGTTATGCAATGATGTATGATTTATGCTTTTGTGGCACACATAAGAATGGTATCATTATGAGATGGGTGGGACCTATATCTCCCTCCAATGCATTGGGTAAAGATTTTATATCTCATGAGATAGACATGGCTGGAAC
Source organism: Viscum album (assembly GCA_963277665.1). Classification (NCBI taxonomy): domain Eukaryota; kingdom Viridiplantae; phylum Streptophyta; class Magnoliopsida; order Santalales; family Viscaceae; genus Viscum; species Viscum album. The sequence continues at coordinate 1,718,155,615 of OY728125.1, forward strand.
GGTAGGTTATACCGGTTCAGTGAAACAGGACTGGAACGAGGGTGACTCGGTTCAGAAAGAGACTTTGTCCACTAAGATAGTCTTGGCAATGAGTCTTGACTAATAAGAAATGATTCTCTATGATTATGTGTGTATGCCACAAAGTTTCATGTTTTCAGTTATGATTATTGTGATTACATTTCACTGCCATGATTTATCCCATGTTATGAAATTATGATCTCTTTTGCAGGATAAGATTTCCAAAAGTTATGTGCTTTATGTGATTTATAATACTTTTGTTTACCCTCACTGAGCATTTGAGCTCACCCTTTTATGTTTTCTTTTCCCCAGGATATAAAGAAAGGTTTTAGGTATAAGAAAAAGAAGATCTTTATGGGAGATGTTGAAGATCTTTCACCAGGATTAAGAAGATTATATTCCGAGTTTCCAAAGACACTAAACTGTTACGATCCTTGTGTGTGTGTTTTTGTTATGTACTAAGTATTCCGCAAAAGTAATGTAATGTCTATGTACATCAAGCTTCAGGTCTCTACAAAAGAACTCACCCAAGTCTAGGTTTTTCTAATCGGCCAACGGAACATAACACCACTATATCCGAGCCACAAATCATTACTCTCGCCAACAAAACCCATTGTCCCATTATTGTTTCATGTTCAGTACTAATGTTTATGTTTAAGCACTAAAGGGCAACTACTAAGCATAGGCACAAGTCCAGAAAAGTAAACAATCAAACAACAACCATAACGCCCACACCCGGTTCTCAACAACAGAGAATCCCACCCCAATTTTTTATATAAGCAAGTATCCACTGGGCCTTAAAACTTACAACCACCGAGTGTATAAAGAACAGGGGATCTCATACCCTCTCACATCTCCAGCCATCATCCTGAAAGGAAACAACCAACTACCACCACCAACACAAGCATGGCCTTGCCAGTATTTTCAGATTTAAACGACTTAACACACTCCACGATTCGATTTCTGTGTGCTCTAACCGGGAGTCATCACAAAAGGGTTGATCCTAGTGCTTTCAATTATTTTAGCCGAATATACGTGATTAACCAATTCACTTTTCACAGCAGGAGCTTACAACCACAAACAGGCCATTTAAAACATCAGCAGGGGTTCATTAGTGCACAAGCAACGACCACCAACGACCTCGATTTTCAGAAGGCATAAGCCATCACAACTCAACAAGATGGTCACAGAAGAAACAGTATCAAAAGATAAGACAACATCAACGATCACAACCCCCCTCTCTTTCTTTATGGAATTCTTTCATTATCTTTAATTAGGTCTGGTTTATCCAATTCTACATAATCAAAATCACACCCGCCCCGCATGATACACAAAAGAGAGAGGCAAAGGAGAAATTCCCCACTTGTTTGATCGACGATCGATGCTTAGGCCGGGCACGAAACATTACGGATAATGATGTGCCAGATGAACCAGAAGCTGTTCGTGAAAATCCACGATCGAGGAAAGGAGAAACCACAGCTAACCCATAGTTTATAAGAGCCGGGGACGGTTGGGGTGAAAACGTGAAACCGCGTAAGGTGCGGGGGTCGTGGGTTGACCACACGGCTCCACTCGTCACAAAAAAGGGGGTCGGGTGGTTTAAGCTGACTCATGAATTGATTAAGTATTTAATTAATACTCTTATGCACGTTACAGGTCTTTAAAACACGCCTAACATGTCAGAAAAGAGTTTAAAACCATATTTGCGCAAAGGAGCGCTACTGGAAACAACTTGACAAGGTCGGGTGACGCCGATCGGTCTCACCGATCGGTCTCGCGGATCGGTCTCCCCGATCGGTCTCGCCGATCGGTCTCCCCGATCGGTCTCGCCGATCGGTCTCACCGATCGGTCCCGCCGATCAGTCTCACCGATCGGTCTCTCCGATCTGTCTCAATAATCGGTCTCGCCGATCGGTCTCACCGAGACGCCACTCTTTTAGGACCCGGATTTTGGAAAAGGGAAGAACCAAGAGAGTCTGGGTCATCACATGATCACTTATTTATTAGAAAGTACAAATAAGTTGTAATGATCTTTTGTGATGAATTTTCACATTACAATTTTTGAAATTTTCTATCCAATTTCATAAATATGCAGTGGAAAACCATTCAGAACCGTACCGACATGTTCATCTATATATACCATATTTTGAGTAATGAATATGATATTTTAAAGAATTTATTTTTATAAGATATAATGCTCTCCTTACTTTTTGTTTCCTTCTATCCCATTTAGATGTAAGGGAATTCGTGGACATAGCAAAATAGTATTTGTAATTATATATGTTTTCCCAATCACCATGGTTTGAATAAAACTCAAAAAATAAAAATAAATATTTTTTAGTGTTTCTATTATGAAATGTGGTTGAATGTATAGTTTTATTCAAAGATAATTGGGTACCCTAGTAAAGCCCAGTCAGAGGTGGAAACCCCTGACCATTTATTCAATTAAATGAAAAAGTACAGCAGACAGGAAAGAGGATGAGTGCATGAAACTTACCCACAGTGAAACGAAAAAGCCATCAAGATAACATAACTACCTGTCATATTAATCATGCCCCCTAACACAACCATTATAAGGGTCTTCCTCAGTAGTGGTTGATTCCCAATCAGAGCTCAGTTCATAATGCTTTAGAAGCTGAACATACTGCTTTCAAAGCCTCAATTGCTCCAGTGAGGGCCTCTCCGTGCAAATATTTTTGAGAGAAACATCTCCTCTTTCCCTCTTTGAAGAAGACCTATTGCTCATCAGCTTTGGTAGATAAGAATAGTCCTTCCTCAGGCATCTCTGTGGTTGAGAAGTCAAAACTCCTTCACTCTCATATACCTTAGTCCTCCCACCTTGAACAACATCACTATAGGAAGGTCTGGCAGCCCCACTATTATTCTCTTTATCGCTATCAGAAACGTCTCAACACTTGTCACTAATAAGAACATATCTATAACGCCTGCATCCTAAACTTTCTCCCAATAGTGTATCCTCTGAAGCAGGAAAACTCCCACCTCCCAGCAACTGGGGATTCATATTGATATTTATCAGTGCTAAATTTAGAGATCATGCCACACTCACATGACCATGATGAGATTTCTTACCCACTACATCTTCCTCATACACTGCCTCCATGTTGTTTGAAACAGCCTGCATGATGCCTCTCTCAATCACATGAGGAATATGGTTTTCCAACTGCTCAAACCCCTCAAACCTGTTACAGATAGGAACATTCACATACACCTCCCAACCCAAGGTATGAATGTCAACCCCTACTAGACCTTATTCATAAGGAATATTGCCCAAGGACTCCATAGAACTGGTATCCAACTTCAAAGAGAAGGGACCTGCAGAATCTTCTATATATGGTAGGTTCCTAATACCAAGATCACATTTTAGATGATCAAAAACCTGCCATATAGGTGGATTTTCTGGAAACCGCGCCTCCTTCATTGGCACCGGAGGCACATAGACATCATTGGGTTTAGAATTCCCTACTCCAATCACTGTGCACCCAAAGGGAACAACCCCCACTTGAATTCATGCTTAGAAGAGATGCCATGCAGAATAGAAGATACACCCCACTCCGCTCCTTTGCATGAACGTCTTGGCCCCCATTTTCCTTCTCTCACTTAACCAGAATCTCCTCAGTGTTAGACTTCAACACCATATGAGCCTCAAAAGTGTCATCATAGCAACTGACTCTCGTCCTCCCTGCCACTTGTGAGGTTGCATTTACCCTTCCGCTACGACAAACCGATCCTAGATGACCCAAATGGTTGAAAGTAACACAGTAATTCATCCATGACTGAAACAGAATCCCTTGCTTCCAACAAAATTCTCTCCCATCCGTGACCCATACCCATTTCTCCGGTGGCCGAGCAACATCAACCTCTACACAAATTCGTGGAGAAATTGTGTGACACACAACTTCCGTTTGGAAATTGGAACACATGTATCTTCCTATAATATTTCTAATAGCACATAGAATGGAGGGGTTTTGAAATGAATGAGGTAGGCCAGGAAGGCTTACCCATATCGCAATTGTCGAAGGATCCCGTTTCATATGAAAGTTTATGATCTATCAGAACATGTAGAAGGTCGAGCCATTGCATCTTCAAGAAGCCATGGACCAAGAAGAAATTAGATCCTCTTCTGACCCTAAGAGGATCATGATGTGACTCCGGTCACGTAAACCAACGACCGCACGCTCATGTATCTCCTAGGATTCAGATAGAAACCACTCAATCTCGTATGTTGAGGGATGGGGAGGATGAAAGTGAGCCACCAGTGTGAGATTTCAGAGCTCTGAGGCACCATTGAGTTTTTCTGGGAGGAGGGTGAGTTATAGTGCATCCAGGAAGAGATCGACAACCTTTGGATAAAGAGATATCCTTGGGAATGGCGGAAGAGGAGTCGGAATTGAAGACGACACGATGGAGAAATAGATATCCTTTAATGTGTGTCTAGAATATGTTGAATTGATTTTTGGGACCCCCGATTCACATAGATAAGTAATATCTATAAAGGATAGTGGTAGTGTGAAACACCAAGAAACCTTCTATACTAATATATGGCTCATGAAGTGATTTAGAAGAGTTATTTTGAGAATTTATCTTAAAATTTAGAGATTATATAGTGATGAATCATGAATCAATAGTCCTATAAAGAATGATAGAAAAAGACAATATATGGGTGGGGAGAACATTATAATTTTTTTTAACAACATGACCTTTATCTTATCTGAAGTTTTGAAAACATTAGAGATTCATGATTTTAGTGAACATAGATGAGTATTATTTTATGTTTTACATTTTCCTTATAAATATTATTGGAATATTTTGCATAGTATTTTAAAGAATAATGTAATCTATGTATTCTGTTAAATAATCCATATATAATCTCATCATGAGATATAAAATAACTTTATAATATCGTTGATGTGATTTTTTTGAAATTGATAATGATATAGGATACGGTATATTAATTGATATCCATATTTATAAATATTTCATTAACTCTTAGGCAATTTTTTTTACATCAGATAACTATCGAATAAAATATTATACAATTATGTTGTTATGAATTTCAAAATGGGTAATCAAAATCCTTTCCATCATTTTGTCATTAATATCTCATTTAATTAATAACTTACTCAATGATTTTATTTTATATATATAAAAATAGATAATCTGATTGTAATGTCCCCAAAAATTTAAAGATCGTTATGATGGAAGTGAAATATGAAAAAATATAATGCCCATTATTTTTTGGTACCATATAAAATCCTTATCCATATAATGATATAGTGATCAATAACACTATATAACTCACATAAATCTTCAAAGGAAATAAAAAATGACCCTTGATGTATAATTTTTAAACGTGAAAAAATATCTCATAGTCATTGGAATGATCCAAACACACCCATGACCATATGTAGACTATAATCACCATGGTTGTTTGAACTATAAGGGAATATACATAAACAGTCATTACCAGATAACAAGTAATGGTTCCTTCTGAAAAATTTAACTGTTGTATTTTATTTTATGATATATGGATTATTCTTCTTTTTATGAAAATTTTCCACAGATAACATTATATTAAAATAACACAACTTTAATATTATAAACAAATGTTCCTTTATTATTCTCCAACGCATGAAAAAACATTGAGGAATAAATAAAAAAATTGATTGTGAACAATATATTCCCTAACATATCATTCTTATATTTTCACTACAATAACTATTATCTTCCTTTTATATTCTATTAAGATATACAACACACTTCCCAAACTAAATCTCCACCACTTTAATAATATTCATGATTAGTCTCTTTAATTAACTTCAAAAAAATAATTTCCATACCCTATTTATTTTATCATTCACACCATAAATATTTTTATTCACATTTATAATTTCATAAATTCAATTTCAAACTCAAACATCTAACACCCTTTAACTACTACTTCTTCAAGTCTACTTCATCCATCATTTTCTTTATTTATAATAACAATCCATGTCCCCAAGGATTGATTTTAAAATTTTCATAATGACTGAATAGTAAACAAGAGACAATTATCTATATATGGTATGAAATTATTCTCTATGGAAAATAAATATTTCAGACTCATAACATCATGAATATTATTCTTTACTTCCCCCATCACGGTGTAGTGCTCATCTTCTTTCCAATAAATTTGAACAATTATGGAAAAATAGTTTTTTATGTACAAATATGTTAACAAATAGCATGAATCATGCATTCCATTCATTATATTTTACCAATAAAACATCGGCTTCATCACTATATGATTTATATCCTAAAAATAATCTTTAATTGGAATAAATAACTGTGTTGATCATTCAATTTTAATTTACAGAATTTTTTTACTTTGAAAATGTATCTATATAGAAAATGGATTTTACAAACTATTTAAATAACAATTAATCATACTAAAAATAAATGATAGGTAGTATCATAATGACCATCACACATATTATAAACAACACTTATAAATACTAAATATGTCTCATATATAATCTCAAAATGTCCCTTAATCATTCTGTAAATTTCTCTTACCATATCCTATATCATCTAATAATTCCTTACCTTTCAGATGAGTGACCAATATATATTTAATTTCCGAAATAGAATTCCTTTATTAATATATAGAATAACTCTTACATATTTAATACATGCATATATTTTAAAAATTATCAATGTGTGATTTTTTACATACCAATAACTTTTCTTATTTTTTGAGGTATTTTAGAGATTAATCATATTTATCAATTAGTATTAATTTTATGTATAAACACAATCAAGAAGAATTTAACTAATTTTGTTATGGATTTCTCATAGTTAGCTTTACATATTCAATTAATATTTCATTCTTATTCAATATATTCTAAATATTGTTATTTTTCAATACAAATCCAAATTAATCTTTTGTACTATAAACTTGGATATATTTTAGATATTATTATTATCAACCAAAAAATAGATTGATATAACATTCAAAACAAATAAATAACATCAAATCAACTTTAAATACTCAATAATATTGGATTGATAAGATCATATTATAATAAACATAATATAATGTGAGTCGGAACATGAATAATGGGTCAAAAATTTTAAAAAAGTAGGAACTATATTGAATTGTCCACAAATCAATATTTTAATACATAGATAAATAGTACATTCTTGAGGATACTTCTTAATTTTTAGATCTCAGTGCATGTATATTACAGATTAATCAACAATGTAATATTCATAAAACATATACATCTCTCATTAATCTATGGTTTTGTTTAATATAATTCCCCAAGGAAAAAGGAATTAATTTTGATCCCATTACACATGGTAATGAATAATCATTATATTATGTTAAGTTTAATTGATTGAAGTCATTATAGGAAATAAAAATAATAAATAATCATATCATGTATTATATAAGAGTTATTTATATATTTTTATTCATAGCCATTGGTACAACTTGATTCTAACTATTAATCCCTTAAATATTTCATTAACATCTCAAATATCCAGAGAAACTGTGTATAACATATTCTAAACATCATTTTCACCAAAAATGTTGAAATAGTTCCCATTATTAATTCCCAAAAACCCAATTTTAAAAACCCTCTCTATATACACTAAACCTCAAAATATGATATCTCCCATAAATTTTGATAAACCAATATTTTAGAATACAATACCTATATTCTTTTCCTTCCACTTTTTCAATACCTAAAGATATTAATAATATTCATATTATTGATTTATTTCGCCACTTATTACAAAAATAATATAAGGAAAAAGAATTTTATAGAAAAAATCATTATAAACTAATCATTTAGGTTATAAAGAAATTATTTATTATTCTATAATTATATCATGGTTTTTACCTCTCATGTTCATCAAAACTAAAATGTATCATTCAATTTTTTATCAAAATCATAATTTATATTTTTAGTATGAATATTTATCACAAATTCTAGAATATGAAATACCAATAGATATTTCTTTTCACTTATCACTAATTTATCATTTGTAGATAATCAAAACTAATGTTCTAGATTAAAATAACCTAATTATTTATTTTTCCATTTATATTTTATAGGAGATCACTATTTATTACTTGTTCTCTAGTAGACTATTTATCCACACATTTTTTAGATTAAAATATTCATATGATTATTACAATATACCATTTCATATATCAATGAATATTTTTATTTACTAGTTTACAAACATAAATAATGATACATCATGTATATAATCCTCTCATTATAACATGTCAATGAATAAAATATTTAATAACAAATTAGTTCATCTAAAAACCCCTTACCAACCCTGATCATAACATTCATATGAATATATTAAATTTTTATTCAATAAGTAATAAAATAATTTTATCTTCAACAAAACCTTGTTTCTCAGATAATAATTGAATGAATTTCTTTTATTTATAGTGACTAATAAATATTAATGGAATTCATTTTTTAATGTAATTTTTTAAAACATTCAAGAGATTCATGTATCCATTAATATAGGAAGTGCATAATTTTTCAAATTTATGGGAATGAATTATTCATAAAAATCTATATGAAAAATGTACAGTTAAATACTTATCCTTTATTTTTTTAATTTATTTCCAAATAATGGGATTTTTACCCTCACCATTTTCCATGAAATTGAAATATATATAAATAATTTAATAAATTTTTTTTGTTATAATAGATTATAATGTTCTAAAACTATCCAAAAACCTCATAGATCCCTATAAAATAATCATTGTTAAACAGATATTTATACTTGATGTTATTTTCTGTCTTCACTATCATTATTTCCCAATATTCTTAATCAAAACTATGAAATACCCCAAAAACATACCTCTTTACCAGATTCTTTTTATATCCCTTTTGGATTATGTAATTTTAGTCGTGGTTACTATCCAATCAAATCTCCCATATTCTGAAGGCTTCTAATAATGAAATATTTCCCCATTAATATTTTAATTTTCACAAATGAAATAAAATATAAAATTTAACAAAAATATTAATTTTATTTTTTCACTATTTGATGATGATTAATTTTTATATACATGAATCTCATCATTTTGTGAGACATCAACTTCCTTAATAAATATCTTCATTAAAATTTCCCCAACTTCATGAGTATATTTCATAAAACTTCATTTTATTTTATGTAATTCTATCTGAATATAAATTATTTTATATTAGAAAAACATTGTAACCACATATTTTTCATTGAAGTTAATTTTTATTTATTTATATTGTTTATTCTCTTTATAAAAAAAACTTCAACATGTTAATTTTCATTGTAAACCATGACTCTGTCACATTATTTATTTATAAATTGTTTATTTGTAATTTAAAATAATTGATAATAATTTTAATCTCTATGTATAATTGATACGTATTTAATATGAACTCTATTGTCTTACTTAAGAATGAATTATATTTATATCTCTTTATCATTTTTATAAATGATTATCTCGTCACATTTTATTTGTTCCTCAATATCCTCTTAAATTAGTTTACATTCACAATATTTACTAGTTATTATTTCACCATCATAATCTTCAGAAAAATTAGATCATTTTCACTTATATAATAATTTTTTATGTTGGAAATCAAATGGAAGAAAGAAGTGTTAATTTATGTCTATAAAACATTTAATGTGATATAATAAAAATAACACTTTTATCATAAAGGATTGTTTTTATGATTATCATAATCCAAGTAAAGTTATAATTTCTAAAACCAAAACATTAAACATTGTGGAAATTAAATTAATAATATTAAGAAGGTTATATTTGATATTGGATTTTGGAAATATCTAATGAATGAGAACATACATAACCTCTCATGAAGAGGGCTTGAGTGGGTTATATTTGCCTATTTTTTTTAATAGAATACCAAGAACCAAAAAATAAATGAATAAAACCCTTAGTTTGATCTAAAACCAATATCTAATGAAAAATATGAGGAAAAAAAGGATCCATGGTCCCTCAGATTAATTATAGGGAGAACCAAAAGAAGATGATTATCATAATATAGTATTTGTTTTATTGATGCTTTAAATACCATTCATTAATATTGATAAAATATCTAAACAAATTTTAATGTGGTATAGATAACTATATAAAGATAATGAGGAAAATATTTTCCGAAATAAAAATTAGATTGAAATTGAATCCATGAGAAAAATGAATTGAAGAAATTGATTGATGTCATTGAATCCTAGTTTTCTATATATGATTAATAATTCAAATAATATTAGAGATCAATTGTAAAATATTTTAATGGAAAAATCCAGGAATCGTTCCATCCTTACATATGATGGTTGTTGTAACATATTCACTCCAACAGTCATTTCAACTCTATTTATATCCATTATAAGATATGGAATCCCAAGGGTTTTGACAAAACACTATTGATCTATGATAATAACATTATATCTATAAAATAATGCATTGAGGCTATAATGGATAGATGCAACTAGCTAGAACCCCAATTCCTCTAGCAAGCTAGTGACACTCCTGTAGGTTTGAAATTCTATTCCTATCGCACCGAGAATATAGTGAGTTCCACTAGATAGTATGAAGTACTAACATATATATGTTAGATACTTCCATCACTACTTCTATGATGAAAATATTCTACTAGTTGGATTGTTCTGTTAGGTTCTATGTTTCATATAATTATCCTTTTATGTTCATTTGGATTCCTCATCATGGTCTAGTTGTACTAAATGAACATATATAACAACTATACACCTAAAGTACCCATCAATCATAGTTTTGAATTACATTAAGTGTTTTTGGTCATAAAAATGGATGAATGGTTTATCAATTTCTCCTTTTTTATTAAAACATCAATTCATTAAAAATTAAAATAAAATTTAACAAAAAATAATTATGTTTAATATACATGTGTATAGAAAGAAAAAATATTATGGGAACAGATAAAATGGTGTGATTAAGAAATATTTAATTACTTGATCATATATCTCACCATTATAATAGGATAATTACCATTAGATAACTTCCTTCACTTAATGTTTATAGGTTATTATCCACCCTTTAAATTTAAACATTAACCACTAAATTGAAACATTCCAAATTGGTGATTTTCCTCAAATATATTATAATTTTCATCACAAATAACAGTAACATCATCTCTATATTTTTTATTCTAAAAAATAGATATAAAAATGGTTAGATAGATAATAGAAAATCAACAGATAATGAACATGATAATAAAAAAATGATGTACAAAAAAATATCATTGAAGTTTCAAAAAATGAAAAACAAATAATTGAAATACATAATATTGATTTTTTAAAACAAAAAACATATCCTAAAACAACTAAGAACATATTAGTATTCCATTCCTAATAACACTATAATAAAATTAAAACATTATTAAGAAAATAATTATATGAATATGTCATCTAATTTAATATATTTGGTAGTATATTCTTAAATTATTTCTCACATTTATATGTTTTATCTAATATATAAAATTTGAATTTCAATGTTTATTGTATGTTCATAAAGAACATGATTTCTAGAGATTGGTATGGTAGTAGAGCTATCAAATTTAATAGGAAAAATGGTTATGTTATCTCTAAACCTAAGATATTTTGATTCATCTATATAATATGATTACAACAACTCACTACATCTATTGATAGCAATTTGGATATAACAAGAGTAACTGAATTTTTATTCTTAGTACTCATGGTGTTTTTTGAATTTTGAAGATTATGATAAATATAACATTTTCTTTTCATGTCTACTAATAAACCTGTAATAAATCTTAATCTAAACAAGAAATAAAAATATTAAATTAAGATCAATTAAACAAATGAACTTATAACATTCTAATAATGATAAATCATTATTTTACCAATTAATTTTTAATATTTCAAATACCCTAAAAATGAGTACAAATAATAAAATTGAATATAATAATTGGTTTTTTTATAAAAAGTTAATGTATGATCCCAATAATACATAAAAAATGATTTTTATTAAATGATTTTATTTATTAATGAAGTATAAGATTAGGAGTCACACTCATAATATTTTCAATATTATTATTATGATCGAGGGAAAAAAATTGTAGTTAATTAATATATTATTTTTCCATTAAAATATTTCTTCCTTATTTTTGGTGATTTTAAAACTTGGAAAAAAATATTCTCACCCATAAAAGTAATTTAAAATTATTTTATAAAAATATTAAAAAATTCATTACGAACATAAATATTTATTGATTAGAAATTTACATCCACATTTTATATTTAAAAAATAAGATGCTATTTGGAATATTTCATAGAATTAATTTCAAATATACTTTTCAAATTTTGAAATATCTTTATAATATAAAATTACATTACCATACATAAAATTCCCAAGGGGATTTTTTAAAAGACATAAATAGTTGGACATATTAAACATATAATTTAGAGATTTTTTATTTTCATAACTGGTTAGCTGAAGAACATAATAATTTTCATAAACAAAATGAATTCAATATCACATATTATATTCATTGGAGAAGGTTTTAAAGGAAAATGAGATGATAATAAAACAAATTCCAAATATAATATATCCGGGAAAAGGGGGGAAATTATTTCCTCCAATCATTTAGTTAATCTTTATTATATCCAATGGCTACAAATCTGGCTTTCTTATGAGTGATGTTATCATGAAATACTAATTTATTTCTAAATTCCAATTTTTACAAAAAATGGGATCCTTTTTATGTTTTTCAATAAAATTACAATACTTATTTTGAAGGAATTTTAATATCTCTTCATAGATAGAAAAAACCTCATTTTAAATTATAATAGCATATTCAATTTTTATAGGTTCTATGAAATAAATAAAAGAAGAATTCATAACTTCATTAACGATATATCTTCATATAGGATTACCAGCTAGGAAATCTCTATCAATAAATTCCAAGGGATGGAAGTTAAAAATTTTCAAGGCAATTAGTAATTAAAATCACGAATATTCAATGATAGGATCTCTAGAATATGGTGGACTATTTAAATTAAAAGTATCATGGTTGTCCACATTTTCAAATTGGAATGAATTTTATGTATATTTAATTTCAATTTAATATTAATGGATTCATCAATGGTTTGGGATATTCTATTAAATATTGTTTGGATTTACATTATTTTGAGTATTAATGATAGACTATTTTCAATAATTTTAAATTATATTTACTTTGGATCTATTTAGATATATAAATATAACATTTATATCTGAACACATTGAAAAATAAATCTTTTAGGGTACTATATTACCAATGTCCAAACATGGTATTTTTTAGAAATTTATTTAATAGAACATGGTTTATGAAATAAAATATTATTATTGACCGCATCACCCTAAATGCAATATGGGTGTTTGATATTTTTCATGACTTTTTTTGGAACTTTCATGAATTCCTGGACTCCATCTATCAACTACCCTAATTATCAATTTTCTATGAGTTAAAAAAGTTTTATTATATCCATTTGATGTAGAAGTCTTATTAAAATCATTGTTATCATGATTTCCCCTAATATAACATCAAATGAGAATAATTTTCTTCCACTTTTCATTTTTTAAAAACATCCTAAATATTATGGGGAAATTTACATGGCTATTTTTATGGGATGTAAAAATATTAAAATTATTTTTTAATACATTGATAACCAAAAAAAAGTTTGTTTTCCCTTAGATTACTTCTTTATGAGTTTTTATAAAAAAGTAACCCCCTGAGATATTTTTGAGATAGATTTCATTGATGTATTGTGTCGTATGCTACACCAAGATAATCATTCACTACACACAACACTATCTTAGATTGAGACATATGAAACACAATGCTTGGATTTTGTTACACACAATTTCATGTTCTTTTGATATAATTCATCTCATCCAAGGATGATTTTAAGTGAACTACAAAATATTATTATATTAACTCATAACCTATTAGTTATAATGGAGGTATGATTAGCATTAACTAATTTATGATATATGAATTATAAATTTAAATATAATTTATTATTTGTTGGTATATTATTTATAAATGAAGCATTTTTTAAAATGTAATCAAAAATATTTTCTCAAAAACAATTTAAATGACAATATGTGAATTGATAAAATAATAAAGCCAATATTTATGGATTTCATTAATTTAATATATTTATAATATATTTAATATAATTTTAGAATTCATTATATATGTTTGCTAAACATGATATAAAAAGAAAAATAATTTTTTAGAAAAAAGAATTATTTTAAAAAATTGTATATTTGAAACCATTTGATGGATCACCCAATTAAATCTCGTTTTTACTCTATTATAAATTATTATTTAAAAAATAAACTTCTTCTTTGAAAAAATGGATAGAAATTTTTTTTCAATGGATGAATTTTTTTATTATTCTGATAACATTCATGGTTTGATCAATAGTAAAAATATACAAAATATTAAATGAAATCAATTTTTTAATAAAAATATTTTTTATTGATAATTTATATTATTAAATTGTATAAAATTATATATAGAATATATTATTAAATTCAAAAAAAACTTATGTAATTGGAATTAATTTTACCATTAATTTTGATGTAAAAACATTTCAATCCTTTGTATTGTTTTATCATATACATTCTTGTTGTTTCATTCCGACAATTACATTAACATTAAAATAATTACTAGAAATTATGTGTTCCCAATTTCTTAAAATGTAATCCTTTTTTAGTATTTGTTTTTAAAATTTATTGTAACAGCATCATTCTATTTTATTTTTGGGAATTATGAATTGTAACATCAGTTATTTTTATTAATATGGAAAAACGGTAAATAATCTAATTAAGTGTAATTATAATAATATAAAAGTACCGTAAAACATTTTCTAATATTATTTGAGGAGTTATGTTCGACGTAAAACCTTTATTGGATCGAAATTATACCTGTTGGAAGACACATGTATGAAATTATGACATCTGATATATTTTATTGAATATGTTTTACTAAAATTTTAATAACTAAATAATTTTGAATATTAGGTTATATCGAAGATAATTTTTATTATATATAATCCTTTTAAAGTTAATTTCTTCTATTATCATGATAATTTATTTTTCAATTTTAATAATAATTAATTTCCTTAAATGTTCGTATATTAATGATGCAAAAATTATTTAATTGATGAAAATAAATAAAAAATTTATTTAGATGAATATAATCATTAAAAGATAGAAAAACTTGACCAAATCATATTGGTCAATTATATCTCGATAATAACCATCCAAGGTACATGTTATTTAACAGTTATAGCCATACATATGAGATTATAACACATATGTTAACTTGTTTAATCTGATGATAAAGTTGTTACTTTCATGTTTTAATGCAAATATCATTTTCAGGTAGGATTTTTAGGAGATATATTTTACTATAAGAATTATGATGAAATATATAGGATTATAAATTCATCATATTATATTATTTTTAATTTTTCATAATAAATAATTATATTAAATAATTACACAAAACTGATGTAGTCATTAATGTATTAATTGAAATATCAAATTAATGAAATTAAAAATACGAAAATATATATTATTTTGAATAATTAATATATCCCAAAAATTTTATATATGACCATGTCACCTTAGAGATTCAATAAAATATTAGGTTCGATGTTACCATTCTATCTTGATATTTTTAAATTCCATTAAATGAATAATGCCAAAATTAACATTATTGATATTTTGTCAAAATAATGTTTTGTAAATTTGTTTAATAATCATATAATATTTAACAAAATATTAAATAAATTTGGTTTACTCTAAAATGTTATATATTGTTTATTTATGGTCTAATTGAGTTCAAATAAGTAAATATTACCCAATTTTAATGTTGAACAATTTGATACCATTGTCCCAATTAAAAGAGAACAATTAACAGTAAAACAAAATGATAAGGTTTAAAATGAAATACAAACAGGTCTAAAAATTAATTTTTGATGATATTAAAATAGTTACTCATCTCATATTTGAATATAATACATTTTTAGGGTTTTTATGGGGATTTATTTTATTGTAAATTATTATTTTTGGAGACTCCAAAGAAGCCCCTCGCCTCAATTATAAAAGGGCACTTCCTCCCTTATTTCATCAATTCACATTGAGACAATGAGATCTACCTTATCATTAACATATATATTATCATATTCCCTAATCACATTCAAGTGGTTCTGGTATTCTCTTTAGACCAACTCTAGTTCAACTAAGAGGAGATCTGTTGAGTTCTGGTCGAAGAAGAGGAATTATCCTCAACTGATTCTTTCAAACTTTTTTAATTTTCTACATCCTCTTATTTTTTTGTTTCCAATATTAAGTAAAATATCTAGTATCACACATATAATTATTTTTTATTATGGTTATGGAAAAACCTTATTCCACCTTTATCCATCGTATGAAAAATAAAATCACCACACGTGTATAAGTACGACTTATCGTCTCCATGCCAAGGCATAATCTATTTTACACAACCACTTTTGATTTATGGGTATAACAATGGACATAATAAATATTTTTTATTATTATAACACTATATTTATTCTGTAACAATATATATACCATCCACTTCCAAACCAATTCATAATTAAATGAACGATATCATCACTCTTGCATCTATACGACCTATGAGCACCATGATACGATGTGATTCATTCTATAATATATCTATTATAGTATGATTATATAAATGAATAGAACAAATAAATATTATATAAAATATATTAATATTATTATATAATTTATAAAACTATAAATTCTGAATAATAATTATAAATTATACGACAAAACATGCATAAGAGAATGAAGTCGTTTATACTCAAATAACGAGTAATTACGAAATGTTATTAACAAAAAGATGATATTATGATCATATAGGAAATCATAAAAATTAATTTGGTCCTATAATAAGTAAATGAAATTATTTAAATCATTATACAAGAGGTTTGGATACATACAATGTGCATTGGACATAATGTTAGGGATAATTTCACAATTTCATTTTTATTCAAGATAGCTAATATGTGTGCATTTACTGAGGTATATTTATCATTCATCTCCATGTTTTATACATGTGTAGGATAGAATATTCATAATATCATTCTACTATTTATTAAAGAAAATATTATTAATTGGTTAATTTTTAGGAGACGGTGTGAAATTAATCTTTTTTTTTGGTTTTCAATACGGGGCACTTTTTTTACTTTCTAACAAAATTACGATGTAGATGTTTTATTTTATCTTTTATTGAATAGAAATATTTTTACAAATTCATAAAACCTTATTTTATTGTATATTTTATTAAAAAATTTCAATTTTATTTTCAAATAAATTCTAATCTTTTAAAATTTCATGGAAATTTGAGAAAATAAAACATTTTTGAATAAGAAAGGATATTTTCCTCAAGAATTAAGTTAATCTGTTTTATGAAAATTATTTTCCATATAAGATGATATCCTATAAATAGTTTTATATTTATATAACTATTAAAACTATGGTTTAATTGTTTTTATGATCTAATGATATTTATGAAATGATTTTTTTACATGGATAAAGATGGAATGATGTTTAAAAAACCTATTTTATTCCTTCAGTTATGCTACGATGAATGATTTACATTTTTGTGGAGCATGTAAGATGGATTTCATTATCATATGGATGGGACCAATATCGACATTCCATTAATTGGGTAAGGATATATATCTCCCGAGATTAAAATTATTGGAATTAGAAATGATCTCGATTCAGAAAAACTGGGATGCATCAAAGAGTGTGGTCAATTTAGTATAGGACAATGTAAGTTATATTAGTATTGGATATGATCCATGAATAATATATAATGTTTTTATATGATTATTTGTATGAAACAAAATTTCATGTCTTATTTTATGAATTTTTGTATTTTTTTCATTTATTCTTATGATCATATATGATTTATCCCATGGAACGATATCATGATCTTTCATATAAAAGATATGATTATCAAATGTTATGTTATTATGTGATTTGATTATGTTATATTTGATATCTACCATGTTTACCATTATGGAGAATCTATTATCACCATTTATTTTCTTTCCTTTCTTTAGGTTATAAAGATGATTATTATGTAAGATATGTCAAAAAAGATTCTTGTTATGAAATAATTGGAGGGAGATACCATAAATGTCTTATGAACCAGTTGATTGTCTTTCCCATTTTTAAAATACTCTAAAAATATATATCCTTATCATGGGTATGTTATATTTTCAATGGATATTATTCTATTTTGAAGTAATATCATTCTATGTAATGTATGGGATGTCATAGATGAAATCCAAGTAATGTTATATATATACCCTTTCGAAACTGGGATTAGAAATCCTTAGTGAGATACCCCAAAATATTTCTAAGGATATTTATAAGGATTTACCTATGGATAAGTCCATGTATATGATACAATTCATGAATTTTGTTAATGATCATGGTAAACATGGAATTATTCCTATGTTTTTTTGAGTGAAATAACTTACCATTGAATATGTTATTTTCTTATTATGATTTTTGACTCATACAGTATTAATTTTTTGTTTTAGATAATGGAAAGAACCGGAATAAACCATGTTAATGATGAATGAAATTGGAAATGCAAGGATTATACTCCTAAACAACCAAATGTTATGGGAGATGGAATGAAAAATCATATTATTATACATTCCTAAGTAATGAATCATTATGGACTTCAAAATGTATAGAGATGCAAAAAACATTCTTTTGAATCCTCTAGGAGGAAAAATCCACATTCTTTAAATGGGATATATGTTCCAATTGTCGTAGAATAGTGGACCAGTATCACTAAAAATATATTTTCTTTCATTCACTATTTGGATCATGAAAGATTCATGTTGTTCATTTACCATATATATGGTGGAGCAGACCGATGGTGAACTCTAATCATGAATATGAGGAAGCAAGAAGAAGTTGAATCCATAGAATATAGCAAGTTTAAGAAACTATATTTAAATAAATATTTTCCTCATTTTCTTTATATGAAGATGGAAAAATAGGTCCTTGAGCCTAAGAAAAATGACGATGAATCTGTTGGTACATAAAAGGAAACAATTACAAAAAAAAACCATGGTACATTTCAGGAATTATCATCCACCCTCAATGTAAATTTGATATTTTCATCAGTGGATTTAAACGAAGTCTTATATGAGAATTACCTCTAAGATACATTATTATCTATAATGAGATTTTTCATTGTTTTATCAAGGTAGAAATTGTTATTGGGGTTACATATCAATCTCATAGTTTTGAAAAGAAATAGAATATGTAGTTTAAGGTAGAATCTCAAAGTAATAATGAAATAAATATGAGTGTTTCCTTATGCTCAATGTGTGTGATGAAGCATGGTAGATATTTTTTTTAAGGGAACAGTGAATGTTCAAAGTTTGAAAATATAGTTCATTTGGAATTTGAGTGTTAATGAAATGGAAAAAAGACAACTAATTATGTGAGTAGAGAAAGGGATACATAGAATAAAACCCCCACACTTTAATTCCATAAGTGCAATGAAATGGGGAATTATGTCATCCAATTCACTAATATAAGGGTTATTGATGTTGATTTGTGTCCAAAACCTCTTAATATTAAAGGTAATGAGGAATCATATATGATAATTAATATTGATGTAATGTAAAAAAATTAAGTGGGGGAATGGTTGAGTGTTTATGTAATGTGACTCGAAAATACTATTGCAAAACCACATTTATGTTATTAAGGAATAATGACATATAAATTGGCCTGATGTGGTTTTCCATATGTATTTAATAGTATATTATGAGTGGTACAACTACCCTTGATATTTGATAAATATATTTTTATAAGTAAATCATTATGGGAAGGATATCCCTTAATAGGTGAATATGTTTGGTATATAGAAATAAAGAGTTGTTGGATAATATTAATGGCTTCCAGAAAAATATGATGAAAATGTGATTTATGATATATAGGAGGGAGAATAAATAGTCATTTGGATTTATGGTATATAGAGAGATTTAATTTTTGAAACAATTTGCATTTTCACTCAGGTTTTATAGTTGTAATCACCATGACTCAAGAGAATACACGATAAAGGTGTTCACAGGGTTATAATGTGACCAACAAGAGATACATTATTGTATATGGTGGATATATGTTAACCAATGTTAGTGTACCAATTTTTTTTCATCTTGTAGATTTATTGACAGGAAATAAATTTATTGAATGTTTATGTTATACATATAGTGAAGTGTGTTAGAATTAATTATTATCTCACCTTAGGTGGGCATAATAAAATTTGGTTACTTGTGATAACATTTTTGTTATAGTAAATACATAGGGTATAACCTATAAATCTATTTATGGATTGTATGATATTTTAACACTTTAGAAATGAAAAATTCAATATTATTTCTTTGAATAGGATATGAAGTTAAAGTGGTTCAAGGGGCGACCAATTGTGATAATGTACCAAAATCAAGTAACTATATATTCTAATGAAAATTATTCAATATTTGGAAAATGGGATTGTGATATAAATGGATGTATTATTATCATAATATGTGATGATATTAATGACCTCTTTAACGCTTCTGTAGATAATGGTTTTTTGATTGGTAACCATCTCTAGATCACCCACATTCATGTGATCGGTGATCATTATCAATCACTATGATTATTTACACTTCAACCCTATACCCAAACCTTCACCCATGTTCCCCTACATAGAGACCAACTCATGATTAACTTTGGGTAACTTTTATTTTCTAAATATTATTTTTAATAGAATTTTTTATCCTTTGCTTTTACGATATGTGTTTCATTCCTTTTATAACCCAAACAAATTGTGAGGGAGAAATTCATTTTCAGGGGGTAAAATGTAACACCCTCATAAGTTTATGAGATATATTTTTTATGTATTTTTTAGTATGCTACACTAAGAGAATCATTCACCGCATGAATTTCTATTTTATCTTATAATATATGCAAAACTATCCATGGCTTATGTTACACACAATTTGAAGTTCATTTGATAGAATTTATTTCTCACAAGACCATGTTTATGAGAATGGCTAAATATTATTATGATACCTTATAACCTAGATGATATGATGGAGGTATGAAATTTATTAACTAAATTATAAAATTAAAATTTACACATATATATATAATCAATTCATTGGTTATCAATTAAATATGAATGAAAAAAATGATTTTTTCAAATAAAACAAAATGTTTTTTGAAAAAAATTTAAACGAAAATAAGTGAGTTTAGAAAACTATAAAATCATGATTGATGGATTTTATTAATTAAATATATATTTAATATATTCAGTCTAATTTATAAAATTTATCATATATTTTTTCGTCACATAATAAAAGAAAAAATTCAATATTTCAGATAAAGGAAGTATTTTTAAAAATATGCATTTTTCCCACTTTTTATAGATAAACCATTTTCAATCATGTTTTTGAAACATTTATATATTATATTTATAAAAATTAACATATTATTTTTATGTGAGAAAAAAATTTTATTTTGGATGAATTGGTGATATTTTTTAGAGAACATTCACCCATTGAGGAATAGTAAAAATACAATATTTATATCTGATAGAAATTTTTTTTATCAAAATAATTTATATTGTTAAATTATATTTTTATATGAGTTTAAAGTATAAATTGAATATAATTTAATCATTAAATATAATTTTTGTTATTTGAATTAATTTTACCATAAAGTTTCATGTAAAACAATTCAATCATTGGCAATGATTTAACTTTAAAAAACATGATTTTCATTTCAACAGCGGTATTAATTTCAAATTACATAATACAAATTATGTGTATTGAATTTTAAAAAATGGATACGTATTATTAATTATTGGGTCCAAATTATGTTAAAATCATTCTTTTATTTTTTTGGAAATAATGAATATTGACTATAGAATTTTTTAATAATATCGTAAATAGGTAAATCAGTTAATAAAGGGTAAAAAATATTATATAATTACCATAACATCATATTAATATGAACAGAAGAATTTTTTTCTACCTAAAACATTCTTGTGTATAAATTATACCCTTTTTAATCCATATGTATGAGATTTGGACATTTAATATATTTCAAAAATTATGACTTAACCAAAATTAAATAATTAATTAATTTTTAATATAGGGTTATATAAAATATAAATTCAATTATAAAAATTCATTTAAAAGATAAAATGTTTTTATTTATCATGGTAATTTATTTATACTTTTTAATAAATAAATAATAACCTTAAAAAATTATATATTTAAGATACATAAATTATTTAATTTATTGAAATCAACAAAGTAAAATTTATTTAAATGAAAATAAACCAAAAGTAAAAAATGTTTACAAAATACTCTTAGTTGATTATATATTGATAATAACCACTCAAGGGTAGAGTTATAAACAATTTTAAGCCTTATAGAAGTTATTTGGAAATATATAATATTTTATTTAATGTAAATTTAATGTTGTCACCTTCATGATTTAATGAATATATAATTTTTAATGTTAGATTTTCCAAAAGATATATTCTACTATAAGTATTTTTCTGAAATCCAGAATATTTCTCTTTATTATATTATTCTATGGTTAATTTTTACCAAGCAAATTAGTATATTAAATAATTACACCAAACTGATGTAGTAATTATTTTATTAATGGAAATTTCAAATTTATGTTATTACAAATAATAAATAAATAACATTTTCCATAATTAATATATAAAAATACTTTTATATATGTCCTTGACTCCATATTGATATAAATAAATATTTTTTTTGTTAATATCATATATTGATATTTTTAAAAATCCATTATATGAATACTATCAAAATGATCACTATTTATATTTTATTAATATAAAGTTTTATGAAATTATATAAATATAAAAATGTATTTTCAAGAATATAATATAATTATTTCTTACTCTATAATTACTTATATTGATATTTTATTGTATAATTGGCATCAAATAAGTAAAAATTACACTATTTTAATACTGAACAATTTGTTACCATAGATAAAATTAAAACAGAATAGTTAATTTTAAAATTGAATGGAAAGGATTAAATGGAAATTAAATGATGTAAAAAATATCTTATTATTATATTACATCCTTACAACATCTAATTTTATTGAAAAAGACATTTTGGTGGATCTTTTTTGGGCTCTGATTTTATTATAAATTAATATTTTTTGAGATTCCAAAGGTTCCCATCACCACAATTATAGAAGAAAACAAACTCCCACATTTAATCCCATCACATTAATCCTTTAAGCTTGTCAATACCCTACATGTTTCCCGTATCAAATTCTATTGTCAAATTCTAGACGATTTGGTCTTCTCTAAAGATCGACTCTAGTTCACTAAAAGGATATCTACAGGGTGCTCATCGAAGAAGAGGTAGTCTTCTATACCGATTCATTCAATAATTATTATTCATCTATGAACTATTATTAATTTTCTCTATTATTAAGTAAAAAATATATTATAAACAATATAACTTGATTTTATTATGTGTTATGAATAACCTTATTCCACCTTCTACCCATCATATGAAAAACAAAATAAATATGCACGCATACAAACAACTTACCATCCTACACTGTTGTGTAGTATGATTTCACATCCACATTACATGGACTAGTATTATAATATAAATAATAATTATATTTGATTATTTTATCAATATATTTATTCTCGAACAATATACATACCATCCACTTTTAAAAAATTGAACAATTGATAGAATGATATCATCACTCGTGCGTACGTACAACCTACCATCTCAATGATGTGATGAAATTAATTCTATAGGATATCCATTAAATCATTATTTTTAACACCCCAAGCTTCCATGGTACACTTCTCTTTGAATAATACAGTAGCGTGTGTTGTACGCAACTTCGAGTTCTAACACACACCACAACTAATCAAAGTAGCCGTTATGAATATTAATACCCACTTTTGAAAATTATAGAATTTTTTTATTTCAAAATGGACTTCATTTTTGTATTTGTAATATCAAAATATTCCAAAGTTTAATTTTTTGTAATTTTCTGAGAACTTCCAATTTTTATGAATAGTGAAAAATACTAAAAAAACATTTTTAATCAAAGTATTTCATAGTGATAAATTATACTATTGAGTGGTTTTAAAGTATAATTAGAATATATTTTTACTATTTTATCCAATGGTGATCATTAGAATTAATTTCACTTTGAAATTGGACATAAACAGTGGTCAATCTTTTGATATATATTGTTTCTTAAAAACACGCTATTTGCTGTGACAGTGGGAATTAATTATAAAATTAATTAATGCAACTTATATGTTTGGAATTTTTTAAAATAGACATCATTTCTGGATTCAGAATATCATTTATAGCTTAGGGTGAAAATTTGGCATTGTTCTGAAAAACTTCAATTCTTGATGAATAGTGAAACCACTAAGTGGTAGTTAAAAAACTGATTTTTCATTTAAATGAAACATTGCCACTTCTGTGATTTGATTTTCAAAAATCCGACATACATGGTTGTCATTAGGAAGTAAAATGTGGTTCAATGGGATTAAAATAATTTTTTGGTGAATAGTAACTTTTAAGTTTAATTAATCATGATTAAAGGTAATTAGTGTAATTTATGGTAAAAATGATATTATAAAAATATGAAAATACCTTTACACTTGGCCTACCCCTATTGGATGTGTCATGGCCGACCAAGAAAATCCATGGGTCAACTTGGGGACCCCATGGAGCCACTTTGGTAGAAAAATGATATAAATAACTTTTATTTAATGTTAAAATAAAAATGTCACAAACATAAGTTGTTTTACTAAAACAATTTTTAAATGGGGTTATACAAGTAATAGTTTTGACTATGAATATTAATTAGAAAACTAAAAAGATTTCCTACATCATGATAGTTTTTTTATAATTTTTTATAGATTAAATAAATTAAATTATTTATGACACCATGATGATGCATCGATTACCTCATTAATTAATGGTTTAAATAAAATGATAAGATAATGTATAATCTAAGAATTAAACTTGTCTAAAGCCTATTGGAAGAGAATATTTCGAACCCTTATCACCTTAGCCTCGAATTATATAAGTGTGGGACCTTTAGAATCGGAAAAGCATTGTATAATAAAGTAACATTTTATTACTTTCCAAGAATTCCCCTCCTCTCCACTTATAAAAGGCCCCCACCACTACCACCTTACTCACACTTTCAAAGCCTTTTGGCTCGGCCGACATCAGCCCAAATACTCTCCCAACTTCCCTCCCTTACTCCTAGAAGCCTGACCTTGGGCATAAGTCTTCCCAAGGAAGCCTTTGGTTCAAATCAAAAGAGTTACCTGATTTTAGGGTAATGTCTTTTCTTATGTTATTTTGTTTTATTTTGATTCTCCAACCCCTTAAACTCTTTTTATTCCTTTCTTTTGTAACAACACCAGTATCATCAATATACTAGTATGTTGTTTTAATGAGTATTCGAGCTACACTTACACACACCTACATCTAACAGTTAAAGAACATACGGTTTCTGTGGATGGCGAATTTCTGCCACACGAAACGATGATTGTTCAACACTCATAAAACACATTCAAAGGTGGACATTATGATGTCACTCTATTTATAAATGATATATAATATGTTTATGTTTTACTTAAGGTTCTGTATTTTTCATTTATGACATACCTTTATTGTTTCCATTATGGGTAAATGGGATATTTTCATTTTAAGAAGTGCGGACTACTGCCCCCTCAAAGTGATTTGAATCGTTAATACCATATGTGGAATGTATAAAGGATGTATTAAATGATATTATATATGATATTATACTGGATTTATAATATACCTTTATATCATTTTGATTTCATTAAATACAAAATAGAAATGAAAGTAGCGTTCATGCGTACGTACGGCATACCGTCTCCATGAACGGTGCATTTCATTTCTTACCTCTAAACGTTATGGAATATTATAAATTCATGTATATACTGGATATATATGAGATATATGATATCTATATCATGAATATAATTCTTGATATAATGGATATATCACTACATGAACAACTTGTAATTATAAGAATTTTATTTTTTACTCAAGTACCTAAGATCAAAAAAATGACCGTTATTAACTTAAATAATTACATAATGTTCATAACATGGTAATAAGTGTTATAAAAGGGATAATGAACATGAAAATTTTCTTAAGCAATTTTAAATTAACTCTAGTTTATTATTCAGGAGGTTAAAGAACGGTCGAGTCAAGACAGGACGCAAGGTAAGGGAACTTCTTAACCCAATTACCATCCTTTGGGTTAATCTCCTACTTTCAAATTATGTCATGATATTATTATGTCCTATATTGTATTTGTACTTTATTTATGCGTACTTATAGTGAATACACATAATAGATCTATTTTATTTTAAAAATGATCTTTGTAAGGACTTCGTCTCAATCTCCTTTCATTGAGGCATATTTGGTTTTATACACAACATTCATTTATATGGTGTATAAACCCCATTGACTTTTACGTTTATTCAAAAGGAATATTTTTATACAAAGAGTTTTACTAAATGACAAAAGGGAATGCTTTTTCTTATGTATGTGGCGACAACGACTTCTCTGCCACTGTGACTATTATTTGAGTTTTGGCTTCCTCTATAAGCCATAACTTCTTTTTAAATGAAAAATAAATACAAAGTTTTATTTTTCCTTTATTTTGGTATTGAAAATGGTTTTTGAATGTTTTTTTACTATATCAATGTGTTGTATTGATATCATGTGATTGAAATGTGGAAATGTTATGTTTCCTTTATGCATGTTTTATGTGATACAAATATGTTATGGTTTATGATATGTTTAAACCTATTCATGCGAGGAATGAATTGGACTTAATAAGTAATGGGTGGAGCCTGCTATAGCTCCTCGATGCATCGGTACGTCTCATGAGACAAACTAGTGACTTGGCGCGAGTCCTTGAAAAATTATTATTTGTGGTCTTGGCACGAGGCCTTGGATACGTGGTTATGATAGTCTGGCATTATGCATTCCTTCATTATGAAAGTGGTTATTGATATTACATGTGATTATTCGGCTAGTAGAATATCCATGTGAGTAAGTAAATGGCATTATTTAATTTTATTTTTGCCATATTATGCTGAAGTTAAAGTTTAAAAAGGATTTTGTTTTAGTTATACATTGCCTTAAATGTTAATGTTTATTTACGAAAGCTTTCGCAATATTGTTATCCTTACTAAGCATCTGAGCTCACCTCTTTCAATGTTTTAATATTTTCAAGGATGTGAAGAAGTATTTTATGAATGAACTGCAGGGATAGTCAGAAAGGGATATGAGTGTGGACTATGAAGACCATGTTATTGTAGTTTTTTTTACTTTATGATGTAATGAAAGACTTATGAATGTATCTAGTGTTTACAAGGATACTAAACTAATCGGTCTTTCGAGACTTGATCATTTGTGATCATGACAATGTTACGAAGTAATGCACCGACTCTGGGTAGCTGGGGTCGGGGCGTTAAAGTTGGTATCAGAGGCAGTTTAGTACTAACATTGGAAGCTAGATTTAGACAAACTCTGATTAGAGCACATAGCCCGAAAATAGACTTTGAGGATTAGTTTAGAATAACTTCCTAGAATTTTTGTATTGTAGAGTTGTTGTGTGTTTTCCGAGCAATACATCCCTGTCTGGATACGAGCAGGTAGAGGCGGCTCTGGCACAGATGTACCTAGGTGTAAATCCTGAAAACACCGCTTTGAGCTAGACTCAAACGGGAACTGGTGTACGACAACGGGCCTTGCTGCACTCTTGGTTACGACACTCCCGGGGGATATGCTTTGGATAATTCTCATTTTCATTACAAACCACTATGAAGGGTTATGAGTATATACATCCTCAAAGAAAACATTTTTATGGATTATATCCATAAATAGTTCAATTTATGTTAATTATCTTACAAGTATGGAATTATGTATTTTGATTCATAAACTAATATAGTTTATGCCATGGTTTAGAAATGGCGCCTAGTGGAAGGAATGGAAACTGTATCAATGCACGCACTCCATGTAGGGATTGCCCTCCTGCTCAAGATAATTATTGTGGAGCTGGAGATACAACTGGTGCTGATCAACTTATTTCCATACTGGGACAACTCACCCAGGTTATGAATAATAACCTTACTCATATGGAGCACCCTGATCCGCAACGTGGAGGATCAATGTTAGACTGCTTCATGAGTAAGCAACCACCAACATTTAATGGGGGTACAAATCCATTAGTAGCTGAGCAATGGATAAACTCCTTAGAGAAAATATTCCACGCCTTGGGGAGTAGCGAAAGGGAGAAGGTTATCCTGGCAGTTTACCGCCTCACTGGAGATGCCAATCAATGGTGGTCATTGATTCAAAATACAAAGGAAGATGAATAGGTATCAAGTATGGAATGGAGAGAGTTCAAGGGCTTTTCTTAGAAAAGTACTTTCCCCATGACCATAGAGCAGATACGAAAAGGCAATTTCTGAGTCTGAGGCAGAAGGAGGATCAGAATGTCGCAAAGTATGAGTCTAACATTACACGATTAGCGAGGCATGCATAAGATTATATACGTAACCCAAGAAGTAAGATTGACCATTTCTTTGATGGGTTAAAACCGTTTCTCCATCAAGCCTTAGTCTCATAATCCTTCTCCTCATACGAATATATTGTCTCATGTGCTATCAAGACAGAACATAAATTCTCTAAATCTTATGACAATAGAGTAAAGAAAGGGAAGAAGAGAACGGTGGAACAAGAGACAGATAAAGCGAAAAAGGGAATGAAGGATTTTCCATTATGTGATAATTGTGGGAAGAATCACCCTGTTACTTGCCTAAAAGGAATGGGAGTTTGTTATAAATGTGGGGAAAAAGGTCACCAGGTGCGTGATTGCAAGGGAAAGAAAGAGGCTATCAATGTTGATTTCTACAATTGTAGGGAAATGGGGAATTATGGAAATGAATGTCCTAAGCATCAGGGAAACATACCTCAGAAAAGGCCAAGGGATCAAGGACAATCTTATGCTGTTACTATAGTTGAAGTGGAATAATTAATGTATTGGTGCTTTTGGACTCAAGGATTATATTTTGGTTATAATAAAAATGTGATATATATAAGGATTGTACTGCAGTACTTGTTTTTTTTCATTAAGGTTTTAATATGATGAAGGTAATCATATTTTTAGTATGTGACAATAAGAGAAACATAACATTGTTTGGGGATTCTGATGTTACAATTGATTTTGGAATTTAGAGTCCTTTTAGAGAAAGTCTGTATAGAGGTATTTTGGATAACTATAAAGGTTGGAATGAATTAAGTTGAACTTTGGAAAGTATTGTTTAAGGTTAATACATTTCTGAAGATTATTTTTGGAATATTATAATACTATAGTTTTAGGAAAATGACAACCTGCAGGGTGGGGCATAACCCGTCGCGTTGGACAAAGCTGTAGGAATCGAACCCACAACCATAGTGCGACATGCCTTTATTACCTACCACTAGCCTACAAGAAGTCCATGGTTATTACAAAATAGTTTTCCTAATTTAAATGGTCTGTGTTAATTTTTTGAACTTTGTACGATTAGGATAAATATAATATTTTTTAAAATCTATTACCTATTGGAGTGAAAGATGGGTTTGTGGAAAACATTTATTAAATAATGAAACCCTACATGACAAGTAAGTATATCCTCCATATCCATATTTTCATAGAATCCTAGTATGGGCTATCTCGGGTGACCTTTGTACTTATCTTTCTTTCTTTTAATGTTATATTCTTATTAACCCTATTTCCGAGGTGGGTTTTCCACAAAGGTATTTTCTATTTTCAACCATTTATTTTCAAAGAAAAATTTCAAATTTTGCGGATGAAATTATTTGAAGGAGTGGAGAATGTAACACCCAAGCTTCCACGGTACACTTCTCTTTGAATAATATAGTAGCGTGTGTTGTACGCAACTTCGAGTTCTAACACACACCACAACTAATCAAAGTAGCCGTTATGAATATGAATACCCAATTTTTAAAATTATAGATATTTTATATTTCAAAATGGACTTCATTTTTGTATTCGTAATATCGAAATTATCCAAAGTTTAATTTTTTGTAATTTTCTGAGGACTTCCAATTTTTATGAATAGTGAAAAATACTTAAAAACATCATTTTTAATAAAAGTATATAATAGTGATAAATTATAATATTGAGTGGTTTTAATGTATAATTATAATATATTTTTACTATTTTATCCAATGGTGATCATTAGAATTAATTTCACTTTGAAATTGGACATAAACAATCTTAAATCTTTTGATATATATTGTTTCTTAAAAACACGCTATTTGTTGTGACAGTGGGAATTAATTATAAAATTAACTAATGAAACGTATATGTTTGGAATTTTGTAAAATAGACATCATTTTTGGATTCGGAATATCAATTATAGCTTAGGGTGAAATTTTCGCATTGTTCTGAAAAACGTCAATTCTTGATGAATAGTGAAACCACTAAGTGGTAGTTAAAAAACTGATTTTTCGTTTAAATGAAACATTACCACTTTTGTGATTTGATTTTCCAAAATCCGACAAACAAGGTTGTCATTAGGAAGTAAAATGTGGTTCAATGGTATTAAAATAAATTTTTGGTGAATAGTAACTTTTAAGTTTAATTAATCGCGATTAAAGGTAATTAGGGAAATTTAAGGTAAAAATGATATTATAAAAATATGAAAATACCTTTACACTTGTCCTATCCCTATTGTATGTGTCATGGCCGACCAAGAAAATCCATGGGTCAACTTGGGTACCCTATGGTGCCACTTTGGTAGGAAAATGACACAAATAACTTTTATTTAAAGTTAAAATAAAAATGTCACAAACATAAGTTGTTTTACTAAAACAATTTTTAAATGGGGTTATACAAGTCATATTTTTTACTATAAATATTCATTAGAAATATAAAACGATTTCCTACATCAGGATAGTTTTTTTATAATTTTTAGACATTATATAAATTAAATTATTTATGACACCATAATAATGCATCGATTACCTCATTAATTAATGATTTAAATAAAATGTAAAGATAATGTAAAATATAAGCATTACACTTGTCCAAAGCCTATTGGATGAGAATATTTCTAACCCTTATCACCTTAGCCTCGAATTATATAAGTGTGGGACCTTTATAATCCTAAAAGCAATTTATAATAAAGTAACATTTTATTACTTTCCATGAATGCCCCTCCTCTCCACTTATAAAAGGCCCCCACCACTACCACCTTACTAACACTTTCAAAGCCTTTTGGCTCGGCAAAAATCTTCCCAAATACTCTCCCAACTTCCCTACCTTACTCCTAGAAGCCACACGTTGGGCAGAAGTCTTCCCAAGGAAGCCTTTGGTTCAAATCAAAAGAGTTACCCGATTTTAAGGTATTGTCTTCTCTTATGTTGTTTTGTATTATTTTTATTCTCCAACCCCTTAAACTCTTTTTATTCCTTTCTTTTGTAATAACACCAGCATCCTCAATATACTAGGATGTTTTTATAATGAGTATTCGAGCTACACTTACACACACCTACATCTAATGGTAAAAAAACATACGGTTTTTGTGGATGGAGAATTTCTGCCTCACGAAACGATGATTGTTCGACACTCATAAAACACTTTCAAAGGTGGCCATTAAGATGTCACTCTGTTTATAAATGATATATAATATGTTTATGTTTTACTAAAGGTTCTGTATTTTTCATTTATGGCATACCTTTATTGTTTCCTTTATATGTAAATGCGATATTTTCATTTTAGGAAGTGCGGACTACCGCCCCATCAAAGTGATTTGAATCATTAATACCATATGTGGGATGTATAAAGGATGGAGTAAATGATATTATATATGATATTATACTGGAATTATAATATATGTTTACATAATTATGATTTCATTAAATATGAAATAGAAATGAAAGTAGCGTTCATGCGTATGTACGGCTTACCATCTCCATGAACGGTGCATTTCATTTCGTACCTCTAAACGTTATGGAATATTATAAATTCATGTATATACTGGATATATATGAGATATATGATATCTATATCATGAATATAATTCTGGATATAATGGATATATCACCACATGAACAACTTGTAATTATAAGAATTTTATTTTTGACTCAAGTACCTAAGATCGACAAAATGACCGTTATTAACTTAAATAATTACATAATGTTCATAACATGGTAATAAGTGATGTAAAAGGGATAATGAACATGAAAAATGTTCTTATGAAATTATAAATTAACTCTAGTTTATTATTCAGGAGGATAAAGAACGGTCGAGTCAAGACAGGACGCAAGGTAAGGGAACTTCTTAACCCAATTACCATTCTTTGGGTTAATCTTCTACTTTCAAATTATGTCATGATATTATTATGTCCTATCTTGTATTTTTTACTTTCGTTATGTATACTTATAGTGAATACATATAATTGATATATTTTATTTTAAAAATGATCTTTGTAAGGACTTCGTCTCAATCTCCTTTCATTGAGTCATATTTGGTTTTATACACAACTTTCCTTTATACGGTGTATAAAGCCCTTTGACTTTTCCGTTTATTCAAAAGGAATCTTTTTTATACAAAGAGTTTTAGTAAGAAAAAAGGGAATGTTATTTCTTATGTATGTGGCGACAAAAACTTCTCTGCCGCCGTGACTGTTATTTGAGTTTTGGCTTCCTCTATAAGCCACAACTTCTTTTTAAATGACAAATAAATACAATGTTTTATTTTTACTTTATTTTGGTATTGAAAATGGTTTTTAAAGTGTTTTTATTATAACAATGTGTTGTTTTGATATCATGTGATTGAAATGGGGAAATGTTATGTTTCCTTTATGCATGTTTTATGTGATACGAATATGTTATGGTTTATGATATGTTTAAACCTTTTCATATGAGGAATGCATTGGACTTAATAAGTGACGGGTGGAGCCTTCTATAGCTCCTCGATGCATCGGTAGGTCTCATGAGACAAAATAGTCTCTTGGCACGAGGCTTTGAAAAAATCTTATTTGTGGTCTTGGAACGAGGCCTTGGCTACGTGGTTATGATAGTCTGGCATTATGCATTCCATCATTATGAAAGTGGTTATTGATATTGCATGTGATTATTCGGCTAGTAGAATATCCATGTGAGTAATTAAATGGCATTATTTAATTTTATTTTTTCCATATTATGCTAAAGTTCAAGTTTAAAAAGGCTTTTGTTTTAGTTATACATTGCCATAAATGTTAATGTTTATTTACGAAAGCTTCTGCAATATTGTTATCCTTACTAAGAATCTGAGCTCACCCCTTTCAATGTTTTAATATCTTCCAAGATGTGAAGAAGTATTTTTGAATGAGCTGCAGGGATAGACAGAAAGGGATATGAGTGTGGACTATGAAGACCATGTTATTGTAGTTTTTTTTTACTTTATGATGTAATGAAAGACTTATGAATGTATCTAGTGTTTCCAAGGCTACTAAAATAATATGTCTTTCGAGACTTGATCATTTTTTATCATGCCAATGTTACGAAGTAATGCACCGACTTTGGGTAGCTGGGTTCGGGGCATTACACTTAGTATCAGAGGCAGTTTAGTACAAACCTTGGAAGATGGATTTAGATAATCTCTGATTAGAGCACATAGCCCGAAGATAGACTTTGAGGATTAGTATAGAAGAACTTCCTAGAATTTTTCTATTGTAGATGTGTTGTGTGTTTTCCGAGCAATACATCCCTTTCTGGATGCGAGCAGGTAGAGGCGGCTCTGGCACAGATGTACCTAGGGGTAAAACCCGAAAACACCACTTTGAGCTAGACTAGAACAGGAACTGGTGCACGACAATGGGCCTTGCTGCACTCTTGGTTACGACACTCCCTGGGGATATGATTTGGATAATTCTCATCCTCTTTACAAAGCACTATGAAGGGTTATAAGTATATACTTCCTCAAAGAAAACATTTTTATGGATTATATCCATAAATAGTTCAATTTATGTTAAATATCTTACAAGTATGGAATTATGTATTTTGATTCATAAACTAATATAGTTTATGACATTGTTTAGATATGGAGCCTAGTGGAAGGAATGGAAACCGTATCAATGCACGCACTCCGTTTAGGGATTTCCCTCCTACTCAAGATAATTATTGTGGAGCTGGAGATACAACTGGTACTGATCAACTTATTACCATATTGGGACAACTCACTCAGGTTATGAATAATAACATTACTGGTATAGAGCACCCTGATCCGCAACGTGGAGGATCAATGTTAGACCGCTTCATGAGGCAGCAACCACCAACATTTAATGGGGGTACAAATCCATTAGTAGCTGAGAAATGGATAAACTCCTTAGAGAAAATATTCCACGCCTTGGGGATTAGCGAAAGGGAGAATGTTATCATGGCAGTTTACCGCCTCACTGGAGATGTCGATCAATGGTGGTCATTGATTCAAAATACAAAGGAAGATGAAGAGGTATCATTTATGGAATGGAGAGAGTTCAAAGAGATTTTCTTAGAAAAGTACTTTCCCTGTGACCATAGAGCAGATATGGAAAGGAAATTTGTGAGTCTGAGCCAGAATGAGGATGAGAATGTCGCAATGTTTGAGTCTAACTTTACATGGTTAGCGAGGCATACATAAGATTATATACGTAACCCAAGAAGTAATATTGATCATTTCTTTGATGGGTTAAAACCATTTCTACGTCAAGCCATAGTCTCAAAATCCTTCTCCTCATACGAAGATATTGTATCATGTGCTATCAAGACAAAAAAGGAATTCACTAAATCTTATGAAAATAAAGTAAAGCAAGTGAAGAAGAGAACGGTGGAACAAGAGACAGATAAAGGGGAAAAGGGAAAGAAGGATTTTCCATTATGCGATAATTGTGGGAAGAATCAACCTGGTACTTGCATAAAAGGAATTGGAGTTTGTTATAAATGTGGGGAAAAATGTCACCGGGCGCGTGATTGCAAGGGAATGAAAGAGGCTATCAATGTTCATTGCTACAATTGTAGGGAAATGGGGCATTATGAAAATGAATGTCCTAAGCATCAGGGAAACTTACATCAAAAAAGGCCAAAGGATCAAGGACAATCTTATGCTGTTACTACAGTTGAAGTGGAATAATTAATGTATTGGTGCTTTTGGACTCAAGGATTATATTCTGGTTATAATAATAATGTGATATATATAAGGATTGTACTGCAATACTTGTTTTTGTTTTCATTAAGGTTTTAATATGATGAAGGTAATCATAATTTTAATATGTGACAATAAGAGAAACTTTACATTGTTTGGGGATTCTGATGATACAATTGATTTTGGAATTTAGAGACCTTTTAGAGAAAGTATGTATAGAGGTATTTTGGATAACTATAAAGGTTGGAATGAATTAACTTGAACTTTGGATAGTATTGTTTAAGGATAAAAAATTTCTGAAGATTATTTTTGGAATATTATAATACTATAGTTTTAGGAAAAGGACAACCTGCAGGGTGGGGCATAACCTGTCACGTTGGACAAAGGTGCAGGAATTCAACCCACAAACATAGTGCGACATGCCTTTATTACCTACCACTAGCCTACAAGAAGTCCCTGGTTATTACAAAATAGTTTTCCTAATTTAAATGGTCTGTGTTAATATTTTGAACTTTTTACGATTAGGATAAATATAATATTTTTTAAAATCTATTACCTTTTGGAGTGAAAGATGGGTTCGTGGTAAAAATTTATTAAAGAATGAAATCCTACATGACAAGTAAGTATATTTCCTTATGTTCTTAGTAAATCTCTTAAATAAATTCCTCAACTTTATGAAAGGTCACTTAAAACAAAAATGTTGTCAGTTAACTTTTCCAACTGGGGATTCAATGACCGTTTAAACAATCACAAGTTTGTGATTTTCTTATGGTTAACTTTCTCCTAATATTGTTTTCTACAACTCTCCATCAGAACTTGATGGTTTGTTTCTCCTCCATATCCATATTTTCATAGAATCCTAGTATGGGCTATCTCGGGTGACCTTTGTACTTCTTTTTCTTTCTTTTAATATTATATTCTTATTAACCCTATTTCCGATGTGGGTTTTTCACAAAGGTATTTTCTATTTTCAATCTTTTATTTTCAAAGAAAAATTTCAAATTTCTATGAAGAAATTATTTGGAGGAGGGGATAATTTAACACCCCAAGCTTCCACGGTACACTTCTCTTTGAATAATACAGTAGCGTGTGTTGTACGCAACTTCAAGTTCTAACACACACCACAACTAATCAAAGTACCCTTTATGAATATTAATACCCACTTTTTAAAATTATAGTAATTTTATATTTCAAAATTGACTTCATTTTTGTTTTCTTAATATCAAAATTATCCAAAGTTGAATTTTTTGTAATTTTCTGAGAACTTCCAATTTTTATGAATAGTGAAAAATACTTAAAAACAACATTTTTAATCAAAGTATTTGATAGTGATAATTTATACTATTGAGTGTTTTTAAAGTATAATTAGAATATATTTTTACTATTTTATCCAATGGTGATCATTAGAATTAATTTCACTTTGAAATTGGACATAAACAATGGTCAATCTTTTGATACATATTGTTTCTTAAAAACACGCTATTTGTTGTGACAGCGGGAATTAATTATAAAATTAATTAATGAAACTTATATGTTTGGAATTTTGTAAAATAGACAACATTTTTGGATTCGGAATATAAAGTATAGCTTAGGCTGAAATTTTGGCATTGTTCTGAAAAACTTCAATTTTTGATGAATAGTGAAATGACTAAGTGGTTGTTAAAAAACTGATTTTTTGTTTAAATAAAACATTACCACTTCTGTGATTTGATTTTAAAAAATCTGACATACATGGTTGTCATTAGGAAGTAAAATTTGGTTCAATGGGATTAAAATAATTTTTTGGTGAATAGTAACTTTTAAGTTTAATTAATCGCGATTAAAGGTAATTAGTGAAATTTAATGTAAAAATGATATTATAAAAATATGAAAATACTTTTACACTTGTCCTACCCCTATTGGATGTGTCATTGCCGACCAAGAAAATCCATGGGTCAACTCGGGGACCCCATGGAGCCACTTTGGTAGGAAAATGACATAAATAACTTTTATTTAAAGTTAAAATAAAAATGTCACAAACATAAGTTGTTTTACTAAAACAATTTTTAAATGGGTTTATACAAGTAATAATTCTGACTATAAATATTAATTAGAAATCTAAAAAGATTACCAAAATCATGATAGTTTTTTTAAAATTTTTAGACATTCAATAAATTAAATTATTTATGACACCATGATGATGCATCGATTACCTCATTAAATAATGATTTAAATAAAATGAAATGATAATGTAAAATTTAAGCATTACACTTGTCCAAAGCCTATTGGATGAGAATATTTCGAACCCTTATCACCTTAGCATCGAATTATATAAGTTTGGGACCTTTATAATCCGAAAATCATTGTATAATAAAGTAACATTTTATTACTTTCCAAGAATGCCCCTCCTCTCCACTTATAAAAGGCCCCCACCACTACCACCTTACTCACACTTTCAAAGCCTTTTGGCTCGTCCATCCTCTTCCCAAATACTCTCCCAACATCCCTCCCTTACTCCTAGAAGCCTCACCTTGGGAAGAAGCTTTCCCAAGGAAGCCTTTGGTTCAAATCAAAAGAGTTACCTGATTTTAAGTTAATGTCTTCTCTTGTGTTGTTTTGTTTTATTTTGCTTCTCCAACCCCTTAAACTATTTTTATTCCTTTATTTTGTAAAAAAACAGTATCCTCGATATACTATTATGTTGTTATAATGAGTATTCGAGCTACCCTTACACACAACTACATCTAATGTTTAAAGAACATACGGTTTCTGTGGATGGCGAATTTCTGCCTCACGAAATAATGATAGTTCAACACTCATAAAACACCTTCAAAGGTGGCCATTAAGATGTCACTCTATTTATAAATGATATATAATATTTTTATGTTTTACATAAGGTTCTGTATTTTTCATTTATGGCATACCTTTATTGTTTCCATTATGGGTAAACGCGATATTTTCATTTTAGGAAGTGCAGACTACCGCCCCCTCAAAGTGATTTGAATCGTTAATACCATATGTCGGATGTATAAAGGATGGATTAAATGATATTATATATGATATTATACTGGAATTATAATATACATTTATATCATTATGATTTCATTAAATATGAAATTGAAATGAAAGTAGCGTTCATGCGTACGTACGGCTTACCGTATCCATGAACGGTGCATTTCATTTCTTACCTCTAAACATTATGGAATATTATAAATGCATGCATATACTGGATATATATGAGATAAAATATATCTATATCATGAATATGATTCTGGATATAATGGATATATCACCACATGAACAACTTGTAATTATAAGAATTTTATTTTTGACTCAAGTACCTAAGATCGACACAATGACCGTTATTAACTTAAATAATTACATAATGTTCATAACATGGTAATAAGTGATATAAAAGTGATAATTAACTTGAAAAATTTTCTTATGAAATTATAAATTAACTCTAGTTTATTATTCAGGAGGTTAAAGAACAGTCGAGTCAACATAGGATGCAAGGTAGGGAACTTCTTAACCCAATTACCATTCTTTGGGTTAATCTCCGACTTTCAAATTATGTCATGATATTATTATGTCCTATCTTGTATTTGTACTTTCTTTATGTGTAATTATTGTGAATACACATAGTAGATCTATTTTATTTTTAAAATGATCTTGGTAAGGACTTCGTCTCAATCTCCTTTCATTGAGACATATTTGGTTTTATACACAACTTTCCTTTATACGGTGTATAAACCCCTTTGACTTTTATGTTTATTCAAAAGGAATATTTTTTATACAAAGTGTTTTACTAAATGACAAAAGGGAATGATTTTTCTTATGTATGTGGCGACAACGACTTCTCCGCCGCCATGACTATTATTTGAGTTTCGGCTTCCTCTATAAGCCATAACTTCTTTTTAATTGAAAAATAAATACAAAGTTTTATTTTTCCTTTATTTTGGTATTGAAAATGGTTTTTGAAAGTGTTTTTGTTATATCAATGTGTTGTATTGATATCATGTGATTGAATTGTGGAAATTTTATGTTTCCTTTATGCATGTTTTATGTGATACGAATATGTTATGGTTTATGATATGTTTAAACCTATTCATATGAGGAATGCATTGGACTTAATAAGTGACGGGTGGAGCCCGCTATAGCTCCTCGATGCATCGGTAGGTCTCATGAGACAAACTAGTGTCTTGGCATGAGGCCTTGACAAAATCTTATTTGTGGTCTTGGCACGAGGCCTTGGCTACGTGGTTATGATAGTCTGGAATTATGCATTCCTTCATTATGAAAGTGGTTATTGATATTGCATGTGATTATTCGGCTAGTAGAATATCCATGTGAGTAAGTAAATGGAATTATTTAATTTTATTTTTGCCATATTATGATGAAGTTCATCTTTAAAAAGATTTTGTTTTAGTTATACATTGCCTTAAATGTTAATGTTTATTTACGAAAACATCCGCAATATTTTTATCCTTACTAAGCATCTGAGCTCACCCCTTTCAATGTTTTATTATTTTCCAGGATGTGAAGAAGTATTTTATGAATGACCTACAGGGATAGTCAGAAAGGGATATGAGTGTGGACTATGAAGACCATGTTATTTTAGTTTTTTTTACTTTATGATGTATTGAAAGACTTATGAATGTATCTAGTTTTTCCAAGGCTACTAAACTAATCGGTCTTTGGAGACTTGATCATTTGTGATCATGCCAATGTTACGAAGTAATACACCGACTATGGGTAGCTGGGGTCGGTGCGTTAATGTTGGTATCAGAGGTAGTTTAGTACTAACATTGGAAGCTAGATTTAGATAAACTCTGATTAGAGCACATAGCCCGAAGATAGACTTTGAGGATTAGTTTAGAAGAACTTCCTAGAATTTTTGTATTGTAGAGATGTTGTGTGTT
Source organism: Viscum album (assembly GCA_963277665.1). Lineage (NCBI taxonomy): Eukaryota > Viridiplantae > Streptophyta > Magnoliopsida > Santalales > Viscaceae > Viscum > Viscum album. Next base: position 1,718,195,974 of record OY728125.1, read on the forward strand.
TTCCAAGCAATACATCCCTGTCTGGATACGAGCAGGTAGAGGCAGCTCTGGCATAGCTGTACCTAGAGGTAAATCCTGAAAACACCGCTTTGAGCTAGACTCGAACGGGAACTAGTGTACGACAACGGGCCTTGCTGCACTCTTGGTTACGACACTCCCGGGGGATATGCTTTGGATAATTCTCATTTTCTTTACAAACCACTATGAAGGGTTATGAGTATATACATCCTCCAAGAAAACATTTTTATGGATTATATCCATAAATTGTTCAATTTATGTTAAGTATCTTACAAGTATGGATTTATGTATTTTGATCCGTAAACTAATATAGTTTATGCCATTGTTTAGAAATGGCGCCTAGCAGAAGGAATGGAAACCGTCTCATTGCACGCACTCCATGTAGGGATTTCTCTCCTGGTCAAGATAATTATTGTAGAGCTGGAGATACAACTGGTTCTGATCAACTTATTACCATACTGGGACAACTCACTCAGGTTATGAATAACAAACTTACTCGTATGGAGCACCCTAATCCGCAACATTGAGGATCAATGTTAGACCGCTTTATGAGGCAGCAACCACCAAAATTTAATGGGGGTACAAATCCATTATTAGCTGAGCAATGGATAAACTCCTTAGAGAAAATATTCCACGCCTTGGGGAGTAGCGAAAGGGAGAAGGTTCTCCGGGTAGTTTACTGCCTCACTAGAGATGCCGATCAATGGTGGTCATTTATTCAAAATACAAAGGAAGATGAAGAGGTATCAAGTATGGAATGCAGAGAGTTCAAGGGATTTTCTTAGAAAAGTACTTTCCCCGTGACCATAGAGCAGATACGGAAAGGAAATTTCTGAGTCTGAGGCAGAAGAAGGATGAAAATGTCGCAAAGTATGAGTCTAACTTTACATGGTTAGCGAGGCATGCATCAGATTATATACGTAACCCAAGAAGTAAGATTGATCGTTTCTTTGATGGGTTAAAACCATTTCTCCATCATGCCTTAGTCTCACAATCCTTTTCCTCATACGAAGATATTGTCTCATGTGCTATCAAGACAGAAAAGGAATTCTCTGAATCTTATGACAATAAAGTAAAGCAAGATAAGAAGAGAACGGTGGGACAAGAGACAGATAAAGGGAAAAAGGGAAAGAAGGATTTTCCATTATGCGCTAATTGTGGGAAGAATCACCCTGGTACTTGCCTAAATGGAATGGGAGTTTCTTATAAATGTGGGGAAAAAGGTCACGAGGCGTGTGATTGCAAGGGAAAGAAAGACGCTATAAATGTTGATTGCTACAATTGTAGGGAAATGGGGAATTATGCATATGAATATCCTAAGCGTCAGGGAAACTTACCTCAGAAAAGGCCAAGGGATCAAGGAAAATCGTATGCTGTTACTATAGTTGAAGTGGAATAATTAATGTATTGGTGCTTTTGGACTCAAGGATTATATTCTGGTTATAATAAAAATGTGATATATATAAGGATTGTACTGCAGTACTTGTTTTTTTCATTAAGGTTTTAATATGATTAAGGTAATCATATTTTTAGTATGTGACAATAAGAGAAAATTAACATTGTTTGGGGATTTTGATGTTACAATTGATTTTGGAATTTAGAGACCTTTTAGATAAAGTCTGTATAGAGGTATTTTGGATAACTATAAATGTTGGAATGAATTAAGTTGAACTTTGGAAAGTATTATTTAAGGTTAAAACATTTCTGTAGATTATTTTTGGAATATTATAATACTATAGTTTTTGGAAAAGGACAACCTACAGGGTGGGGCATAACCCGTCACGTCGGACAAAGCTGCAGGAATTGAACCCACAACCATAGTGCGACAAACCTTTATTACCTACCACTATCCTACAAGAAGTCCATGGTTATTACACAATAGTTTTCCTAATTTAAATGGTCTGTGTTAATTTTTTGAACTTTGTACGATTAGGATAAATATAATATTTTTTAAAATCTATTACCTATTGGAGTGAAAGATGGGTTCGTGGTAAAAATTTATTAAAGAATGAAAGCCTACATGACAAGTAAGTATATTTCCTTATGTTCTTAGTAAACCTCTTAAATAAATTCCTCAACTTTATGAAACGTAACTTAAAACAAAAATGTTGTCGGTTTAATTTTCCAACTGAGGATTCAATGATCGTTTAACCAATCACATGTTTGTGATTTTCTTATGGTTTACTTTCTCCTAATACTATTTTCTATAACTCTCCATCAGACCTTGATGGTTTTTTTCTCCTCCATATCCATATTTTCAAAGAATCCTAGTATGGGCAATCTCGGGTGACCTTTGTACTTCTCTTTCTTTCTTTTAATGTTATATTCTTATTAACCCTATTTACGATGTGGGTTTTCCACAAAGGTATTTTATATTTTCAACCTTTTATTTTCAAAGAAAAATTTCAAATTTCGATGACGAAATTATTTGGAGTGGAGAATGTAACACCCCAAGCTTCCACGGTATACTTCTCTTTGAATAATACAGTAGCGTGTGTTGTACGCAACTTCGAGTTCTAACACACACCACAACTAATCAAAGTAGCCGTTATGAATATTAATACCCACTTTTTAAAATTATAGATATTTTATATTTCAAAATGGACTTCATTTTTGTATTCGTAATATCAAAATTATCCAAAGTTGAATTTTTTTTAATTTTCTGAGAACTTCCAATTTTTATGAATAGTGAAAAATACTTAAAAAAAACATTTTTAATCAAAGTATATAATAGTGATAAATTATACTATTGAGTGGTTTTAATGTATAATAAGAATATATTTTTACTATTTCATCCAATGGTGATCACTAGAATTAATGTAACTTTGAAATTGGAAATAAACAATGGTCAATCTTTTGATATATATTGTTTCTTAAAAACATGCTATTTGTTGTGACAGCGGGAATTCATAATAAAATTAATTAATGAAACTTATATGTTTGGAATTTTGTAAAATAGAAATCATTTTTGGATTTGGAATATCAATTACAGCTTAGGGTGAAATTTTGCCATTGTTCTGAAAAACATCAATTCTTGATGAATAGTGAAACCACTAAGTGGTAGTTAAAAAACTGATTTTTCGTTTAAATGAAACATTACCACTTCTGTGATTTGATTATTGAAAATCCGACATACAAGGTTGTCATTAGGAAGCAAAATGTGGTTCAATGGGATTAAAATATCTTTTTTTTTGAATAGTAACTTTTAAGTTTAATTAATCGCGATTAAAGGTAATTAGTGAAATTTAAGGTAAAAATGATATTACAAAAATATTAAAATACCTTTACACTTGTCCTACCTATATTGTATGTGTCATGGCCGACCAAGACAATCCATGGGTCAACTTGGGGACCCTATGGAGCCACTTTGGTAGGAAAATGACATAAATAACTTTAATTTAAAGTTAAAATAAAAATGTCACAAACATAAGTTGTTTTACTAAAACAATTTTTAAATGGGGTTATACAAGTCATATTTTTAACTATAAATATTCATTATAATAATAAAACGATTTCCTACATCAGGATAGTTTTTTTATAATTTTTTGACATTAAATAAATTAAAATATTTATGACACCATGATGATGCAGCGATTACCTCATTAATTAATGGTTTAAATAAAATGAAAAGATAATGTAAAATATAAGCATTACACTTGTCCAAAGCCTATTGGATGAGAATATTTCGAACCCTTATCACCATAGCCTCGAATTATATAAGTGTGGGACCTTTATAATCAGAAAAGAATTCTATAATAAAGTAACATTTTATTACTTTCCAAGAATGCCCCTCCTCTCCACTTATAAAAGGCCCCCACCACTACCACCTTACTCACATTTTCAAAGCCTTTTGGCTCGGCCAAACACTGCCCAAATACTCTCCCAACTTCCCTTCCTTACTCCTAGAAGCCTCACCTTGGGCATAAGTCTTCCCAAGGAATAATTTGGTTCAAATCAAAAGAGTTACCCGATTTTAAGTTAATGTCTTCTCTTATGTTGTTTTGTTTTAATTTGCTTCTCCAACCCCTTAAACTCTTTTTATTCCTTTGTTTTGTAACAACAACAGTATCCTCAATATACTAGGATGTTTTTATAATCAGTATTCGAGATACACTTACACACACCTATATCTAATGGATAAAGAACATACGGTTTCTGTGGATGGCGAATTTCTGCCTCACGAAACGATGATTGTTCAACACTCATAAAACAACTTCAAAGGTGGACATTAAGATGTCACTCTATTTATAAATGATATATAATATGTTTATGTTTTACTCAAGGTTATGTATTTTTCATTTATGGCATACCTTTATTGTTTCCTTTTTGGGTAAATGCGATATTTTCATTTTAGGAAGTGCGGACTACCGCCCCCTCAAAGTGATTTGAATCGTTAATACCATATGTTGGATGTATATAGGATGGAGTAAATGATATTATATATGATATTATACTAGAATTATAATATATGTTTATATAATTATGATTTCATTAAATATGAAATAGAAATGAAAGTAGCATTCATGCGTATGTACGGCTTACCGTCTCCATGAACGGTGCATTTCATTTCTTACCTCTAAACGTTATGGAATATTATAAATGCATGTATATACTGGATATATATGAGATCTATGATATCTATATCATGAATATAATTCTGGATATAATGGATATATCACCACATGAACATCTTGTAATTATAAGAATTTTATTTTTGACTCAAGTACCTAAGATCGACAAAATGACCGTTATTAACTTAAATAATTACATAATGTTCATAGCATGGTAATAAGTGATATAAAAGGGATAATTGTAACACCCGAGATTTTTATGAGTAATATTTTGTTTTTATATATCATCAAAGTAATATTTCACTACACACTTTCTTGGCTTACTTTACACGCAATCACGACCTTCCTCGATTTCTTGCGTCGTACGCAATACCGAGTTTCACTAAACAACGATATGCTATTAAAATATTATTAAAACTAGCCGTTATGAATAGTAATAACCACTTTTTGAAATTTTATAAATTTTATTTTTCAAAATGGACTTCATTTTTGAATTCAGAATACCGAAATTAGCCTAGGGTGAAATTTTGGTATTTTTCTGAAAACTTTCAATTTTTGATGAATAGTGAAACCACTAAGTGGTAGGTTAAAAACTGAATTTTTGCATAAAACTTAATTTTACCGCTTCTGTGAATGGAATTTCGAAAATCCGACAGACACGGTTGATATCAGTAAGAAAAATTTGGTTCAATGAGATAAAAATAATTTTTTGGTGAATAGTAACTTTTTACTTTTTTTACCGCGGTTAATAGTAAATAGGGTAACTAAGGGTAAAAATGGTATTACTATTACCCTAACACATGTCCTAATTCTATTGGATAAGTTTAATTCGACCAAAAACAAACTTAGGAATAAAATATGACCATTTAGGCCCACTTGGGTTAGATTTGGACATTTATTATTAATTTATTTAAAAAAGGGTTAAAATAGTTAAAATCAATGTTTAATAAGTAAATCATTTTTAATATGGGGTTATACATAAGATAAATTCGACTATAAATATTAATTAGAAAGATAAAAATATTTCTTACATAATGGTATTTTATTTTTAATTTTTAGACAATAAATAATTTAATTTATTTATGACACAATGATGATGCAGTAATTATCTTATTAATGAAATATTGACATAATTGATGTTATAAACACCAAAATAAAGGTAATTTGAGACTTTTTATGAATTCCACTAATTTTCTAGGTTACTATGATATATTAGTGTTGATTTAATAAACTTGGTTCGAACATATAATTCTGTTATGACATTCACAAAAACCATATATCAAATAGTGTCAAAATTGACACAAAATAGTATTTAAATCAAATATTATATTACTAATTGTTATTTTATTCCTAAAAATCTAAGGTTCCGCCAAATGACTTAGATAAGGATAAATATATTAATAATAAACAATTTGGGGTTCGTTTGGCATGTTATAGTAAGTGTATTAACCATATAGTGAAAGAAAACAAAAAGACACGGTAAAAGTTAAATTATTTATCTTAGAGTTAAATCTAATTTATAAGGTTAAAATAATACTCTAAACTTGTCTAAATACTATTGGTTGATACTATTTCGACCCATCCCCACTTTATCTTCGAAATAAGACCCTTTGGAACCATTATAAACCGATTTTGACTTTAATATAAAATAATATTTTGAGATATTCCTAAGGTGCCCCTCTCCTCCCTTATAAAAGGGCACTCCTCCCCCTCCTCCTCACACCAATTTGAGCACTCAAGATCGGCCAACCCCTGCCATTTTCTCCTCTCCACTTCCCTAGAATAATCTTAGAGGTCCTGGTCTTCTTCAAAGACCAATCTTAGTTCCCTAAGTGGAGGATTCAAAGAGGCGTTCCAAAGAAGAGGTAATATCCATTACCGATCTTTTCAATTTCTTTCTTCTTCAACTTATTCTTATTTAGTTGTTTCATGATAAAGTAATAACATCAGTATCACTTAAATACTGATATGTTATTATAAATATGAAACAACCCTAATTCACCTTCTATCCATCCTATAGAAAAAATGAAATCACCGCGCGTGCGTACGTACGGAATACCGTCTCCACGCCGTGGTGTAATCTATTTTCCACCATCACCTTACAAGGATGGGTATAATGGTGTAATGAGTAACTATTTATGATTATTATAAAGTAATATTGATACTGAAATAATATATATATACTCCAATACAGTTCCACGATCATAGGAACGATATCATCACTCGTGCGTACGTATGGAATACCGTTTCCACGATGTGATGCGACTCGTTCTACATGATCATCATTACATAGTAATTCTATAAATGAATTGAATGAATAAATAAGATATATGTTACACTAATAAAATTCTGGATATAAGGTATCTATAACCTTAAAAGAAGAATAAGAATTTATTTGGCAAAACACTCATAAGAACAAAAGGCAATAAGGACCCGAATAACAAGTAACAATGAAATATTACTAACAAGAAGATAAGAATATGACCATATATGATATCATATCAATATGTATGATTCTGGAATAAGTCAATAACATTATTTAAACCATTATACAGGAGCTTTGGACACGTACAAAGAAAATCAGACCTAAGGTAAGGGAAATATCACAGTCTCATTTTTATCCGAGATTGTTTATTCGTAAGTATTTAATGTGGTGTATTTTATCATCCACATCCATGTTCCCTCAATATGCAATATTGTTTCCATACACTTACAATAGTTTAAATCCAATTTTACCCTTCGGTGAGTTTTTAGTAAAGAATATGAAAGGAATCTTTTGTCGTTTTTTCGTACGAGGTACTTTTTGACTTTTCCGACAAAGGTACGAAGAATGTTTTTTTAACTTATATGGCATGAATGGATTTTTAAAAACATTATTTCCAAGAAGCTTCCTTTATAAGTTTTCATGTTTATTTTTAATCAACTTCTTTTAGTTTATAATTTTATGACATGTTAAGAAAATAAAAGTGTTTTTGAAGAAGAAAGGATATTTTCCTCAAGAATGGAGTTCAAGTGTTTTATCAAAATTATTTTCCATCTAAGATAATTAAGGGTTCTGTTTATATCCCTATTATTACATTGATTAGATTATGTTATGAGGGAATTATTTTTATAAAGTCATTTACCTTATATGATTTGTTTTATGATGTCATGATGTTTCAAGAATCCCATTTTAGATACATGTGTTATGCGATGATGTATGATTTATGATTATGTGGAACACATAAGAAAGGATTCATTATAAGATGGGTGGGACCTATATCTCCCTCCAATGCATTGGGTAACGATTTTATATCTCATGAGATAGACATGGCTGGAACGGTAGGTTATACCGGTTCAATGAAACAGGACTGGAACGAGGGTGACTCGGTTCAGAAAGGGACTCTGTCCACTAAGATAGTCTTGGAAATGAGTCATGACTAACAAGAAATGATGTTCCATGATTATGTGTGCATGACACAAAGTTTCAAGTTTCATGTTATGATTATGGGGATCTCATTTTCACTTTTATTATTTATTCCATGTTAAGATATTATGATCTCTTTTGCAGGTTATGATTTTCAAAAAGATATGATATGATTTTTATTTCCTTTATTTGCCCTTGCTGAGCATTTGAGCTCACCCTTTTATGTTTTCTTTTCCCCAGGTCAGGAAGATGGATATTAAGTAGAATATGCTAAAAGGGACCCTAGATATGATGAAATAAATGGGAGACATTGTAGAAGATTTATGAACCAGTTGTTTATGTTTCCCAGTTTCTAAAGACACTATACCTTTACGGTCCTTTGTGGTTTTTTCATATGTTGTAATAAGTGTGCTTCAATTTTGAAGTATTAACAATGTATGTAAAGTATGGGTCGTTATAGTTGGTATCAGTGGAAAGGTATAGTCATCCTTTGGAAACTAGGATGTGAAAGCCTTAGTAAGAACCCTAAGGATAAGTCTAAGCATAGAACACAATCTTAGTGTTTTAGAAATGGCCATGAATAACCTAGTATAAGACCTTAAGCATGAAAATTTTATTCTTGAATTATGTGGTTTTCCTATTATAATTAGTGTTTCTCACACTATTCTTCTTGGTTTTAGTCAATGGCTGGAACCCGAAGGAACCGTGTTAATGCAGAATGCGATGGGCAATGAAATGATTGTCCCCCTGAGCAACCAAACGATATGGGAGATGGAATGAAAAATCTTGTAGCCATGCTCACACAACTTTCTCAAGCTATGAATCATGCAGGACTTCCAAACGAGCAAAGGAAGGAGCAACATTCTGTTGAATCCTTCATGAGGCAGCGTCCACCTTCTTTCAGCGGGTCTACTGATCCATCAGTTGCTGAACAATGGATTAGTACTACTGAAAAGATATTTTCAGTTCTTCAATGTTCTGACCATGATAAAGTCATCCTAGCAGTGTATCGTTTGGAAGGAGATGCTGATCAATGGTGGAATCTTATTAAGAATACGAGGCAAAGGGATGAAATTGAGTCTATGGAATGGGACGAGTTCAAGAACTTATTTTTCCATAAGTACTTCCCTCGTATTCTCCGAACAAAGATGGAGAAAGAGTTTCTTGAACTGAAGCAAAGGGATGATGAATCTGTTGGTACCTATGAAGAAAATTTTACAAGACTTGCAAGGTATGCTTCTGGTATTATTATCCAACCTGAGAGTAAGATCGATCGATTCTTTAGTGGCTTAAAACCAAGTCTTCGAAGGGCATTAGCCATAAGGGACTTCAATAGCTACGAGGAAATCGTTCGATGTGCTCTCAAAGTCGAGATGGAGATTGGAGTAACCCATCAGTCACATGGGTTTGATAAGAAGAGGAATATGGAATTCAAAGGAAAATATAAAGAGCACACTGAAAAGAAGATGAAATTTCCCTTATGCTCAAAGTGTGGAAAGAAAAATGGAGGGAGTTGTCTTAAAGGGACAAGTAAATGTTTTAAATGTGGAAAGGAAGGTCATCGGGCATTTGAATGCCGCGATAATGGGAAGAAGATGTCTAATGATGCAAACAAAGGAAGGGATACACAGAATGAACCTACTACACTTCAATGTTTCAAGTGCAAGGAGATAGGGCATTATGCCAATCAATGCCCAAATCCAAGGGTTGATGATGATGGTCGACGTCAACAAAATCTTAAGGCTAAAGACAAAGGAAAGTCACATGCAATTTCTATCAGCGATGTGGAGTACAATAACGAAGTGGTGAAAGGTACACTTACCATCCACTCTAAAGTAGAAAATGATTTATTTGATTCTGGATCCACCCACTCTTTTATTTCTGAAAAATTTTCTAAGGGTATCACCGTATTACCTCAACAATTAGATATTGAGTTAGCTGTGACAAAACCTAATGGCACAACAGTCGCATCAAAAGTTTATAATTCTTCTCCGATCGAAGTTTGTGGGAAAGTGCTTCCTGGAAATCTTGTGATCCTTCCTTTAGTAGAATTTGATGTGATTCTTGGCATGGATTGGCTTTCTCTACATGGATCTCATATCAATTGCCAATGAAGGGAAGTCACATTTCATATTCCAGATCAATCTATGATCTTCTATCAATGCAAGGATGAACATAACCTTCCAGTGGAAATTTCTTCCATCTTATGGGTATTGATTCCACTAAATGAAGGTTATTTATCTCAAATGTTTGGTGAGAAACTCACGATTAAGAATATTCCCATTGTACGGGAGTTTTATGATGTCTTTCTGGAGGAATTACCGGGTCTTCCACCAAATCGTGAAGTTGAGTTTTCAATAGAACTCGTACCGGGCGCTTTGCCAATTTCAAAGACACCTTATAGAATGGCCCCAATTGAGTTGCAGGAATTGAAGAAGCAACTCCATGAGAATCTTGATAAGGGATTCATATGCCCGAGTGCGTCACCTTGGGGAGCACCTGTTCTATTTGTTAAGAAGAAAGATGGATCAATGAGACTCTGCATTGATTATCGAGAACTTAACAAGATCACTATCAAGAACAAATACCCTCTCCCACGCATTGATGACTTATTTTACCAACTACACGGAGATCAATACTTTTCCAAGATTGATCTTCATTCAGGGTATCATCAATTAAGGGTCAAAAGGGAGGATATACCAAAGATGGATTTCCGTACAAGGTATGGACACTATGAATTTATAGTGATGCCATTTGGTCTTACTAATGCTCCTGCTATCTTCATGGATCTAATGAATAGAGTCTTTAGAGAGTATCTTGATCAATTTGTGGTAGTCTTTATAGAAGATATTCTTGCATATTCAATGTGCAAGGAAGAGCATGAATATCACTTGAGAATTATATTGAAGACCCTGAGAAAGGAGAAGCTTTATGCCAAATTTACCAAGTGTGAATTTTGGCTTCAAAAAGTTGCATTTTTGGGTCACATAATCTCAAAAGAGGGGATATCTGTGGATCCGGCAAAAACAGAGGTTATCGAAATATGGTCAAGACCAACAATAGTAACTGAGATCCGAAGTTTTCTTGGTATGGCTGGATATTATCGATGTTTTGTAAAATATTTTTCACGATTATCTAATCCACTCACCAAGTTGACTCGGAAAGGAGTTAAGTTTGTCTGGACAGAGGAATGTGAAGAGAATTTCAAGGAGTTGAAAAGAAGGTTATCCAGTGCACCTGTGCTCACACTGCCTTGTAGTGGAGAAAGGTTTGTGATCTACCGTGATGCATCCAAGAAGGGATTGGGGTGTGTTCTTATGAAAAATGATGTGGTGATAGCTTATGCCTCACGACAGTTGAAAATCCATGAGAAAAATTACCCAACACATGATTTGGAGTTGGCTGCGGTAATCTTTTCATTAATGATTTGGAGGCATTACCTTTATGGTGAAAGGTGTGATATTTATACTGATCATAAAAGTTTAAAGTATATTTTCACACAAAAGGAGTTGAATATGCGTCAAAGAAGATGGTTGGAGCTGATTAAGGATTACGACTGCTCAATCCATTACCACCATGGGAAAGCAAACAGGGTGGAAGATGCATTAAGTCAACAAGACCATGCTAGTTTATCCATAATGAGAATCACAAAAGATCCAATATTTATGGATTTACAAAGGATGGATCTTGGAATTATAATGGAAGGGGAAAAATCTTATCTTTATCAAATGAATGTTCAACCATCTATACATGTGAAGATTAAAGAGGCACAGAAAGAAGATGTCGAGTTACAAAAGAAGGTGAGAAATTTTCCTGAATTCAACCTTGATCGTGATGGGATAATAATGTTCAGGAATCAGGTTTGTGTTCCTCCCATCCCCGAATTAAAGAAGGAGCTACTGGATGAGGCTCATAGTTCATCATTCTCTATTCATCCTGGAAGCACGAAGATGTATAGGGACCTGAAAGAGTACTTCTGGTGGGATGGCATGAAAAGAGATGTTGCTGAATATGTCTCTCGATGCTTGGTTTGTCAACAAGTTAAAGCTGAGAGACAGATGTCTAAGGGGATGTTACAACCATTACCCATACCCGAATGGAAATGGGAAAACATCACTAGGGACTTTGTCACAGGACATCCTAAAACATCCAAAGGCAATAATGCTATTTGGGTCATAGTTGATCGTCTTACAAAGTCTGCACACTTCATTGCTATTAGAGAGGATTTCTCTCTAGATCAGCTTGCCAGGATATATGTAAAGGAAGTGGTAAGATTGCATGGAGTACCACTTTCTATTATATCTGATCGGGATCCGAGATTTACCTTGAAGTTCTGGCGAAGTCTTCAGCATACTCTGGATACAGAGTTGAGTTTCAGCACTGCTTATCATCCCCAGACAGACGGTCAGTCTGACAGAACAATTAAAACCCTAGAAGATATGTTGAGAGCTTGCTCTATGGATTTCAAAGAAGGTTGGGATCAACACCTACCTTTGGTGGAATTTTCTTATAATAATAGCTTTCACTCCAGTAATCAGATGGCTCCTTATGAAGCTCTCTATGGGAAGAAATGCAGGACTCCAACTTGCTGGGATGAAGTTGGGGAAAGAAAGCTATTAGGACCTGATCTCGTTGATGAAATGGCAGAAAAGGTCCGATCTATTCAACAACACATAAGAGCAGCTCAGAGTCGACAGAAAAGTTATGCCGACAACCGAAGAAAAGACCTAGATTTTGAAGTGGGTGATAAAGTGTTCTTACGAATATCTCCCTGGAAGAGGGTTATGAGATTTGGAATGAAGGGGAAGGTGAGCCCTATATATATCAGTCCTTTCGAAATACTGGATCGTGTTGGGAAGGTAGCTTACCTATTGGCGCTTCCACCGAATCTCTCTCAAGTTCACGAAGTGTTCCATGTAACTCTCCTGAGAATGTACATACCAGATCCTTCACAAGTACTCAGCTCAGAAGTTGTACCGCTGGAGCAAGATCTTTCTTATGAAGAACAGCCAATAGAGATTCTGGATCGTAGCGAAAAAGTCCTACGAAACAAGACCACTCTCTTGGTGAATGTTTTATGGAGGAACCACCAATTAGGAGAAGCTACATGGGATCTTGAGGATATGATGAGGGAGAAGTATCCTCATCTGTTTGTTACAAAGTGACGAATTTCGAGGGCGAAATTCTTTTTAAGGGGGGTAGAATGTAACACCCGAGATTTTTATGAGTAATATTTTGTTTTTATATATCATCAAAAGAATTCTTTCACTACACACTTGCTTGGCTTACTTTACACGCAATCACGACCTTCCTCGATAGCTTGCGTCGTACGCAATACCGAGTTTCACTAAACAACGATATGCTATTAAAATATTATTAAAACTAGCTGTTATGAATAGTAATAACCACTTTTTTAAATTTTATAAATTATATTTTTCAAAATGGACTTCATTTTTGGATTTGGAATACCGAAATTAGCCTAGGGTAAAATTTTTGTATTTTTCTGAAAACTTTCAATTTTTTATGAATAGTGAAACCACTAAGTGGTAGGTTAAAAACTGATTTTTTGCATAAAACTTAATTTTACCGCTTCTGTGAATGGAATTTCAAAAATCCGACAGACATGGTTGATATCAGTAAGTAAAATGTGGTTCAATGAGATAAAAATAATTTTTTGGTGAATAGTAACTTTTTACTTTTTTTACCGCGGTTAATAGTAAATAGGGTAACTAAGGGTAAAAATGATATTAATATCACCCTAACATATGTCCTAATTATATTGGATAAGTTTAATTCGACCAAAAACAAACTTATAAATAAAATATGACCATTTAGTCCCACTTGGGTTAGATTACGACATTTATTATTAATTTATTTAAAGAAGGGTTAAAATAGTTAAAATCAATGTTTAATAAGTAAATAATTTTTAATATGGGGTTATACATAAGATAAATTCGACTATAAATATTAATTAGAAAGATAAAAAGCTTTCCTACATAATGGTATTTTATTTGTAATTTTTAGACATTAAATAATTTAATTTATTTATGACACAATGATGATGCAGTAATTATCTTATTAATGAAATATTGACATAATTGATGTTATAAAGACCAAAATAAATGTAATTTGAGACTTTTTATGAATTCCACTAATTTTCTAGGTTACTATGATATATTAGTGTTGATTTAATCAACTTGGTTCGAACATATAATTCTGTTATGACTTTCACAAAAATCATATATCAAATAGTGTAAAATTTGACACAAAATAGTTTTTAAATCAAATATTATATTACTAATTGTTATTTTATTCCTAAAAATCAAAGGTTCTTCCCAATTACTTATATAAGGATATATATATTAATAATAAACAATATGGGGTTCGTTTGGCATGTTATAGTAAGTGTATTAACCATATAGTGAAAGAAAACAAAAAGACACGGTAAAAGTTAAATTATTTAACTTAGAGTTAAATCTAATTGATAAGGTTAAAATAATACCCTAAAATTGTCTAAATCCTATTGGTTGATAGGATTTCGACCCATCCCCACTTTAGCTTCGAAATAAGACCCTTTGGAACCATTATAAACCTATTTTGACTTTAATATAAAATAATATTTTGAGATATTCCTAAGGTGCCCCTCCCCTCCCTTATAAAAGGGCACCTCCTCCCCCTCCTCCTCACACCAATTTGAGAACTCAAGATCGGACAAACCCTGCCATTTTATCCTCTCCAATTCCCTAGAATAATCCTAGATGTCCTGGTCTTCTTCAAAGACCAATCTTAGTTCCCTAAGTGGAGGATTCAAAGAGGCGTTCCAAAGAAGAGGTAATATCCATTACCGATCTTTTCAATTTCTTTCTTCTTCAACATATTCTTCTTTAGTTGTTTCATGATAAAGTAATAACATCAGTATTACTTACATACTGATATGTTATTATAAATATGAAACAACCCTAATTCACCTTCTATCCATCCTACGGAAAAAATGAAATCACCGCGCGTGCGTACGTACGGAATACCGTCTCCACGCCGTGGTGTAAACTATTTTCCACCATCACCTTACAAGGATGGGTATAATGGTGTAATGAGTAACTATTTATGATTATTATAAAGTAATATTAATACTGAAATAATATATATATACTCCAATACAGTTCCACGATCATAGGAATGATATCATCACTCATGCGTACGTACGGAATACCGTCTCCACGATGTGATGCAACTCATTCTACATGATCATCATTACATAGTAATTATATAAATGAATTGAATGAATAAATATGATATATGTTACACTAATACCATTCTGGATATAAGGTATCTATAACCTTAAAATAATAATAAGAATTTATTTGGCAAAACACGCATAAGAACAAAAGGCAATAAGGACCCGAGTAACAAGTAACAATGAAATATTATTAACAAGAAGCTAAGAATATGACCATATATGATATCATATCAATATGTATGATTCTGGAATAAGTCAATAACATTATTTAAACCATTATACAGGAGCTTCGGACATGTACAAAGCAAATCGGACCTAAGGTAAGAGAAATATCACAATCTCATTTTTATCCGAGATTATTTATTCGTAAGTATTTACTGGGGTGTATTTTATCATCCACATCCATGTTCCCTCAATATGTAATATTGTTTCCATCCACTTAAAATAGTTTAAATCCAATTTTACCCTTTGGTGAGTTTTTAGTAAAGAATATGAAAGGAATCTTTTGTCATTTTTTCGTACGAGGTACTTTTTGACTTTTCCGACAAAGGTACGAAGAATGTTTTTTTTAACTTATATGGCATGAATGGATTTTTAAAAACATCATTTCCAAGAAGCTTATTTATAAGTTTTCAGGTTTATTTTTAATCAAATTCTTTTAGTTTATAATTGTATGACATGTTAAGAAAAGAAAAGTGTTTTTGAAGAAGAAAGGATATTTTCTTCAAGAATAGAGTTCAAGTGTTTTATCAAAATTATTTTCCATCTAAGATAATAAAGGGTTCTGTTTTTATCCCTATTATTACATTGATTTGATTATGTTATGAGGTAATTATTTTTATAAAGTCATTTACCTTTTATGATTTATTTTATGATGTCATGATGTTTCAAGAATCCCATTTTTGATACATGTGTTATGCGATGATGTATGATTTATGATTATGTGGCACACATAAGAAAGGATTCATTATAAGATGGGTGGGACCTATATCTCCCTCCAATGCATTGGGTAAAGATTTTATATCTCATGAGATAGACATGGATGGAATGGTAGGTTACACCGGTTCAATGAAACAGGACTGGAACGAGGGTGACTCGGTTCAGAAAGGGACTCTGTCCACTAAGATAGTCTTGGCAATGAGTCATGACTAACAAGAAATGATGTTCCATGATTATGTGTGCATGCCACAAAGTTTCAAGTTTCATGTTATGATTATGGGGATCTCATTTTCACTTCTATGATTTATTCCATGTTAAGATATTATGATCTCTTTTGCAGGGTATGATTTTCAAAAAGATATGATATGATTTTTATTTCCTTTATTTTCCCTTGCTGAGCATTTGAGCTCACCCTTTTATGTTTTCTTTTCCCCAGGTCAGGAAGATGGATATTAAGTAGAATATGCTAAAAGGGACCCTAGATATGATGAAATAAATGGGAGACACTGTAGAAGATTTATGAACCAGTTGTTTTTGTTTCCTAGTTTCTAAAGACGCTATACCTATATGGTCCTTTGTGGTTTTGTCATATGTTGTAATAAGTGTGCTTCAATTTTGAAGTATTAACAATGTATTTAATGTATGGGTCGTTATAATAATGAACTTGAAAAATGTTCTTATTCAATTATAAATTAACTCTGGTTTATTATTCAGGAGGTTAAAGAATGGTCGAGTTAAGAAAGGACGCAAGTTAAGGGAACTTCTTAACCAAATTACCATTCTTTGGGTTAATCTCGTACTTTCAAATTATTTCATGATATTATTATGTCATATCTTGTATTTTTACTTTCGTTATGTGTACTTATAGTGAATACATATAATAGATCTATTTTATTTTAAAAATGATCTTTGTAAGGACTTCGTCTCAATCTCCTTTCATTGAGTCATATTTAGTTTTATACACAACATTCCTTTATACGGTGTATAAAGCCCTTTGACTTTTACGTTTATTCAATAGGAATGTTTTTTATACAAAGAGTTTTACTAAATGTCAAAAGGGAATGTTTTTTCTTACGTATGTGGCGACAACGACTTCTCTGCCGCCGTGACTATTATTTGAGTTTTGGCTTCCTCTATAAGCCATAACTACTTTTTAAATGACAAATAAATACAAAGTTTTATTTTTCCTTTATTTTGGTATTGAAAATGGTTTTTTAAAGTGTTTTTATTATTCAATGTGTTGTATTGATATCATGTGATTGAAATTTGGAAATGTTATGTTTCCTTTATGCATGTTTTATGTGATACAAATATGTTATGGTTTATGATATGTTTAAACCTATTCATATGAGGAATGCATTAGACTTAATAAGTGATGGGTAGAGCCCGCTATAGCTCCTCGATGCATCGGTAGGTCTCATGAGACAAACTAGTGTCCTGGCACGAGGCCTTGACAAAATCTTATTTGTGGTCTTGGCAAAAGGCCTTGGCTACGTGGTTATGATAGTCTGGCATTATGCATTCCATCATTATGAAAGTGGTTATTGATATTGCATGTGATTATTAGGCTAGTAGAATATCCATGTGAGTAAGTAAAAGGAATTATTTAATTTTATTTTTTCCATATTATGCTGAAGTTCAAGTTTAAAAAGGCTTTTGTTTTAGTTATACATTGCCTTAAATATTAATGTTTATTTACGAAAGCTTCCGCAATATTGTTATCCTTACTAAGAATCTGAGCTCACCCATTTCAATGTTTTAATATTTTCCAGGATGTGAAGAAGTATTTTATGAATGACCTGCAGGGATAGTCAGAAAGGGATATGAGTGTGGACTATGAAGACCATGTTATTGTAATTTTTTTTACTTTATGATGTAATTAAAGACTTATGAATGTATCTAGTGTTTCCAAGGCTACAAAACTAATAGGTCTTTCGAGACTTGATCATTTGTGATCATGCCAATGTTACGAAGTAATGCACCAACTTTGGGTTGCTGGGGTCGGGGCATTACAGTTGGTATCAGAGGAAGTTTAGTACTAACCTTGGAAGATAGATTTTGATAAACTCTGATTAGAGCACATAGCCCGAAGATAGACTTTGAGGATTAGTATAGAAGAACTTTCTAGAATCTTTGTGTTGTAGAGATGTTGTGTGTTTTCTGAGAAATAAATCCATGTCTTGATACGAGCAGGTAGAGGCGGCTCTGGCACAGATGTACCTAGGGGTAAAACCCGAAAACACCGCTTTGAGCTAGACTCGAATGGGAACTGGTGCACGACAATGGGCCTTGCTGCACTCTTGGTTATGACACTCCCGGGGGATATGATTTGGATAATTTTCATTTTCTTTACAAAGCACTATGAAGGGTTATGATTATATACTTTCTCAAAGAAAACATTTTTATGGATTATATCCATAAATAGTTCAATTTATGTTAAATATCTTACAAGTATGGAATTATGTATTTTGATTCATAAACTAATATAGTTTATGACATTGTTTAGAAATGGCGCCTAGTGGAAGGAATGGAAACTGTATCAATGCACGCACTCCGTGTAGGGATTGCCCTCCTGCTCAAGATAATTATTGTGGAGCTGGAGATACAACTGCTGCTGATCAACTTATTACCATATTGGGACAACTCACTCAGGTTATGAATAATAACCTTACTCGTATAGAGCACCCTGATCCGCAACGTGGAGGATCAATGTTAGACCACTTCATGAGGTAGCAACCACCAACATTTAATGGGGGGTACAAATCCATTAGTAGCTGAGCAATGGATAAACTCCTTAGAGAAAATATTCCATGCCTTGGGGAGTAGCGAAAGGGAGAAGGTTATCATGGCAGTTTACCGCCTCACTGGAGATGCTGATCAATGGTGGTCATTGATTCAAAATACAAAGGAAGATGAAGAGGTATCAAGTATGGAATAGAGAGAGTTCAAAGAGATTTTATTAGAAAAGTACATTCCCTGTGACCATAGAGCAGATATGGAAAAGCAATTTGTGAGTCTGAGCCAGAAGGAGGACGAGAATGTCACAAGGTATGAGTCTAACTTTACACGGTTAGTGAGGCATCCATCAGATTATATACGTAACCAAAGAAGTAAGATTGATCGTTTCTTTGATGGGTTAAAACCATTTCTCCGTCAAGACATAGTCTCACAATCCTTCTCCTCATACGAAGATATTGTCTCATGTGTTATCAAGACAGAAAACGAATTCACTAAATCTTATGAAAATAAAGTAAAGTAATAGAAGAAGAGATTGGTGGAACAAGAGACAGATAAAGGGAAAAAGGGAAAGAAGTATTTTCCATTATGCGATAATTGTGGGAAGAATCACCCTGGTACTTGCATAAAAGGAATTGGAGTTTGTTATAAATGTGGGGAAAAATGTCACCAGGCGCGTGATTGCATGGGAAAGAAAGAGGCTATCAATGTTGATTGCTACAATTGTAGGGAAATGGGGCATTATGCAAATGAATGTCCTAAGCGTCAGGGAAACTTACCTCAAAAAGTCCAAGGGATCAAGGACAATCTTATGTTGTTATTACAGTTGAAGTGGAATAATTAATGTATTGGTGCTTTTGGACTCAAGGATTATATTCTGGTCATAATAATAATGTGATATATATAAGGATTTTACTGCAGTACTTGTTTTTTTCATTAAGGTTTTAATATGATGAAGGTAATCATAATTTTAATATGTGACAATAAGAAAAAACTTTACATTGTTTGGGGATTCTGATGTTACAATTGATTTTGGAATTTAGAGACCTTTTAGAGAAAGTCTGTATAGAGGTATTTTGGATAACTATAAAGGTTGGAATAAATTAAGAGGAACTTTGGATAGTATTGTTTATGGTTAAAAAATTTCTGAAGATTATTTTTGGAATATTATAATACTATAGTTTTCGGAAAAGGACAACCTGCAGGGTGGGGCATAACCCGTCACGTTGGACAAAGCTGTAGGAATCGAACCCACAACCATAGTGCGACAGGCCTTTATTACCTACCACTAGCCTACAAGAAGTCCCTGGTTATTACAAAATAGTTTTCCTAATTTGAATGGTCTGTGTTAATATTTTGAACTTTGTACGATTAGGATAAATATAATATTTTTGAAAATCTATTACCTTTTAGAGTGAAAGATGGGTTCGTGGTAAACATTTATTAAAGAATGAAAGCCTACATGACAAGTAAGTATATTTCCTTATGTTCTTAGTAAATCTCTTAAATAAATTCCTCAACATTGTGAAAGGTAACTTAAAACAAAAATGTTGTCGGTTAACTTTTCCAACTGGGGATTGAATGACCGTTTAACCAATCACAAGTTTGTGATTTTCTTATGGTTAACTTTCTCAAAATATTGTTTTCTACAACTATCCATCAGACCTCGATGGTTTGTTTCTCCTCCATATCCATATTTTCATAGAATCCTAGTATGGCCTATCTCGGGTGACCTTTGTACTTCTCTTTCTTTCTTTTAATGTTATATTCTTATTAACCCTATTTCTGATTTGGGTTTTCCACAAAGGTATTTTCTATTTTCAACCTTTTATTTTCAATGAAAAATTTCAAATTTCGAGGACGAAATTATTTTAAGGAGGGGAGAATGTAACACCCCAAACTTCCACGATACACTTCTCTTTGAATAATATTGTAGCGTGTGTTGTACGCAACTTCGAGTTCTAACACACACCACAACAAATCAAAGTACCCGTTATGAATATTAATAACCACTTTTTAAAATTATAGAAATTTTATATTTCAAAATTGACTTCATTTTTGTATTCTTAATATCAAAATTATCCAAAGATGAATTTTTTGTAATTTTCTGAGAACATCCAATTTTTATGAATAGTGAAAAATACTTAAAAACAAAATTTGTAATCAAAGTATTTTATAGTGATAAATTATACTATTGAGTGGTTTTAAAGTATAATTAGAATATATTTTTACTATTTTATCCAATGGTGATCATTAGAATTAATTTCACTTTGAAATTGGACATAAACAATGGTCAATCTTTTAATACATATTGTTTCTTAAAAACACGCTATTTGTTGTGACAGCGGGAATTAATTATAAAATTAATTAATGCAACTTATATGTTTGGAATTTTGTAAAATAGACAACATTTTTGGATTCGGAATAGCAATTATAGCTTAGGGTGAAATTTTGGCATTGTTCTGAAAAACATCAATTTTTGATGAATAGTGAAACGACTAAGTGGTAGTTAAAAAACTGATTTTTCGTTTAAATGAAACATTACCACTTCTATGATTTGATTTTCAAAAATCCTACATACATGGTTGTCA
The DNA here is from genome assembly GCA_963277665.1 of Viscum album. NCBI lineage: Eukaryota > Viridiplantae > Streptophyta > Magnoliopsida > Santalales > Viscaceae > Viscum > Viscum album. The sequence goes on from OY728125.1 coordinate 1,718,217,472, forward strand.
TTAGGAAGTAAAATGTGGTTCAATAGGATTAAAATAATTTTTTGGTGAATAGTAACTTTTAAGTTTAATTAATCGCGATTAAAGGTAATTAGTAAAATTTAAGGTAAAAATGATATTATAAAAATATTAAAATACCTTTACACTTGTCCTACCCTATTGGATGTGTCATTGCCGACCAAGACAATCCATGGGTCAACTTGGGGCCCCCATGGAGCCACTTTGGTAGGAAAATGACATAAATAACTTTTATTTAGAGTTAAAATAAAAATGTCACAAACATAAGTTGTTTTACTAAAACAATTTTTAAATGGGGTTATACAAGTCATATTTTTTACTATAAATATTAATTAGAAATCCAAAAAGCTTACCTACATCATGATAGTTTTTTTTATAATTTTTAGACATTAAATATATTAAATTATTTATGACACCATGATGATGCAGCGATTACCTCATTAATTAATGATTTAAATAAAATGAAAAGATAATGTAAACTTTAAGCATTACACATGTCCAAAGCCTATTGGATGAGAATATTTCGAACCCTTATCACCTTAGCCTCGAAATATATAAGTGTGGGACCTTTATTATCCAAAAATCATTGTATAATAAAGTAACATTTTATTACTTTCCAAGAATGACCCTCCTCTCCACTTATAAAAGGCCCCCACCACTACCACCTTACTCACACTTTCAAAGCCTTTTGGCTCGTCCATCCTCTGCCCAAATACTCTCCCAACTTCCCTCCCTTACTCCTAGAAGCCTCACCTTGGGCAGAAGTCTTCCCAAGGAAGCCTTTGGTTCAAATCAAAAGAGTTACCCGATTTTAAGGTAATGCCTTCTCTTATGTTGTTTTGTTTTATTTTGCTTCTCCAACCACTTAAACTATTTTTATTCCTTTATTTTGTAAAAAACCCAGTATCCTAAATATACTAGGATGTTTTTATAATGAGTATTCGAGCTACACATACACACACCTACATCTAATGTTTAAAGAACATACGGTTTCTATGGATGGCTAATTTCTGCCTCACGAAATGATGATTTTTCAACACTCATAAAACACCTTAAAAGGTGGCCACTAAGATGTAACTCTATTTATAACTGATATATAATATTTTTATGTTTTACTTAAGGTTCATTATTTTTCATTTATGGCATACCTTTATTGTTTCCATTATGGGTAAACACGATATTTTCATTTTAGGAAGTGCGGACTACCACCCCCTCAAAGTGATTTGAATCGTTAATACCATATGTGGGATGTATAAAGGATGGAGTAAATGATATTATATATGATATTATACTGGAATTATAATATATTTTTATATCATTATGATTTCATTAAATACGAAATAGAAATGAAAGTAGCGTTCATGCGTACGTACGGCTTACCGTCTCCATGAACGGTGCATTTCATTTCATACCTCTAAACGTTATGGAATATTATAAATGCATGTATATACTGGATATATATGAGATAAATGATATCTATATCATGAATATGATTCTGGATATAATGGATATATCCCCACATGAACAACTTGTAATTAGAAGAATTTTATTTTTGACTCAAGTACCTAAGATCGACACAATGACCGTTATTAACTTAAATAATTACATAATGTTCATAACATGGTAATAAGTGATATAAAAGGGGTAATGAACTTGAAAAATGTTCTTAAGAAATTATAAATTAACAGTAGATTAATATTTAGGAGTTTAAAGAATAGTCGAGTCAAGACATGATGCAAGGTAAGGGAACTTCTTAACCCAATTACCATTCATTGGTTTAATCTCCTACTTTCAAATTATGTCATGATATTATTATGTCTTATATTGTATTTGTACATTATTTATGTGTACATATAGTGAATACACATATTAGATCTATTTTATTTTAAAAATTATCTTTGTAAGGACTTCGTCTCAATCTCCTTTCATTGAGGCATATTTGGTTTTATACATAACTTTCCTTTATATGGTTTATAAACCCCTTTGACTTTTACGTTTATTAAAAAGGAATATTTTTTATACAAAGAGTTTTACTAAATGACAAAAGGGAATGTTTTTCCTTACGTATGTGGCGACAACGACTTCTCCGCCACTGTGACTATTATTTGAGTTTCGGCTTCCTCTATAAGCCATAACATCTTTTTAAATGAAAATTAAATACAAAGTTTTATTTTTCCTTTATTTTGGTATTGAAAATGGTTTTTGAAAGTGTTTTTATTATATCAATGTGTTTTATTGATATCATGTGATTGAAATGTGGAAATTTTATGTTTCCTTTATGCATGTTTTATGTGATACGAGTATGTTATGGTTTATGATATGTTTAATCCTATTCATATGAGGAATTCATTGGACTTAATAAGTGACGGGTGGAGCCCGCTATAGCTCCTCGATGCATCAGTAGGTCTCATGAGACAAACTAGTGTCTTGGCACGAGGCCTTGACAAAATATTATTTGTGGTATTGGCACGAGGCCTTGGCTATGTGGTTATGATAGTATGGCATTATGCATTCCATCATTATGAAAGTGGTTATTGATATTGCATGTGATTATTCGCCTAGTAGAATATCCATGTGAGTAAGTAAATGGCATTATTTAATTTTATTTTTTCCATATTAGGCTGAAGTTCAAGTTTAAAAAGGCTTTTGTTTTAGTTATAAATTGCCTTAAATGTTAATGTTTATTTATGAAAGCTTCCGCAATATTGTTATCCTTACTTAGAATCTGAGCTCACCCCTTTCAATGTTATAATATTTTCCAGGATGTTAAGAAGTATTTTATGAATGACCTGCAGGGATAGTCAGAAATGGATATGAGTGTGGACTATGAAGACCATTTTATTTTAGTTTTTTTTACTTTATGATGTAATGAAAGACTTATGAATGTGTCTAGTGTTTCCAAGGCTACTAAACTAATCGGTCTTTCGAGACTTGATCATTTGTGATCATGCCAATGTTACGAAGTAATGCACCGACTCTGGGTAGCTGGGGTCGGGGCGTTACATTATTATATAAATGTTTAGAATAAATAAAAATGATATATATTTTATTAATATTATTATTCAAGTGATAAAATGATAACTTATTCAGAATAATTGGATGTCATACGACAAATCATGTGTAATAAAATAAAGTTGTTTATACCTGAAAAATGAGTAATAATTAAATTTGAATAACAAGTGGATGATAATATGCCCATATATGGTATTAAAAATGACTATTAATCTATAATAATTCAATGAGATTATTTAAATCATCATATAAGAGGTCTGAAAACATATAAATGATATGAGACCTAAGGTATGTGATAATTTCACAATCCCATTTTCATCTGAGATTTTTTGTACATAAATATTTACTTAGGTATATTTATCATCCCTTTCCATGTTTTATTCATAAGTGTGATAAAATATTATTTATATTCTTAGGATTTTTAATGTAAATTTTACCCATTTGTGTATTTTTATGAAATGTTATGAAAGAAATATTTTTCCATTTTCAGTACGAGGTACTTTTTTGTCTTTCCGAAAAAAGTAAGAGATGAATGTTTTCTCTTAACTTATTCACCATTATTTAATCTTCAAAATTTTTAATGCATTATTTCCATGATGATTCACTTATATTATTTCAATTATTTTTTAAATAAATTCATTTCATTTATAATTTTTTGAAATTTTGGGAAAAAATATTTTTTAGAAGAAAGGATATTTTCCCCAAAATATAATTTCATGTCTTTTGTCAAAATTAGTTTCAATAATAGAAGAAATTAGTGTTATGATTATATAATGAATATCACTACGATTAAATTATGATTAGGTTATAATTAAATTGATGAAATCCATTTGTTTTATAAGGATTATAATGGAATGATGTTTAAGAAACCAATTTTAATCCTTGGTATTTTTCTATGATGAATGATTTCTTTTTTTGTGGCACACATAAGAATAATTCCATAATGAGATGGTTGGTACCTATATCTCCCTCCAAATAATTAAGTAATGCTTGATATCTCATGAGATAGATAGGTCCAGAATAAGAAATTATATTGGTTCAGTAATATATGGCTAGAACGAGGACTAAACTTGGTTCTGTAATAGACTATGTCTACTATTATGGTCTTTGAAATAAAAATTGACTAATTAGAAATAATTTTTTATGATTATGTGTATTTAAAAAATATTTAATGTCATATGTGATAAATTTTTGGATTAAATTCATTGATTTAGATGAACATTTCTGATTAATCCCATAGCAAGATATCCCGGCCTTTCATATGCCGGATAATATTGTCAAATGTTATGTTCTTATGTGTCATAAATATTATATGATTTATATCTCCCGTGTTTACCCATAAAATGTATATGATCTCATGCTTTCTTATGTTTTATTTTCCTAGGTTGTGAAGACGATTATTAAGTAACATATATTAGAAAAGACTGTAGTTATGAAATAATAAGTCAAGAAAAAATAGATTTATTATAAACCAATTGTTCGCGATTCCTATTTTCTAAAGACACTATACCTATACGGTCCTATCACATCTTTTTTATATATTTTTGTGGATAATATTTAATTTTGACGTAATATAAATATTTTTAAAGTGTGGGTCGTTATAAGAAAAATATAACCAACAATGGTAAACAGTTCATGAGTTTTATACTTATTTTTTGGCTTCAAATAATAATTTGTTTCCTTTTCAAATTAGAATTGTTCAAAAAAAATTATGTATGAAAAGTAAATTTATTAAATAACTTACTAGTTTTTTTTGCAAGTGATTAATGAGTGTGTGTGTGTGTGCGATATTTACCAAGGGCTATATTCAAAATAGAATACTCACTATCATGAACACTCAAACCCATTGCATTTGGAGATGTAATAGTTGTATATTTGTTAAAAAAATATAGTGAAAAAAGAAAATTATTAAATTTTATCGTTAAATTAAAAAATATCCAAAAACATATTTGATATATAGTTTAAAACCATTGTTTAACAATTTGATAATTACTAGAGAAATTATTTTAAACTATAAAAAACCAAACAACTATTATAATTACGGCATTGAGGAAACTTTTATACCTATACCAAGATTTTATCATATTTAATTTACACTTAATGTAACCAATAATCCATCATGTCTTTCAACTTTGTTAAATTAATGGGGGTCACCAAACATGTTTCATGATTATCAAAATTACCTGTACCATGTATTACTTGTGGATTTACTCTTTATCATATTTTACTCAAAGTCAACATATTAATGTTTTCGTATCCTAGATTTTGTGTGTATATATATTATAAAAAATTTATTTTTTTACCAACATTAGTTTTGATAATGGTTTTGGATATGAGATATGGGATTATAGATGGATACTTTTTATTCTTCCATATCATTAATCTTATAAATTACATTTGTTTTATATATTTACTTGTTAATGTATTGTTTAAAAAATATGAATTTTTACATTTATTAAAATAAATTTATATTTTTTGAAAACTATTCATTATTTGAAAAAAATACAAGTTCACAAAGGGTCATTTAGGTACCAAAATATTTTTTTCACCTTTGGTTTATTTCATGAACGATTTTATGGTGTCATTTATAGTCAATTATAAATCAAGAAAATTTGGTTGATCAATGAAATTTGTTTATAATTAATCTTTTCTTATTGTGACTTTTGATTTTTTGATCGCTAAATTATACTATTTTTTATATCATGGTATATTGAATTTTTTATACAAAAACCATCTTCAAGTTTATCATAATATTATTTTATATATTCATATAATAGATGGTTAAGATATGATGGTTTTGAGCAAGTGGAAGAATAATTTAATGAGGAATTGGAGGATTTTAAATTTACAATATTTCTGACTATGACTTTAGGAATGAGACACATAGAACCTGTATAGCTTAAAATTCATTAGGAGAGAGAACAAAATCATTCAATTCATCTTAAAATCTAGATATATTTCCTAGCTTTATACATGTTTACCATTGTCTTATTTTTTTTATCAAGTGTTATTTTTTTATATATGAATTGTTACTTATCTCCTGAAGAATATCACTTCCTTTTCAATTTGATAATCTATTTTTGTAATGTTTGTAATATTACATTCTCCAAAAAATTAGTCTCTTAATATTGTTGGATAGATAATAAATTTATCACTCTTGAAAGATATGAAATTATTTTTGTTAATATATATTATCTTTTTATCCATGACTTCACTTCCTTCATTATAATATTCAATTAAAATGTCATCCCATATATCATTAGAGACTTGATAATCTCCTCACCATTAATTTTAATTCGGTAATTTTCTACAATATTTTTATTCATAATGGTACAAAATTACATAGTGAAAACCAAGTGATTGTATTCAAAATATTTGTACGTAAAAACATCAGTAATACACATTAAACCATTTCAAATTTCTACAATTCATGTAAAAATTTCTGAAATTTATTCATTTAGAAATATAAAATAAATATTTCATAATCATGCATATCACAATAAATCCTAGTATTAATGACATTATTTTATCCTGAATTTTTTAAATATAGAAATATCAATTTTCTATTAGGTTTTACAAGTACAAATATGATTAATAAAATTACTATATATACCACGATATAAATCATTCATATCACTATTACATTCATTAGAAGAATCTATGTCATCTAGAGTCTATTTATTATTAGATTATTTAGAATTTTTAAATAAATACATATTAATTTTCCAATAATGTTATCTTATAGTATCATAATATTCTGGAATATGAGTTTTATAATAATTATAGTATGGGCCATTACATAATGTTGAAAACACCATGAATTTCCATTGGGCCTGATATACATACTTGAAAAATATACCTTTTATTAAAATATTAAAATTTGAAATTGATTTGGATTTTTTTAAATTAAAAATAATTTTTAAAACAATTTAATATTGAGAAATAACCAACTACTTCCATTCAAACCAAATATTGGGTAGAGATAAGATGGAAATAATGGGGGTTAATTTCATTTTATAATCAATTTTAAAAATATATAAATTACATTTTTTTCGTAATGAAATAATTAGAATTATTAATAGTGAAATATAATTAATGTGAGAATATTATACATTATTAAATTTCTCATTTCATTAAAAAAACTACAGAGTTGAACCAGAAGAAAATGGTAACAGAGTTTGGTAATATCTCAATAATTATCTTCTATCACTCATACCCTCCAGAATAATTGATTGAAATATATTTATAAAATGGTTTTAACAAAATAAAATGAAGAAAATGATAATGTTACAAAACCCTTGGTTTTAATGAAAACCAAAATCCAAGAATACCCTTCGATTCCAAAAAAAACCATGGACTAAGATCTCTAAAAATATAAGTGGTGATCACCTAATGATGAATATGATGATGTTGAAGGGTTTTTTAAAAACATTAAAAAGAATTAAAAATTCAATCTATATAATTTAGGAAAAGTTTGAAGATGTCTAGACTTTACTAAGAAAATTAGAAATTATATATATTATAATGTCGATAAAATCATATGGATTGGTGTTTTGGACAATTATTTTCCATGAAAATTTTGAGAATTAAAAGAATCATAGAGATAACAACTAAAATAATGTAGTCGATCCATTACTATGACACCCCTTTATTTTATATTATGTTTTTATTTTAAAAGAAAATTAATCTATTCGGTAGATTGTGTTTCAATGAATGAAAATATATAGCTAACTCTATAATAATTTTTTATCGTGGCTATTATAACTTAGGCCTTAAATATGATGGAATGAATAGTTTTAGCAACATTATGAAATTTATAATTTTCCAAATAACATTTAATGTTGTTGAAACAACATTAGAATACAAAAAAACTATGAAGATGGCCATGGATATTTAAAAATACCATGGCGAGGTTCTAAGAATTCAATGGAATGCCAAACCCTCCAAAGGGCTGTGCGAAAAAACCACAAGACAGACCAACATGACAGACCTACATGGAACACCAATGTGAAAACCTAATTTTTATACCTTTGTGAGAAGGAACTACGTTGAGGACCTTTTCAGACAAAGTATCTTCAACCATGACCCATCCATGACTATAAATAACCCCACTGGTCTCCCCATTTCAATGATTAAAATTGTTCGAAGATGCCCTGAAGCTCCCATTGCATAGCACTATCACCCAGATACCTCTAATTGTCTCAGGTAGCTCTCTAATACACGAGAAATGATATAATTAAATTGGATTTGCATATTTTGAATATCTTTCAAAAAACATTACTTAGGTTTGGTTACCCGATGAGAAATATATTCTTCAGTCATCATAAAAACCTGTGTGGTACACATGCGCGACACATCTGTGTTGTATACCTAAGCGGTACACCTACACGGTGCAACAACGTCAGGTACCTACATGGTAGAGCATTTAATATTTCATACATACCAAATTAAGTACACTATATAAATCCATTCATGGTAGGGTATCTTCTTCCATGGATTCTTTATCTAAAGGGGACTAAGTTGAAGCCTCCAAAAAAACATCCTGACTTATCAATCCTTTTAGAATGACACGTTAGTGTGTCTCCTATTTCAGTTTGTATATCCACAGTTAGAGGTTTCCCAGATTTGTTTCACAATGGGGTTGGGATTAATGCAGCGTTTGGGGGTTTGTATATCCATAGTCACATAGACCATTATCTCAGGAATAATGATGGGAAGTTCATGGTTCTGAGAATTAGGGTTTAGGTCTCGACCTCTCCCTTCTCAAAGAGACAGAACCTCAAATCTCTAGTGGGGAAGGTAAAGTTCACACTTTCTTTTCCATACAAGAATAGGAGAAGTATCCATCCCCTACCATGAATAATTTTAGGGAATACATCATAGTGTAAGAACCTAACCTTCCTATTTACTTTCTTTCATTGGACCCTAGTCCTATGTAAAGTTAATAGATGTAGGGCTCGTTGCCTCGCCCTCTTCCCTAGTCACCTCATCCTTGTCCACCCAAGACGACGTAGGTGTGCCATCTTCCACCAGATAATTGGGAAAGGTGTGTTTCATTGTTTAATCTTTAACATCCTCTTGTTTCCTACACAAAGAAAGACTCACGTGGGTCAGAGATTCGTGATGATTACAACATGTGCACAAAAACCATGGTGAATGAACTATGAGAACTCTAATTCCTATTCAACCTAGGATATATAGGAAGCCTTTATAGGCCTCGAGATCACTAGATATCCTATTCAAGAATCCAACCCTAATTTCCTTAATCTGAGAATCCTCCTTAGGAATAATCCTTAAATTAAACCCCCCCAAAGTTAAAGGAATCATTTTCAATAAGTCATCCCAAACTCATTTCTCTCAAAGGACTGGACTCCCATATGATATTCATCGAACTACATGGGATTTGATTCCTATTCACATGGGATACATAAGAATCCTTATTGTGGTTCAAACCCAATACCTTAAATCAACCATTTTTTCCATTGGTCATATTCCCAACATGGTCTAATCTATCTTGGAAACACATTTTATTTTCTATGTTCATTTGGATATTTTGGAATAAGTCCTACACCAAACTCTGACTAAGAACCTTTCTCATAGATTTCCATACCACAAGACATTAAACTATATAGACATGTCCTTATAACATAACCTTAAAAGGTGTGATGTATCACATTGAGCGGAAATGAACTACAAAAGCACTAATTCCTTTCACAAGGATACATAGGTGACCCATTTCATGGGTACGATCCAAATATCAAAACAAATCATTGCCTCCCTGAATGAAAATAAATTCATGAGGTCCCTGCTAAGTGGCATAAAAACCAGTATAATCCTAAATATGTTTAAAAGAATTTCTAAAAAGTATATGAGAGGATACCATTGATTGAGAATCTTCAATACATACGGATATCTCCATTAATGAAGACCCTCGAATACATAGAGATGATTCTAATTTTTACATGTGTTAATATGTGATTTCAAATTCCAAGGGTAACATATGTTATACATGGTGAATTAAAAAATATTCATGAAAATATATTAAATTTTTATAGAGAGTCCCAGAGTAGACAATAATTCCCCCCCAAAAGGGTGTGATGAATCTGATCTCCCATCCTCTAGAAAAATGCATGTTCCTATGTATCATAAAGTTCAAACGTAATGAATATATGCCTTTAGAAAGAAGTTCCCCATTGGATAAAGAACTATTTTATGTTTCCAGTTCCATGAAAAAATTCAATGGAAACATCCTATATGTAGTGATTTTTAAATCATGAAGACACATTTCAAGGAACTATGAAACAAAAATGTTGAACCTGATGTGAATCCTAAGCCAAGTTAATAATATTACCTACCTATCACGCCACTATAAATCGATAATGGAAGGCTAGAAGAAGTAATTATACACACATGTATCAATCTAAAAGATGTCTCTTTAATGGATTTTATTGTTATTTACTAGTTTTCCTCACAACTCCATTTAGTCCAAAAAAGGATTTCTTCATGATGACATTTGGGAAGTCTCCGACCACTGCTTTGGCTGGATTCTCATCCACAGGAAGGACACTATCACCAACCCTGCAACTTCAAAACTATGTCTCCAATGTGTTGGGAAAGGAGTATCAATAGAAAGGTACAATCCCAAATTTGTAGGCTTCTCTTGAGGCCCTCCGGGTCAATAAAAATCCTTGATCATCCATCCCACAACGATCGATGATAATGAAGAAGATAGTTCCAACAACTGTTTTCAACCGTTTATGGACCTTTTCCCTGACACACAACAACTAGTCTCTCAGATACTATAGAAAGGTAGATCAAGAGGTCCCTCAGGTCCTCTATTCAAATTTGCAGGAGTCCCTCATAAGATCTCCCACCAATAATCACTGCCAGTAGAATTTTGCGGTAGTGAACCCCCAACATAATGGGGGTGTTGCCTCTGGATATTCAACCCAGGTCTCTGAAATTTGGGCATGATAGAAGAACCTATGTAGACATATTCTGGTCAATAGGGAGTATTTTCATACCTCTTTACCCTCTATAGAAGTCCATCAACTTAACTTGATGGTGAACAACAAGCAGTTACATACACCCGTCTAACCTAATTTTGTTGTCCTGTAGATTCGTTTGGAAGAAACCAACCAATCCAACCAGATAAATCTGGTGGAGTACTCAGAACATGCATATACCCCTACATACATGTTATCATCTAGTTAGCTGACTCGTTTGACTAAATTTAAATAATCCCGCCAGTCCAATGTGGTGGAAACTAGTAAATAGGAACATACACCAACATTCAATCCCAATTTTTGCTAGCAGTCTCGTCTGCCTATATTAAAGGATGTCTATCAACCATACTTGACGGGAAATATATTGTCGGCATATACACTGGCCAGTGTTAATAAATCTTTCCAACATTATTTTTTGTTAGCACCAAGAGAAGTCAATCAGAATGCTCCAACGAAAAATCTATGGTTACCTAACTCTCTGCCCCTATACATGAGTATAGTCAATAACCATCGATGGGAAAAGGAGGGCAAGAGTAGGAACATACACCTAATCCAAATAGAAAATTGACGTATATTCCCATTCTGGCTGCTGACATCCCCTAAAATTTCTTATCAATGGTGAAAGGGAAAATAATTCCTACCCATATTCTAAGAGTATGCTAGGATATTAAAACAACTACTATAGTAGTTCCAGGGGAAGAGAGACAAACATTTTTCCCCACGCATGGGATAACACATCCCAATGCCATCCCGGACAAGATACAAACCTTGTTTCTAGTCTAGGAGGGTCATTTGGAATACCCCCCCACATCATACGGACAACAAGATCAGGAACATATACCCTTTCCAATAGGTGGTTATCGGTCTGTTCCGGTATCCAATCCAAGACATGCACATACACCATCCCATGATAATAACTTCTCCAAGAAGGTGGTCCCATATATGATTAAGATAACATCCAATAAGAATCCTCCTCAAACACAGTATGAAAATCAAAATTCAAGCTACAATTTGGGACATCTTAATGCTTGAGTTCTTGAATACCTCAGACATTTATCTTCTGCAGATCAAGATCATAAAATCTCAATACAAAATTATGTGAGTAGTAGAAGTAATTATATAGTTCCCCATCGAACACTTCATCATGAAGGATTTCTTCATGAATCTTTGGTCAATCCAGAGAACCTATCTCAGGATGAGATCCACGAAAACCCTCTATTTGGCCAGAAGACAAAGGAGCAAAAGGATTTAACCCTTTTTGTAATCCAACATGGTGGTCCTCCCCATGATGTCATTCACTACAAAATTCTACTTTGTAGTAGTATTTCGCATTGTCAATATAATTATATAATTGATAATGTAGCGATGAGAAATCCCTATTATCTTGAGGTACTTACAAAAAAAGTCCAATCATGTCTGATACCTTATAATTGATAGGTTAAATACTTTTTCTATAAGAAGAAATATTAAGAGAACAATCATTCTCTGATCCCCCCATGGGTCATTTAACTTCCAATACATAGCCTCCACATTGGTCAAACCATGTAGAGGAACCTCTACTGAATGATGTTGAAGACATGTTAAACATGAGATAACAATTGGATAAAGGAGAAATACCAGTCACGTTCCAGCCTTTGGAAAATTCTCAATAAAACATTTCACAATTGATTGTAGAAGATTACATTCATGATATCCGCCTCGACCTAAGGAATACTCTTCATCATTTGAAAACCAAAGTATTACTGTATAATGAATATAAAAATCATATAAATGTAATAGAGGGGTGGAAACGCCCAATTGACTTGGCATATATCTCGGTTTACGTACATTAATATGTTGGAAAACAGTAGAGAACCCTTCAGCGTACATGACTCAATGCTCAAAAGTGGCTACACTAGATAATTTCCGTATACACATCTGGTGATCGTATTAGAGGATGGAGGGTACATGGAGCCTTGCATTTCACTACACTCCAAAATCAACAAAGCCTGCCAAAAGTGGTCTCATGCTATGTTATTTTACACGGCTTCCTACAATCAACAAATTTTATATTTAATCAAATTTACTCTCTAGAACAAGCCTCAACTAGCTCTCATTAGAGTAATGACCCTAGAAGACAAGTTGTTGAGTTACTTTTACATCAAGAATATGAGAATCTTGAGCTGGCCTACCGATTAGAGGATGTTAGCCATTGGATAACACAAATTTATAAAATAGAACAATGATCATCCAAAATTGGTTATTTGAGTAGTTATTGGATAATGCATCACGCTAATGTTTGAACAAATATTCCCTAAATCTGAAGAGAAACTATGTGAATCTTTGCCAAAGCAGTTCAAGAACTGCCCCATCTTGTTGGGTGAAGATCATTTAATTAAAACATCAAGTTCATGAAATAATGATCAATGGTTTGAAGAAGAAGAACAGGAATAGCCCCAGCCTATAGGGCTGTGGATTTTTCACATCTACAATACACTCCACAATGGAAGTTGGTTTTCTCTCGATTGGGGAAGAAGACACAAAGAGATTGCACAACTGAACTATCTAATGATTCCCTTCGGGATACTTTGTGATAAACAGTGCTCAGGGATTCATTATAAAAGGTAACAGAGTCTCATGGATGATATAGAGGGAGACAATCTCACATAGTTATTGACAAAATTACATCAATGCATTATGCGTCAATAAATGTCATTAAAACCATTCCACAAGATCCTCCAAAAAAGGGTCCAGTTGAAGAGAATCGGAATTGGAAGTTCTTATTCATAATACGGTACACCCTAAATCAAATGAAGAAGGTGTATGTATCCAAAACCAGAGGCTTTATAAGAATCCATGTATTCCTTCAAATAAACAACTCCCACACCTCCGAAAGGCATCTAACAAGACTAAAGGTAAAAGTCGTATTACATCTCACTTTTCCATAGGATAAGGTAAATCTATTTCTCTTAATTAAATATTTTCATTGTAATAAGAGGTTATTAAGGAGTTGAAAAGACTCAATATAGAATCACATCAAAGAAAACATAATGCAAGATGTAATCCACATGTAGATCCCCAACTTGCACATCTTGTAGGAGCTCCTCATCAAAGATGATGAGTGGTAACTACTGACCCAAATAATTAATTATCTCCATTAGGTAAACAACCATGATAGGATCAAACACATCCTAATAAGAATGTTACCATGGGATATCCAACGAAAATACCAGCACCGTCACTAGTGGGTTTTTCTTATCATTGCACCAGCTCAAGCTCCAGTCGTTGTACCTTAAAATGTTCCAACTCATTCACATATTCCTAAAATTCTTATGAACAAAATGGATTCAATAAAAACATAATATGAATCTATGGAGGAACGAAGTGTGCCAGTTTTGGCGAAAAAGAAATATTACCCTGAGTGGGTGGACATGATTTCTCCACCACAAAATTCTATGAATAATACATTTCAAATATTTAATAGTTCAGTAGATATGGAACAACATTTAACAAATTTCATTTCTCATTGTGATCATATGATGGGAACTCTTCCAAAAAAAAGAAATATTAATTCATAGTTGTTTTCGGCAGTCATTATAATGACCGGCTTTTGTATGGTATACACCTTTGTAATCCCAATAAATTACCGGAATGGAAGATCTCTGTATGAAATTCCTTCTCCAATTTACCTCATTGCTACCAAAGACAATAGTTTTTTACCTTAAAATTTGAAAAAAGGAGTATGAAAGAGTTTCATATTTCATTGCTCAATGGACAGGATTAACATCTTCTTTATATCTCGTACTCACTCAAGAAGAGTTGTTTCCAATTTCTGTGGAAAATCAGCATGATGAGTTACACACACCACTGATCCCTGTGAAATACACAAGAGGGTTTTGATACATTACATCAATTTCAAAATAGTCAGAAGATTATATTATAGAAACTAAGGATAAAAATCATGTAATTATATTAGCTTTGGGAGGGAGAATAGAGAATGTATTAGTTTCTACCATTAGACACAGGAAAGCACCTATACCTTCTTCTGATTCAATACATTCACGGTATATTAGGGCTATTC
This sequence comes from Viscum album, assembly GCA_963277665.1. Lineage (NCBI taxonomy): Eukaryota > Viridiplantae > Streptophyta > Magnoliopsida > Santalales > Viscaceae > Viscum > Viscum album. The sequence goes on from OY728125.1 coordinate 1,718,232,565, forward strand.
CTCGAGGTCGTTAGCCGTAATTTCTTCCTCATCAACCTAATTAAAGTGATCAAAGGTGGAAAAAGATTTAGGAATAAAAGACAAATGATTATTCCTTATCTAACAAAAAAGTTATTGGTTACATCATCTCCGCTCTGAAGAACAATTTGGTTCACTTTACGAGGTTGAAGAAACTAAAAAAAGAAAGAGATGAAGATCTTATGAATTATTTCCTCTTTCACTAGATGTTGGGGAATCCCATTCAGTAGTGTATTGTTTTTAAGTACCTCTTGTGAAAAATGGTAGTCTCTGGACAAGTGAAACATAAATGTTCATCAGCTCAAGTAGCATGTGTTTCTGCTACTAATCCAGATGGCGAAGGAAAATAAAAGGAATTTCAAAGTAAAAATGAGCAGAAATATGATGATTGGATGATCAGGAAAATTAGAAACCAAACTCTTGTCATTCAATGAACATTTTTTAAACAAACTACTGTGTATTTCGCCACATGCTCCATAGAAAAACCATACTCACCAAAAGTAAAATACTCAAAGAAGCAACATGATCAGAAAGAAAAATATAAATTAAAAGAAGATGCACTCATGTTAAGGTCAAGGTTTTCCTTTACCATGGATGATTTCGTGCCATATGCTTAAAAATCATGGGCACCACCCCTCCAAATGTCACAACAAGAACCAACCTGTCAGGAAGAATCTTCATCAGATGGAGAATTGATCTTTGGTTCCATCAACGTCACCCACTTAAGGGATCGTTATGCCAATGTTGATTATGATTATAATGAGCTGGAATTACTTGTACCTAATTGGGTAACCAGAGTATGAGGCAAAGGTAGAGGATAGGGGAGAACGTGGATATTCTAGAAGCCACTATTTTAACTCTACACCTACTCAAACCATATTTGTGGCAGAAACTCAGGGAAGATCTCCTTATCGGGCTCAAAAAGAACAAGAGGATTCTTCCACGCAAGACATGTTCGGTCCAGACATGATTATTTTGGAAGACCGATTGGATGTCATGCCATCTTCCTATCATCAAGTAAATAGACTTAATAAGACTAATATACCAAAGCTGTGATTATTTCCATCTCATGTTCTGACACAAGGTACATTTACATCAGAAGCATCAACATACAAGGCACCTATAAAACCACATCTCCATGCTAGGAAACACAGACACTTGGACCAAAATAAGCACATCATGAATCAGTTGTCCCATGTACTAGACTATTTTTCAATTATGGATTCCCTAATTCTGTCAAAAGATATTTGATAAGAAAATTTTAAGGATTTGTTAAGTCCCCAATATTTTGAAACTGAGTTGATGTTGCTGAAGTTTATCAAATAGTGAATCATCCTATAGAATTCCATGCAGTCATCTCTTTTAGGGACGAATATGAAGATTATGTTTTACAAGAACATATTAGACCCTTGTGTATATATAGAAAGGTCAATGAAAGGGACATCCGACGAGCCTTCATTTATAATGGCTTCGGAGTCAACCTCATTCCCATTCGTACACTTTTTCGATTGGACCTTAGTAAATCTAAATTATCTCATTCTTCTTTAATGTTTCTATGATATGAAAAGAATGATAAATATCCTCTGGGTGAGGTTACACTCAGAACAAAATTTGGATATCAGGTATCTAATTCATATTTCATGGTTGTTCATTCAGAAACAACCTTCAACATTTTTCTTGGAAGGCCTTGGATACACCAATATGCGGCCATACCATCATCATTACACCAATGTCTAAAGTTATTTTTAAATGGGAAAGTCATGACATTGAATTGTGAAAAGTCTTGATTTAAAACGTGTTAATATTAAGACATTGTTTCATAGTTTTATCACACAAATGGAACAAGGTCAATGGTAAATGACATAACTAGAGTTAATTCTCCGAATGGACTGGAAAAGATCCTACAAACCCATTCATACATTTGAGTATAGATTATCTGTTACCTATTAACAAAATTGAAATGGTAATCACAAATCTATGTTTTCATCCAGTATCTTCCATTCTTCTAATTACGGCGATCGACCCTCAAAAAATGGGATAAATTTTTTCATTTACCAAGCATTGATGGAGGCATATATGAGATTCCTTCAATTCATCCATTTAAGAACAAAAAATTCTCTAACTCATTAATAAGTATAGAATAAGTTGTATCAATTCCATAGGGAGACAATTATGTTGATTCCCAATCAATCATCTCCTCTTTATGACCCTAGAAAACCATTCATCGTCAGTAGGGTTAGAAATGGTTACCTATTCTTCTGGATGTTCATATATTGGCTCCACCCTTAACTTTGTATTTTTGGTTTCATCATCTACTATTCAGCTAGAAATAAAAGATGTAACACGTAATGAAGAAGAAGAGGAAGATATCAAGGGATCTCCTCTTGCATTTGAAGAAGGGGTCTCTACCACTGTGGATGAGCTATGAGAAATAATTCTGGGTACAAAAGAAGATCCATGCCCCACTCTAATTAGTGCGTCCATGACTTCTAAAGAGAAAGTGGTGTATACATAATTTTAAATGAAACATTGTGATATGATTTCATTGAATTATATAGAAATTCTAGGTCATAATCCTGATGTATCCACTCATCATTTGGGTTTTCTAGAAGAACATCTCTGATTCAAACTGGCAGCATGAAGAACACACCCCACTATTGCTTCTATAATTGATGCTGAAGTTGACAATCTTATAAAGGATTAAATTTTCATGGAAGTTAAATATCCAAAATGGCCGGCCAAAATTTTCCCAGTGAAAAAGATGAATAAAAAAATCATATTTTGGATTGATTTCAGATATCATAACCACCATTGTCCTAAATATGATTTTCCAGTTCTAATCACAGAGATTTTAATTGATTCCAAAGCTATCTATGAATCTCTTTCCTTCATGGATGGATGCTCTGAGTACAATCAAATCTGTATGGCGTCAGAGGATGAAAAATATACATCCTTCAGATCCCCTCAATGTTTGTTTTTCTATTGGGTAATTCTCTTTGGCTTAATGAATACAGGTGCAATGTATCAATGTTCCATGCACCATACCATCAAACCCTTCTTAAGAATTTTTTTTCAATGTTAATTAGATGATTGGGTGGTCAAATATAGACAACACTCAAATCACTTGGCTGATCTGGAGGCCACATTAAATGAAATTCGGTAACATAGTTTGAAGTTGAACCCCTTGAAATGTGATTTTGGGGAAACCTATAGAATGTTCCTTGGATTTGTTGTACTCCATCGTGGTATCTATGATTATCATGAGAAAAAAAAATCAATCCTTGTAATGTAACCTCTCTAAATTTGAAATAATTTAGAGGACTCCAATGACACATACCCTATATTAGGCACTTTATATCCAATTTAGCAGGCAAGTGCTTTCCCTAAAACGAATTAATAAAGAAGGGGGTCAACTATCAATGGAATGAAGACTTCCAAGAAGAATTAGATACCCTCACGAAATATCTCTTGTGTACACTGGTATTAATTCCACCTATTTAAGGAAGAAAACATATTCTATGTGTGTCAACTTTAGAGAGATCACTGGGTTCCTTCATTTCTGAAATGAACAAAGATGGGAATGAGAACATTCTTTAATATATCTTTCAAACTTTGATCGATGCAGAAAAACAATATTCAAGTATTGAAAAGTGTTTCCAGGATATAATCATTGTAGTGTCGAAATTGAGGCACTAACTTCTACATCATGAGGTCCAATTGGTATCTCGTAATATCCCGCTCAAATTTATCCATAGTCGTCCAATGCTTATAGGGCACCTGCCATTGTGGGTAGTTATTTAGAAAAAATTTGATATCTAGTTTGTTACCCAGAAGGCCATAAAAGGGAATGCTCTAGCCGAATTCCTTGTTGATCATCCATATACTGAAGATATATCATTGAATACTGAACTACTCAATGAAGAGGACTTCTCTATTCATGATAATCCCCAAACATGGAAAATGTACATTTATGGTGCCTCTTGTAGTCCACGAGGAAATATAATGGAAACCCCTAAACATAATAATGTTGGGTTAGGAATTGTCCTTATTTCACCAAAAAGGTAGTATTTCTTTACTCGATCGTGTTATTAGAAGGTAGTTCCAATAACGAAGTGGAATATAAAGATCTCATTATAGGCATGGAAATGGAACATTAGGTGAACGTGAATCACTTGAAAGTGAAAGTTGATTCATAATTGGTAATAAAACATATCAATGGGGAATATTCCATCAGAAAAGAAGAATTAGTCCCTTCGTGTGATTCCTTCAGATGGTTAATGGATAAATTTACCTCAGAGCCAACATTGTCTTATGTCTCAGGATCAAAAAATTCCCTAGATGATGCATTGGCTAATGCTGCTACAGCCTTGGAAGATACCTATTGGGAGGTGACAATCATCATCATAGCTCATCGTCGTATGGTCTCAATTTTTTTTCAAACTAGAATAGAGGAAATTAATGAAATTAGCCCTATTTCTGAGTCACATGGTCATACCACGGGATGGAGAACACCCATCATTGAATAACTTCCAAATGGATAACATCGACCAAATATGGTTGAAAAAGAATAGATCTGATGACCCGCGACCAATTTTACTCTTTATGATAGTCTAAATCACTAGAGGATCCTCTAAAAACAAGGCTTGCATGGAATCCTCTTCAAATGTATTAATGGAGAAGAAACTGCTGATGTTATGAAAAATTACATTCAAGATCTTGTGCTGCTCACTGGTTTGGGCGTAGGCTATATGATCATATCCAAAGGCTTTGATACTTTTGGCCTCCAATGATGCAGAATTGCATAGATTTCCCTATGAAATTTCATCCCTACCAAATGCATTCCAACATTATTCATCAACACCCAGAGTTTGTACATACAAAAAACACTCATTGACCTTTCCCATAGGGGGAATGGATGTATTATGACCTTATCCTCAAGGTAAGACTAAGCATTTCATGTATATTATTACTAATACTAACTTCTTCTCTAAATGAGCTAAGGAAATTCCTCAAAAGGATGTCAGATCCCAAAGCATTTTTTGTTTTTTTGAAAACTAACATCATCACTAGATTCGGTGTCCCTCATTCTATATTAATAGACAAGGGCACCAATTTCTATATTGTTGAGGTAATTAAGTTATATCAGGAGAACAATATCAAGTCAAACCACTAATATAGATATCATGTGGTGGGCAATGGACATCTAGAGGCTTTCTACAAGACCCTATCAAATATAATCCATAACATGGTGGATAAAGTTAATAAATCAAAGCCTTATAATATTTTTCATTCTTTATGGGCTTATCAGAGTACTACCCGTACTGCTGCCTGTGAAACTCCATATACCATGATATACAGAACATAAGTAGTCTTTGAAATTGAAAGGAAATTGTCTTCACTGAGAGTTGCAATCTGTGATCAATTTTCTACAGATGAGAGGTCTTTGAAATGGTTTAATGAGCTAGAACGATTAGAATAAAAAAGATTTCATACTTTACATCATTTAGAAGTCTACCAAAATAGAGTAGCAAGAGCATTTAACACAAATGTTCTCCACCATTCATATTTTCAAAGAGAATTGGTATTGTTCCTCAAGAATCCAATGATTCCAGGAAAGAAACCGCAAATGATTGAGCCAAAATTGGAAGGATCTTATTCAATACATAAGGTATACTAAAATAGATCATATACCTTAATTTCAATGGATTGAGAGCTTATTACCACTCTAACCAATGCAAGAGTCTTGAAGAAATTCTTTTTGTAGAAGCAAAAATTGTCCTTGCTGCACGACTAAAAACTGCAAAGCCCCTAATGTCATTACTGCCAGACTACAAGCTACACAGTACAAAGTCATAGTTTAAAGACATTAAACTACATAAAAACCATAAGCCTCCATGTTTTATAATGTTAAAGAGCATAGAATAATTTGTACTCATTACACGACATCAAAATTTATGGTTAATATATTCCTTACATGAAGGTAGGAGATTCCATAAGCAAGAAAAATGGACACCATTTCTACACCTTAGTGGTACATGAGTCCCTCTCTTCACTATATCTATGTTAGATATACAAAGGTACCTTGTTTCAAGAACTATGCGTGTATTGATTTTCATCTATATGAGATATGTAGAGATCCATGGATCTCCAATCTTAGGCCCTGCTTCAACACAAAAAATTTCTATTTCCCCTTTTCTTCTCCTCTGAATGAACTATATATATACAGAGTTATCTTTTATGATACATGATTTTATTTTCATACCATCTTGTGTCTTAAATTTAATCATTACTCTTTAATATGTTAAATCCCCCATCTCCCATGAAATACTTGGTTGGCATAATAAATTACTGTTTAAAGAACTACATATGGATTTATTGTCATCTATATGAGATACGTAGAGATGCCTAGATCTACAATCATGGGCTCAACCACAATATAAAAAAACCAAACCCCTTTATTCCTTATATAAGAATCAATCCCATAAAATAAATATTTAAAGAACTATGTATGGATTCATTCTTTCCCCCAGCAAGACTAATAGTAACACTTGGGATTTTTCCCTTATTCCAATTAAAATATGTCTTTTTTTTCAAATAATTTCCTTTTTGTCTTTACCACATGACATTAAATTCCATGGAAATCTAACACCCAACTCTTCAATTGTCTCACCTTTGTGTTATAGTAGAAACCATTACTAATCCTTGTTACTCACATCTATCATAACTCATGTGGGCTTGGGAATTAGGTAAAAGGGTTATTTATATAAATAAGGTGTCTCAATTTCATATGGGGCGATCAATTTCCTCACTGAATGACTTAAAAATGAACAATATAATATACTCACTACATGAATTAAAATTTCACAATATAATGTCCTCATTCCATGACATAAAACTATACATCATAAAATTAGTTCAATAGAACAAAAGAAAGTCTTCGTTTTACACATGAGTAAGATTTATGTAAAGGATGTCAGACTCATGGCCAATATTGATTGAAATTTTTCTTATGTTCATTAAGTGTAACCCCCTTCTATATTTCACCCTTTTAATATTGAATATTTCCAGATCTTCATAACAGTTGTTACAGTCTTTGGTGACAATGTTTCTAATACCTGAGAACTATTTTTCTTGACGATGCAATACGTGCCCTTAGGTGGCCTTAAAAAAGTTTCCTACATAACAGGTTTGTTAGTCTAAAGATTCCACTATTTGGCTATGCAGCATATGCCCTAGTTGGCCCTCCATAATATATTTCCCATAATGGATTTTTCAAATGATGATAATTTCATTCATGATTATAATATCTTTTTCCCTTTCAAACTTTGATGACAGTATAAAAGAATTTGTATTTTAAAATAGTCGTTCATATATATTTTTCCCATTACCTTTCCCTCAATCTGAAAATCTTCAAGGATATTGTTTACAAATTTCCCTCTCCCTGTGTTCGAAGTAATATAAAATAACATTGAAATAACATGGCCACATATCATATACAGTTTCCATTTCTAGCCCTAGTTGTATAACCAAAAACTACATACTCTACACCTCCTATGTTTGGGATAGACCTTTGTAGAATTCATATTCCTCTGATTATATGGAAAACTTTTTTGTAATTACCCTCTCTATATTCAGGTACCTTTCTCCATAAACAAAACTCTATGCTTTGAAAAAACATGAATCTCCATAAACATTCTTGGGATTTTTAAATAGTAAAATGTAAATCTTCAGAGAGCTCTTTTTCCTAAATATGCAGTACATTCCCTTAAGATTCCTTGAATAATTTTCCTACATAAGAGGACTATCAGTCAAAAGAGGCCACTATTTTTCCATGCAGTAAATTCCCTAGTAGGCCCTTCATAACACAACTCCCATAACAGTTTTTTCAAATAATGGTAACTTTGTTTTAGGAAAATACTTCTTCAAATTCCATTATCCCTTTTTCTATATCATTCTTCAGATCCAAAAATTCCCAAATCCCAGTGTAGAATTTTCTCTTCTATATATGAATATGGTAATATTTTTCCAAAACATTATCAAAAAATTTTGGAGAATCTCAAACTTTGGTCAAAGCTAATGACCTTAAATTAAAGCCGCATAATGTCCTCACTGTATGACTTAAAACTACATAGTACAATGTCCTCACTGAATGACATAAAACTACACAGTACAATGTCCACACTACATGGCTTAAAACTTTATGGTTTTGTATTAGAAATTCCCCTTTCTGATAAATATTACCCATTCTTCATACACCAAATTTTTATAGTATTGGTATTCCTTTTCATGTGATATATCGACATAAAATAGCCATTTATTCTTAAAATTACTTTTATTGGAAAAACCACCCATTTTGGTCTTGAGACGCCTAAATATTATTTTCCCATCTCTATTAACAGTAAAATGATAAATTTTTTATTTCTCTTTTACTTGAATATTGTGTATGTGACCTTATGTGGTCTTTCATAAGTTTCTTACATAAAGGGAATGTTAGTCAAAAGATGATACTATTTGGATATGCAACATATGCCCCAGTTGGTCCTACATAACACAACTCCCATAATGGGTTGGTAAAATAATGGTAACATCATTTTTGAATGAAACCCCCTTATTTTGATATATATTTTAAATTTTTTGACCATAAAAATCATGGCTCAATATTTCCCTTGGAAATATTTAAAGAATATTAGATCAATTCTTAGTCACTGAGTTTTTTTGGGATTTAATTTCAAAATTTATGGTCAATGCTATTTTGACCTTAAACATTAGCTTTTTACAGTCCAACATGCATGACTCTAAACTACCAACACCAAAAGATGTAGTACTCACCATATTGAGAACCCGCAAATGGCACATTGAACAAATTTTGAGTCCTAGCTCACTAAAGATACGTTTTTTATGATTCAGGTAATATTGAGATATAAAAATTCAAAATATATGATGTTTTGCGGGGTTTCCATATAACCGTTGAAAAAATCAAACTCTGATCATTAGGCCCATCAGCTTGACAATAAAATTTTGAGCGCACCGATTCTTGTCATTATAATCATGACTATCTGACATGAAGGGTTGATATTTTAAAAAAAGGAATCATCATCATTACCATTAATATGGAAATAAAAAACAAGAATGAGAACATATATGATTGAAGTCAAAATTTCTTTCATTCATCTGAAATAAGATGGACATACACAAAATAAAGCATCTATGTCCTGTTTTAAAATAAACGCTCAAAATGAATAATAATTTGTTGAACATCTTCATGAGTACTATCATCTACCTGCTAAAGTTGAGATATTTGAGAAACTCAAGCTTCCTCAGCCTAATGAAGTGCTTTGGTAGTTATTGAAATAGAGGTTATCCTTTCTAAATAGGTTTCTCCCATTGTTTGGTATAATTTATGAAGTTTTTTCTGAATAACATCTAGTTGTCATTGAAGATATAATGACTCCTTTGTGAATTATTTAATTGGTTGGCTTATTTTGAATGATTTCTTATTATTATCTGCCTCTACCTTAGATATTGTATCTTTGTAGCTCTAAATATTGATATGCCGTTTATCCTTTTCAAAAAATCATCACTGCTTATGATCCTACTCCCGTCGGTGAATGGTCTCTTTTATTACATCATAGACAGGTCGATAATTTAATCCACAAAATCCAATTATGCAGAGAAATGATGGGTGTTTGAAAAAATGGGAAAAATTTAATCTAATGGATTCTCAGCAATTATGCTTCTTATATGACACCATGTCATCTTACATTCCAGTCCAAGAGCATATTGCATGTCTATGTATGAATTTGGGTCACTAACTTGAGATAAAATGTACACTGGAAATCGATCACTTAAAGAGATACCTTGTTCAACTTCTCTCAGAACAGTATAAGCTTCACCCTCTGCTGATGCTTGTGCAAACATGGAAGCTCCACCTTCTTTTCTAACTTGTGATCAGATAACCTTAAATGATAAATGAAGTTCATTGTCAGTTTGAGAAAAAAATGGCAGAAACAGAGTATGATCCTGACAGTTGGTGGAATTAACCAAATAATAAGTCGACCACTTGATTGGATTCATCCACAGTATTATAAGCTTCAAAATTTGGAGTAGATGTTTCAAGAGATGGACCACCCTCCTTAGTTTTCCCAATTTTCATAATTTATGTCTCTGTAACATCTCTTGAGGGAGGGTCCTCTGTAGGTGTTTCTCTTACTCCAACAGAAGAAAGATAAAGTGGAATTCCCCATTCCTAAAGAGCTATTACAACATATTCTAAAGATAAATCTTCATAAAGTGAAATTTTATGTAAAGTATCATGTAATGAAGAACATTTGTGTTTTCCAAATGAAAGAATAAAGAATTACATCCTTTAAATTCTTTATGAAAATCCCCAAACTCCATGATAGAACTTTCAATATCAATATTTAGATTAAGGGATTCCATCATTTCAGTGTATGCATTTTGGAATATTATAGCATCTTCACAATGTGATGTATTTAACAAATGTTTGTTGATGCCTTAATTGGATCTGCTGACATTCTATTCTATTTTCTCTTCAAATGGTATAACATCATCAAATCTTGGTAGGTTTGGGCCATAATCAGTATTTATTTCAGATTGTCCTGGGTCTTCATTCATTTCATTGGATTTTCTCTCACTCAGTAGAGATGGGGGCAGGTACAGATGAATCTTTTGATGATTTATCTACTAAGATAGTAGATTCATCAACATGAACATGGGTTTTTCTGGGGGTTTCCTTCTCTAGTCTAGAATAATCAACTCGTTGTCCCTTGAAAGAAGACAGAGACACAGATCCTACAAGATGATAAATGTGATTACCAAATTATAATGAGAAAATTATAATACCCTTAGGATAGTACAAAAACATACTTCTTTGGTGATAAATTTAGACTAATCTCATTGATATCTTACGTTTCTTTTCATAAGCTTGTGTAAAAATCAAAACACTCCACTTGGAAGGAGAAACCTGAGGTAATGGTTGAGGATTATCGATCTCCATTACCCTAATCATGATTCTCACTCCTAGAGAATGTTCTGGAGACCAGGGAGGATCATTTGATGTGCTGATATATGAACTTGCAGGCCCATCCTTTGGTGATTCAAGAACTGGTCCGGATCTTCTTTCCCAAAATTCTAGCTCCATAAATTCATCTTCATCTAGATTAATGATGATTAATAATAAAGAAGGGTAGATAAAAAAGAAAAGAAAAATAAACTCATAGTATAAACCTAAATATCCCACTCCTCTTCAGGGTCGATAATTAACCCTTTGTGTACTCCAAAGTCCATCATATAAGATACTCATTTATAGGATGGGATTTGTTCATCATTTTCATATATAAAATCCTCTAAATCCATAATATATTCTTGTACATGATCCTAGTTATTATCTGGATCGAAATCAGAAGGTTTCATAATGTTACCCACTTCTAGTATTCAAATTACATGTTGGGTGAATTCCCATGCATCATTAAGATTATGGGTCACACTCTACTAAAATATAATGGCTAAAGGTCACACATAATTCAATAAACGTATGGATTATTGTGGTGGAGATTCAATTACTTCTGACTGGTGAGCCTCTTCATCCCTCCCTTCTTCTTTAAAAAGTTCAACTATTGGAATAGGAACCTCTTTTTGATGGCAGTGACTGAATCGCCTTGTCTTAGGAGGTATTGCATCTCTAGCCCTGGTCTTCCTATTATACCGCCTACGAGGATGTTTTGAAGGCTATAAAGCCTCTGAATCTTCTAAATCATCCCTTTACATGGCCTTCTTACCATGATTTCCACGTTCAACAGTCGTTGTAGATTCCACTCAATATATTCATTTCGTCAAATCCCATTGATGGTATGAAGAAGCTCAAGATTTGGCATATCTAGATTCCAATCCGATTGATGAATTTTGTGTATGTAACGTAACTGGAAATTTGGATGCCTCTAATAACAGATGAATCCATAATATAGTTGCTACCATTTGTTGTTTCTCATGTCTAACATATGTGAGTGGAAATTATATTCACTGTTGATATCTTCTGAACAGATGAGAAAACCTATATGGGATGTAAGCCTCACATATAGGTTCAACATCGATCGTGGTTGATTATACACCATCCCTGAATTCCATCATATAAGACCTCAGCTTTTAATTAGTTTTCATACCATCCTCAAAAAATGTTCCAGTTGGTGGGTTACCAAAAGGAAATAATCTGAATTAACCTAAGACAATCAATGCCTTTTTCACTACATCAGGTCTCTAATTTTTAGGCTGAATACCTGAAACATTAAATAAAAATGGGTGAATTGACCATTTGGGACTCACTCAACTCATCACTAGGTATGAAGAAATGTGTGTTACAATCCAGCCCCATAACACTTGGAATGACCCTGAAATTCTAAATGGATCCTTCCCATTGTAAAACTGGCACAGTGAGTAGTAATTTCTTTCCAATACAGGGGTTTCTAACCTAATATACTACCCTTCTACAAATTTAGCTATGATGAAAAATGTCCCAGGACTTACACTGCCTCCAAAATCATGAACTGGAATCTAGTAAATTCATAGCCACATGGAATGTAAGGTAGCTAAGTGTATCATTACATCATTATAAGATGTGACATTGTAGCCCCAATGCTTATATTAACCTCTCTCCAAGGTAGGCAAATATGTTCCTGAGCTACCACAATTATCTGTAGAAGATCAAACATTAGAATGTCAATAGGTGGGAACTTTCTCTATTGTTGGTTCTAAAAAGGCTCTTATCCACACCCTGGCATGAATACCTTTCTTTTATTAGCGTAATTTTGTTGCTATTTTTTATATTTCATGATCCAATGGGGGTGTTTTGTGAACATCACTCCTTGTTGTATCTAGAGGAATAAACTCTTCATATATTTCCTTGAGAATGGGAACCACAATTATTATCTAGACATCCTAAAATCTAATGCAAACATCACCGTGTGTCAAGTAGAAAGAATTCGTTAGCAAAATCCCTGAACTCAGCAATTCAAGAATGAAATCATTTTTATAAACATATGTTTGTTATATCCAGATAGCTTCATAAATATAAAAATCTAATAAATCTTTCTTTCATTCTGCACAAGATTGGTGCACCCAAAATGCCCACATCCATTTAGGTTTCACACCTCCTATAGAATGAAGTTCCCAGTCTTACATCCAATTGTTAGAGTGATCTGTCTGAGAGGCCCACAATTTTTAATCCTAAAAATGTGGCCTTGGCACTACAACATGATCCTTCATATCTGGAGTACAACCACTGTGATGCAAGATGCAACTAATAATAATTGTTCCATCATGTAATGGCACACCCTTGCACTAATATTCATGCAGTTACAGTTGGATAATTGAAGAATCCAATTCTTTGGGAATTAATTCTTAATAGATGGAACATGTGAATATTTTAATAGTCCACACCCATACATGGGTAGGTAAGGAATTTGTGAATATTAACATTTATACATAATTGAACCCTTCTACAGCCTAGAAAGAGTACTTTCAACAACATCATAACTATCTGGTCTGACAATCTTCACCATTTCATATTAACGATCTTTAGATTCTTTAGTAGATGTTATCAAAGAAGCCATTTTTCAGTAAAAGAATTACCAAACATCCCCTATTAAGTTGTAATTTTTTCTACAATTTCCACATAAAGGAAATAAAAAATTTTGAAAAGGAAACTATTCACATAGGTCCTTCGATGAGGTGTGTTTCATAGTTCATTTGACAAGGATCCTAGAGAAACTCCATTGATGAAGTTTTTTCTCATAGCTCCGTTGCTAAAGTAGTTTTATCTTGAGAAAATTTCAAGGAGACTACTTGAGATCACAACTTGTTGAAGATAGATGAAAGAGCTACACAACGTGAGCTATAAAATATGTATGTACGGATGAACAAAATTTCCATGGACCGAACCAATTTATAACCAGCCATGAACCTATGTGATGCACCTATGAGACAACACTATGCGGAATACCTACGTAAAGTAGATCAGTGACAATCCTACACTGTCCAACAATTAACTCATAGTCATTTCCCCGCAATTTTACCTCAGGACTCGACCCTGATTCTAATCAGATCAAATCATGAGGGGGTATTTTGTTGACAATAATTAAGAATACCAAAATAATATGAAAATAGACATGGATATTTCAAAATATGAAGGCAAGGTTCAAAGAATTAAAAGGAATGCAAAAACCAACCAAGGACTACGCGAAAAACCTATGTGACAGACTAGCGCGACGAACCTACGCGACAAACCTATGCAACAACATAATTTCTGTAACCCTGCACAGAGGTCCTGCGCAGACAATGTCCCATCGACCGGGCCCCATACGTTCATATAAATAAGACCCTTGGGATCCCCATTTTAATTACTGAAAAAGTTGAAAGACTCATTGTATCTCCTATTGCATGGTGATTTCACCCAAGTCCCTCAAATTTTCTCTGGTAGCTCTCTAAAACACAAGAGAATTGATAAGGAAATAGGATAAGCATGTTTTGAAAGCCTTTCATTATTTTTACATAGTTTTGGTTCCCCTATGGGAAATAAATTCTGCATTCATCATATGAACCTACAAAGTACACATGTACGACACACATTCATGGTATACCTATGTGGTTCAACTGCGTGGTGCAACAATGCGGGGTACCAATGCTACACACTTCCACGCAGCACCTACGTGGCATATCTCAGTTTAAGGCGTATATAACAACTTAAGTACCCTCATCAAAGACATTCAATGTAGGGTATATTTTTCCTTGGTTCATTTATCTGAAAGGGACTAAGTTTAATCCTCCATGAAAACCTCATTAATTGTCAATCCTTTGGGAAAGACACATCATTGTGTCTCCTATTTGGGTTTGTATATCCGCACTCAGAGGTTTCCCAAATTTGTTTCAAAATGGGGTTAGGATTAATGCAGTGTCAGGGGGTATGTATATCCACAGTCACATGGAACATTCTTCCATTAACAGTGCTGGGAAGTTCCCCACTTTGAGAATTAGGTTTTATGTCTCGACCTTACCCTTCTCAATGAGACGGAACCTCAGATCTTTGATAGGGAAGGTTAATTCCATGCTTTATTTTCCATAGATTAAAAGGAGAAGGCTCCATCCACTATTGGGTTCAATTTTAGGGCATTAAACCTAGTGTAATCTCCTAAACGTTATCCCATAATCCTTTTATTGGACCATTTTCTAATGAAATGTGAATGTTGGGAGGGCTCAACACCTCAAACTCTTCCTGGGTCACCTTGACCTCATCCACGCTGGCCCCTGTTGGTGTGCCCTCTTCCACCAACAGAGGACGAAATTTTTGTGTCATTGTAGAATCGTTCACTTCCTCTTGTTTCTCAAACCTAGCATGACTCACGTGGTCTTAAGGATCTATAATGACTACAATATGTGCACAAAAAAACCACAGTGAATGAACTATGAGAACTCTGATTCTCATTCAAACTAGGATACATGGGAAGCCTTTCTAGCACCCAAGCTTACTGGATTTCATCATCAGGAATCCAACCCTAATTTTATTAATCTGGGAATCCTCCTTAGTAAGAAGCCCAAAATTAAACTCCCAAAATTTTCAAGGTGTTCTTTTTCTTGAAGTAATCCAAAACTCAATTCTCTAAAACGACTATACTCTCCAATGAGATTTATCAAACTATGTGGGATTTGATTCCCATTTACAATGGTTATGTAGGATTAGTCCTTGAAATTCAAACCTGATTCCTTAAATCAACCTTGTTCTCTAAGGGCCATATTACCAATAGGGTTTAATCTAACTTGGAAACGCATATCCATTCAATGTTCATTGGGTTGTTTCGACATAAGTCCCACATCGAACTCTGACTAATAACCTTTCACTTAGATATCCATACCACATGACATAAAACTATATGGCTAGGTCCTTATCACTTGACCATAAAAAGTATGATTTGTACCATTCAGCGGCACCGAA
Source organism: Viscum album (assembly GCA_963277665.1). Lineage (NCBI taxonomy): Eukaryota > Viridiplantae > Streptophyta > Magnoliopsida > Santalales > Viscaceae > Viscum > Viscum album. Next base: position 1,718,248,583 of record OY728125.1, read on the forward strand.
CTATGAGGGTTCTTATTCCTTTCACAAGGATACGTAGGTAACCATATCATAGGTATTATCCCAATATCAAAACAAACCATTGTCTCCCTGGATGACAATAAATTACAGAGTTCCCTGCGGAGTGGCTTAAAAACTAGTATCATCATAAGGTAGATTAAAATAATATTTAAATAGTATATGAGAGGATACCATTGTTGGAGAATCTTGACAACATTCAGATTTCTCCATTAATTAATAACTTCTAATACAAACAGATGATTCTAATTTTTACACATGTTAATAAGTTATTGAAAATTCCTAGGGAAACATATGTTATACTTCGTTAATTAACATGGTTTCATGAAAAAATATTAAATTTATAATGAGAGTCTAATAGTAGACAATAATTCCCCACAAAAGGGTGTTATTTTGTCCAGCCTCCCATCCTCTCGACCAATGCACATTCCTATGTATCATAATGTTCAAACATACTGAACGCCTACCTTAAGAAAGCATGCCCCCTTTGTATAAATAAATATTGGACGTTTCTGGTTCGAGGAATAAATATAATAGAAACCATATAGAAGCAGTGATTTTTAAAAATATGACACATGTTTCAAGAAACTACAAAACAAATATATTAATTAATTCTTTGTGAATTTGTATATAATTTTTATTACATTCATTCTTTTCTTCAAATATATGTTTCCTCCAAAATGTTATGGTTTTTTATTCTATGATAAAAACAGATATAATTTATTATTAACCCTTTTAGAAAATTTATTTGATAAAATTGAAATGACATTTGATATTCATAAGGTAAAAATTATCTATGGAGGAAATTTTTTAATTTCTAAGATGTTTCAATTTTCAGTGAAAAGTAAAACATATAGATTTTTTTAAACCCTTCTTTTTTATATTTAAATGTCATTTAAGGATTTTATATTGATATAAAATAAAAATAATTAATTTTTTCATTATATGATATAATAAGTTACATTTTAAAAAAAATTATACCTCATTTTGTTATAATACATTTTTGGGCATAAAAACAATTTTTTTCTAAAAACTAATGTTTTTAATTGCATTTTGAATGTTGGATTTAAAATGTAATTTTTTAGACCTTTTTATTTTTAATTTTTAAAAATAGGTCACAAATATGGAATTAGAAGGTCCAAATTATGTTATACAATCATTTTCATTTAAAAAAAATTATATCATGGTAAAAAAAATATTTGTCGTGGTGTATGTAATATAATGTTGCAATAATCTTTTAAATGGACAAAAGCTCAAAATACCTATAAAATACGACATTATATTTTTGGTTGATGTGTTCATCGACATAATAAAAAATTTAAACATTAAATATCATCCAAATTCTATGAAATTAATTCCACCCAACAATGGTTGGTTTTAAATATATAATAATCACTATTTATTAAATTTATACCACCCCCCCCCCTCAAGTATAAATAACACCCCTCACCGAGTATTATCATGAATATCATTCATTATTTTCAAATATATACCTAAAAATATCATACCAAATCTATCTATATCTATGTGATACTTTTCATACCCAAAGGGAAAATCCATGGTCTATAAGAGGTTGTTCAACAATATGATATCCAAGAGGAGAATTTCACAAACCACAATACTTAATTTATTATATTATTCATTCTTCTCATCACGTAAGTCATCCATAATAGAATAATAAATCCAATATCATTTATATAGTAAAATTTTATATTTATAATGGAATATATTATATCCACCGATTTTCTCAACTACACTTATTTATTATAACGTAACAAATGTCTGAATTATGGGATTTAACTATCTCTGTAGATAATGTTTTCTCGATTTCCATTACCACCATCAAGGCTGGTCGTAAAATAATTATTATGTTTAAGTAATACTTTAATAGGTATATTATAACCTAGTTCATTTTTTATATGAAAAATATACCTACCTAATATTGAAAAAAAGGAATCTAGGCCACGATGGTTATAAAAAGAACCAAAATAAATACACATTTATCATTAATGTTTTACCAAATGAATCATCCTTATTCATAAATGAAAAATGATATATGGTAGAATTTAAAAAATTAATTACATTAATACCATTTTATTTAACATATTTGGGTTTGTTTCCATTTGACAACAAAATCCATAATGATACACAAATGTACCAACCATGAACCCATGAAATGAACACACCCCAAATAATGAAAATATTGAAATACTATTAATGATTGTGTTATAAGATTTTAGAGAAGATTCATGTAACATATTATGAATATTAATATGGTAATTAATTGAATTAATATAATTCATTAAATAATTATACCAGATGTTATATTATGAAAATGAATCTAAAGGTAATCCTAAGGTGAGGGTTTTTTCTCACTTTTACTTATGTGAGATATGTGTTTTTTTATTATTTATTTCCTACCGAGTACTTAATTCACTTATATGTATAAAATCATTAATCCATTTATATCCATTTTTTGTTGTTTCATTTGATAAAAATTTCATTTTAGGGGAATGCGATTTGAGTGATTACGATGTTGTAAGGGATTTATTTTATCAACTTCCATTTATTGTGTTAGACTTCTACTTCATTTATAATTACATGATACAATTATGTGTGATAGTAGTTTTCATTATCATATGTTTTAAAAAAAAATTATGTGGATGTAAAAATACTACAATCAATTTTTTTATGTTTCAAAAAATTAATTTTATTAATGCTCACTTAAATGATATGATATTTATAAGGGATTTCATTTAAAAATAACGTTTCATATTTTTACTTATAACTCCCAATTTCATCCATGTCCATTGTTTCTAAAATTGTTTCCATAAATTCAATTACTATGCAATTTTGATATTTAAATACATTTTTACTATTTTTTATTTTTCAATTTTTTTAAATGATTCTTTTTCATTTTCTAAATCATGCTCTTTGTGACTGTTTCCATTAAATGTTGAAGAATTTTTTTTAAAAATAATTACGAATGAGATTAAATTCAATCATTAATGAAACATAAATGATCTTATATGAAATTAAAAATAATAATATGTTCTTTTCAATGGAAATTTTTTCCCTTATAAATGCAAGACTCTTTAAAAAGAAATGATTTAAAAATGGAAAACATCCAGAATTATTTCAAGTGAAAATTCAGAATTATTTTCCATATATGGTAACATTATTTGATATAGATTATGAATAAATAGGGATATTACTCAAAGATAAAATCTTTATTAAATTCATGTCTTGTTTATATTTTTGATTGAAATAAAATTATGAAACCCATTTCTTTAAATGTGTTACGATATGATGACTGATTTTAATTCTTAGGGCATACATATGTGAGAATTTTATTATATGATGGGTGGGAACTATTTATAACACTAATGAATTAGGAAATGCATTATATTTAATGAGATAATAATGGTAAACATGGTTATGGACATGATCCAATATGGGAATGTGAAATACCATGTTTTTATGGTATGTATATTTAAAATTTATCATATTTGACTACTTATGATTCGTGCAACATAGAGTTTAAAAAACCGACATACTATTAAATATTAATATGACTGAATAAAGAGTAATGTGACTATTATTAATAGTAATCTAGTCATTATAATAATGAAATCATCTATGAATGTATAAGTAAAAATTTATGTCTCTCATAAATGAAAATATCATATATATATATATATATATCATGCAATAAGTAAATAACTGTTTTCTTAATGATAAATTCAGTGTTGTTATTTTGGTGAAAATTAAATGTTTGTTTACCATATAAAAAATAAAAAATTAATAAAATGAAAATTTATTTTCATAAAATAAAATTTTATTTTATTGTAATTATAAGAATCTTTTATGAGACCATAATTAATTTTCAAAACTGTCGCATGATAAGTTAAAATATTACAATCATTATTTTTCAAATAAATGATGATTTTAATTAAAAATTTAATATCACATATTTAGAAAATGAATTTCATAAAATGGATTCCAATTTTTAATCTATTAAAATAAAAAATATGTTTAATTTAATCTATTTTTCTAAAATAGTTGAATTTTTGTGAATTGTGAAAGACAATAATTTACAGTATTTAACATTATAACCCAATAAATGAATTACTGAGTCATGGTTGATGTATTTATGATTTAATAAATAAATATTTAAAACTAAAATGTTCATGTTACTTTATTAGGTTATGTGATCCATACTATTGATAGTCCTGAGGCAAAATAATAAACCAATGAAACAAATAATCAAAAAACACCCCTCTCTCCCACTATAAATACCACCCATCACCTCCGCTTATCCTCAAAACATATAATACTTGAATTCTATATAATTTAAAAATAATTGCATTACCAGGCCTCCTTCCCATGTATAATTAATATTGGAATTTTTAATATACCCAATCCAATTGACTTAAGGAGGTTCCCTAAGAGACCACACCGAATATGTAAAATCCCCATTTTCTCTTTTAATTTCTATTATTTAAATATAACCTCCACACCCATATTATAATAAGATGAATGGATACTCCAGTAACATATATATAATGTATATGTAGTGTTATGATGGAATATCCATCATCTAATATCTTCTCCTCTAATTTTATTTTCAAAATGATTACATCATCTGTCATGTGTCGAATCACCACCTTCTTGGATGACTTCCATTCATATTACATTACCACCTTGGTGGATATTAATAAAAGTATTTTTATTATTAAATAATATTTTATTATTAATATTATATGTTAAATCATTTTCAGGATCCAATTAATAGACATAATATTAATGAAATGACACAAGTTCAGGATGGTTATAAAACCCAACAAAAAACTTAAGACATTTTCATCAACAGTTTATAGAATTTATAATCCTCATAATATATAATAAATTGATATATGAGATCATATAATATTATTTATTTTCATTACTACTAAATATATTATCTTCTTGAGAAGTTTTTCACATTTGAAAAGAACTCCCATATTTATACTCATGGTAACCAACCATAAACCCATGACCTGAATGCTCCCGGAATAATGAAAATAAACATTATACCTCATAAAAATTGAAAAAAATGAAATGAATAAATTTTTATAAATAAAATATTTTTTAATAGTTTCTAAATTATAAAATTAATGCATCTATTTTGATTATCGAACATATTATATATTTTTTCAAAATTCTTTCGGACATAATGTACTGTTATTTTTATCTCATATTTATTTTTGTGCAATAAAACTTATTCACAACATAGTACAATTGTGATAGGAATACATTATTACCTTTTATATATTATTTCTTGAATCTATTTATATTCATTTTATTAGAAGTTTCATTTGATAATTATTACATTTACGATGCACATGATCTGACTAATTACAACGTCGTATAGGAATCATTAACCCAATTTCCATTCATTGTGTTAACATTATTATCAAATGATTACTCCTCCATATGATTATGTGTGAATGGGAATAATATTATCTTCTGTTTCATTTCACCATTTATTATTTGGATTTATAACTAATATATATAATCAATTCATTTGGTTAACTCTCACAGATTATTTTAAAATTACTATTTTAAATGATTATTTTTTCCATTGATTAGAACAAATGTTTTTGAAAACATAAACCGAATGAGAGGATTTTATATTTTTCATGATCTATAAATCATTATTGAATCCTTTATAAATTTTAAACATTATATTCAAATATTTTTTTATATAATTTTCCAGATTTTTAACAAATGATTTCAATGTTAAAGATGTATTTCTCATAAGAATTTTTTAGATGACATTAAAAGATTATTTTCATCGGTATCAATACTCTTTATTGAATCATTTAAAAAATGGAGGTTCATATTATACAATATACCATATTTTATTTAATTATTTTTGATTATTTTGACTATGTATTTCCTATTGTGATACCATTCATCATATTATACTCGGTTGTTCATGATTATGATTATTATTTTGGGAAAACTATTTCATATGATAGTTTCATTATGAATTTATATGTTAATTTTTAATGACCCTTTCTATATCAGAAGTTAATTATAATTATTTAGTGACTGATGGGGCCATATATATCCCCACGATGCATTAGATTTCCTCAGGAGATACAGTAGTTTGGGTTTTGGCTGATGTCTTACCCGATCATGTATGGTGTCATGGTTAAAGCATTGATAGTATAATTATGATTTATTACATTATGAATTCTCCTGTAACTAGATTAACTATTGATGATACATGTGATTATTCTTCTTATTGTATATAAATGGTTATGTATTGTTATAATGCGGTTATTTATATATAATTATTTAATCATCATTTATTCATGAAATATTAGAGTCAAGATTATGTTTTATTGGATTGGTTTTTAGTTATTCAGCTTGACTTATTGTTTCTGTTTATTTATGAAAGCTTTATCTTTATGATTACCCTTAATGAGCATTTTAGATACCCCCTTTCTTAGGTTTTATTTTACACTATGTTTTATTACGGTATATTATGGTTACATGATGAGAAAATATTGAAGACTAGGGTATTCCCAATGGAGTTACTATTTGGAATTTAATTTTAGGTTTTAATTGAATAATTATGTTTATATCAATTTGTCAAGGGCTAATAATCTATTTTTTCTTTTGGAATGATATCAATTTTACTTGAATCCAATGTAGTAATGAATAAAACATGAATCCAGCTATTGGGTTTGAGCTATTTACCAATGGTAACATTGGAAGTTTATTTGAAAAATTAGTAACTATAGATAGGAAAACATATATTAGGGAAATATAACCCTATATTTATCATTGAAAATATTCCCAAGGTAACTAGGCTTACTATATTTATATTATTTATGCCGATTTTGTTTATAACTTCCTTGTTTTAAAATTTCATAATCTAATTTTCTGTATAAAATAGTTTTGAAATGGAACCTAGTGGAATGAATGGAATAAATTTCAACAGATGTATTCGATGTTGGTATTTATCTCTTTTGATTGAAAATGATGTTTGAGATAGAGCCGAAACAAGTGATGATATACATTTTACTATACATGGATCAAATTAGTAGGTTATGAAAAATAAAAATACTGACATGGATCATCCTGATATATAATGTGGTGTATCAATGTTAGACCTCTTTATGCAAAAAATACATCCATCGCATAATGGGACTAAAAACCCATTTATAGATGAGAAAGGGATTCATTCCAGATATATTATATTTCTCTCATTGGGATGAAATTAAAGGGAGATAGTTATTATGGAATTTTATTATCTCTCATGATATATGGATCAATGGTGGCCATCAATTAAAAAGGGAGGGTATTAAATTGAAGATATTGAATAGATGTATTTTAATGAAATATCTAGGAAAAATATTTCCCTCACAAATAGAGAGAATATATGGAGGGACAATTCATGATTCTAAAATAGAAAGAGGATAAAAATATATCTATATTTGAATCCAAATTTACATGTTTAGAAAGGCATGACATAGACTATATACATAATACAATAAGAAATATTGACCATTTTTTTATGTACATAATCTATTAATACAACGAGAATTATTCTCCCAAACATTATCATCATATAAACATATAATATACCATAAAGATAGAGTAAGAATTTCCTAGGCCATATGGATTCAAATAGAAGACTGATAAGTAAATGAGATGGTGATTAATCCGGAAAAGGAAAAAAGGAAAAAGTGAATAATGGAATAATTTAATTTCAAAAATTCAATAAATTTTGAATGAAACATTATCAAACATGCCTATTAAGAATGTGTGTTAATTACAAGTGTGAAGAAAACGGACCCCATGCCCATGATTTCAAGGGAATGAATAAATTTGGAAATCTATAATAATTAATATATAGGGATATGGGACAGTATGAATGTAATATTTCTAAACATCAAGGAAACATTCCTGAGAAAATTCTAAAGGATCAAGGAAATTTTTATGCAGTCCCAATAGTTAAGGTTGTTGTTCTGAATGATGTGGTGGTAAGTACATTAATTATATACTCAAATTTACCTAAATATTTATTTTATTTTAGATCATCTCTTTCTTTTATATCTTCCCATTTTTATATAAACACAATATAATTCCAATTCAACTTAACAAAGGAGTATTCCACTATAACTCATTGCGGAAAATTATTTGCAACAACGATGTGTCAATTATTTCATACTATGACACATAAAATTTCTCTAATAACAGGTTTTAGTACCATTCATATAGTCGATTTTGATATATTACTTGGTATTGATTTTTTTGGACTATACATGGTATTGATTTTCATTCAAAAAATAATTCAAGAATTTAATGAATATAGAATGATATTTTGATTCGTGATAAAGGTATGCAATTTTTCGTCGTTAGAGGGGAGACATCATTATCTATGTCAAATCTCGATCCACCTCAATTATAACACCCTGACATTTTAGAAGAAATAATTTTTTTAATATCATTGATGTCTTGTATTGTACTCTACATCATGATTAGCTTGTCTTATATGCAACACTGTAATAGCTTGTAGTATACTCAAACACTATTCTGGGCTTGGGTTTCACACAAGAGCAACCTTCCTCGATAGCGTGTGTTGTACGCAATACTGAGTCTCACTAAACAATGATATATTATTATAATATTATGTACTATCCATTATGAATAGTATTAACTGAATTTTGAATTTTAAAACATTATAATTCATCTTACACACTTTCTATAATGAGATATAAAAACAAAAACAAATTTTCGATGAAGGAAGTATTTTTATAAAATGTAGTTTTACCGCCTTTTGATGGAACACCCATTTTAAATATAATTTTTGACAATTTTATAAGATCAATTTTACAAAATAAACTTAATCTTTTGAATCAGGATATAAAAATTTACATTGGATAAATTTTTGATACTTTTCTGATAACTTTCATATTTTGATAAATAGTAAAAATACGCTAAATTTTAATTAAAAAAAACTTTTTCACTAAGATAATTTATAGGGTTAAATTATAATATTAAATGTTCTGAAAGTATAAATAGAATATATTTTTACCATTTAATATAATTCAAGTCATTATCATTAATTTTACAAAGAATTAACAGGTAAAAACATTTCAATCTTTGACAATGTTTTTACTTTTAAAAACATGTTTTCTTAACAATTGGATTAGTATTAAATTAATTACTGCAACTTCTATGTATTTAATTTTGAAAAATGGATTACATATTTTGATTCATTGGGTCAAAATTATGTTAATAGTTTACTTTTATTTTTTTTACATTATAAATAGTAACTACGGTAATTTTTATTTACTACAGTTAAAGGGAAATTGGGTAATTAAGGGTAAAAATAAGATTATAAAATTACTCTAACACCTGAAAAAATTATATTGGATGAATACAAGTCGATCCATATCACATAAGGGTCGGAATAGATTCATATCATGGACTTTTGACCATGAAAATGATACCATTATTATTAAAGCAAAAGAATGTGACAACATGTCACTCTCTTATATCTTATTAGTTTAATAATTTTAATTTAGTGATAAACCTCATAAAAGAAGGAATAGAAATATTCTTTAGAAAGATAATAAAATTATCTACATCATTATAATTTATTTATAATTTTTAGGGATTATATAATTATCATTAATGATGACAAAATAGTGATGTAGAAATTATTTTATTGATTGAAATATCATATAAATGGTTTTAAAAATATTAAAGTAAATATTATCTTAACTAATTAATGTTTTACACTAATTTAATATATGAATATGACATGTTATGAATCTATTAATTTTTTTTTTGGATATATCCTCTGTGTGGATTTTATTTATATTCAAATAAACGAAGAGTGTAAAAATTGACACTATTGTTATTTTATAAAAATAACATATTATAAAATGGTTTAAAAATAAGAAAATTATTTAAAAATTATAAATTAAAATTTATATTGTCTAAAATTTCATAATGTATCTAATTATAGTCAATTTACAACACATAAATAGTTATTTGTAACAATTTTAAATTTAGAATATTATTACCACAAATAAAATTAAATATATTAAATAAAGATAAATCTAGTTTCTAAGGTTTAAAATAAATAACCAAAATGTATAAATCTTATTGGTTGATGATATTATAACCCCATCTGATCTAATATTTGGATTTTAGTCATTTTTGGACGTTTTTAAGTGGGGTTTGAGTTTATTATAAATTAATATTTGAGAGGATTCGAAAAGTTCCCCTCTCCTCTCTTATAAAAAGGCACCTCCTCCCTCTCCTCCCCACACCATTATAGGCCTTTATGCTCGAAAAATCCCTGCCAATGCATCTTCTAAACTTCCCTAGAAACATACTAGAGGTCTCGGTCTTCTTCAAATACCATCTTTAGTACCCTAAGAGGAGGTTTAGAAGAGGCGCGTCGAAGAAGAGGTAATATCCTTTACCGATTCTTCCAAATTTATTTCTTCTTCTACATCCATTTATTTATTTTCTTTATTATAAAGTTATAAATTCATTATCACTCAAATAATTATATGTTATTATAAATATAAAACAACCCTATTTCACTATTTATCCATCCTACGGAAAAAGAAATTACCGCGCGTGCGTACATACGTAATACCATCCCCACACCGTGGTGTAATATGATTTCCACCACCACCATACTTGGATGGGTATAATGGTATCAATAATAACTATATATTATTATTATAAAATCATAATTATTCTAATATATTATATCATCCACTCCAATTCCATTCAATAATTATGGGAATGATATCGTCACTCGTGCATACGTATGGATTACCGTCTCCATAACACGATGAGATTCATTCTCCATTATTAACCATTCAAGTATGATTATAAAATATATATAATAAATAATCACAAAAGATATGACATAATGATGATACTATATTTATGTACATATATGATTCATTTACCTAATTCCATTCAATTCAATAAGGAAATGAAAACAGTGTTCATGCGTACGTACGGCCTAACGTCTCCATGAACGGTGTATTTCATTCCATTTATCGATCTATCATATATATTTATATGATGAATATATATTATATATAAATAACTTTTTACATTATGGAATAATTTAATTCAGGATATAAGTAATAATATCAAGAACAAAAACTCAAAACACGTACGATAAATGAAAAGATTTTACCCAAAACAATTATTTAACATGAAATTGACAAAAGAAAAGGTAATATAAAGTCCTAAATGAATCATATATTATATAATAAATATTATTATGGTTATGTTACCAGTTAATTATATGTTTAAACCCACTATACAGGAGTTTCATACACCTACGGATGAAATTGGACTTAAGGTGAAGGATAATTTTTCAATCTCATTTTTATCCAAGATTACTTATACATATGTATTTAATGGGGTTATATTGTTCTTCCATGTCCATAAAAAGTTTTTCATAATTTTTTTAATATTCTTCCATGTATGTTTAAATTAATTTTTCCCCTCTTTGACTTTTACATTATGTTATGGAAGGAATCTTTCTTTTTCTTACAATACGTGGTACTTTTTTACTTTTCCGTTAAAAGTACGAGGAGAATGTTTTTTTAACTTATACAGCATGCAAAGATTTTTACTGAATCATAACACCTTATTTTCATGAAAATTACTCTATAGGATTTCATGACTATTTTCAAAAAAATCCTTTTCTTTTAAAATTTCATGGAATTTTGTGAAAAGAAAATGAATTTGAAGTAGAAAGGATATTTTCCTCAAGAATTAATTTCAAGTGTTTTTTCCAAACCATTTTCCATATCAGATGACATTATTTAATATGTTTATATTTCATGTATAATGTCTCTATTATTCACATGGTTTAATTTTTCTTATGATGAAATGATATCCATTAATTTTATATCTATTATTTTATGATGGGATGGTGTTTATGAAACCCATATTATTCTTTGGGTTATAATGAATGATTTATGTTTATATTATAGCACATGAAAGAATGATTTCATTATGATATGGGTGAGACCTATATCTCCCTCCAATGCATTGGGTAAATAATTATATCTCATGATATAGACATGGTTTAAATGACAAGTGAATCCAGTTCAGTAATTCAGGGCTGGAACGACAAGTAAACCCAGTTCAGTAATGGACTTTGTCCACTATGACGGTCTTGGAAGCAATGCCTTGGCTACTATGTAAATCATAACATGTGATTAATGGTTTCCTAAATTAAATGTTTTATTCCCATGCAATTTTATCTTGGTTAATTTTTCTTATGATCTATTCTCTATGCACTGCCAAGATTTATGTCATTACTCATGATTTTGATGATTTATGTTCATCTTCTTACGTTCAAATGTTTAGGGATTGTTTTATGTTCTCCATGTTTACCCTTACTATGAATTTGAGCTCACCCTTTTTATGTTTTCTTTTCGCCAGGATATAATGAAAGGTTTTAGTTAAGAAAACCAAAGGGGAAGATCTTTATAGAGATGTTGAAGATCTTTCACCATGATAATAAGATTATGTTCCGAGTTTCCAATGACACAAAAAAAATACGGTTTTTTGGTGTCTGTTTTTGTCATGTATTAAGTATTCCCAAAAATTAATGTAATTTCTTTGTACGTCAAGAATTGGGTCTATACAGTTGGAATCAAAGTGAAGGTATAGTTAACCTTTGAAAACTAGGATTGTAAAACTTTAGTAAAATCTCTAGAGATATTTATATGGAATGTCTAGGGATATCTCTAAGGGTAAGTAAATATATAGGTAATAGTCCTATAATTACTGTAATGATCTTAGAATTAAACCTATGATGTTATATATTGAAGTTACTCCCCCATTTTTATGTTGTTTTCCTAGCATGATTTTGGCCACTCACACTATTCTTTTTGGGTTTTAGATGATGGATGGAACCCGAAGGAACCGTGTTGATCAATGTAATGGACAATGCAATGATTGTCCTCCTGAACAAACGAATTTTATGGGAGATGGAGTGAAAAATTTTATTACTATACTTACACAAGCTATGAATCATTTTGTACTTCCAAATGAGCAGAGAAAAAAGCAATACTCTATTGAGTCCTTCATGAGGCAACGTCCACCTTCTTTCAGTGGGTCCTCTGATCCACTTATTGCTGAACAATACATCAATACCATTGAAAAGATATTTTCCATACTTCGTTGTTCAGAGCACGAAAAAGTCATTTTGGCTGTTTACCGGTTAGAATGTGAAGCAGACCAGTGGATGACTCTAATTAAAAGTACAAGCCCCCAAGATGAAATTGAATCCATGGAATGGGATGAGTTCGGGAAGTTGTTTTTCAGTAATTACTTCCCTCATATTCATCGAACAAAGATAGAAAAGGAGTTCCTTGAGCTAAATAAAAAGGATGATGAATCTGTTGGAATATACGTGGAAAATTTGACAAGGCTTGCAAGGTATGCATATGGCCTTATCATACAACCTCAAAGTAAAGTTGATCGAATTTTCAGTGGCTTAAAACCAAGTCTTCTAAGGGAATTAGCTATATGAGACTTCAATATCTACAGAGAAATTGTGTGTTATGCTATAAAGTTATAACTAGAATGTGTTTTTACATATCCATAACATGGTTTTGAAAAGAATTGAATGATGGAGTTCAAGGAAAAATCTTAAAACAATGGTGAAAAGAAGACAAATGTTTTGTTATGCTCCAAGTATGGAAAGAATCATGGTGGATATTGTCTTAAAGGGACTCAAAAATATTTTAAGTGTGGAAAAGAAGGTCATCAAGCAACTTAGTGCTGAAGTAATGGGAAAAAGGTAGCTAATGATGTGAATTGAGAAAATACTACAGAGAACGTACCACCAACACTTCAATGTTGTATGTGTAGGGGAATGGAGAATTTTTCTAACCAATTCCCTAATCCAAGGGTTAATGATGATCGACATCAACAACCTTTTAAGGAAAAGGACAATGGGAAGTCACATGAGATCACTATTGGTGATGTTGAATATGACAATGAAGTGGTGGAATGATTATGTTTTTATGTAAAGTGAATCCAGTATAGTGTTAGGGAATCTCAATTTTAGTATCGTGGAATATTTGAATATCTACGTATTCGTTTATTGTGGTTTTCAATAATTTTATTATACCAGTAACCATGAAATGTGATTGAAATATTTTTGGAAAGCATATTATATGCACATAATAAAGGGATAAAGAGATAATGAAATGTTTGATAGTATTAAAGATCTCATGACTGATATAAGGACATAGTGATATCATGGTTTGAGTATATATAAATATTGGGATTTAGGTTTGTGGAAATGGTTGACTTTTGACAACATTCATGTTTTCCCAAAGATTCTATGGTAATTCATGTTTCAAGAGAATACATGATTAAGGAATTAAAATATTTGGAATGTGACCAACATGATATATCTTATGATATACGGGTGAGAAATGATGGTATTCACATGCTTGGTAGATGACATTTCTAGTAGTCATTTTCCTTAAACTATGATATTGGATAGAAGTATTTTAAATAATCCTAAAGGTTGTAATGAAATATGATAGACATCCGATAGTATTGTTTAAAGCTACAAAATTTTGATACTATTTATAGAATGTTGTAATGGTATAGTTTTAGAAAAAGGAAAACCCGTAGGATGGGTGAAAACCCGTCGCGTCAGACAAGGATGTGGGAATCAAACCCACAACCAAATTGTGATAGGCATTTATCACCTACCAATGGACTACAAGAAGTCCCGGGTTAGTAGAAAATAGTTTTATTTTATTGAGCGATATGATAGTGGGAGTCTAAGACCTTTTTTGGAATCATATAAGATTAACCTCACCATGGATGTACTTATGTATATTTGATAACTTTTGCTAAACTTTTGTTTGAGACAGATGGAATGACCCATCATTCTATCACATGATCTGCTAACACTTCACGAATGAAAAATTAATCTTCATTTCTTTAAGATATGAAGTGGAAATTGTTCATGGAACGACCAACCACAAGATTTTACTAAAATCAAGTATGTATTTCTTATAATTCAAAATTTTCAACTTTAGGGGAATGATATTGAAAACCAAATATGTTGTCCTAGTACCCTCATATCTGATTAATCGGATGGCACCTTAGATCATAACAAATTTATGGATTTTTGATTGTTGGATTTTTTATAGCCATGTTCTCTACCACACTTCATGAGAACATGATGGTTAGACTTCTCTTCCATATGCATGTTTTCACCTATGTTCTTCTTTGTGGAAACCCAGTGATGAGTTTCTTTGGGTATCCATTATGTTTCTAACATTCCTTTTTAAAAATAATGTTTTAGTATTCCTTTTTACGATGTGGTTTTCTATTAAACAAACTTTCAAGTTGTAAATGATTTATAAGCCCGATAAATTTTGGGGGAAAAATTCATTTTAAGGGGGGTAGAATGTAACACCCCGGGATTTTATGAGAAATAATTTTTTAAATTTCTTTGATGTCTTGTGTTGTAAGCTACACCATGACTATCTTGTGTTATAATCAACACCGTATTAGCTTTTAGTATACGCAAACACTATTATTGGCTTGTGTTGCATGCAAGAGCGACCATCCTCGATAGCGTGTGTTGTATGCAATACCGAGTTTCACTAAACAATGATATATTATAATAATATTATGAACTAGATGATTTGAACAGTATTAACCAAATTTCGAATTTTATAACATTATAATTTATCTTACACATTTTCTAGAATGTGATATGAAAACAAAATTAATTTTTCGATGAAAGGAGTATTTTTCAAAAAATGTAGTTTTACCACCTTTTGATGGCACAACCATTTTAAATATAATTTTTGAAAAGATTATAAGTTCAATTTTAAAAAATAAACTTCTTCTTTTGAATTATTATATAATAATTTATATTGGATAAATTTTTGATACTTTTCTGATAACTTTCATATTTTGATTTGTAGTAAAAATACGCTAAATTTTAATTAAAAACAACTTTTTCCATGAAGATAATTTTTATGGAAATTTTTTAATATTTAATTGTATTAATGTATAAATAGAATATATTTTTACCATTTAATATAATTCAAGTCATTATAATTAATTTTAAATTGAATTCTTAGGTCAAAAGATTTCAATCTTTGACAATGTTTTATCCTTTAAAAACTTGTTTTCTTAACAACGGGATTAATTTTAAATTAATTACTTCAAATTCATTGTTTTTAATTTTTAAAATTTGATTCAATATTTTTTTTCCAAGGGTCAAAATTATGTTAATAGGTTACTTTTATTTTTTTGACATTATGAATAGTAACTACGATAATTTTTATTTACTATAGATAAAGGTAGAATATGTAATTAAGGGTAAAAATAAGATTGTAAAATTTCCCTAACACCTACCAAAATTATATTGGATGAATAAAAGTTTACCCATATCACTTATGGGTCGGAATAGATTCATTTCACTGACTTTTGACCATGATAATTATATAATTATTATTAAAACCAAAGAAAGTGACAACATGTCCCTCTTTTTTATCTTATAAGTGTAAAAATTTAATTTACTGATAAACCTCATAAAACATCGAATATAAATAGTCTCCAAAAATATAATAAAATTATCTAAATCATTATAATTTATATAAATTTTTAGGTATTAAATAATTATCATTAATGATGACACAGTAGTGATGTAGAAATTATTTGATTGATTGAAATATCAAATAAATGGTTTTAAAAACACTAAAATAAATATTATATGAACTAATTAATGTTCTGCAATAATTTTATAGATGAATATGATATGTTAGTATTCTATTAAATATTTTGGTCTGAATATATCCTCTGTGTGGATTTTATTTAAATTCAAATAAATGAATAGTGTTAAAATTGACATAATTGTTATTTTATAAAAATAACATATTATAAAATGGTTTAAAATAAAAAAAATGTTTAAAAATTATAAATTTTAATTCATATGGTCTAAAATTCCATTAATTATCAAATTATGGACAATTGAAAACACATAAGAAGTTATTTATAAAAATTTTAAATTTAAAATATTATTACCACAAATAAAATTAAATAGATTAAATAAGGATAAATCTGTTGATAATGTCTAATATAAATCACCAAAATGCCTAAATCTTATTTTTCACTAATATTAGAACCCAATATCATCTAATCATCGTATTTGAGTAATGTTTTGTGGGTTTTAAGTGGGTTTTGAGTTTATTATAAGTTAATATTTTAGAGGTTTCCAAAAGTGCCCCTCTCCTCTCTTATAAAGAGGAAGCTCCTTCATCTCCTCCTCACACCATTTTGAGCTATCAAGATTGTCCAAACCTAGAAAATTTCTCTTCTACACTACCCTAGATACATACTAGATTTCCTTTTATTCTTCAAAGACCAACATTAGTGCCCTAATAGGAGTTTTCGAAGAGCCGTGTCGAAGAAGAGGTAATATCCTTTACCGATTCTTTCAAATTTATTTCATCTTCTAATTTCTCTTATTTATTTGTTTAATTATAAAGTAATAACATCAGTATAAATAATATACTTATATGTTATTATAAATAGTAAATAAACCTATTTCACCTTATATCCATCCTACCGAAAATGAAATCAGTGCCCGTACGTATGTACGGAATACCGTCTCCACGCCGTGGTGTACTCTGTTTTCCACCACCACCTTACTTGTATGGGAATAATGGTAGAAATGATAACTATATATGATTATTATAACATCATACTGATTTTAATAAATTATATCATCCATTCCAATTCCATTCAATAATTATGGGAATGATATCCTCGCTCGTGCGTACGTACGGATTACCATCTCCATGACGCGATGAGATTCATTATCCATGATTCACCATTCAAGTATGACTATGAAATATATAATAAATTATCATGAAAGATATGACATAATAATGATACTATATTTATGTACATATATCTTTCATTTACTTAATTTCATTCAATTCAATAGGGAAATGACAATAGCGTTCATGCGTACGTACGACCTACCGTCTCCATGAACGGTGTATTTCATTCCATTTATCGATCTATCATATATATTTATATGCTTAATATATATTATACATGGTTCATGTTTAACATTCTAGAATTAATTAAATAAGGATATAAGTAATAATATCAGGAAAAACAAGTCGAAACATGTACGATAAATGAAATGATTTTACCCAAAACGATGTTTTAACATTGAATTGACAAAAGAACAGGTAAAATAATGTCCTAAGTGATTCATATATGATATCATAAATATTATTATGGTTCTGTTACCAGTTAATAATATGTGTAAACCCACTATACAGGATTTTTGGACATGTATGGATGAAATTGGACATATGTTAAGGGATAGTTTTGCAATCTCATTTTTATCGATGATTTCTTACACATAAGTATTTATGGATTTATATTTTTCATCCATGTCCATAAAATGTTTTTCATAAAGTTTTTAATTTTCTTCCATGTATGTTTAAAGTCATTTTTACACATATTTGACATTTACTTTGTTTTATGGGTTAATCATTGTTTTTTTACCATACGTGGTACTTTTTGACTTTTCTATTAAAATTACGAGGAGAATGATTTTTTTAACTTATATGACATGAACAAATTTTTACGGTATCATAAAACCTTATTTTCATGAAGCATACTCTATAATATTTCATGACTAATTTCAAAAAAAAATTATTTTCTTGTAAAATTACATGTCATTTTGTGAAAAGAAAATGATTTTGAAGAAGAAAAGATATTTTCCTCAAAAATTCATTTCAAGTGTTTTTCAAAACCATTTTCCATATAAGATGAAATTATTTAATATGTTTATATTTCCAGTATAATGTCTCTATTATTTACATTTTTTCATTTTTCTTATGATGAAATTATATCCATTTATTTTATATGGATTATGTTATGATGTAATATGTGTTTATGAAACCCATATTGTTCTTTGGGTTAGGAAAAATGATTTATGTTTATTTTGTGGCACACGAAAGAATGATTTCATTTTTAGATGGGTTGGACCTATATCTCCCTCCAATTCATTGGGTAAAGATATATATCTCATGAAATAGAAATGGTTGGAATGGAAAGTGAATCCAGTTCAGTAATAAAGGGCCGGAACGACATGTAAACCCAGTTCAGTAATGGACTTTGTCCACTATGACGATCTTGGAAGCAATGGCTTGGATATTATGGAAATCATAACATGTGCTTAATGGTTTCCACAATTAGATGTTTTATTCCTATGCTATTCTATCATGGGTAATGTTCCTTTATGATCTATGCCTTATACACTGCCAAGATTTATGTCATTTCTTGTGATTTTGATGTTTTGAGTTTATGTTCTTATATTCAAATGTTTAGGGAATGTTTTATGTTCTCTATGTTTACCCTTAATGAGCATATGAGCTCACCCTTTTTATGTTTTCCTTTCCCCAGGATATAAATAATGTTTTTAGGTAAGAAAAACAATGGGGAATATCTTTATGGGAGATTTTGAATATCGTTCACCGTGATTAGAAGATTATGTTACGATTTTCCAAAGACACTAAACTAATAAGGTCTTTTGGCGTCTATTTTTGTCAGGTATTAAGTATTCCGAAAAAGTAAGGTAATGTCTATGTATATCAAGATTTGGGTATCTATATCTATTAGTTATTCTAATTGATATTCTTTGATAATAATAAATGATAAAACCAACTGATGAGATTGGAGATCTTGTAATTGAGGATGTATAAATTATACATGAATTCAATTTTGTATATCCAGGGGAATTACCTAGAAATCCTCTGAAGATTAAAGTAGATCTTTCATTGGATTTAATACCTGATACATGACCTATATCAAATAATCCTTATAGAATTTAAATGGTGGAGTTAATAAAGTTAAAGAAAAAACTCGAGGAACTATGTGGTAAATTATTTATATTCACTAGTGTTAAACCTTGGGATCTCTTGTTCATTTCATTAAATGAAGGATATATATTTATATGAAACTATGCATTGATTATATGGAGATAAATTATATTTTTATAAAGGAAAAATTATCTTCTTATTCACTTTGATGAATTACATGACCAACTTCATGTAGATGAATATTTTTCAAATATTTATCTTCATTATATATATCATCAATTGTGTTCCAAAAAAGAAAATATTCCAAAGTGAACTTTTTGAACAAGGCATAGTAATTACTATTTTATATTTATTCTATTTGGAGTGTGTAATTAACTCGTTATTTTTGTGTATATAATGAAAATAGTTTTCATGAAATATCTTCACAATTTTTTGTGTAATTTATTGAATATATATTGGTGTACTCCAAAAGCTATAAGGACTATGAGAACCAATTGTGGATTATTCTGGAAACTCTTTAATTAAAATTGTTATATTTGATGGTTATAATGTGAGAATTATGACTTCAATATATTTCTTTTCATTAATGTATTATCTCAAATGATATAATCCCAATTGATTTTATGAATAAAAATTAATTCCCTTAATGGACGACACTAATGAACATAACTGAGTTATGTAGTTTCATTGTTTTACCAGGTTACTATCAGTGATTAATATAGAATATTTCCTAAATAACTAACCCATTAACCAAGATTACTTATAATGTTTTACGTTTATTTCAGAAAAGGTACTATGAGAAATTATTTTAGTACTTGAAGAGGAGATTTGTGAATGAACCAATCTTGAATCTACCATTAAGAAATGGTGAATTTATATTTTATAGTGATTCATCGAATAAATGAATTTTTGTTTCTTTATTTATAATGAACAAGTTATTATGTATGCATTAGGGAAGCTAAAAACTCATGAAATAAACTATCCAACTCATGATCTTGATTTAGTAGTTGTAATATTTTCAACAATGATTTGGAGAAACTATATATATGGTGAAATATGAGAGACATATATAGATAAATAGATTTTGAATATATGTTTCCATAGAAATAACTCAACATGTGACAAGGGATATGGGTTGAGATACTCAAGGACTATTATTTTTCAATACAATAACACCCAAGGTGAGAAAATAAGGTAATTGATTCATTGTGAATAAATAATCATAGTGATCTAAAAAAATGAAGATTGATAGAGATCATTTTTACATGGGTCTAGTATAGATGGATATGATAATTATAATGTTAGGTGAAACATCATTACTTTTAAATTTTTTCCAAAAAATCCATTATTGTAAATGATAATAACTTCTCCAATTGATGATATAATTTTCAAAAACAAAAATAAAGCTATAAAAGAGAGGAAATTATTAGCTATTTTATATGAAGATGGAATTTTGATATTTTTCAATTTTCATTGTGTTTCTTCTATACCCGATCTAAAAATTGAATTGTTGAATTATTCTCATTGTTAATATTTTTCTATAAAACATGGTAGCACTAAGATTTATATATTATTAAAGGAAAATGTTTTGGTAAATAATATGATGGAAAAATTATTGATTATGTATCTTGATATTTAGTTTTTCAACAAGTGATGGTGGGAATAAAACATCCTAGAGGATTCATGTAACCTATACATACTCCAACATGGAAATGATATGAAATAACTATGTATTTTTTTCAATATATTACGAAATACTACAAGAAAATATTTTACAATATTGTTAAATGTGGATCAATCTACCATATCTTCACATTTTATTCCTATAAGGGAGGATTTTCCATTACAACACCTTTCATGACTCTATATAAATGATGTTTCAAGATCCCATGGTACACCTATATAAATAGTATTGGATTTAGATCACCATTTTATATAATTGTTTTGGAAGATTATTTATATGGATTTGGATACTAAGTATCATTTAATTTCTTCATTAGACCCTTATATCTATGGATACTCTGAAAAAAAAATCAAATGTTAGAAGATATGTTAACATCATGCTAAAATTACTTTCAAGGTATTTAGGGTCAATATTTACTATTGGTATAAATTTCAAAAAAATAATAGTTCCCAATGTTGTTTTCAAAAGGTTCCACATGAAGAACTATAAGGAAGTATATATTGTGCTCCAACATGTTCGGATAATGTTGGTGAAGGGATGCTTGAATGACTAGAAACTATGGAGGAAACACTATCAAATTTAAAGTATATTAAAAACCATATTAAAATATTTCAAAGTAGTAAAATGAGTTTTTTATAACTAGAGAAAGGATTTTGAGTTTAATGTGGGATATCATTTCATTAAAAAAGTATCTCTCTAGAAGGATATTATATGATTTTGAAATATAGGGAAAATAATTTAGATTAAAATTGGTCTTTTTAAAATTATTAAAAGAATTGGGGGGGGGGTGTATTTTATCATTTGGAGATTGCAAATAGCCTTCAATAGTATATGAGTGTTCCCTATAACTTTTTTAAGGAGGTAAATACCAGAACTAATGCATGTTTTCACATTTAACGAAATATAATTATAACTTCATTTATCTTGAAGCGATGTTCCTATCAAGATTTTGGAAACTAGAGAACATTTGATCCAAAACTAGAGAACTCAACATGAAAACGTTCATAGAGAATACATAATATTGAATTGGATATATGGGAACTAGGGGTAATTATGATGAGAAACTACCTAAAATCTTATTATGAGGTGATATTTTGGAATTTTTTTGATGAAAATTTTGAAGTATTGTAGAATTTAACAACCCAAGGTTTTATTTTATGTTTCATTTAAATTTCAAATATTTTTTAGATAATGTTCCATGACAATCCGTTTTTAAAACCATGATATAATACTAAATATTATCATGACAATTGGAATAGTAATGTAACAGTTAGGAATAGAAGTATAGACATTAGAATAATAAACTCACATGTGAAATTATAAATAAAATTTAGGTATCTCCTAAATAATGATATATATATTTATATGATGAAATAAGTAAATAAATATTTTAAACAGGATAAATTAACTGTTGGTATTTTTTAAAAATGTAAATGTTTATTTACAATAATATAATCAATATAATGATTTACATTACAATTTACTTTCATAAAATATATTTATAAATAAATATTTTGTTTCATTATAATTACAATATTCATTTATGAGACCCTGATTAATTTTTTAATGTGTCGCAAAATCAATTATAATATTAAAATATATATTTTTTGAATAATTGATGATTTTATTTAGAAATAAATATATCATATTTAGAAAAAAAAAACTTAAAATGGTTTTCATTTTTATAATATACAAATTTAAAAATAATTAAGGTGAATTTTTGACATTTTTCTTAAATAATTGATAGTTTGGTGAATAGTGAAGCATGGTAATTTATGTTATTGAACATTGTAATAAAATAAATGAATTATCATGTTTTATTTTATGTATGGATGAGGAAATTACTCATTATTTAGATCACAAATTCTATTATTACTATATTTATTCAATTTAATCAATACTATTTATAGTCTTGATAAAAAAACAACTAATGAATAAAATAATAAAAAACACCCATCTCATATAGTATAAATAACAATGATAAAAACATCTTCCCCTTAAGAATTATAATCCATTAATCTTACCTAATATTGGAACTATTAATTTCTAAATCCTCTTCCACAATTCCATGTTTTTTGGGAATTACGAAAAAGACCAAATAAAAGTGTCTTTAGGTGGTTCCCAATGAGATGATATCAACGAGGTAAAATACTCCTTCTCTCTTCATTAGTTTTCTTATTTTATCCTCTCCTCACTCCACCTGTTTAATGTTTAATGGAAACACTATTATGTTTTTTATACTATAATTTTATTGAGATAATATGATATACATCGTCAAAGAACTTATATTCTACTTTAATTTTAAAAGAAATCATTATTCGTGATGTGTCGATTCCTCGTCGTATCAGACGAAGAGTTTTTCTTTTTTTAAACATTAAAGGATGGTCAATAAACCATTATATTGGTTTATTAATATTTTAATATATTAAATATATGTTATACCACTTTCTATATCCATGAAATAAATATGATATTAAATAAATTGACAT
This sequence comes from Viscum album, assembly GCA_963277665.1. Taxonomy (NCBI): domain Eukaryota; kingdom Viridiplantae; phylum Streptophyta; class Magnoliopsida; order Santalales; family Viscaceae; genus Viscum; species Viscum album. The sequence goes on from OY728125.1 coordinate 1,718,272,717, forward strand.
TCGGTCATGATGGTCATAAAAACCGTCAATATAAACCAATACCTTTTTCGTCAACATTTTATCTACTGAATAAATATCATACCATATGAAAAAATGATATATGAGATCATATAAGATTTTGGAATATCTTCAATAATAAATATTTTCACTTCTGGATATTTTATTCCCATTTGAAATTTACTCCCATATTTATACTTAAGGGAACCATCTATATGACCACGAGATGAACTCTCCCAGAAGAACATAATTATACAGTATAACTCTTCTAAATGAATATAAATAAACATAACCAAATTAAAATAAATAAAACATATTTTTAAATGGATATAAATTATTTTAATTAATTACTCTAATTTAGTTATCTAGGAAATTATATACAATTGTATAATTCATCCGAACATAAGGTTTGAGTTTTTTAATCTCACTTTTATTTCTATGAGATATACCATATTCACCACTTATTCAATGTGTGTGGTTTATGTATACATTACATTGATATATAATTTCATAAATCCAAATATCTTTATTTTATTCAAATTTTCATTTGATATATATTATTTTGGTTAGGAATATGTTCTAACTGATTACAAATTGGTAAGCTAAGTCTTAACCAACTTTCAATTCATTGGGCTACACTTCTAATCCAATGCTTATTCCATGTGATGAGTATATGTAAAAACCATTTTTATTATGTTATGTTGTATTTATCTTTTATTATGTGGATTTACTTTTTATCTAGTAAAATATTCCATTGGTTAACTCTAAAACATTCTTTTAAAAATACTCTTTTAAATGATTCATTTTATCAAAATTTAAAGGAAAAGTATTTTAAATGGGTATAGGATGGTAGGATTTTCTGATTTTCATGTTTGATTATAGACATGAGGAATCATTTACAAGATTAAAGTTCCATTTTAAAACAATAAAAAAATTTATAATAACCTGATGTTTTGAATAAATTATTTCACAGTAAATGTGTTATTTATGTAAAGAAATATTCAATGATTTCATTATAGTATTCAATCTATGTGAAAACACATTGATGGATATTTTTCTAAATTTATTTTCATATATTATGAATCCATCTAATATATTTTAAATAATTTTTATGATCTATTTGATTATGGATGTTCTATTTTTGAAACATTGATTATATTATAGTTGATGGTGTATGATTATGTTTAATGTTTGGGGAATATTATTTGATATCATTTTATCAATATAAATGTATATATAGATTATATTAAACTTATATCATATGAGTGATTAAATGGACTTAGTTGGTAGTGGGTGGGGCCATCAATAGTCCCTCGATGCATGAGTACGTCTCCTGAGGGAAACTAGTTTGTGTATTGGATGATGTCTTGGCAGATTATGTATTGTGTCTTCGCCAAATAAATAATGGTATGTTTATGATGTCTCGCATTATGAATTAAATCATTATGAGATTAGTTATTGATAATATATGTGATTATTCAAGTAGTATAATATTAATGGTTATGTTTCATTATCAGGTAATTATTTATATGGAAATTTTTGAACAAATTTTATTCCAGTCAAATTAAGCTCCAGATTATTTAATAGTGGAATCTTTTTTTATTTTTTCATCATGCCTTAATTTTTATGTTAATTTTTTATATCGTTCATTTTATTCATAACCTTAATATGAATATTATATCATCCCTTTCTTTTTTTCAATTTTTCACCAGGGGTTCAGGATATTTATTATGATTGAAATTTGGGGACAATATAAGATGAATTGGGGTGTTTTCCATGTAGTAACTATGATGTACAATAGTTCAAGTTGTGAGGTAATATTTATGTTCATATCTTGAATTTAAAATATCATAAAATTTTCAATCATTTGGTTTTCATCCTCATATATATATTAATTATATAATAATGTAAGGAACCAAATATGCCCTACTATGGTCATGGTATTTAATAGCAAACAAGTGTGTCCTAATCCACTCAAAAAAATATGTGTGTCCATAGCCACTATGTGAATGTTTTAGGGACTAATCCTTGACTACTATAATGGTTTGAGGATTTATCCAACTCTAGTATGGTGAATGGGAATCAACTGGTGATTGTTGTCTATCCTACTAAAGAGGTGTAGCCTCCATAGAGTTCTGTTATATATTTTTACAATGAGCCTTGACTACTAAGGGAATGAATTTTTATGCTTATGTGTATTAAACATTTGATGTCTTCTTCCAATGATATTATTTCAATACACATATTCACATTTGATTCATGTTTATAAAAATCCTTTAATTGTTTCATGAATCTTGATTAATATATTTGATATGAATTCTACACTTATCTAATGTAATGTTCATGTTCATTTTCCCTAGGCTTTAATTAGGATTGATATATCTCTTTATTACCCATACTGAATATCTAATCTCACCTTTTAATTATGATTCTTTTACCTAGGATATGTTGAAATGTATTCTATATGATATCTTAATAACTGATATAGTAATGAGGGAATAAGCGAGAGATGATATTGGTATTCTATAAACCAGTTCATTATGTTTCGAAGTTACCAAACACACAAAAAATAGTGTTCTAACACGGTTTTTTATGTTTTATAATTAATATTAGTCCATCTATATTTAATATATACCTATAAAAATAGTTGGAGGTCATTTTTATGCCATATAATTTTTTTTATACATTGGAAAATAGGATGATAAAACCATAGTAAGAACCCTAAGTGCAACTCTATGTAAAAATATTATATTTTTAGTTACAAAAATGAATATCCTTATATTATATCATATGTGTTATATATTAAAATTTAATATGAAATTTATCTTGATTGTATAATTTCCAAAGATGAATAATGATTCCTACACTATGGTTATTTGGTTTTATACAATGGATACCACTAGGAGGATTCATGTTAATGGTGCATATTATATACAATGGAATTATCATAATCAGGAGAAAAAATAAATGGGAGTTAGATGGACAGACATTTTAATAATGCCTAATCATAAATCAAATAATATAACTAATCAACTCAATTTTTGATTGTTTATTGACTCATATATCAATAGAAATTAGGAGTTTCATGATTACTAGAGTGGAAATAATGTTTTATTTTTCTCATTTAAAACATGTGGGAAGAGGTATCATGGATAATGTTTCAAAGGAACTATAATATGATATGGATGGACAAAATAAGTACACTAAGAATCTAATTGTAAAGGAAAATAGTGATTTTCAGTTAGCGAAATGGATGAGAATAATTATATTCTAAAGTAACCATTGAAATATAAATGTATAATTGTTGAATATATGAGAATTATTAAATTTTATTCCTTATGGGGAATGATCATGAAGGGAATTTGGAAGGTTTTATGAATAATTTATATATTTTAGATGATGAAAATACTACAAATAAAATATCATAAGGAAGAAGTGTTAATGTTTAAAATGATGAATCCGGGTAAATAGTTTAAGAATGGATTGGAAATGACTGGGGGTTTGGGTAGTGGAATTTATGAATAATTTTTTGAACGTAATTTTTTTTGTATTATGTAATAATTATACATATAAGGAATACTACACTATATTTTTTACATTAATTAAATAAAATTATATGTTAAATGGTATTGGTAACCATGAAAATCAATTGTGTTGGTAAGGAGATATTTTTTAGGACACATGATTTTGGGAAATATAACCCTTAATATGTACATGATGTTTTTATAATAATGTTATAAAGAGATTTTTATTTGTTATAAAATAAATGACATTTTATTAATGACCTTGGAACTGAAGTTTAATATCCTAAAAGGCTATTTATGGATTGAGTTTAATGGTATTTTGGACTTAAAATATAATGAAATGTTTAATATTTGAAAGAATTCATGTTTTCAATATGGTTTTATGATAATATAGGTCATCACCATGTTTTAATGGAATAAATTATAAGGATATTCATCTAATTATTGTGTGAAAACTAATATATACATCATGTTTGTAGAGGATTAATGCTAAAATGATTTTGAAAATTTAGTAAACTTCGTTTTAATGTGTGGGAAATTATTATTTTTTGATGTATCATAATGGTAACAATTTATGAAATTAAAAATTTTGACATTTCGAAGTTGTTATAGAGATTAATGTATTATTAAAGAATATGATGATTTATGTGTAATAGTTAACTTTTGGAAATAATTTTTTTTATGGTAACTTGAGAATGAATGAATGAATTTTCATCCCATTATAGATCTTCTAATCCACTAGTTATTTAGGAATTAAAATTTGAACTTCATTTCATAGAGGAATAAATGAAGCAGATATTTATTGAGAAAAAACCAAAGGGTTATATTTTACATATTTTTTTTGAAAAAGGTGTTGCCTTCGTCAAAACACTAAAGAAATAGTATTTGTAAATAGAATGTTAATGAGTTAAAAAGGTTGAAAAGTGGAGACTTTATTATAATATTTTTCATGAAAATTAAAATGATTCATTTGATTATTTTCCAACTATGTGATCCTTATATATAATCCTTCTTTTCATGACCATCTGGCACAACATTAGCCTTATGATAAGAATTACTGATTATAGAGTTTACATTAGAAATGTTTTGGGTGTAGTCTATCCATCTAGTTCTTGGGGGCCAAGAAAGGTGCACCATCAAATTTTTGAAGGCTTTCCCTATGGTGATGGAGTTTCATTCCATTCATATTTTATTTCAACGATTTTCATGATAAAATCTATAGAAATAATGACATTATACATCCCAACATATAAATATGAGGAAAACCCAAATTTACTATTAAAGTATCCAATGATATCTAAATTATGATATCTAAACACCACATCACAACAAATGTGGAAAGGTTTTCCTTTTGATTCACCATACACATTGATCATGTTCCATAAAAATAAATGGATTTTCATAATATGTTAGTTGAACCCCTCAGCTGGATGAACTTTCCTCTCTGTATTGGTTTGACAATTGATATTTATAGAAAACGTAAATACTAAATAATTGAGTACATCATTCAGTGGGAAAATGATTGTGGGATATTCTAGACAAAGGGGTGACCCGAGAGGGTCTAACCGATGGATTATAAATGTTTTTCATCCATGAATAATCCAAATTAATGAAACTATAGTTGTAGTATATTTTGGAGTCCAGAATTCAATTATTTTGTAAATTCCATAACAAAAAAGTCATTTATATTAAAAAATAGATATTTTTTATTATAAAATTAATATCATTGGAAAATCCATGTTTGGAGAATGAAATCAATCAATTATATACATATTAATGAATATAGGTATGTGCATTGGGTCTTCCATATAAATAAGATGAAAACACTCATGTTATCCAACCAAATTTTCAAAGAATATAATTTATTAAAAATCCATATATAATGAATAATAATTATTTAAAAATATTTATTTACATAAAAACATGTTGAGGAATTCATATAGAAAGTATTTCTATCTTTCTGTTTTTTATGAAACCTAGTTCTACAAAAAATAAAATCCATGTATTTAATATTAATATGGTTGCATGTGAGACGAGATTTAAGGGATTCATTAAATATTATAAGGTTCCTGATGCGAAGCCCACCATTTTCATAGGTATTACAACAATTGGTCCAAGGTACCATCGAATACATTTTCTCAATAGTTCTCACACTCAAAAAAATATTTTTGTAAAAAATATTAATATTTTTAATAAATCATGTGATCCATTTATAATCAATCATAGAATATAAATTTTTTAAACAATAGTGTATTTAAGTATTCTAATTCATCCTTCCATAGTTCATAATTATCCATTCCAATAATCGCGTTGATTTTTAATTTGGTAAACAATATTGGAAAAATAGGAATTTTTATGCATTTTAAATAATATAGGGATCCAAAGATAAGTTATGGGGATGGATACCTAATTAACATTATTTCTGACACTTTTGTCTAGGTGCATCCACATCACATGTTATCCTGTACTAGCATTTCATTTGATTCCCCACATTCCATCTTTCTAATGGAGGGTGACACTCAATACATTCTCAGTGATATTACCCCTTAATCAAAATATTATGAGAGGATGTTTCATATGGACTCCATTCATTTCTCCTTGAAACATGTCACCCAGTTCTAGTGTCCATAAAATATTAAAACTTGTTCCTGAAATACATTCATGTTTTAATTTCTTTGTGGATGATAGGTAGTTATTTTTCTTATTATTGGACATTTCAAGGGGTCTTACGTGGTAGCAATCATAATTTATGGGAGTAGTCATATTGGGAATTTCTATCATGCCTGGATGATGGAACAATTTTCACATGTATTCTTCCTCATGAGAGGTCTTCTGAACAGCCTAGAACCCAAGGAATCTTATGTCTATCACGGTGTATTTTATTATATAGGAAATTCATTCATATTCTTCCTTAGGCATCCCATGTTTAATATAATTTATATTGCATGTTTAACATTTTTCGGAGACTAAGTGAGAAATGTACAAAATTTATTAATGTCATAGATTAGAAATGTGCATCATAAGTATGAAATACCTAGATGGTTTACCAAATGGATGTGTTTAAATGCTGGTGGAGATGGACCTTGGATAGTGTGCCTCATAAAGATAAGGTGTCACCTCATAATTACAGATCTAGAAGACACTATGTGTGGATCTTAGAGTTTAACCCTAATTATTGAGGGTGAACAAGGTTTACCATGATTGGATTGAACCTCATGGAGGCTTCCTACGTACCATAATTAGAAGATAGGGATCAAAAACCATAGATTTTGGACAGGATGGTGCATATGCATGGTTATATTCCCATCACAAGAGGATCAATATTGGTTGAGTGATTGATTATTTGGGGCGCACACATGGTTAGATTAATATGTTCCACTAATAGAAGTGATAATACATATGTATCTTATGTGTTGAAATGGCCCATGTGTGTAGAATAATTCTACTCGTATTTGGAATCCACGGTAAAAATACAATGGGTATGGAAGAAGGGTTGATATGAAATGAATGGAACAAATAGATTGATATGGGAGTTGGTCTTAAAATACAAGAATTTTTCCAACCTATCCCATTTGGTTAGGATTAAAAGTGCATGAAGTTCTGAATGGGGGAATTGGGGATTGCACTAGAGGAGGATTCATAGATTCATGTGTTTGGGGATTACACATGGAAGCTACCATGGTGAATGCGGTATAATGGGGATTATACTAGGATGGATTCTCATAATGACCAAAAAGAAATGTGGACTATAGTATAGGGTAGAATCCTCTCTATACCTAGTGGATTGAGGGAAAGACCCGGATGGGGATGGATTGTGGGTGGATGTTAGTATACGAGCAGAGAACCCCTAAGAGGGGGATCACTAAGGTATAAAATAATTGGGATTAAACGTCACAGAGGCTTCCTATGAACCATATTTAGAAGGAAAGTATCAAACACCACATAGTTTAGAAAGGATAGGTCTTATGCATGTTTAGTGGCCCATGATGGAGGAACTATGTATTAATTAAAGAGTGATTACCATTTGAGGAGGGTTTAATGGTAACTATTAACCTATATGACCATGTGTGTCATGACTGTTATGAGAAACACGAGAATTTAGTATACCGAATTGTCACGTCATGAAATATGTGTCAAAAAAATAATGTGTGGGGCTTACACGTAGAAGTTTCCCTAGGTGGATATCATTCCATGTGAGTAGGATCTAATTCCATGTGCTGATGATTTCACACCCAAGGATATGTGTGGGAATATAAAATTCATAAGGCATGGAACACCATGTGCATTGCAAGTTGTGAGAATACATATTAACATTTTGGGTTGAGGACGATGTAATTAGAATGTTTTACGTCCTGTAGCACAAATGGGGACAAATCACTCCTCACTCCTTAGACATATATAACAAAAGATCACCAAACCTTGGGGAAGAAAAGTCATTTTAGCTTCGAAATGGGAGTTGTGTGTAGGTGTTCTCTATATTGGGGTCCATGTTAACAAGGGTATTCCAAAAAAATTATATATTAGTGTACATGTAGATCCCCAAATCTTGGCGTACATAGACATTACATTACTTTTGCGGAATACTTAGTACATAACAAAAACACACACACAAGGACCATAATTGTTTAGTGTCTTTGGAAACTCGGAATATAATCTTCCAATCGTGGTGAAAGATCTTAAACATATACCATAAATATCTTCTTTTTTTAAACCTAAATCCTTTCTTTATGTCCTGGGGAAAAGTAAACACAAAAGGGTGAGCTCAAATGCTCAGTAAGGGTAAACAAAAGAAATATCAATCATGTCATATTCATAAGAACATATCTTTTGGAAATCTTAACCTGCAAAAGAGATCATAATTTCATAACATGGGATAAATCATAGTAGTGAAATGGAATCCCAATAATCATAACATAAAACATGAAACTTTGTGGCATACACACATAATTATAGAGAATCATTTCTTATTAGTCGGGACTCATTGCCAAGACTATCTTAGTGGAGAAATTCCCTTTCTGAACCGAGTTCACTCCTCATTTCAGTCCTGTTTCACTGAACCAGTATAACCTACCGTTCCATCCATGTCTATCTCATGAGATATAAAATCTTTACCCAATGCATTGGAGGGAGATATAGGTCCCACCAATCTCATAATGTTACCATTCTTATGTGTGCCACAAAATCATAAATCATACATCATTGCATAACCCATGTAATAAAAATGGGATTCATAAACATCATGACATCATAAAACAATTCATATAAGATAAAGGAATTCATAAAAATAATTCCATCACAACATTATCAAATCAATGTAATAATAGGGATAGAAATAGAACCCTATTTTATCTTATATGGAAAATAATTTTGATAAAACACTTGAACTCCATTCTTGAGGAAAATTCCTTTCTACTTCAAAAACATTTTTCCTTTCATAACATGTCATAAAATTTTAAACTAAAAGAAGTTGATTAAAAATAATCTTGAAAACTTGTAATGGAAGCTTCTTGGAAATAATGTTTTAAAAATCCATTCATTCCATATAAGTTAAAAAACATTCTTCTTGTACTTTTGTCGGAAAAGTCAGAAAGTACCTCGTACGAAAAAAGAAAAAAGATTCCTTTCATATCTTTTACTAAAAACTCACCAAATGGGGAAATTTGGATTTAAAAAATTGTAGCTGAATGGAAATAATATTACATATTGAGGAAACATGGATTTGGACGATAAAATACACCCCTGTAAATTTCAAAGTATAAAAAATCTCGAATAAAAATGAGATTGTGATATTTCCCATACCTTAGGTCTGATTTGCTTCGTAAGTGTCCAAACCTCCTGTATAATGATTTAAATAATGTCATTTAATTATCATATTAATTGTCATTATATCATATATGGTTCACTTATGACTTTATATTACCCGTTCTTTTGTACATTCCATGTTAAAGAGCGTTTTGGGTAAAATTGTTTCATTTATCGTCCGTGTTTTGACTTGTAATTATTCATATGATTACTTAGATCATGATTAATTAATTCCAGAATATGAAACACGGTTTATATATAATATATATTCAGAATATACATATATATAATAAATCAGTAAATGGAAAGAAATACACCGTTCATGGAGACGGTAGGCCGTACGTACGCATGAACGCTGTTTTCGTTTCCATATTGAGTTGAATGGAATTAAGTAGATGACATACATATATATACACATAAATCCAGTATCATTATTATGTCATATATTTCATGATTACTTATTATATATACATTATAATCATTCATGAATGGTTAAAGTGGAGAATGAATCTCATCGTGTCGTGGAGACGGTAGTCCGTACATATGCACGAGCGATGATATCGTTCTCATGATCGTGGGACTGTATTGGAGTGTATGTATACTATTTCAGAATCAAAATCACTTTAAAATAATCATATATAGTTATTATTTACACCATTATACACATCCATGTAAGGTGGTGGTGGGAAATAGATTTCACCACGGCGTGGAGACGGTATTCCGTACGTACGCACGCGCGGTGATTTCATTTTCCGTAGGATGGATAGATGGTGAAATAGGGTTGCTTCATATTTATAATAACATATCCTTATATGAGTGATACTTATGTTATTACTTCATAATGAAACAACTAAATAATAAGAAGTGGAAGAAGAAATAAAGATGAAAGAATCGGTAACCGAAATTACCTTTTCTTTGAAGCGCCTCTTTGAGACATCCTCTTAGGGAACTAAAAGTGGTCTTTGAGGAAGACCAGAACCTCTAGGATGTTTCTAGAGAAGTGGAGAAGAGAATTTGGCAGAGTTTGGCCGATCTTGAAGGCTCAATGTGTTGTGAGGAAGAGAAGAAGGGGGTGCCCTTTTATAAGGGAGGAGAGGGGCACCTTTGGAATAACTAAAAATATTATTTTATTATAAAGCCAAATTCGGTTATAAATAGCTCCAAATTAATTTATTTAGATGCTAAGGTAAGGATGGGTCTAAATTCTCTCATCCATTAGATTTTATACAAGTTTAGGTTTCTATTTTAACCTTATCATTTATATTTAACTTTAAGTTAGATAATTTTACTTTTACCGTGTCTTCTTGTTTTCTTACACTATAAGGATAATAAACTTACTATAAGAAGCCAAACGAGCCCCAAGTTGTTTATTATTAATATATATAACCTTATCTAAGTCATTTGGCCGAACCTTAGATTTTTAGGAATAAAATAACAATTATTAATATAATATTTGTTTTAAATACTATTTTATGTCAATTTTGACACTATTTAGTAATTGATTTTTGTAAAACTCATAACAGAATTATTAGTTCGAAAAAAATTAATTAAATCTATACTAACATGTCATATTAACCTATAAAATTAGTTTAATTCATAAAAAGTCTTAGATTACATTTATTTGGGTATTTATAACATCTATTATGTCAATATTTCACTAATAAGACAATAACTGCATCATCTTTGTGTCATAATAAATGATAAGTATTCAATCCCTAAAAGTTATAAATAATTCCTATGATGTAGATAATTGTATTAGCATTCTGGATACTATTCATGTTCTAAGTTTCATGAAGTGTATCACTAACTTAAAATTATTATACTTATAAGATTTAAGAAAGTGACATGTTGTCACATTCTTTGGTTTTAATAATAATTAAATTATTTTCATGGAAAAAAGTCCATTAAATGAATCTAATATGACCATTAGGTGATATGGGTCGACTTTTAGTCATCAAATAGGATTTTGACATGTGTTAGTGTAATTTTATAATATTATATTTACCCTTAACTACCCGATTTACCTTTAACTATGGTAAATAAAATTTACCGTAGTTACTATTCATAATTCCCAAAAATAAAAAGTATCTTATTAACATAATTTGGATCCACTGATTCCAAATATGGAGTCCATTTTTCCAAATTCAATACACAAAAGTTGCAGAAATTAAATTAAAATTAATCCCGTTGTCGAAAGAAAATGGGTTTTTCTTTAAAACATTGCAAAAGATTGAATTGATTTATCCTACGAATTCAAGGTAGAATAAATGCTAATGACATACATTATATTAAATGGTAAAATTATATTATATTTATACTTTAAAACCATTCAATATTATAATTTAACCATATAAATTATCGTGATGAAAAAAGTTGTTTTTAATTAAAATATACCGCGTTTTTACTATTCATCAAAATATGAAAGTTACCAGAATGATATGAAAATTTATCCAAAGTAAATTTTTATTTTGTGATTACAAAGAAGAATTTTATTTTTTCAAATTGAACTTATAAACATGACAAAAACTAGATTTAAAGTGGGTGCGCCATCAAAGGTGGCAAAACTGCATTTTTTGAAAAATACTTATTTTACCCGAAAAATTTATTTTGTTCTTATACCATGTTTTAGAAAATGTGAAAGATGAATAATAATGTTATAAGATTAAAAATTTAGTCAATACTATTCATAACAACTAGTTCATAATAATATTATAATAATATATCATTGTATAGTAAAACCCGGCATTGCGTACAATACACGCTATCGAGGAAGGTCGCGATTGCGTGTAATGCAATCCAAGTCAGGGTTGCGTGCTGTGCAAGAATCCTTCGTTGTTTCGTATAACATAATCCAACCATATTTCATTTATAAATTGAATATATATATATATATACACTCAATGTTACTATTATCAAAATTGTTTGTAACACGATCCAAGAATAGTGTTGTGTATACTGCACGCTAATACGGTGTTGCGTATAGCACAAGGTAATCTTGGTGTAGCATACAACACAAGACATTAATGAAATTAAAAGAATCTTTTTCATAAAAGCTCGGGGTGTTATAGTGCATATTCCAAAAATCAAGAGGTGGAGTATCGCATTAAGGGACACCTCTAAAGGGACCAAAAAATAACTACGTTCAATATTGGAGGGTTGGGACGAAGAGGTACATGAAAAATATTTAGGGTATTTCAAATAGGGGATCCAAAATAGATATTTAATGTAATATAAATCCATGGTGTATCAAATAGGTGATTCACACAAGATTGCGGGATTGGATGCTAAAAATGGGGTTTTGTGTAGATGGTGGGGATTGAAAGTGAAAGAGGTCCATGAAAAAGGGTATTTTCCATGAAATTTCCGTTAACTGAAAGGAAATGGGTGAGAGTCAAGCCCATTGGGCCGATATTAAGGTGGATTGATATGGGACCTATCATGTATGATAATATACCTTCATGGGTTCATGGAATGCATGATATCACAAAAGATGAAATCATGCATTCATGGGAGATAAGTCTGGACTTATGGATTATTGACCATAATAAAGGGTGTATCAGTTTATATATAAGGAAAATCCTTGGTGGTGGAAGATAAGTTTTGTGGCATGGAATAGGGAGTTTGGTATCACCTTGGTAATGTAAGAAACCTATTCATAGAAAAACCATTTTCGCATCGTTAATTATACATTTTCATGACATCTATAAATATTTTCATGTAACCTAGGTGGAATATGGGATTTTAAAATCATATTTGGAATGCAAGACTCATGCGTGTAGATGTTTTCTTTTTTACGCAGATCCCAGATCTTGCACATGGTTACTTTCACCCTCTTAGAATGTTTTGTTGAGTCATAGGGTAACTATAGTTTTATTAAATATTACCATTTGTGACCTAAAACTATATTCTACATAATAAAATACCTCCCTTAATAATCTATGATTAATATGGAGGAGATGGCTAGGTTTTTAGAGAATCAGTGAAAATAATAGTGCATGTGAGGGTGTTCATGAGAAATATTAAGACCCGCGTATAAGGAACCTTGATCACACATATGATCTGATCAGTCAATATAAATATGTTGGGCAGAGGGAATATTCATAGTACGATGACATTCTGTATGATAATATATTTTTTTCTAGGGTACATATGTTTTATAATCCTACATTGAAAAGAAAATCTTAGATGTTTTCTTACTTGAATCCTCTGTATTCTTAAGTGCTTCAAACATCAACAAAAATTCACCACCCTTTCCGTGATTGCTAGAAAATATTATGCATTGGAAATAAATATTTTCATAAGAACCCTAATCTTATGTGTTCCTCCTTTTGTGTTACAAAACACTATCGACTTGGCCAACTAGTAAACTACTGCAGAGAGGGAAGGTGCCTTTACAGTATAGAGAGAATAAGTCACTAGAAATCCTCAAATAATTCATGTATGATGGGTCTTGTTAGAAAATAAGATTCTCTTGGGAAGGATATCACATCCTCCGAATAATTATCTACTATGCGAAAATATACCACAGTAGAACATTGATAAATTGGATGAAGTAGCCATCCATGGTTATAAAACAAATTCACCACAGTTGTGGGAGACACGTAAAGATAGAAACAAGTGTTAAAATATCATTGAAAATGCAGATAAATTTATGGAGGGATGAAAAATTCATGTCAATGTGATGAATCTGAAGACTAATATAATCACGCGAGATGATGGGGTGCCTAAATAGTACATGGACCACTATGTAAGAACCTTTAAAAGTTGTATAGGATATGAAGGTGTCATATATCATCAAGAATGGGAAAAGAGGTCTAGGGGTATCCTTAAAAGTGAATTTAAATGGGCATACAAGGTGTGATACACATGCGAAGCGATCGTAGAAGAGCTACGCAACATCTGGATATATGAGGCTGTATGGACATCACAATTTCACATCTACTATCTTCAAGATCTCGTAACACAGTTTTTCAGCCAGTGCTCCCCATACACAAACACATTCCACCTCCAACAAAGGGAGATATTTTTCAGTCTATGGGATTTTCACTATATTAGAGGCATTACCCTAAAGGGTTTTCAGTATGATTATATCATGCCAATATGGAATATCTTGGATGATAGAGAATGAACCACCATCTTGACAAGGAATTACTTGGATACAGTGAATGAGACGATATGAATTGAGAACATCTATATGGACTTCATATTCGTGGCATGGATCAACCTATTTGTCATGAAGGACAAGAAGGGGAGGATTTAGATACAATGGAAGCACTTGTCGAATTTTTCGTAGAGGGGAAAATTAATATCTCACTAGGTGATCATGGAGGAAGGAGAATATCAATCATGGGGGTAAAACATGGAAGATGAATGGGACACACAATTTTGCTAAACTAACTTCCTAGATCCATTCATGTGTGGGTGGCGGTTTTTTGTGATGGATATTAGAATAGTGATCTTACCAGGAACCATGATGGTGGTGTGGATCATGGAATCTTGCAACAAAATGAATCATTGTGTACATGTTTTGGAATGACATTATAGTATTCTGGGACACATCTCAAGGTAATTAATTCCAAGGATAATATGTGGGTTGTTCCATATCATGAATGGATGGGTAACAACTCCTTTTTGTGGATACGATTTCCCAGATTCCATATGTCCACCACACTATGGTCTACACCTATCTCTTTTGAATATTTCTAAGATTTTTCAACTAGTGTTGAATGATGAAGTGTCAGGATATTGATCATTAGTCATTAAAATTTCATATTCATCCCCTTTTACACTCTGGTCAGC
This sequence comes from Viscum album, assembly GCA_963277665.1. Lineage (NCBI taxonomy): Eukaryota > Viridiplantae > Streptophyta > Magnoliopsida > Santalales > Viscaceae > Viscum > Viscum album. Next base: position 1,718,287,839 of record OY728125.1, read on the forward strand.
CTGATAGTGGATTACCTTCGAAGTTCACCAGGATTGAGAGAATGCCTATAGAACATTAGGATAGGTTTTCTAGTGGGTCAAAATGGTGGAAATATCCCTGTAAAACATAAATTCCTACCATATTTTCTTGATATTTCAGATTCCTTCAGAAATTGTTTAAGAATATGTAAATAGAGGTATTTAAAGAGGAGCACCACTGCATCATCCTTCAATAATGGTGTATGTCATCAAATGTTGAATTTGGAGAAACCATCATTATTTAACCAATATATGTTGATTTTAGTATATAAAATAAATATTATAAGATCTAGTTGGTGGCATACATATAATTTTTTTACAATGATGCATTGAGGATATCAAGTTAACATATTTATGGATGATCATCAAGGAGGTAGAAGGATTTCAACTCGAGAGGAATGTCAAGGGGAAATCTAGGAAATATTAGTTACATGAGATGGAACTTCAGTGAAAGGGACATCATAGGGTGTGGCATCAACTCCACCTTATAGGGATGGGTGGTCCCAATAGTTGCCTCATCAGCTACCCAATAAATCCCCTATGAAGAAGATAATATATCTCTTAAAACTGGTTATTTATGCCATTTTCCAACCCTCTAGACTTTGTGGTGGCTATTTTGACAATCATTTTAAACTGAAATCCTATTATGGATAGAAACATGCACTAGTCATTAATAGGTAGATACCAGGTGCATTTGGGTGGAAGACATGGTGAAATTTCAATGGTGGCATGCATACCTAATGACTATTGAAACCAATGTGTTTCAATAGCAGAAATACAAGGAACTACATCTCGTGGGGAATGTGATTCTTAGTTAGGAGCATGATCTAGAAGATATATTGTCTGAGAATGAAAATAGTAAGGTAGGAAAAGAAGAAAAATTAGAATAATAAATAACACCTAATGAGGAATAATAGGAAGAAGAATATGAGTCGGCTATAACTGAGTATCCTGATGGTGGGGAACCCAATGGAACAAATGGTCACCTACGAGCCCTCATGAGAGTGCTAATATTTCAAGCTCCAAAAAATGAGATTTTAGAACATCTCAGATTAATTAAACACATATATCTTCTTGGTCCTTTCCATTTTAGAACATGAATACACTAACCAGATCTTCACCTATATAGGAGAACATCCGTTTTGACAAAGGATCTCCCAATGTATGGGGTGAGAACAATCTAATGGAAGTGGATGGAAAAGCCCTAAGGCCTATATCCGAAGTTCATCCAGGACATGATCCATTCATGGGAGAGGTGGCCAATGGTAGTCCAGGTGATGGGGGTAAATTACACCCTTGGAATCTGAAGATTCTCCTATCATCAATTTTTTGTTAGTTCCAATCATTTAATTAACATGCACCGAAGAGTCCAATGTGGTAGAAATTCCTACAATGTCCCGGGAACTTGATCCGGTGGTGCAAAACTCTTATATGTATCTATGTTTATAGACCCATATTTGTTATATGAGGAATAGGTTGATTAAGGATCCTTTATCCTACAGTGATCATAATTCTACAAGACCATAAATCTAATGACTATGGTACGTCTACAAGACCACTTCTGATGATTGCACTGGTTAATGAGGAGCCAACCATTCATGATGATTTGGCCATGGAATCTGATGAGTGGTAGGTGGTAGCTAACAATGATGTCAATGATAGGGAAGAGCTCAAATATGGTGGATGTGATATCACTGAAGAAGCATTGACTGAAAATGGTCATCCACATGTCATAATGTGTAGTCCTCTTATGGTGATGTTATAGGAAGACCTTGTTGTTGGTCTTTTTGCTATCTTCTCGAAATATGATCCTACTGATCCCGAAGAGAAGGATGATTCATATCCTAATGTATATGAATATTTATTCATTACATGTTACATGACATGAATATGTCTCATAGAGTTCCCTGAGGTATAGAGGTACAATTGGTGAGCCGAATTCAGTCACATCACTACTGGAAGTGCTGGCTGTGCATTAGAGGGATGGATGCGAGCAACCTGCGCACCATAGTACATATCTATTGTTATGAGATGTTACGGGAAAGCAGTGAAAATTTGGATTCTACATGATTCCACGAAAAATGTGACAACGTTTGGAAGCTATAGGATGTCAAATAAGATATTTAGTGTTTAGCAGAATAATAAAATGAGTTCTCCTAATTCTTCTCAAATTAATAAAAACATGTCATGTGATTGATGATCAAGATGGAGGTGGACAAAGTGTAGCAGAAATAGGTGATCTATAAAGTCACTAATATCCAAGATGAATAGGATTTGGAATTGAATTAGTCTAATTAACATCGTATTTTTGATATTGATAAATAGATGGAGCTCTGGTGGAAGCAGTAGACTATGGAGGATATGCATCATAAGTCGTTGGAGCTGAATATTTCCATTTATTAAGCAGAAAAAAGGGGTTATGATTTTTAAAAAATGATGAAACATACTTTATTACCTTATTTCCTTCTATGACCAATTTGAATGGAAACATTTTTTCTTCCATTAGTAATTTCATTCCAATAATATCTCTCAGATACCTAATGATCAATCCTTAAGCTCACATGGTTCATTCCCTGAATGAGAAACAAGTAAGACTATATAATTGTTCACATTCTAAGAGAGTGTACAATAATAATCTAAGACTTAGGGTTTGTTGTTGATTACAATAATCCAATATAATTCGGGCTGAGAGGGGATGTGGTTATAAAATAGGTTTCTTGAAATATCCCACTTCCTTATCCTGATTTGTTATAGTGTAAAAAATGGGATATTTCTTAGGGTGTTGGAATCTATCATAAAAAAGTGGAATGGAATGTGCTAACCACACCAAAAATTTGACACACAGTGAAAGAGAGATTATGATACAAGATAATAGTTGACCATGTTTGAAACATTGTATCCATATTTCGTAGCCTAAAATATGGGAAATATTAAGGGTTGATTGCTAAACATTTTCGAAATGTTAGACTGGTCTCAAATTTTCATACAAATTTTTCCATGGATTTTTTCTAGAAGGGAAGGTGTGCCTTTTCATGACACAATTTCATTAGGGTCCCCCTTCATATGTGAAAGATGTTGAGAACTTGAATAAAGCAGAAAGAAACGGGAATAGAGAGATGGAATATTAATTATGACTAGAAAACTCTTGGGGGTTTTCCACCCTTCCTTAAAACACATTGGTGTAAGAATACTAGTCAAAACAAAGATCAAACCTATCATTAAGGGGACACTATCTTAGATATCAAACGATAATTGAAGATTTGATAAATGAGATAAATGATCATCATAGAGAAAAAATACCTATCATGTGAGATACTGGGATACGTTTTAGTATTACATTAAGAAATTTAGGATTATAAACATGTAGTTTTACATCATACTCTGAATAAGATAAATGATACCATTTAACATTGTGTGATTATGATGTGCCATTCAGTTTAACATCATGTGATTTAGACAGTGGACATCATTTAAGTTCATACTATAAGGACCATGTACAAAAGTTTGATGTCATGTTCCATAAACTATAAAATCATCCAAATTATTAGTATGGTATTGAGGTAGAAATCCAATGTGAATGAGCCTAATGAAAACCACAAGACAAAAATATATAAGAAAATATATGGGAATAAGTTTTCCCAACCATGGGTATCTATATTGTGGAAGGGTGGAAAAAACTACACACCACACAATCCCTATTGGGACTTTAGTTTCAGGTCATAGATTTTGTACCTAGTAGCTCATGTACAATTTGACCACATCAATAGACACTTTAACATAACTAATATTCCCATGTCAGGAATGCTCTATGTGGGAAAAAAGAAATGGAATAAGGTTCTATTTGACATTTTATAGGGAACATCATGGGTGACATAAGTATTAAATCCCACGATGATAGGAGGATATAAAAGTGTGTTATATTGAGACTCCAAATGTATGGATTAAAATGTATCTTGGTATGAGAGGATCAATTATTTACCATGTTTTAATGGCAGGTATCATAACCATACCAACTTAGTATGGGGTGATAAAATTATAAATTAACTATTGACTAAATTCGAAACAATGGACTCATCATTTGATGCTCGAGAACTATAAGGGCATCATCCTGGTATTGGATGAAAGCTAAAACGGAATGGGACCATAAATGTTAGAGAGTCCATAAGGTTATGAAGGATAATGGAAACCCAACCCAACGAGGACTCGAAGTGTGGACTAAACATATCAGAGTGCACAATTCAAACCCTAGTGTGAAAATAGTTTAAAGTAATATTACATGGGCCATGTGAGACATATATAGTCTTAGGCAATGCACATTACATTTATGTGGTAATATCAAACATCAATGAGGCCAATGACTCTCACATGGTCTATATACGCCTTAAGATTAATAGAATAAAGATTAAGGGAAATATTCTTGGATTGTATTTGAGGCCAAAGGGACAAAAAAATTAATGAACATATGGATGGCCCTAAATAAAAAATGTTTAGGCATCACAACATACACCATGAGGATAGTTATCTAGAAAATCATAGTTCATAACACAAATCATGGTTGGATTCCAACACTAGGGAGGAAAAACCATTCTAGAGAGAAAGATGAAGCTTCCCATAATTATCACGGGGAATCATAAACTTGTTCATGGTAGGATAACAATTTAATGCACTTTGTTGAGGAAGTTAATGCTTAGTTTATGTTAATAGTGTTTGGAACTTATGTGGTGGTATATGAAATGGGTATATGTTGTGTGGTGTTATGTTAATCTCCTATATAATGATGGCCTAGAAGTCCTCAAAATCACACAACACACCCCATCAGAGACCCACATATAGTATAATTTTGGGATTCATGGACAATAAACTCTCAGTTTTTGGTATTGGAGTTCAAACAATCAATACTTAGATTAAGGTCATAGATGTTAAAATATTCTGTAATAACTCTATGAGGAATATGTGTAATGTGTATGGATAATAAACTAAATGTTAAAGATGACCAAGAAGGCCCAACACACCATCGACACATATTTTAGGGATTCTCACATATAGTCTAAAGCTGTGTTTCATGTACTCCACTATATCTAAAGTTCAGAGATCCAAAAATATTGAAGGTGGACCCAAATAAAAAGTGTATCGATGTCACCTTGTATCCCATGCGGATGCGAATCATGCAACACATTGTTCTAGAGTTCAGTGTAGTTTAACATCATGTGGTAAGAACATAGGTGACCAAATAATAAATTGTGGGGGAGAATATTGCGGCTAGACCCAAGATTGATTATTCAGAGATCACAATGCATCCCATGAGGATAAAAATAAAGACACACATTGTTATTAATTGAAAATATCCATTTATAGGTATTAAGAATACATAATTATAGAAATAGTATTTTTTTGAGTTGCTGGACCACGATGGAAAACAGAGGTGTTTCTATTAATCCCGTGTGGACTGAAATATAGCCATAAATTGTCCTTGATAAGTGGAATTATGGATGACCACTTCCAAAGGTAACTTTATATTATTATGTAATTCTAAAATGATTAATTTTTTATCATCATGTATCTAGGATTATAGTGTAACAGTTTAAGGTCTGGTGACATGACTGGTCCATGCGTTTTATCATCGTGTAGTGATGAAAAAAGTTGGTACAACATTAATATCCTAAGGCTAGCAAAAATAGGGGTAGATGTATCAAATATGGGATGTGTACGGTGTTGAATAATAAAATAATGTGAATGAGTACATAAGAAGGATTTTCTCACACCACACACTCCCAAGAGAAAACATAGTCCAAGGGAAAAAATCCTGAATTTAATGTTGGTCATAACGAAAAATATGTCTGGGAATTCCAACATGTATTATAAGTATGGTAATAATGATAAAAATATTTTTCAAAACATTGAATGGTAGATGACCGATGCATAAAATTGATTTCCTTCCTAGTGAGGATACCACAATAGAACTACGTAGTTTAAAATAATTACTGCTTGAATAACACAATTCATAGTTTATAGTCATGAAATTTGGACCCTAGGGGGAGGGAATCTCTGATGAACATGTGAAGCACAGAGGGGTGAAAACCCCGATTTTAATTACCTTGGGATCCCAATTTCACATCGAATTGTCCTAAAAGAACCATATAATAGGTTAATGTCATGATTCATGGACAATAAAGTGGGGTATCCAAATTATGAGACATATGGAGCCTTGTAGGAACATTGGTCTATGAATGAGGTCCAAGGAGGTCCATGCCACATTAAACATCTTCCTGGAAAACCCAAACACAATTTAAATTCATAATCCTTTGACTTGGTATCCCGGTTCAACATCGTGTGCATGTGACATATGGTTCTTCGATTATGGTCATAGAATTCAAACAATGGGGTCTGCATCTCAAGAGGATATACGTAGCATGAAAATGTGATGAAACTTTTGTGAATTAGAACTATTAATCCCTCTTACTACACCACATATTCTTGATAATATTTTTATATAGTTTACAGTCATGATTCTTTTACAAAATAGATTGCGAATTGTTTAAGGTCATATTTATTGGACCTGACCAAAATTGTTTAAGGCCATGTTTTCTAGACCATAGAATCATATTTTATGGTCATTGAGTTTTTACCATGAAAAAAATAAGTGAATGAATATATTCATATTGTGGTGGTATGGAATATAAAATGTGAATGTGGGCCTAGTAGGCCTCATCATCACATGACACAATCCGAATATAATCTTGAATATGGTTTAAATTCTTAATGCTTAGACTATATAGTTCTTAGTTTAGGGTCATATAATTTGGTCTAGGGATGTAGTGAAACTCCGCTATATTGGTACCATCCATACCAAAAAAACCAAAGCCCATGAGTTTCAAGATCGATGAGGTAAACAAGGATTTGGGTGAGGATTTTCCCATCATCGGTAGAAGTGAACACTAGGTGTAGTGAGGTGCCTGGTAGGGACTGTCCCAACCGACCTTCCCATTCAATAGGTATATACACATGAAAAAATAGCATAAAGACTATTATGGTTACCCCAAGTCATAAGGTGGTTGAAAAATAGTTAAATCAAATTTCATATATTGTGTATCATAAAGGGGTGATTAATGAGTAGGTATTACTATGGCCCAAATTTGAAAAATTTGATCAATAACTACAGTAGTCTGTGATGGGGAATGAAAATGAATAATCGACTACTGATAATGTTTGAAACACATCTTGTTTCTATATTTCTATTAGGCTATTATCCAAGTATGTGAGGTGATCTAAAGATGGAATTAGACCATCACCATTAAGGGGTTCGTCTGTATATGGAAGGTGGTTGGGATCCAAACCTGGGAATACTAAATTTATCGAAAGGGATCAATGAAGGGTTTGTTTGGAACTATAAACTCAAGGTTTCATTCCCTCTCACATCAAATCATGTCAGTGGTATGATGAAAATAAATCAGGGGTAATGGACCATGGTACTAAAAATAGTTTAATGTCATACTACTTTTAGAAAAGATTTTAGTTTAAGGTCATAGAGTTTATAAAATTGGAACCCAACTAAACAACATATACCATAGATGTGAAATATTCTTAAGTTTATTATAATGAAACTAGGAAAAAGCAGCATAGTTCAATGTCGTGTTGTAGGGATGTGTGAAACTGGCCATTAATAATATATACATAAGGGAACATCAATTTAATTTTGTTTAGAATCATGAAACAATCATTATAATATCATAGTTTATGGTTATGTGATAGGAATGGTCCATGTAGTTCGTCATATTTCCATTATGATAGAGTTTGAGATGCCTTCTTTCATCATGTGTCCAGTACGATGGTGGTGGTATGCATTTTAAAGGCCTACTGCATGGAAATGGTATTCAGTGATGTTTAACGTCATGTGGTTGGTGACACTAGTTAAGAATAAAAAAATGCTCTGAAGGTAACCCTCATATATTTAAAAATCCAAAGACAATGTTTGGGGAATTAAAAGTTAAGACAATGTTTCAAATTCATTCATGGAAGAACTACGTGGTAGACCTGCATGTCACACCTACTCAACAGACCTCTACATCGGTATATTTTATAACCCTCTACGTGGTAGACCTATGTGGAGGGACGACATGGCAGACCTTTGTCGACGAACTGCCTTCGACCAGCACCCTCATTGCGTATAAATAGGTCTCTGGGCTCCACATTTTAGTGACTGAAAAAGTTTATGGAAATTTGGGAGCTCTCATTTTGTAGCTATTCCACTTAGATACCTCAAATTTTCATAGGTAGCTCTCTTAAAACTTGAGAGAAGAGATAATTAAATTAGATAAGAATGTTTTTAAAGAATTTTACAATTTAAATATTACATAGGATTGGTTCCCCTATGTGGATCATTTTTCAGTCATAATAAAATTTTATGTGGCACACATGCACAGTACAGTTATGTGGAATGCCTACGCAAGGTACCTACGCAGCATACCTACATGGAGTAACTATGCGGAAGCGTTTTGTATAAGAAATTCATATCAACTAATGTACCCTCTTAAATGAAACTCATGTAAAGGTATCTCTTTCCTTGGATCCCTTCTTTTAAAGGGACTAAGTTGATTCCTCCACCAAAACCTCATGAATCATCAAACATTTGGAAAAGAAAAATCATAATGTCTCTTATTTGGGTTTGAATATCCGGATTATGTGGTATCCCACATTTCTTCCACAATAGGGTTAGGATTCATGGAGTGTAAGTATGTTTTTATATCCACATTAATGTGGACCATTCACCGCGAAACTGTGTCGGTATTTGCAGGATTAGGGATTGGGTTATATCATACCATTTTCGTAACTAAGACCCGGAACCTCATGTCTATGGTAAGAGTGGTAAGGCTCACACATGATTTTCCGTCCAAGAAAATGAGAAGTCTCCCTCCCCTATTGAGATCCATGATAGAATCCATCCTTTTGTATGCCCCTAACCTTTTAACTAGGAGGTTGTAGTCTCACTACACTCCACATCCATCACCTTCCCACCTACCTTACATTGTAACATTATCCAATGTAAAAATAATAGACGGTAGGCTCATCGCCTCTCCCACTTCCCTAGTCACCTTGCCCTTATCCACCATTGTCTCCATATGCACGCCCCCATCCACCAGTAGATGAGGAAAAGTGTGGGTGAATTTTTTGAATCACTGGTATCCTCTTGTTTCATACAATGAGTTAGACTCACATGGGCTAATAAATCTATCATGATCATTACATTTTCACAAGATGACTTGAACTACAAGAAAATAGATATCTATTCAAACCAGTATACGTAGGTCACCTCTTGATCATCCGATCTCTAATGTTTTCGCCTCCAAAAGGGTTCACCAAGTCATGTCCACTAAAATTGGAAACTCTCAGGTGTAATGCCCAACACAATAAATGAACTATGAGAAATATTACTCCCATCATAATTGGGATACGTTGGATTCATTCTCTGGGCCTGAGCTCATTGGATATCCTCTTCATGAATACAACCTTAATTCCCTAAATCTGGGAATTATTCTTAGAATGTATCCCTAAACTAATCCCCCAAATTATCAAGGCATCCTTTTTAGGAATTAAACTCAAACTCATTTCTCTCAAACGATTTTACTCTCCTATGAGACTTATCAAACTACAAGGGTTGTGATTTCCATCAACATGAGATACTTAGGAATCCTCCTTCAGGTTCAAACCGAACAATTAAAATAATTGTTGTTCTTCATAGATCATATTCCCAAGAGGATATTATCCTACTTGGAACCCCATATCCTTTCCATGTTCCTTGGGCTACTACGGTATAAGTCCCACACCAAACTATGAATAAGAACCTTTCCCTTACATTTCATTACCAAATGCCATTAAAATGTATGGATAGGTCCATATCACATGAGCTTAGATGGTATTATGTGTCCCATTAAGCATCACCAAACTATGAGGGTTCTGATTACATTCACAAGGATACATGGGTATCCCATTTTATGGGTAGAATCCTAATATAAAAACAAACTGTCATCTCCCTTGATGACAATAAATTCCAGACTGCCCCACTGAGTTCATTTAAAACTAGTATCATCATAAATATGTTTAGAAGAATCTATAAATATTATATGAGCGGATACCACTAATGGGGAACCTCTAATATATACAGATATCTCCATTAATGAAGAACCTATAATATATACATAAGATTCATACATTTCAAACATGGTAATAAGTGATCACAAATTCCAAGGGAAACCTATTTTATACATGATTAAATAATAATGATTCATGAAAATATTCTAAATTTATAAAGAGAGTTCCGGAGTAGACATTAAATCCCCCCAAAAGGTTGTGATGAGTCTAACCTCTCATATTCTCGACCAATGCTTGTTATTATGCATCGTAATGTTCATTAATAATGAATGCCTACCTTTGGAATGAAATTCCCTTCTGGATAAAAAACTATTGGATGTTTCTTATTCATGAATAAATCCAATGGAAACCAATTAGATGTAGTGATTCATAAACTTGAACACACATGTCAAGGTACAATGAAACAAAAATGGTGAACCTGATGTGAATCCTTATCCATGTTAATAATTTTACCCACCTATCATGCCCATATCATTTGATAAATTAAGAACATAAAAAGGAATCAATCACGCATGTATAAATCTAAATTATTTATCATTAATGGATTTTATTGTTGTTCACAGCTTTTTCTCAGAACTCCCTTAAATCCAGGATGGCTTCCTTCAAGTTTGCACCGGTGAATGACTCGGCCGCTCCACTATATGGATCTCTATCCACTGGAAGGACGTCATCACCAACTTAGCATCTTCAATTCTCGGTCTACAATGTGCTAGTAAGGGAGTATCGTCATCATGGTACTATCCAAACCACAAAGGCTTTTTTATAGGCTCTCCAGGATAATAACATCCCCCTATCGTCAAGTTAGTGATGAGCGATGGTCAAGAAGCAGACAGTGCTAACCGCCACCATCAACCATTTTGGATCCTTATCCTTGGAACATAAAAAATATTCCCGCACATTCCATATGAAGGTATATCAAGAGGTCACTTAAGGAAAAAATTCAAAGATGTAGGGTTCTTTCATGAGGACTCCCACCAACAATCGCCACCATAATTATAACGCAGTAGTGAACCCCCAAAATGATCTTTGTATTGCCTATGGACATTCGGCCTAGGCCCTTTAGACCTAGGTAATCAAGGCGAACCACTGAGGACAAAATACAGTCAACAGGGAGTAGGTTTTTACATTTTCCCCCTCCAGAGAAGTCTGTCAACCTAACATGATGGAAAACAACGAGCGGGAACATACACCCATCCTTCCAAATTCCACTACCCAGCAAACTCATCTGGTAGTGACCCACAAATCCCACTAGGAAAATCTCGAGGTGTACTACGAAAAGGCACATACACTGTTTTACGAATTATCATCTAGTAAGTAGGCTCTTCTGGCTGTATTTAAAGAGGTCTACCAATCAAATGTTGTGGAAACTTGTAAACTGGAACATACACCAGCTTACACTAACAAATTTTCTAGTAGTCTCTTTGTCCAGTATTGAAAGAAGTTCATCAACCATGTATGGTGTAAAATAGCTAGTATATACATAATCCTTCCCTCATTCATCAATCCTAAACACAATCTCATTTGGAATCACGCGGAGAAGTTAGTCGGAAAGCTCAAACGGAAAATCTGGGGAAGACTAAACTCTCTTATGCCATACATGAGTACTGTCAGTATCCACTGATATGAAAAGGAAGATAAGAGCAGGAACATACACCTACTCCTAATACTAAATGAACGTATATTCATATTCTGTCCAATTAAATCACCAAACACATTTTAGCAATGTTGAAACGGTAGACATAATTTCATGTCCATATTTTAGAAGAAATCCATAATATCATAACCACAACTTTAGTAGTTCTAGGGGAAAATCTACATTAATATATCCCTCCACTTTTGATGACACATAATTATGCCATCCCGCATTAGATATATACCTTAGTTCTAGTCCATAATTGTAATTGGGCATACTCCCTCATATCATATCGACAACATGATAAAAAATGTAAACCCTCTCCAGTTGGAGGCAGTCAGCCAGTTCTAATAACCACTCTAAGGAAAACACATACACATACCCATGGTAACCACTTCTATTAGAATGTGGCACGAACTAAGTGTAAGAGATCATCCAAGAATAATTCCTTCCAAACATAGTTGGAAAATCAAGATCCATGCTCCGATATGGCTCCTCTTAATGCTGGAGTTCTTTAATCCACTAGAAATTTATCTGTTGTAGCTCTAGATCCTTCCCTATCATTACCAAATTATGTGATTATTATCATAAATTCTAATGTTACCCATTAGACACTTCATCATGAATGCTTTCTTCATGAAAATTCTATCAATCTAGAGATCTTATCTATGGATGAGAGCCAAGGTAACCTTCCTTGTGGCCAGAAGACTAAGGACCCTGAGGATTTACCCCATGCCGTAATCTACCATGGTGGTCCTCCCCATGATGGGATTCATTGCGAATGTCCTCTATGATGTATAGTTTCACATTGTCAAGATAATTCTATAATTGACATTTTACTAATGATAAAGACCCTTTATCTTGAGGCACATTCCAACACAAGAACAGTCATGTCTGATTCCTTTTCATAAATTGGTGAAATAGTTTCTCATTTAGAAGAAATATTCAGGTAATGGTCATTCTATGAACCTCACATGGGTAATTTTCATCTATTATAGCAGGGGAAAAAGAGACTGATTCCATTTTTTGTAATAAAACTATCGAGAATCATCCATTTTGGTCAGACCATGTTAAGAAACTTCTAGTGGAAGACGATGAAGATATGTGAAACATGAGGAAACAATTTTTTAATGGATTAATACCAGTCATGTTCTCAATTTTGGAAAACTCTCAATATAAAATTTTGGAATTGATGGAAGAAGATTGCATTTATGATGTCAGTCTTAACTTATCGATGAACCTTTGTCATTTGAAAACTAATGTTTTAACATATGATGATTATCAATATCATGTAAAGGTAATATAAGGTTTGCAACTCCAAATTGACTTGGTATCTCTCTCTATTTCCTCATATCAAAAGGGAGAAAAGCAGAAGTGAACCCTTCAGTGTGCTTGCCTCAATTCTCTAAAGATGCTACTCTAGTAAATTTCTGATACCCCATCTAATGATCATATCAAATGATGGGGTGAAAATAATGAATTTCATTAAACTGCACTCCAAATTCAGACAAGCATTTCCAAAGTTATCCCATGCAATGTTATTTCCCATGTCTAGCTACAATCAACAGATATTGTTTATAATCAAGTATATGCTCAAGAACATGCCTCAACTATGTCATATCATATCCCGACCAAAAGAAATCATTATATTGAGATACTTTTGCACCAAACAACTATGATTCCTTTGCAGGACTCCCTTTTAGAAGATTTCAGCCTTTATATGGCGCAAATATCTAAATAAGCATAGAGATCTTCAGAAACTTGTTATTTGAGTGGTTTTCAGATAATGTACATAGCTAATGTCTTAACTGAAATTTGAAAATTATGAAGAGAATCTACACAAATCTCAGCTATATTAGTTCAAGAGCCACCCCAAATTATAGGGGTGGAGGAGATTAATTAGTCCCTTGAATTCCATAAATAATGATCGAAGGTTTTAAGAATAAGAACAGAAATATCCCCAGCCTATAGGGCTGGAGATTTTCTACAACTAAAATACTCTCCTTAATGGAAGTCAAATTTCTCTTAATTAGGGATGAATCCACAAAGAGAGATCAATACTAAACTATTCAAATATTCCTTTTCAGGTAACTTTCTTTCAACCATTCCCTAGTAATTCACCGTATAGGAGGGAAGAGCCTCATGGAAGATATAGCAGGAGCCAATCATACAACGATACTGACAGAATTCCATCAGTGTGTAATGGGTCACTAAATTTCATTAAAACTATTGTAGAATATCCTCCATGAAATGAGTCTAGTTTATGGGAATCAAAAGATGATGTTCTAATCCATAATACGGTACAAACTGATGGAAATGAAGGCGGTGTGCCTACTCGAAATCATAGACATTCCCAGAATCTGGTTATTCCCTCAAATAATCAACTCCCACCTCTTCAAAAATTATCTAACAAGGTGAAAGTTAAATGTCATATCACAAATCACTTTTCAATGGTATAATTTCATTCTCATTCAATTGAAGAATGATTTTCATATCAAGAAGATGAGATGATGGAGTTGAAAATACTCAGTACAGAGTTACATCAAAGCAACATTTCTGCTAGATATACTCCACTGGTAGATCCTTAACCTACACATCCTTTATGAGAACCTTAGAAAAGTATATTTTTGGTAGCTAAAGATGTATATTGTTAATTATCTCCATTGGGTACATATCCAAGGAAGGATAAAACACATCCTTAAATGCCTGCCCCTACGGTTTATCAGTGATAAATACCAACAAAAATAATACCAAGGGTATTGTTGGTCATTTCAACAGTTCAAGATACAATTATTGTACCGGTACAGGTCCCAACTAATCCGAATATTCCTCAAATAATTATGAACACAATAGAATCATTAACAACTCGATTGGAATATATGGAAGAAAGGATTTCACTAGTTCAGCTAGAAAACCGTTATTTTCATGAATTGGTCGATACAATCCCTCCCCCACCATCAATTTTGAGTACTACATTCCCAATATTTAATGGTCTAGAAGATCCAAGGCAAAACATATTGAATTTTGTTTCTTGTTGTGATCACATGATGAGGACTCCTAAACAACAAGAAGTAGTAAATCTTAGGTGCGTTGTGCAGTCATTATAGGGACCAAATTTTATCTAGAATACATGTTTGCAATCTTGATAAAAATATAGATAAGAAGATCACTGTGAGAAATTTATTCTTCAATTGAGCTCAACACTGCAGAAGAAAATAGTTTTCGATCTAAAAAATTCCTGAAAAAAGGGAAAATTAAAAAGCTTTAGAATTCATTTCCCAGTGGTAAGGATTAACATATTCCATAAATATGGAACTCCCTAAGGAAGAGTTGCTTCCAATTTGTGTGAAAAATCATCATGATGAGTTACGAACAGCATTGATCCCTGTGAAATACAAATGATTGTATTGAGACATTTATTCAAAAGCCCAATTGGTGTAGGATTCCATTGTGAAAACTAATGACAGATCTAGTGAAATTTCATTTTCTCTGTGAAGGAGAAAGAAAATGCAGAGGCAGCTACAGTCACACTCAAGCAGGCACCTATACCTGATTCCACTTCAAAATCCTCATCATATTGGAGGGATCTGCCTCCCATGCATATGCAGTGACGACTGCCTCTTCAAGATGATCTTAGAAATCAAATATGAAAATAGTTTGAGTAGTTGAAGAGAAAATTTTGTTCTTTTGGAATGAATAGGTTCCCAGTTACTTCATATCAGCTCTAGAGAATAATCCAGTTTAGTTTACATGGCTGAAGAAACCAAGCAAACAATGAGATGAATATCTTTCAAATTTTATTTCCTTTTACCAAATGTTGTGGAATCCCATTCAGGAGTGTTTGGTTTTAAAATACCTCATTAAAAAAAACACTATACTCTGGACCTGTGAAACTGAAAAGTTCATCAGCCAAAGTAGCATGTGTTACTACTACTGATCTAGATGAAGATTGTGAATTGCAGGAAGTCAATGGTATAAATGCATAGAAATATGATGATTGGATGATCAGGAAAATGATCATCCAAACTCATTCCATTATAATAACATTGTTGAAATAACATATTGTGTCATCCACCACTCCCTCCATAGCAATACCACCTTCATCAAAAGATCTATCATCTAAAGTTTGGTTATTAAATAAGAAATGAGATCAGAAGGACATTGAGATGTTAGAAGAAGACAAACTCATGTCAAGGCCAAAATAATCCTTGACTATGGATGATTTCATGCCATCTGTTTCAAAAGCACAGGCACCGCCCAAAAAAATGGCACAACCAGAAATGACCTATGAAGCAGAATCCTCATCAGATAATGAATTGATCTTTGGTTCCATCATCATTATTCACATAACATATCCCTATACTGAAGGCGATTCTAATTATAATGATCCTATGTACCATATACCTGACTGGGTAACTAGAGGAAGAATCCATGGTCTAGGATACATGGGAAGAGGTGGGTATTCCAGAGGCCACTTTTTTAACTCTACCCCTGCTCGAACCATATATGCGGTGAAAACTCATGGGAAAGACCTACATCGGTTTCAACAAGAACAAGTAAACTATTCCATGCATTACATGTTCGGTCCAAACATGATTATTTTGGAGGATCAATTAGAGGTTACACCATATTTCTCTCCATAAGTAGATAGACCTAGTCAGTTTAATCTATCAATGCGAGGAGTATTTTTAGTTTCTTCTCCGACACATGGTATATCTACATTAGGAGCATCAACTTCAAAGGAACCTGCAAAACCACATCTCCATGCTAAGAAACGCAGACCTCTGGATCAAAGTTATGATTTTTTGAAAATTCTGACCCATGTACCATCCATTTTGGTGATTTTTGATTCCTTGAATATGTACAATGATCTATGATAATCAAATATTGATGCTTTGTCGAGTCATCAAAATATTGAAACTGACGTTTTTGATGTTGAGGTTTACCATATAGATAATAATCATATATAATGTCATGCAATTATATCTTTGTCGGATAAAGATTAATATGATGTTGTACATTAACATATCTGGCCCTTGTATCTATCGGGCAGGGTTAAGGACGTAGACACCTAATAAGCCTTCATTGACATTGGATCAAAAGTCAACCTCAATCTTATTCGTACACTTCATAGATTGGGTATCACTAAATCTGATGTATCACCTTCCAAATTAATTATTCACAGTTATTATATGAATTATAAAGAATAACTGGGTGAGATTACACTCAGAACTCAGTTTGGGGATCTTGTGCGTAATTCAAATTTTAGGGTTTCTGTAAGGACGCAACCTTTAACATTCTGATCGGTATGTATTGGCTACATCAACATGTAGCCATACCATCGGCATACATCCAATGTATCCAGTGTTGTTTCAATATTAAAAATTGGAACATTGTACGGTGATAATTTACCATTCAAAATGTGTGAATCTCAATACATTTTGGTAGAATTGTATCACATGAAGGGAATGAGGACTGTGATAATTGGGTTAACCAAAATAAATGCTCTGAATGGCATGAAAAATATCCTTGAAAACCAATTAAAATATCTAAGTATAGATTAAGTGTTACATATCAATCAAAAATGACCAATCTAATGCAGTAGATAATGTAGCTAAAAAATGTTCAATCTGATGTCTCGTGATCACAAAATGACATTGTCTTATGTGTCGTGATCTCAAAATGACCAATCTGATGCACTAGATAATTTTGATACAACCCTGGAATAAGGGAATCGAGATGATACAATTATCAGTATTTCCCATAGTCATGTTTCCTCAAGATTAATTCAAACTAGAATGAAGGAAATTAATGAAAATAACTGTTTTTCTATGCCATATGGTCATACCATGGGATGGACGACACCCATCCTGGAATACCTTCAAAACGGATTACTTCGACTAGATAGAGATGAAAAAGAAAAGATCTGATGATGAGTGGTCAATTTAACACTTTATGATGGTCTAGATCACCAGAAGATCCTCTATAAACAAGGCTTTGATGGAGTCCTCTTCAGGTGTATTGATGGAAAATAAACTAAAGATGTCCGAAAGAAGTACATTTTAGAGCTTGTGGCTCTCAGTGGTCTGGCCATAGGGTTATTTTAAAAATCATAAGGATTGGATACTTTTGGACATCAATGATGTACAATTTAACATATTTCACTATGAAATGTCATCCCTACTAAGTGCATTCCAACTTCATTCATCAACCCCCAATGTTTCGACATACAACTAAATACTTTTGGCCATTTCTGCATGGGGAATGGATGTTGTAAGACCATATCTTCTAGATACAGTTAAGTTTTTAATATATATTCTTACTTCTACATACATCTTCTCTAAATGGGATGAGGCAATAACTCTCAATTAAATCAGATCCAAAAGAATTGTTTATTTCTTCAAAACTAACTTCATCAATAGAGTTTGTGTTCTTCATACTATATTGATTGTCAATGGCACCAATTTATAATATTTTGAGGTAAATAAGTCATATCAAGAGTATAATAATAAATACAACCATTTATCTCACTATCGTGTGATGGCCAATGGACATATACATGCCTTCAATGTGTCCCTATCAAATATACCCCAGAAAATGGTTGATAAAGACAAGAAATCAGGGACTGATAAATATTTTCATGCTTTATGGGAATATAGGACTACTACTTGTACTGCCACTCAGGAAACCATATATTCATTTGTGTATTGAATATAAGCAGTTCTTCCAATTGAAATTCAATTTCCATCATGAAAATTTTCAATCTATAATAATTTTTCTACAATTTAAAATATTCAAAAACAATTTAATGAAAAGGAACGATTAGATGAAAAAAGATTGCATACATTTCATCATTTAGAAGTATATCAGAAAAGAATAGCATGTGACTTTAACTAGAATGTTCTCCTCCATTCATTTTTTCAAGGAGAATTGGTATTGGTCCTCAGCACACCAGTGATTCCAGGATTGAAACCATCGAATCTTGAACCAAAGTGGGAAGGACTGTATTCAATAAATAAGGTCTACTCAAGCGGAGATAATTCATAATCCTAATGGATGGAGAGATTATTTCAACTCCATTAAATTTTGAGATTCTTGATGAAATACATAGGGTAATTACACAATAGGTTTTCCCTGCATGACTCTAAACTACACAACATAGAGTCCTGGTCAAAAGACATTAAACTGCATTACAATAGTAAGCATCCATGCTACCGACAATAAAATATGACGCATCTTTTTTTTATTCACACAACGTTAAACTATATGACATCAATTTTCCTCGTTAAATTAAATTAAACAGTACAGTTAACGTCTTCTCTACATGACATTAATATCATCCATATGCAAGAATTATTGACATCATTGCTACTTCTTATTGGCACATGAGTCTCTTTCTTCCCTATTTCTGAATCAGATCTATAATGGGACATCATTTTAAGATATTTGTATGGTGTGATTCTAATCCATATGAGATACATAGATATGCCTAGATTTCTAATGTGGGTCCTAGACGCATCAAAAAAATTTATTTCCTTTCCTCCTCCTATACATGAACTAGATCTATAAAGAGTTTTATCTCAAGATACATGGTTTTATTTTCATACCATTTTGTGTCTTATGTTTAACTATTCATGTAGAATGTATTTCACATTATACTCAATTGTTATGAAAAAAAATTGTTAGAGAACTACGTTAGGCTTGTATCTTATTCATATGATATACGTAGAGATTCCTTGATCTCCAATCATGGGCCTACCCACAATAAAAAACATTTTCCTCCCAATGTAAGAATCAAACCTACATAGAGAATGTTTAATGAGCTATTTATAGATTGATTCTCATCTATATGAGATATGTAGTGACACCTGGGTTTAATTAATTGGTCTAGCCACAAAAAATATTACCTTATTACATCAAAATCACTCTATGTCCTCGCTCCATGACTCTATACTGCACACCATAATATTCATTCAAAGGAAACAAAGAAAGTATCCAATTGACATGTATTTAAGATGTATGTAATGGAATCCAAACTCACACCCAATATTGATTAAAATATTTCTTATATTCAATGAGAATTACCCACTTCCATATTTCACACTATTAATCTTAAATATTTTCTGATCTTTATAATCTTTTATACGGTTTCTGGGGATAATGATTCTGATATATGAGAACAATTTTGCCTCACTATATATTATGTTCCCTTTGGTGGCCTTACATAAGATACCTACATAATGTGCATGTCAGTCAAAGGGTACAACTATTTGACTATGTATCATTTTCCACAGTTGGCCCTGTATAATAAAACCCCCATATCTGGTTGGTCAAATAATGGAAATTTTGTTCTAGGTTAAATTGTATTTATTACTAATCTAACATTGTTAACAATAAACAACAATCTCTATTTTAATGCAGTCATTAAAGTATATATGTCCAAATAACTTTCTCCGAATCTGAATGTCTTATAAACCATGTTTTACACATATCTATCTCCACATTTTCCAAGAAATATAAAATTGCCTTGGATCACATGACCACATATCATATACTGTTTCCATTTTTGTCCTAGTTGTATGAATTAAAAACCATAGATAACATACTTCCTATTTTTGGGTTAGACATTCATAAAAATCATATTCTTCCGATTCATTGGAAATCCTGATTGGTAATACCCTCTCAATATTCAAGTACCATTCTACATAATCCAAACTGTGTGCTTTTAAAGATCTGATTCATCATAAATATTCTTCTTCTTTTAAAAATATAAAGTCAAACACTTCAGATCTCTTTTTCATGACTATTAAGTACGTTCCCTTAGGTTTCATTGCATAAGTCTCTTACATAATGGGTTTTTCAGTCAAAAGAGGTCACTATTTGGATATAAAGCATACAACCAAGTTAGTCTTACATAATAAACCCCCCAAAATGGGTTGGAAAATAACGTTAAATTTGGTTTTTGGAAATGATTCCTCTAATGCCTCTAAGTCCTTTTTCCATATCATTATTTGGATCCTAGAAATTCCTAAACCACAGTTCAAAATTATACCCCTCAATTACTTAATATGTTAGTATGTCTCCAAAAATTTATCAAGAAATTGGGAGAGTCTCAAACGTTTGTTCAAAGTTGAAGACCTTTAATTAAACCAATAAAATATCATCAATGGATGAATTAAAACTACACAGTACAATATCATCACTGCATGACTTAAAACGGCATAGTACAATGTGCTGATTGCATGACATAAAACTGCACAGTACAATTTCCTCACTGGATAACTTACAACTACATAGTAAAATGTCCTCCCTACATGACATAAAACTGGACAATATAATTCCCTAATTGCATGACATAAAACTACATAACATGATATCAAAAATTCTATTTTCTTACAAATTTTAACAATTATTTATATACTAAATTTTTATAGATTTTTTTACTATTCATGGAATATGTCGAAATAGATGACTCATTATTATTAAATCCCTTCCCATTGAAAATCCACCCATTTTGGTCTTGATTCACCCCAATCATATTTTTTTCTATTAACAATACAATGAAAAATTCTTAAGATATATTTTTTTTCTGACTATGCAGTATGTTCCCTTAGGAGGCCTTGCATAAGTTGCCTGCATAACAGGGATTTCAGTCAAAAGATGCCACTATTTGGATATAGAGCATATGCCCTAGTCATCCCTGCATAACACAACCCCTATAAAGGGTTTTTCAAATGATGGTAACATTGTTCTGGGAAGATACTTCATTTATGTTTGTTGATGTTTTAGATTGGGAGACCTTAAAAAATCTTGAATCAAGATTCCCCTTTGAAATATTTATATAATATAAGATCATTTTTTAGCCACAGAGTCGTTTTTGGGATATAATTTCAAAATTTATAGTGGTAGATATTCATCCCTTAACACTAGACCTTTATATTCGAACATGCATGACTCTAATCAGCCTACAACTAGAGCTGTGGTACTCACCAGATTGGAAGCCCGTAAAAGGAACTCTAGACAAGTGTCGAGTCCCATCCCACTAAATGTACATTTTTGTATGTTTTATGTAATAATGAGCAATACAATGTCAAAAGATACAATGTTTGTGTGGTTTTATGTATAATCCGATTAAAAATAAAAATATTCTCATTAGGCCCATCGGCTTAATAATTAAATTCTGAGCACCCCATTCGTGTCATTGTAATCATGACTATTTGACATGAAGGTTTGAGGTTAAAAATCATCATCATCATTAACCATAATATTTAAATCATGGAGAAAATGCATGAAGTCATAGATTTTTGGGGAAAAAATTCCTTCATTAATATAAAATCATATATACATCCACAGAATAAAGCCTCTTCATCATGGGTTAAAATAAGCTCTCATTATGAATTATAATTTGTTGAACAACCTCATGGGCTCTATCAACCGCCTATTTAGGTTGAGATAGCTAAGAAACTCTAGCCTCCTAAGCTTTATGAAGTTCTTCTTTAGTAGTTCAAATGGTGGTTATCCCCTTCAATTGGGTTTCTCCAAGTGTTTGGTTCAATTTCTAGAGATTGTTATGAACATCATCCCATTTCAGTTAAAGATATACCAACTAATTCATGGATTCTATAATTTGTTGGCTAATTTCAATCGACTTCTTATCATGATCATCCTCGGCCTTCTCTACTGCATCTCAGAAGCTCTCGGTATTAATCATCCATTTAGCATCTTCTAAATCGTTCCACAACTTATGTTCTTTCTCTTGTTGGAGAGTGATCCCTTTTATTGCATTGTTGACTGGTAGATAATTAAATCCATCAGATTCCAATACTAAAAATTGTACTAGGAGTATGCTGAAATGGGAAAATTTCTCATCTAATGGTTTATCATCAATTTTACTCTATATATGTCACCAAGTCTTCTTATGTGAGATTATAAGAGCATATTGCATATCTAAGTCTGAATTTGATTCATTTCCATGGGGTAATATGTACTCTAGAAACAGATCACTTAAAGAGTTGCCTTGTTCTGCATTTATCCAAACAGTATAAGCTTCAGATTCTTCAAATTTCCGAGCCAATGAAGAAGCTTCTCTTTATGATATAACTGAGGGAGCTGATAACTGTACATAATAAATAATTATCATTCTTAGTTTTAGTAAAATGGAAGAAATAGCGTATGGTCTAGAAAGCCACTAACATTTACCTGTAATAAGTCATCCACGTGATTGGATTCATCCCATGTATTCTCCGTTTCATCAATTTGAGCATATGTTTCATGACAAGGGGAATTCTCCAGAGTTTTCCTAGTTTTTATAATTGAAGGCCCCATAACGGCTCTTAATTGTTGGGGGTCCTTAGTAGGTACTTCTCCAACATTAGCTGAAGAAGTATAGAGTGGAATTCCAGGTTTTCGATGATCCTTTAAAACATTTTCTAGAAACAGATCTTCATAAGTTGAAATTTTATGAGATGTATCAAGTAAAAGAAGAACAATTATATATGGAAAATGCATGAATGAGAACATACGTTCTTTCAATTCCTCATGAAAATCTCAAAACTCATTGATAGAACATGGAATATCAGAATTTCGATTAAGGGAGTTCATAATTTCAGTGTTTTCAGATTGGAATGTTATGAAATACTCACTATTTAAGTTATCAATCAAATGTTGGTTCATGCCCAAAATGGATTCCCTGACATTCTGTTATGTTGGTTCTTCAATTGGTACAACATCATCAGATCATTTCAGGTTTGGGTCAACATCAGTATATACTTTAGTCTACCATGGGTCTTCATTCATTCCTCCTAGAGCAACATGAATTTCAACATTGGTTGTTGTAGGATCCAGTGGAAAAGGAAACTGATATGAGAAATGATGAAAATAATAATATTAGTAAAGAATTTAATATTCACGAGAAATGTATTTGATATTACAATGTCTTTTATCTCTCCCAAAAGAGCTGAGAGAAGGTAAAAGGAAATGTTTAGATAATTTATGTACTAAGGTAGTAGGTCCATCAATATAAACCTATGTTCCTCCTTGGGATTCCTTCTCTGGTCTTAAAGAATCAGCTCTTAATCGCTTGAGAGTGGAGAGATATAAAAATCCTACAAGAGGATAAATGTGATTAGAAGAGTGTATCAAGAATTTTATAATGCCCCGAGGATAGTATAAATACATACTCCTTCTGCAAAAACATCAGAATAATCTCATTCCCCTCTTGCATATCATTTCATATGCTTGAGGATTAATTGAAACACTCATCTTGGTAGGATAATCCTAAGGTAATGGATGAGGATTATATGTCTCCATTATCCATGTCATGATTCTCGCTCTTGAATAATGTTCTAGAGATTTGGGAGGATCATTTGATTCATAGATGGGAGAGCCTATAGGCCCATACCTTGGTGACCTAAGAACCTGTTCGGAGGTTCCTTCCATTAATTCAAGCATCAAAATGCATTTCATAAAGATTAATTATGGTGAATGGTAAAGAATAATTAAGAAAAAATAAAATAAAAATTAGTTCTCAGTATTAACATAAATATCCCTTTCCTCGTTCAGTTAAATATTTACCCCTTAGTGTAATCCAAATTACATCATGTGTGATACTCATTTAGAGGATGATATTTTTTAATTAGTTGAATATATAAAACCCAACAACTCTGTAATATACACATGTACATCATTTTGGTTGATATCCATATTTTAATCAAAAGGTACCTTAATGTCCCCAACATCCGATATTAAAATGCAATGTTGGAGGAATTCCCATGCACCCCAATGTTCACTGGTCATGCCCTCCCAAAAATGAATGGTTAAAGGTATGAGATAATTTGATCTTGGTATGGTTGGATGTGGAGAAAATTCAACACCTTTTGAATATTGAGCCACTTAATGCCTCCATTATTCTTCAGAAAGGTTAACTGATGGGATAAGAATCGCTTTTTTATGCCGGTGGCTGCATTTCCTTAGAGCTAGAGGTATTGATTATCTAGCACTAGTCTTCCTGGTATACCTCCTATGAAGATGTTTTGATGTCTCTGAAACCTCTGAATCTTTTACATCATCTTTTTATTTGCTCTTCATACAATGATTTCTATGAAAAATAATCATTGTAGCTACCACTCGATATATTCCTTTTATAAATTACCCTTGAGGATATGAAGATGTCAGAGACTTGGCATATCTAGCTTCCAATTTTGTTTATGTATCTTATGTATGTAAGGTAATTGAATATTTGGTTGTGCCTAAGGCCATTAGAATCCACAATTGTACTGCTACCATTAGGCGTTTCTCATGTCTAGCATACGTGGGTGGAAAAGTCTTTGATTGTTGAATACATATGAATAGATGAGAAAACCTATAGGGGAAATAATCATAACAGATAATTTCACCATTAATCCTTGGTGATAATAAACTATCTCTAAATACCACCATATAAGACCTCAACTCATAAGTTAATTCTTTACCATCATCAATAAATGATCCAGTTGGTGGGTTAGCAAAAGGAATGAAGTTTAATTCTCCTGATGCATTCAATTCCCTTATCACTAAATCAGGTCTAATGTTTTTAGGATGAATACCAGAATCATTCTTTAAAAATTTAGATAATTGGCCATTGGGGGATCTAACGGAATTCAACAATGAGTATAAAGAAAAGTGTGTCGTAATCCAGCCCAACAACAATTAGAATGGACCTAAAATTCTAAATAGAGCCCTTCCATTATATAAATTCACCCGGGAATAATAATTTCCTTCCAATATAGAAGTTTCCAATCCAATATACTTTCCTTCTACCAATTTAGTTGCGATGACAAATGTCCATTGTCTTACACTACCTCCAGACTCACGAACTGGAAGTAAGTAAATGCTTAGTCACATGGCAAGGAAGGTGTCCAAGTGTATCTTTACATCAATACACAATTTAACTTTATAACCCTAGTTCTTATAGTCACCTCTCTCCAATGTAGGCCAATATGTGCCTGAAATACCCTAGCAGTCTACAGAATGAAAAATAGTAGGACATCCATAGGTGGGACCATTCTTTGTTTCTGGTTCTAAAAAGCCTTCCATCCACACTCTAGCATGAATATCTTTCTTCTCTTGGGGTAAATTATTTATTATTTTAAATAGTTCATGAGCCAATGATGGTGTTAAGGTAACATCACCTCACATTTTAACTGGAGGAATAAACTCTTCATACATTTCCATGAGAATAGGAACCCCATCCTTTTGATAGATATCCCACAAACTAGTCCCGACTTCACTGTGCACCAAATGGAATGAATTCATTTGTTTCCTCCATCAACATAGAAATTCAGGAATGAAATCATATTTATAAACATAATTTTTTTTTCATACAAATAGCTTACTAAATGTAAACATTTGATATCTCTTTCCTAAATTCTTCACTGGTATGGCGCTCCAAAAATTCCCACATCCATTCTGGTTTTACACCTCCTCCAGAACAAATTTTCCAGTATTCATTCCAACCATTAGACTAATCTTTTTGAGATTCTTGAATGTTTTAATCATTTCAATGTGGCCTTGTATCTACAACATGATATTTCATATCAGTAAGTACAAGCACTATGATGTAGGATTGAACTAACAGGGATTGTTACCTTCTAAACTGGCATGCCCCTTATGGTAATATTCATGAAATGACAGTTGGAGTATTGAAGAAACCAATTCTTTGGGAAGAATTTATTAATATATGGAATCTGGGAATCATGTAATAGTACTTTTCTATAAAAGGGTTGGTAGTGTCTTAGTGGATATTCAGATTGATACTTAATTAATCCATTCCATTTTCCATGAAGCGTACTTTCAAAAACATCATAATAATCTGCTCTGATGATCATCCTCATCTCATTTTGAAGAACATTAGCTTTTTCCATAGATGAAATTATGTGATCCATTTCATGAATATGAAATACCAAACACCCAATATTAGGTTGGAATTTTGAGATAATTTAATTTTAAACATTTGGAAAAAATGAAACACTTCGCATAGGTCCTATAATGAGGTTTGTTGCGTAGGTCCTTCGACAAGGGTCCTATCACAACTCAATTGATGAAGACCTTCACGTATCTCCATATCTAATTTTTTTTCACCATGATAAAATTTAATGGAAACAATACGAGATCATAATGCATTGAGGCTAGATCAACAAGTAATGGAACAAGGGGAAAAAACATGGAAGCACGGGTGAACAAATTTGTAAAGGATTAGAACTATTTATAGAAAGCCTCATATCTCCATTACATGCCTACGCAAAAAAGCTACGCGGTATACCTACATGAAGTAGGTCCTTAGAAAACCTATGCAGTACTGAAATTAATCCATAGTCTTTTTTCAGAAATATTACCAGAGGACTCAATACTCTTTCAATTGGATCCAATCCTGAGGGGGGGGGGATTTGATTGACACAACATAGGAATTAAAAAAGACTATGAAGGTAGCCCCGAGATATTTCAAAATTCCAAGACATTGTTTGATGAATTAAAAATAAATCCAAGGTTTCAATGTCCTATGCATCAAACCTACGAGGTTGACCTATGAAACAGTCCTTCTTGACAGACCTCTATTGCGCTATACTTTCTTAACCCCTACGCCGCAGACCTAATTGGAGGAACTACATGGTAGACCTTCATCGACGAACTCATAGTGACCATCGCCCCTCATTTTCTAAAAATAAGACCCTTAGGCTCCCCATTTCAGGTAATGAAAAGGTTAAAGGACTTCCTAATGCTCCCATTGTGTAGCTATTTCACCTAGATCCTTTAAATTTCCATAGGTATCTATCTAAAAATTTGAGAGGAGAGATAATTAGATGTGATATTCATATTATGAATGTATTTCACAATTTTAAGCTTATATAGGATTGGTTCCCCTATATGATGCATTTTTCAGTCATAATAATGGCCTTTGTGGTACACCTGTGTGGTACAGCTATGCGACACAACTACGTGGCACTCCAACGCAGAGTACCTATGAGAAAGAGCTAGGTATAAGGCCTACATATCAACATAAGTACTATATTTATGGACACTAATGGTATTGTATCTCCTTACTTTTTTCCCTTATTTGAAAGGAACCAAGTCGAAGCCTCCACGAAAACCTCCTTACTCATTAAACCTTGTGGAATGAGACAATAGCGTGTATAATGTCTGGGTTTGTATATCCGCAGTCATTGGTTTTCCAAATTTGTTTAAAAATGGGGTTACATTAATGGAGTATCTTTGGTTTCATATATCCACATTCACATGGAATTTTCTCCTAGGAACTTTGCTGGGAAGTTCTCTATTTGGAGGATTAGGGATTAGGTTCGTTCATCCTCTTTTTGTCTCTAAGTCCTGGAACCTCTGGCCTCTGGTAGGGAAGGTACGGTTTACACATGCTTTTCCAAGAAGGCAATGGAGAAGTCTCTCTCCCCTACCAAGATCCACGAGGGAATCCATCTAGGTGTAATCCCCTAACCCATCAAGTAGGAGGTTTCCGAATCGCTCCTCTCTACATCCTTCACATTCACTCATTCCATACAATGGACCCTTGTCCAATGTAAAGAGAACATATGGAAGGCTCTTCACATTGCCCTCTTCCCTAGATGCCTCACCCTCTTCCATCGTCACTGCTTCAGGTGTGCCCTCTTCCACCAGCCGAGGAGGAAATATGTGGGTACCTTTTTTAAATATTTGAAATCCTCTTGTTTCTCACACCGATCATGACTCACTTGGACTGAGATATATGTCAGGATCCTAAATTTTTTACAATGTGACTTGAAGTACAAGGACTCTTATTCCTTTTCAAACCAGGATACGTAGGATGCCTTCTTGAAGGCCCGAGCTCAAAAGGGTGAACATCCAAAAGGGTTCACCCAATAATGTTCACTCTAATGGGAAGATATCATTCATAATCCTCTATGCGATGAATGAATTGTTATAAATATGATTCCCATCATAATTAGGATATGTAGGAATCCTTCTCAGGGCCTAATATCATTTGATATCCTCATCATGAATCCAACCTCATTTTCCTTAATATGGGCATCCTCCTTAGGAATAAGACCCAAATTAAACCCCCAAATTATCTAGGAATCCATTTCAAGAAGAAAGACCAAACACATTCATATCAGTGGAATATAATATAATATGAGTCTTATTGAACTAAGTGGTTTTTGATTCCCATCCAATTGGGATACTTAGGAAGCCTCCTTGGGGTTCAAACCCAACACTTCAAATAAACCATATTCTTCTTGGGCCGTATTACCAACTGGGTCTGATCATACATTGAAATCCATATCATTTCCTTGTTCCTTGGGATGATTTGGCATAAGTCCCAAACCAATAATTTACTAAGTACACTTCACTTAGATGTCCTTATCACATGACATTAAACTGTATGGTTAGGTCCTTATCACATGACCTCCAAAGGTATGATGTGTCCCCTAAAGGGGAACCTAACTACGAGGGTTCTGATTCCTTTCACAAGGATACGTAGCTATCCCATTTTATGGGTACGATAACAAAATAAAAACAAACCTTCATCTCCATGGATGATAAGAAATTCTAGAGTTTCAAACTGAGTGGATTAAAAACCAGTACAATAATAATGATGTTTAGAGGAATCACTAAATAATATATGAGTGTGTACCATTGATGGAGAACCTCTAATACATACAGATATATCCATTAATGAATAACCTCAAATATATACAGGTGATTCCAAATTTCACACATGTTAATAATTGATTGCAAATTAGAATGAAAACCTATGTTATATATGTAGAATTAATAAGGATTCATGAAAATATCATAATTTTTTTAAGAGTGTCATGGAGTGGACAATAAATCCCCCCAAAATGGGTTGATGAGTCCAAACACCCATCCTCTCAACCAAAGGATGTTATTAAGTATCTTAATGTTTAAAAATAACGAATGTCAGCCTTTGGAGAACATGTCCCTTTTGGATAACGATCTATTAGATTTTTTTGGTTCCATGACTAAATACCTTGGAAACAACATGGAAGCATTGATTCTTAAACTAGAACACACGTTTCAAGGAAACAAACAACCATGGTAGAGTTTTGGAATTACATAATGTTTAATGTCATGAAATATGGGCATGGAATTCCATATATCATAATTACATATGGTAAGGATGTGGAATTCCATTCAGTTTAACATCTTGTTGTAAAGATGTAAGACCCCATTTAAGTGTAGTAATAATTTAGTAACATTCCATTTGTTATAGCAGTGATACACTGCCAATCCATGGTGACCAATGATTAGGATCTATTATGATATACCTTGTGAATGATATAAGGCCCTCCCTACATAGGATCCAACTATGGTGGATTTCGCACAGTTATCATTGGTGTCTATATAGCTATAACCATATCACCTTTGAGGATGAATTAGAGATGATAATTATTGTTGAAATATATATCTATCTTATTCAAGTGCCTCCATGGTTTATGAAAGTCACTAAAAATTTTATTGATGAAGGATTATAGTTAATATATAGAAGGAATTATGCTATATTTTCTATCATCGCTTAATTATAGAATGATGTTCAGAGAAAAGGTAGCTAAATCTCAATGGGTAGGACTACCTTAGTTCTATACTACATTGAATATGGGGTCACCTAGGTGGAATTTTGTATCAACATCTAGTATACCCAATGATATTTTGGAGATTTTCAACCCAAATTTTCTATGATTTTCCCACCATGTTCTATAGAATATTGGATAGGGTATTTTTTGCAGGCATCGATCTACCAATTTTCTTATGCATGGTAGGGAGACGTATGATTGGACCAAAAGCAGTACTAGGAATAAATCATCTTTAGATTATCTAGCTAGATGTTGGTTCCATTATCATTTAATATGGAATAAGGGATTATTAATCCATAAATGTTGTGGGAGATCATGAATTCCCCAGCTAACTAGATATTGTTTTCCTTGAGAGGAACCATTTCTTCCTCCATGGAAATGAAATATTTTGTGGTTAGAAGGATCATGCAATGGTGAGGTGTTTCTTATGGATTTGGTCTCACATCATCGGGTCTCCAAACCACAAGGTGACAAGAATAATTGGTTTTATAGAGAGTCATTGATATCCTATTTAAAAATTTGGTATGAATATGACATGAATATCACCTCTTGGAGAACTGAACGTAGTCATGTACCATGTTGGGGAAAGAGTATCCCAACCCGAGAATCTAGTGGGAGAGTTTCAACCCTACATTTTGAGATCAATAAGAATAAAAATGAAATTCATTCATAACATGTGTAATATTGCCTCATTGAATTTAACAGATGATATTTCCATCCATCCTAATTTTGTAGAGAGTATGATCACGTTTGGGCCAACTCTAGAGGTTTAACTATGTTTCATGTTGATGGATTTTCTCATGATCAACTCTTTCCATTGGAAGAGTTCTAGGTTAGAGATACTTGATGAATGGATTCATACAATCAATTGATAATTCATCAATGAGGGGATCCCGAGATACCGCTAACATGGTAATTTACCTTATGGATATCATCAATGTATCGACAAGTAGGTATGATGACACTTAGTTTCACCACAAGGATAAAAATGTCCTCCAAGTCAGTATCTACAAGAGAGGAATATTAACTTAACAGGGCTTCTTATTGATCAATCTATGACCAGGGAATGTGATTAACCTCTAGTTGAGATGGGGTCAGGTCTATTAACTAGCATGTGCATACCAGCAATGGAAAATGTTTTGGATCCTTGGAACCATAGTCAATGTTTATATTCCTAATGAATAACTCTTAGTATCCGTTGATGCGAAATTGGGGATCATCAATATAATGGACCAGCTTGATACTAGTAATAAGAGCATGATATTATACTTTATTGTTGTCCCATCCTTTTGGTAGTGGAGAAATATAATACATCAGCCCACATGTTGGGGTGATGAAGACAATCCCCTATCTCAATTTGATGATTTTTGAATTATTGATCATTCAACCATTTAGACTCCATGAGGAACTTTAAAATTGAATCTGTCAATATATAATAGCCTGAAAAATTGAGAGTAAGACCTCAAACGGTAAATTAAGATCGAGGAACTACTCTGGGGGATGGATGGGTGGCAAGGAATAATGCTAGAGCCTAAAACTTGAGAACCATATGCATAATGAATCTGATGTCGAACTACTAAAGGATCACTATCTAATGAGCCAGATGTCCTGGAAACATATGGACATTTTATATATACATTAACATGTCCATGTAGGAAACCACATATATCTCGTGATGTTGTAGACAATTTTGTAACATCTGCATGATGAAAACCCATGCAAGGCATATATTCTTGATGGGAGTGTTTCTAGATTTCATTCCAATGATCATGCAACTGATATAGTATAAAATATTCTCAATACCATCATTATTATCATTGGTGAGAAAGGCATTGAGGGAAAATTCTATGGTAGTCACATAGAAGACCGACAACTTCCCTGTGACATGTGGCATCAAAACCAGAGGTTATAGAAGTTGTTGTTTGACCTACTAGAATGTGATTTGGAACTCTTCGTCCAACTAGTAGACAAACAAATTCATAATTATTTGGGATATGGCTTTAGAATTCAAAAAAAAAATTCATGATGAATTGACTCATGAAGGTTATGTGTCCATGGAGGTCTCAGAGCTCACAGAGGTTTCACAAAGAAGGCATATAACCGATGGACTTGAATTTCTCTATTTAAATCACTATGCCACTATAACTGACCAACAATATATTTTTCCAGTAGGAAACCCCAAATGCACCCTTAAAAGGGTAAAACTTCAGATAAAGGGAGTGGAGGAAGAAGAAAATGTTCTCAATATCTCATAGATGGTATTGTCACTTGTAGGATTTGGACAAAAATCATCCAAATAGCATTTCACTAACATAAAAAGGATCAATTATAATATGCAGAACCTGGAACATTGAAATGTGGATCCCACATTCTTCAAACTGAAGGAAATTACAAAATATCATAATGATCCTTACAGTTCTCTAAATGTTATATACTCTTCATCTTTAGGGGCCATCCCAATCATACTGTACATAGAATTCCCATCCATGAATGAGAGATCATAGAACCTAGTGGTTCCATCGATCAATATATCTTTCGTGGGAAGGGGAAAAGTATCTTTTGGGAAATTGTAGTTAATGTATTGGAGGTCGATTCTAGCTATAATATATCTTTTCTTCTTATTAACTCGAATGGTTTTTAGTGCCTCATGGGGTTTTCAAATTCCTTGATTATGTTGGTATTTAGGATGCTTTAAACATTGGACTCAACCATGGTACCATGAGAGGGGTTCATTTTTTTCAGGGATGGTTGAACCCATGATGGCGTGATGGGAGACCAAGGTGGAAGATAAGGACCTAAGGGTCTAGTCCTGAAATATCTTTGTAGCTCTAATAAAACACATCATGATGTGTCATTGAGAAATTTACATACCACAACTGCTCCTCTATAGGGATGGATACACTGATCAATGTTTACCTTGGATATTCGTCAACACTAATATTCACCTAAACCAACTCATCGATGATGGTGGATACTCCCTATTTATGTTTTGGAGGAGAATCATCCAAATCCTCTTCATTGTCTAATGCAGTAGAATTTTTGGGAGATGTTGGTTCATCTATGAAAAATAATTTTGGAGGAACACTAGTGCCTAATTGGGACGATATACTATCCTCATTGAGGAAATACCACTATACTAAAACCATTATGATGGAAGATGTTGAACCTATGCCATTCGGCCTCTAACTGAGGGCTCAACACCTAATGATGTCAAGAATTTTTTAAATTTCAGTCTATGATGGATCAACCCCACTCAAAAAAACATGAAATTATATGTATATTTCAATCCATGGGATTAAAAACATGATACCATATAATATTTTGGGGTTCTTGTATCACTCGACTATGACCTGTGTATGAGTACATTATAATCATCTTACATTCATTGTATCCAAGAACATATCATCTTATCTTCCTGAAAATAATGAATAAGTCTAACAAGGTTGGAATTGTGGCCTCCAATCAGTGAATTGGCATGATGAAAGTGTCCTCCAAGTCCATACATGGGTCATCTATAGAGATATTGTGCTCAAATGTTTTCATCTGAAACCGTTATTTCTTTCTCTTATAGTAGTAGACATCCATATGGATGAATTTATAAAAGGAAAAGGGAGACAATTCATTGTAGAGGACTACTACTCGACCCTTGGGGGAACATAGGGTACTATTGATGCTAGTAATGAATTGATGGATTATACTATATACAGGTTCTACCCATCACCATGTTATAGGTACTATCCAGTGATACATCCATGAAATTAGTGCTTGAAATTAGGCCACTGAACTGGTTCTTCAAGTGGATTCCATCACAGGGACACTTATAAGACATATCATAAACTTGCATCATCAAATAGGTGGGACTGAGATCAACTTCAACAAATCCTCGCATTCAAAGCATCTAGGTTGAGATAAAATTCATTTTGGAACCTGTTTCGACTAGACTACAATTGAATTCGATGCCATTAAAATGGAATGTGTTTTATAGTGTACAGATATGTACATTTACGTGGGATCCTTCATCTTCTACTAAGAATGAGATAACAGTCTAACATTCTACATGATCAAATTCTATAGCATGGTAGGCCTCTGTGGATTCTACCTCCATTTCAAAATGGAGGGAGTCCTAAATGATTGGGTGAGTGATTTTTTCATGACTTATTATTGAAGGAGGGAATATAGAATCTAGAAATTCATATTAATGTTGTAAGGGTTATTCAATAAAAATGTATTCTATGATAAGAACATAATCATACACAGAGTGGGATGATCCTTTCTAGGTGTCATTATGGGAACTGTTGGTCGACCCATGTGATTATGATTGGTGCTAGAAATATTCTACTAATTATCAGACAATCATCGAGGAACAACCACTTCATGACATGATTATGGATGAGGCCTGTCCAGAGGTAGATACACCTAATCACAATATGTTCTTGGATATTATGCCTTGTTGATTAGCAAAATCAGTGACGATAGTGAATCTGACATGATAGGTTGAAAGGACTACGCATGATGGGTCGTGCATAGAGCCTACCTCATAGTCTCAAGGGAATGAGTAGCATGGATTGAAGAACTCACCTAGTAATCCTTAGAATTTATATACCCTAATATCCTTAAATGATAGAATCTTCCAGGAACATTTGAAATTTCAACCTAATACTCATCATATTCAGGAAACACATATGCATATACTAACTTGAAAATATTCACATAGGAAAATTCTAGGTCAACATAAATGAAATTTTATAATAATGGGTAATCTCTAGGGGTGATCCCCATTCGTGGAGGAATGAATCCACTAAGATTGCTAGATGGAATTAGTATCAGTAGTGGATTTTCTTTTCCTTGGCATGTTGGTGTCCTCTCTTCTATGAGGTGGAAGGATGAGATACAGATTCAAAAGAAGTGTAGGTTGGGTTTAGCTTAGTGGCATTGTGAGGTTATTTATTAATAGAAAAGTCATGTATTACACCATGGTAATGAGGAACTACTCTATGAGCCAACCAATTTTTGTATTTCTACATCATTTGGTAGGACACCTGCTATCATTCACCTTTATTGTCATTGGAATGTTTCCTAGATATACATACCACATATGCTGGGGAAGGGCCCAATATGTCTATAATGTTATCAACCTTGTCTATGATCCAATCCTCGAACACATAACATCACTTTATGGTATTCCAAAGGATCATGTGATAAGAGAAGTGATTATGGTGATTAGTTTGATCGGCCTCCTAGGGTTTTTTGGATTTTTTAAGCAAATGAATTTTGTACTCCATGGCACATCACAAATAACCAGGAAAAAAACATTATTAAATGAGATTTATTTTTATCCGCTATATTAAGGGACCTCTGGGACCCAGGACCTGATGAGGGGCCAATGTCTGACTATCCCACCTAAGAGGGAGTGGTTCATTATGGGGGGGGGGGTGCCTACTGATTCTATGTTGGGTGTTGGTGAGATTAGGTCTAGTCCTGTGGCTATTTCCCTCATCCATTAAATAGATGAGGATCTGGTGGAAAAAAATATAGTTTCATAGGTTCCTCTATCAATGAAATGATACAATTCTCTACCTTGTATCCTCTTCTAGTAGGAGTTAGAGGATACAATGGGCATGCATAATTCTCTTGTTTCAAAGTTTCTTCTATCCACTGTGCCTTGTCAGAGAAATCATGACCTCTACATTAGATGTTCTGAGTGATGATATTGGGGAAATTCTCACTCTTACCATTCCCCATGAATATTGTCGGTGTATTCTCTTGGGTCAGTTTCATGTGCAGAAAATATGTGAGGACCTCTCACGTGGAAAAAAATTCTGCAACGCGGTAATCCCATTTCATTATTTCAATGGAAGAAGTTATAAATAAATTTCATACATGTGGTGGAGCTAAATTAATTGAAAACATCCTATGAATATCTTCCATCCCAGCAATAGACCCAATCAGTAACTATATATGCCAAATTAATTCTGAACCATCAAATGTCTACAAAACAATTTGGGAGCATGGGGGCATCTTGTTGGTTTATAGTTCCCAAAACAAGTCATCACAATAGAATGATGTTTTCCAAATGATACAGAGGGTCACCCATCCCATTGGAGGAGATAAATATAGGATTCTTGAATCCCATAGTTGATTTCATGCCAACCCCTCATAATGGATATGAGTTTCCATATGAGGATATTTCCACTTGTCATGTCTTCGAGGAATCGATGTGATCAGTGAGAAATCTATCAGATCATCTTTTTGGGGGTTCCTCTCATGGAAAATATTCCTGAACAATAGTGATTCGACAAGAACATCAACATAATAAGAAGGTGCAACAACTTTTAGAGTGGATGGTGTAGTAGTTGGATGAACTAATGTTAGTGCTACAGGTGGATCTGCTGAATCTAGATCTTGATGGAGGTAACCATGAAGATCATGAATATTTATCCATGAATTCCACTTACTCTTTCCATAAACTCTAGTGCCTACGCTATTGGTATTCATAGTATTTTCGATATTAATAGGAGGAAACAGGTGAATAAATACATGCGGTTTTCTATCCTTCCGTTGTGGAGGGGGACATTAATGGGTCAAAAATCACCATAATCTGGATTCCATCATAAAAGGTGATTAGAAAATTTCTTATAAATGGGACACCTCTAATCAAAAAATCATCTGGAGCAAGGAGGTATAAGAGTGATCAAACATGCTCTCTTTCACAACATAAGATGGGTCAAGTGGTTTTGATGTTCTTATTATAACCCTTCAATTATTCAGGTTTTTAGAGATGGGAAATGATGTGAAGGGTTATCGAAGGCGAATTGGCTACCTTTAATGGAGAGTTTCAACACTTGTAGGGCCCACCAATTGTTTCTCTACCCAAGAGAGTGGGTTCTCTACATGAAATCCCACAACAATAACCCATAAATTCTTAACATGGGGACAAAAAAGTATATTATGATGGCGCTTGGAGGCATATCCTTGATGTCTCTAGGAAAGTAAATTTTTCATAGGATATAACTGAAGTAGAGAGAAGTTTACTACCCTTATCCAAAATCTACGCATGTGGGGATGCCTCGCCAATA
Source organism: Viscum album (assembly GCA_963277665.1). Classification (NCBI taxonomy): domain Eukaryota; kingdom Viridiplantae; phylum Streptophyta; class Magnoliopsida; order Santalales; family Viscaceae; genus Viscum; species Viscum album. The sequence goes on from OY728125.1 coordinate 1,718,325,329, forward strand.
ATTCTACCAAGAACCATGAATATGTGAATACATCATTTCTAATGGGTCTAGTTATATTTGGGTGATGTAGGGTGCTAGGAAACTTGAAACATTCCTAATGCAACCATGTGTCACTACTGGTCAATTTCAATTAAATGATCCCAGAACATTGCATATACCATTATATTGTCATGGAGGTGAAAGTGTGTCACCTAGATGGTTTGGTGAATGAACATAACCTCATCTTGTGGGTGGACTTCTGGAATTTTATATTGAGGAATTGAAATTAGAAAGAATAATCCAAAAAACTGATTTGCAGTGAGGGTTTCCCACATACAACCCTCATTGGTTTTAGTGTCCCACCGATGGATTCCCCATGATCTAATTTGAGGTGGATCAGAAACTATATATTTCCTAGATGTGGATCACTATGGTGTAAAATTGGACGATGGAGAGACTATAACATGCATTAACTGGTCACTGAATGTTGGTTCATCTCATGAAGGTGGTGTTTACTTCATCATCACATTCCATTTGGTAGGGAACTGATCACTATCTCATGTGATAGTGTAGCGGAATTCATCTAAGGGTCTATTAGGTGTACTCAACCGATCATTTCCTTGAAATACTCTTTGTGATCTCGTGTAATGGTAGAGAATAGAACTAGTGATGCTAGAGAAGAATGTATTGGTTGACCCTATAAAGAATTCCAATATTCTTCCACCTGCATATACCTATGATGGAATTCAATGATTTGGTGCATCCGAACATCCATGATAAAAAATAACACCTATCAGGCTCATTCTATAGATTCTCCTAAAAAATACTAGGGGAACAATTTAATATTGAATCACATTTGGCTTCAAAATATGATAATATAATGGTATTCACAATTACATGGTTCTTTCTTGGGTTCTTTTTTTTTGGATAATGGTTCTCACTTCAACCCTGGGATAGTTATTCATGGTACGAAACTTTTTCTTCACAAGGAGGAATTTTGTTTTATAGGTTAATTTCTTGAGTGGTACCACCTCTTTGATTTTTTGGATATAGAGAGGACATCCATATATATTATTACAAGATCAGGGAGGATCTCCACTCTTCATGTGGTTTTCTTTGGGAGGAACTTCGTGTGACTACTATTTGATGTAGTAATGAGGTCATGTTCTTGTATCTCTGGGAACATGAGGAGGACCTCCATTTTGTTTTTATATGGAGTTGTAAGGACCTCAGAATTAGTGAGATGATGTTCCATTAGTACCTGTTCATATATCAAATAAGAAATGGGGAGGACCTCTATGTTGGTAATCAAAGGTTTTGGGAGGAACTTTGTACTGGATGATGGATTCCTAAGGAGGGACTCTACAGTGACTGCTTCGGGAGTGGGGTGGACCTCTACTAGAGTGGTGGTAGACATGGGGATGACCACCATTTTGGAAACATAGGGTATGGGGAGGAATGATGTGTTGGTTGGCAGTGATATAATGAGGAGTAACTTTAAACGTATTATCGATGAAGTGGGGAAGGAATCCACATTGATCATTATTGGAGAAAGGAGGATATCTTGTTGATCCATTGGAACCATAGAGTTGAAATCCATGTTTTTGTTTGAGGGAGTGGGGATGACCTCCAATCTAGTTGGTTTTAGAATGTGGAAAACCTATGTATTGGATGTGGTTGAAGAAAAGAGGACCCTCACATTGGTCAGTGTTACTATGGGGAGGACCTCCGCTTGAGTCAGGAGTTATATGAAAAAGTCCATATCATTAATGTTCTATGACACATTGAGTAATTTTATATAGGGAACCTTAGGGACAGGGAGTGCCTCTATGATGGATATAGAAAAGGTAGAGAGGAAGTCCACATTGGTCAATTTGGGGAAGAAGGGTATGACCTCGATGTCGAGTTCGAGAGTGAAGAAGACCTACAATCTTGCAATAAATTGTATGTCTAGTATCTCAAAACCAGATCTCACCATCATGGGTCATCCCGCGATGACCTCTATTAGTTTCAATAACCAAACGAGTCAAATCGACCTGTCTATTAAGTGGTTGAGGTCTCGATTCCGATCGGGCAATGATGGGACCATACTCTACAGTGGAAGGGATTTGGTTGAATTAACGGGTAGTTTCATGGGCCACATGATATATTGAAGATGATTCCCTACAACTAGAATCCTCCTAAGACTAAGCCTGATGTTGGCATCATGTTATCCAGATTAGGGCTGGTGGTTGAGGGGTGTTGTTTACCTACTGTTCATCCTGAGTGATGTTTTTTACAGGGAGAAAGTGATTCCAAGTAAGGGACCTCCTTTGTGGATCCCAAGCATTAATCATAGATTTTGTGACCAGAGCCTCAACTACATATTTATTGTAGGAGAGTGAGTCATGAGAGAACTCTACGAACATGCCTCTAAAGTGGCTAGAAGTTAGTTTGGGGAGTTTTGGATCACTTTTTAACCCTTGGGTAAGTGGTGTCTGTGTAGAAAGAATGCATTCATGTCCTGAAATGCATTGTCAGATATGGGAATGACCCCCACCTACTTGTACCGGAATACAAGGGTGTCCATTAAAATCATTTGGATTATATTAGATAGTGATATGGGGCATGAATTCCCAGTGGTCACAGTCATGGATGAATTCATGGCGTAGGAGGAGTCATGTCAGTTTTCAACATTTTTTCTTCTCCTAACTAACTTCTACATGCGGGGTGGGGGGTGGATTTATTTTATATCAAATCCAAAAAATTAGAAAAATTCATCCACTGGTATATATATCATGATATAAACTCACAATTCCCAACTGTCATTCAGTAATCCATGGATGGAGAGAGATATCCATGCTGATGATGTCAACAACCAAAATACCAAATGATTAACAACCCCAAATTCGATTGATTTCTACTCCAACAACACTTTTTCCTATGTAGGTAATGGTTCCAAATATCTGTATACAATGAAATTATTGTATATATATTTCTCAAAAACAACTAATCCCAATGTTGAGGAAAATCGTTCATGTTGGGTTCACCATTTATATTAGTGGCCAGACGTCTGCAACATAGATAAAAAATGATTGGGGATATGCATTTATAGGGGTCTATAGAGGTGGAAAATGGGGCTTAGTATAAGAGAAATGAACAATAGATGAGGGTTTCATGATTAATATTACCCTTTAGTCCCACTCGAGTCATGCTTTTTGTGAGAAACAAGAGTAAGGAGAAGAACATATGATCCCATTGCTAAAGATACATTAGTGAAAGATAGTGTGGGGTTTAGAAATAGAAGATTCCTCAGAGGACCTCATTACATTATAGGAGGATATAATTACATGTGAGGAAGATCTCATTCCATGGAAAATTGTGGGCATTAAAAATGCTAGAGGCATGCGACCCCATGTGCATTGAATTGGTTGAGACTATAGTTCAACATCATATGTTTAGGATGACAGATCTAGGTAGTTTTCTGTATTATAGCATAGATGGGGAGGGCTCACTCCTCACTCCTTGGACATACGTAACAGATGCTCACCAACCCTTTAATGTTTGAATTCAATGACTATGTAACACCACAATATTTCATAGCATGTTATCTGATTAAAGTAATTCAATAGCTTGCGCTACATGCGACACCGAGTTTGAGCACATCATAACATACCAAACTAGTCGTTCATAAAATGGTTATGAAATTTATTAACTGCATTTTCATTCAAATAATTTCTGTATAATTTTAGAATCCATATTATGTGTTTATAAGACATAATATAAGAACAAATTCATTTTTTAAATAAAAGAAGTATTTTAAAAAAATGCTATTTTAATGCCTTTTAATGGAGAACCCTTTTTAGAAACAATATTTTACACTTTTATATACTCAATTTAATTAAATTAAAATCTTTTATAGAAGCGGGACATAAATGTTTAGTTTTTATAATGTTTTGGTAATTTTTTGATAACTTTCTTATTTTGATGAATACTAAAAAAATACTATGTTTTAATTGAAATCAACTTTTTTAATAGAAATAATTTATAGTGTTAAAAAATTCATTTGAATGGTATTGAAGTATAATTAGATTATATTTTTATCATTTAATACAATGTAGGTCATTATAAGTAATTCACATTTACATTTTACCAAAACACTGGTTAATCTTTTGATAGTCATTATTTTTTAAAATACCCGATTTTTGGTTTTGACAACGGGAATTAATTTTAAAATAATTAATGAAACTTATATGTTTTGAATTTGGAAAAATAGACTTCATTTTGGAATTCTGAATATCAAAATTATCTTAGGGTTAATTTTTTGTATTTTTCTAAAAACTTTCCATTTTTGTTAAAAAGTGAATAACATTGCGTTATTATTTTAAACAAAATTTTTATTTAAAAAATAAATTATTTTATTTCAACTTTTTCAAGTCATAATTTATATATAATATATATATAATTTCAATTTAATTCATTGGAATAATTTTTCAATTAAATTAGATGAGTAAAATGTTATTGAACTTTTAAACCTCTTTTACCCACCTTTTGGTACATTTGCAAATTTGTATAAATCATAATTTTACCACTTATGTGAGTTGAATTTCAAAACTTCAAGAGACAAAGTTGACATCTGTAAGTAAAACATGGTTCAATAAGATGGAAATATTTTGTTTTTGAATATTTTCTTTTGACTTATTTTTCCACGGTTAAAACTAAATAGGGTAATTAAGGGTAAAAATGATATTATAATTACCCTAACACATGTACTAATTCTATTTGATAAGTTTAATTCAACAAAAAAAACTTATGAATAAAACTTGACCCTTTTTGGTCCACTTGTATTAGATTAGGACATTTATTATTATTTTATTTAAATAAGAGTTAAAAGTGTAAAATTCAATGTTTAATAAGTAAACAATTTTTAATATAGGGTTATACATAAGATAAATTCGACTATAAATATTCCTTAGAAAGATAAAAATATTTCCTACATCAGGGTATTTTATTAATAATTTATAGATATCAAATAAGTAAATTTATTTATGACACAATGATGATGTAGTAATTACCACTTTAATGAATGAATCAAATAAATGGTATTAAAATATTAAAATAAATACAATTTCTACGTTTTTATTATATCTACAAATTTTATATTTGAATGTGACATGTTAGGGTTGATTCGGTGTATATTTTCGTAGTAACAATGTTGTTATCACTTTCACAACAACCAAATGCTAAATAGTGTCAAAATTAACATAAATGTGTTTTGAAAACAAATATTATATTATTAAATTATATAATATTTCAAAAAATCTAATTTTTGGTCAAAGATCATAAATAATTTTATATATGTCATTAATGAACCACTTGAGGTTCTTTTGGAAGTTTAGAGTATGTTTCTTAACCATATAGTGTAAGAAAGCAAGAAGACACGGTAAAAGTTAAACTATTTAACTAAGAGTCTAATCTAAAAGATAAGGTTAATATGTTGACCTAAACCTATCTAAAACCTATTGGATGAGTTTTTTTAGACCAATACCCACTTTATCTTAGAAATAAATCATTTTGGATCCCTTAGAAGCCGAAAATTATTTTATTATAAAATAACCTTTCAAGTCTTTCCTTAAGTGACCCTCATCCCTCTTATAAATGCGTACTTACCCTTCACTCAAAATCACACATCCAAAGCCATTTGGGTTAGAAATACCCTATCAAAATATCTTCCAGACATTCATCCCTTCTACGTAGATGCCTTACAATTATACAAAATCCAACCTATGGAGCCCTTTTGATCAACTCAAAAGGAAACACGCGAAGAAGTGGTAATAATTTCACCCACATATTTCAAGTTCTTTTCTTCTTACACATCCTATTTCATTGTTGTTTCCATTCCAAAATAATAAATCCAGTAACTTATACAAAATCTTATGATATTATAAATATTTTAAAACCATATTATTTATTCTATCCATCCTATAAATGACAAAGTCACCATACATGTGTATGTACGTCTTACCGTGTCATTGTCGTGGTGTAGTTTTTTATTCAAACACTTCATTATTTGGATGGGTTTAATAATGAGTATAACTAATTTAATAATAAATATATCATGTTAATTATTATTTATATATTATATATCATCCAATTACATACGATTTCACCATCAATATAATGATATTTTCGCTCGTGCGTACGTACAGATTACCGTCTCCACGATGCGATAAGATTCATTTCCATGTTCACCATTCAACGATGATTATAAAAATATATATTATTAATATTTATTTATTAAATGACATTATAATTCCAATAGGGAGATATATATATATATTTATATACTTACATATATCTTATTCACTTACTTTTGTTAAATACGATATGAAAACGGAAACAATATTTTTGTGTATGTACGACCTACCATCTCCACAAATGGTGTCTTCCATTTCATATATCAATCTATTATAAATATTTATATTCTAAATATCTATGATACATAAATCAATGTTTATATTCTAAAAGTATTTATGTCATGATCTATATGATACGACCAAGAATAAAAATTTAAAACACTTTCAATAGAGAAAGCGATTATTACCCAAAATGTTAATTTAACTTGGAAATTATTATTAAATAGGTAGTATAAAGTCATAAATGAATCATGTATGGTATAATAAATATGAATATAGTATAGGTATAATTTAATAACATTCTATGGTCATTATACAGGAGGATAAACGTATCCTCGACCAAAGGAAAGTGCACGGTAAGGGTTTATTCCTCAATCTCATTATTATCAGATATTGTTTATGTGCATGATTTTACTAGGAAATATCAATTATCCATGTCCAAGATTCATAAAAGTGTCTTATAAAGGATTATTTTTAAGTGAATATTTAACTAAAACATCATTTTAAATGTTTTAATGATTTATTCTTCAAAACCTTCTCATTAATGTCCATGTTTTAAAACGATTTCAAGGATTTATTTATATAGACTAGAATGTTTTAAAATGTTAATTCCATTCAAAACATTCAAAGTGGTATGAAACAATTTGATTCAAAAATATAATTTTAATGAATTCCTTTATAAATTGTCTGACCTTTAAAATGATTTCATTAAAATGAGATATTTCTCTCAAAGAGTTTTACTGATCATTTTCAACAATGTCAACTTCCTTTACTCGATATTATTCTTGATCGAGGTATATTTATTATGATAATAATATTCAATATCATATTGAAGGTTTTTTGATATGTTTGACTGTGGATATGTTTTTTAATACCATTCATGGTTTATGGATAAATTATAGACATTTCATATACTAGTTTTAATATAAATGTTTATCTTTTGTTTAGACCTTTTCATATGAGTAATTCCTTGGACTTAGTAAGTGACGGGTGGAGCGTGCTATATCTCCTCGATGCATCAGTAGGCCACATCAAAAAAACTAGTGTCTGGGCAGAAGGCCATGACAAAATCTTATTTTTAGTCTTGGCATAAGGTCTTTACTATGTGGTTATGAAGTCTGGAATTATGCATTCCATCATTAGGAAATTGGCTATTGATATTGAATGTTATTATTCAGCTACTATAATATCCATGTGAATAAGTAAATTACATTATTTTATTTATACATTAAATATAATGAGGAATAATGAGTTTAAAAAGATTTTGTTCATGTTTTATACACTTCCTTAAATGTTTATGCTTATTTTTGAATGTTTCCACTATTTTTTAATCCTTACTGAGTATCTAAGATCACCCATCTCTTATGTTTTATTTTCAAAGGATTCCATGAAGATTATTATGATTGATAAGAATGGATAAGCAAGGGGTTTAATGGAATTCTCAAAGGATCATGTATATTGTATTTTATTTTCTAATGTGTAATGTAACACTCATGTATGTAATCTATTTTCAAAGAATACTTAACTGCTCAGTCTTTCGGGACTTGATTCCTTGTAATCATGCAAATGTATGAAAATAATGCACCGACTCTAGGTAAATGGGGTCGGGGCATTACCGTTGGTATCAAGGGAATTTTATAAATAACCTTGGAAAATAGATTTAGATAAAATTTGATTAGAACACATTACCCTAAGAGAAATATTGAGGAATACTATAGAAGAACATCCTAAAATTTTGGTAATGTAGATATTTTGTTTATTTTTCAAGCAATACAACACTTTCTGGATACAAGCATGTAGAGGTGGCTTTGGAACATATGTACCTTGGAGTGATAACTCTGAATAGATGTTTTGGGCTTGACTCGGGGTATCTTGGTACACGACAATGGGACATTCAACACTCTTGGTTACAACACTCCCAGGGGATATGCTTAGGATTATTCACATTTTCATTACAAGCCATTAGGAAGTATTTAGGAGTAAATACTTCCTCGAAGAAATTTTTTTATGATTATAGATTATATGTATAATCTTTTCAATTTAAATTTTGTATTTTACATGTTTGGAATTATTAATTTCAATTCATAAACTAACATATAGTATTACATTGTTTAGAAATGGTTCCTAGTAGAAGGAATGAGAACTCCCGCAATACACATGATCCAATGATTAATAAGGATCATATCTTTCATGGTATTAAGCCAATATTTAGAAGAAAAATAGTCTCCAGTGTATTCTCATCATATGAAGAAATAATATCATGTGTTAATAATATGTATAAATAATTCTCAAATTCTTATGGAATTGAAGGGATGCAAGAGATGAAAAGGATGGAAGAGTGAAAGATGGATAAAGGGAAGGGAGGAAATAAGGATTTTCCCATATGTGATAATTGTAGAAAGAATCACCTTGGTAAGTGATTGAATGCAATGAGATTGTTTTATAAGTGTGGAGATAAAGAACACTGAGTACGTTATTTCAAGGGTATACAAAAAAAGGATTCAAATGTACAATGCTTCATCTGAAAGGAGTTGGGACACTATGCGAATCCATGTCCAAATCATCAGAGTATACCAGAAATGATGTTGTTGGATAATAATCAAGTAATGATATTAGAACAGATAAAAAGGGTGATGACTAGTATTTTTATGTTGATATTAAAGAATTATTTTATTTGAGTATTTTATCAACAATGTACTAGTTATAATAATTATGGTGTATATAAGGATTGTATTGCAGTACTATTTCATCAAGGATTTTAGATTGTGTGGTACCAAAAGAAGTCACATAATAGAATGTTAAACTTTTTGGAAAATACGTGGTTGAAGGAAAGATGAAAGTTTAATATGGTCTTGATATTGAATTATTTATTTTGGAATAAGAGATGAATGATTTGGATAAATAATATTTGATATTATTAACATCGTTGGAACTGATTAATGGATTTTTTATTCCATCATTGTTGGAGTTTACAACATTTTTGTATATGAAGAGTATATCTAGTATTCTATAAGGAATAAGGGTTCATGAATGTAATTAATATGGTGTTATGGTATTTCAAGGTGTTACTATGTTTTAAATGAAGACATGATGAAGGTATTAACATATTATTATGAGGCAAAAATGATCTTCATTGTGTTTACCTTTCATATAAATTTTGGACTGTGAGTTTGGACAGGAATATATTGGATAAGACTAAAGGTTTAAATGGATTACGATATACATTGGATACTACTATTAAGGTTAAATCATTTTCTAAGATTATTTTTGAATTGTGATGAAAAGGATAACCCGAAGGTCAGGTGGTAACCTGTTGCGTCTGGCAAGGCTGTGAGACTTGAACCCGCAAGCGAAGGGAGACAATGGTAATCACCTACCACTAGATTATGTGATATCTTAGTTTTTATAATGTAGTTATTTTAAATATTTTTAATAATGAATTATAATTCATTATATTTGGAACCCAATACAACTAGGATAATTATACTATTTTTGAATTCAATTATATTTTGTTGCGAAAGATGAGTTTGTTGTGGGAATTAGTTGAACAATTAAACTCTACTTATCTAGTATATATTATTTATGAAGAAATTAATTCATAAAATTTAGGGAAGTTCTCTTAAAACAAAAATGTGTTCTCCTAATACCTTTTTTTTAACTGATTATATTTTATTTTAGCATTTATTGATGGCCTTGAGGCCCTCAATTTTACATTTGTTTGTGATTTATTACCTCAATCACTCCCTATAAATATTTACTTTTTCCATCTAATAATGTTTCTCTAATTTCCACAAATGTACTCCTAATCGAGATCATAATTTGGTGGTGACTTTTTTATTCCCTTTATCTTTTATTAAGACTAAATTTTATTAACCCAATTTCTGATTTGGGTTTTCCCCAAAGGTAATTTTCTAATTTTATCCTTCTATTTTTGAAGAAAAATTTCATATTGCGAGGCCATAATTTATTGAAGGATAGGAGAATGTAACATAACACGATTTCATAGCACATTACCTCATTAATGTAATTCAATATATTGCGCAATAAGAGACTTCGAGTTTGAGCGCATCACAACTTACCAAACTAGCTTTTCAAAAAATGGTTATGAATAGTATTAACTTAAGTTTTAATCTTATATAATATATATAATTTTAACATCCATATTACATGTTTCTTAGACATAATATAAGATCAAATTCATTTTTTTAGATAAAAGATGTATTTTTAAAAAAATTCAACTTTACAACATTTTAATGGAGAAACATTTTTTAAACAAATATTTGACACATTTATATATTAAATTTAATGAAATTAAATTATTCTTTAGAATTGGGAAGTAAAAATTTAGTTTGGATAAGGTTTTGGTACTTTTCTGATAACTTTCATATTTTGACGAATAGTGAAAAATACTACGTTTTAATTGAAAACAACTATTTAGTTGAATTAATTTATAGTGTTAAATAATAAATTTCAATGGTCTTGAATTATAATTAGATTTTATTTTTATCATTTAAAACAATTTTTGTTGTTATAAGTAATTTCATATTAAAATTTTACATAAACACATGTTAATAATTTGATAGTTTTTTCTTTTTTAAAAAACCCGGTTTTTAGTTTTAATAACAAGAATTAATTTTAAATTAATAAATGAAACATCAATGTTTTGAATTTGGTAAAATAGTTTTCATTTTTGTATTTAGAATATCAATATTATATTAGGGTGAATATTTTTTTTTTCTGAAAATGTTCAATTTTGATGAAAAGTGAAAAACACTAAGATATTATTTAAAGCAAACTTTTTATTTAAATAATTATTTATTTTATTTAAATTTATTTTAAGCCAAAATAAACATATAATACCGATATATGTTCAATTTAATTCATTTGAGTCATTTAATAATAAAATTATATGTATAAATTTTTATTGAACTTTTTAACCTCTTTTACCCACCTTATAGGTACATTTTCAAATTTGCATAAAAAATTATTAATCCTTTTCTGTGAGTTGAATTTCAAAAATATAAGGCACAAAATTGACATCAGTAAGTAAAATGTGGTTCAATATGAAGAAAATAATTTTTGTGAATAGTAACATTTGACTTTTATTTACCTCGGTTAAAACTAAATAGGGTAATTAATAGAAAAAATGATATTATAATTACCCTAACACATGTCCTAATTCTATTGGATAAGTGTAATTAGACTAAAAACAACCTTAGGAATAAAATATGATTCTTTTTGGTCAACTTGGATTAGATTAGGACATTTATTATTATTTTATTTAAAGAAGTGTTACAAATTTAAATTCAATGTTTAATAACTATACAATTTTTAATATAGGGTTATACAAAAGATAAATTGAACTATAAATATTTATTAGAAAGCTAAAAATATTTCTGGGATCATGGTATATTTTTTTATAATTTTTAGACATTATATAATAAATATTATATATGACACAATGAAGAGGCAACAATTACCTTTTTAATAAAAGAATCAAATAATTGATATTATAAATAATAAAATAAATATAATTTCAATGTTTTTATGGAATCTACGAATTTTTTAGGTTAGTATAAAATGTTAGGGTTGATTAAATTTATTGATGTAGAAGTAATAATGTTTTAATGACTTTCACAAAAAACAAATAGTATGTAGTGTCAAATTTGACATAAATGAGATTTTAAAACCAATATTATATTATTAAATTATATAATATTCCTAAAAATATATGTTTCAGCCAAAGGGCTTAAATAATATTATATTTATCATTAATGAACCACTTCAGGTTCTCATGAATGTTTAGAGAATGTTTATTAACTATATAGTGTAAGAATAATAGAAGACACGGTAAAAGTTAAATCATTTAACTAAGAGTTAAATCTAAAAGATAAGGTTAATATTGTGACCTAAACCATTCTAAAAAATATTGGTTGAGTGGTTTTCGAATCAAACCTACCTTATCCTAGAAATTGATCATTCTTGAGACATTTGAAACCGAAAATTATTTTATTATAAAATAATATTTCATGCTTTTCCTAAAGTGACTCTCGCCTCTCTTATAAAAGAGTACATCCCCTTCTCTCAAAATCACACCTTCAATTACATTTGTCTCTTCCACCCCTGCCCAATTCTCCTCCCAAATTTCCTCCTTTCTACCTAGAGGCATAATTTCTATCAGAAATCCAACCTATGGATCCCTTTTTATCAACTCAAAAGGTAACACCCGAAGAATTGGTAAAAATTTCAGCACCCTCTTTCAAGATCTTTTCTTCTTACACTTCCTCATTCTTTGTTGTTTCCATAACAAAATAATAACTAAAGTACCTTGTACATACTATGATGTTATTTTAAATATGGTACAACCATATTCATTATTCTATCTATCCTATTAATAACAATGTCACCATACGTACATACATACGCCTTACCATCTCCACGTCGTGGTGTAGTTGGTTATTCAAGAACATCATTATTTGGATGAGTATAAAAATTACTATAACTAATGTAAATAATAAATATAACATTTTAATGATTATTTATATATTATATAACATCCAATTACTTAATATTTCACTATCAATATAATGATATTATCATCGTGTATATGTACGGATTACCGTCTCCATGACGCAATGAAATTCATTTCCATGTTCACCATTCAATGATGATTATAAAAATGCATATTATTAATATGTATTTAATATATCACATAATAATGACACTGGAGATATATGTATTTATTTATTTATATATTTATGATGTATGTATGTATATATATACTTACATATATCTTATTCACTTACTTCCTTTCAATATGATATGAAAACCGAAACAGTGTTTATACGTACGTAGGACCTACCGTCTCCATAAAAAGTGCCTTCTATTTCATATATCTATATGTTATAAATATTTATATTCTGAATATATATGATATAAAAATATAGGTTTAAATTCTAGAAGTATTTAAATCGTGATCTAAATGATACGATCAAGAATAACAAGTTAAAACACGTACGATAAAGAAAGCGATTATTACCAGAAATGTGGATTTAACTTGGAAATCATAATTACATGGGTAGTATAAAGTCATAAGTGAATCAAGTATGACATAATAAATTTGAATATGGTTCTGGTATAATTTAATAACATACTATTGTCATTATACAGGAGGTTAAATGTACCCTTGACCAAAGGAAAGTACAAGGTAAGGGTAATTTCAAAGTCTCATTATTAACTGAGATTTTTTATGTGTATGTTTTTGTTGGTACATATCTATTATCCATGTCCATGTTTCATAAAAGATTTTTCAAAAGGATTATTTTATTGGTCTCTTTAACTAAAACATCATTTTAAATGTTTTAGCGAATTATTTTTCTAACCATTCTCATTAATGTACATGTTTTCAAAATGATTTTAAGGATTTATTTATATGGGCACGAATGTTTTAAAATGTTATTTCCTTTCAAAAGATTCAAATTGGAAGGGGACACTTTGATTAAAAAATATATTTTAAATAAATTCCTTTATAAATACTGTGTCTTTTAAAATGATTTCAAGAAAAAGGGATATTTCTCTCAAAGAGTTTTACTGATCATTTTCAACTATGTCAACATCCATTAGATGATATTATTCATGATCAATGATGATTTATTATGTCAAAAGTCATCCATATTATATTAAAGGTTTTGTGATATGTTTGAATATGGATGTGTTATTCTTATAAAATTCATGGTTTGTGGATAATGTATTGAAATTTCATATGCTTGTTTTAATATGAATGTTTATGTTATTTTTTAAACCTTTTCATATGAGAAATGCATTGGACATATTATATGACGGGTGGAGTCTACTATAGCTCCTCGATGCACCGGTAGGTCTCATAAGGCAAACTATTGTCTTGGCACAAGGCCTTGACAAAATCTTAATTTTAGTCCGGACACATGGCCTTGGCTATGTGGTTGTGAAGTCTGTCATTATGCATTCCATAATTATGAAATTGGTTATTGATATTGCATGTGATTATTCGAATATTAGAATATACATGTTAATAAGTAAATGGAATTATTTGATTTATATTTGATATATTATGCTGAATTTTATGTTTAAAAAGATTTTTTTTAAGTTTTTTACATTTCCAAAAAAATTTATTCTTATTTATGAATGTTTTGACTATATTTTTATCCTTACTGAGCATCTGAGCTCACCCCTTTCTTATGTTTTATTTTACCAGGATTCCAAGAATTGTATTATGATTGATAAAAAGGGTTAAGATAGGGGATTAATGGCATTATCAAAGGATCATTTATATTGTGTTTTATTTTCTAATGTGTAATGTAATGTTCATGTAGGTAATCTATTTTCCAAGACTGATAAATGGATCGGTATTTCAGGACATGATTCCTTGAAATCATGCTAATGTATTAAAAAAAATTCACCGTCTCTGGGTAATTGGGATCGGGGCATTACAGACAATGTCCAATGGGAGCGGTGACTAGGAGTGTTTGGTAACGGGGTCCATGATAGAATGGTTATTCCAAAAATAAATAGAACATTATTGTACCTATGAAGAAAGTAATATGCAGTACATCACAATAAGGGAAACCACCTGAGGGAACAAATAATCCATGTGTGCATTCTTGGTGGGCTGGTCAGGAGGGTTTTGTAAAATATATGAGGGGTTATCCCAAAAGGGTTTCAAATATTTTGATTTAATGTAAATTCAACCCATGGATTATCAAATACGGGTTTCATGCATGATTGGGGGCTTACGTACAAAAGATAGTATGTTTAGTGGATGATGAGGTGTTCTAGTGAATGTCTTCTGTGAAAAAATGGATCTGTAACAAAAAAACCATAGGATGAAGGAAAAGGGATGAGGGTCAAGACCCTGTGGGAACACAAGATGTGGGACCCATAGGGGACCTATCATGACATGTCCTGCATAATGAGAGTTTCATAGATTCTGTGATGTCATGGAAGAGATGATCTTGTGCATACGGGGAAAACAGTTCGACTTCTGGATTGTTACCCCAAACAAAGGTAGTTCCCATTTATATATAGGAAAAAACCTTACTGGTGGTGCATTAGATTTATTGTATGGAAGAGTGATTTTGACATTTCATTAGGCACATATTAAACATATTTGTTGGCCATAATTTTTCATTTCATCAATTACAATTTCACACACATTCCTAAATAGGTTTTTGGATTTCTATGGATGAATATGGCCTTTTGACATCACATTCACCTTGTAAGAATCTTTTTCATGGATTTCCATTTTTTGTACAGATCTCAAATTTACACAAAAAATCATTTCCCTTCTTTTAATGTTTTTTTGAGTCAAATAGTGTCTTCATTTTTCTTAAAGATTACAATTTGTGGACTCTAATAGAAATTGACACCAATAAATATTCGATCCATTTAGAATTCTAGTTTTTATAGCTATTGGAAATCTTTTTCTATAGAAAATGAATGATTTTATTTAGTATATGGATTGAATAGAATAATATTTATAATAAGAGATAGATTCATTATGATTTTGGATTTTTATTTTTTCTCCCTCCAAGAATAAAATGATTTCATTTGTATAAAAAAGACTAGAAGGAACATTTTACATTCTGGAGGCAGATATGGGCAATATATTACCCTGATTTACCATTCTAGTGGGAAGTCTACTTATGTAATCATATAAACTAGAAAAAACAATTATAGGAAGCTTGTATCTATGTCTAAAACATTTAGAAAAATTTAATTGAACAATTTGGGAACTATTAATTGTAACAGAAATGTTTTAAAAATAAAAAAGGATTTTGATTTTTTGGACTAAGGTGTCTTTGAAGCCAATGTTGTTGAGGACCACATAAATAATACTTCAATTATTATAGTTGGAAGCCTTAATAATGTGAATTTTAATAGCAATTAATCCTATCCTATTAGGTTTCATTAAAATATTGGTATATTTAGAGGCTAGGAAAATGAAATATAAAATGTTTCATCCTTTGAAGAAACCAAATTGGTTCCATGAGACAATTTTATTTACAATATGATAATGATTTTTTGATAGAAAATTTGAGATGATTTTATTGTGGGTTTTTATAAGATGAATTAGTATGAAGAGGGTAATTTCAAATTCATTTTACACTTTAGGAATTACAGATAATAAGTAGTCATTATGACTATGGGGAAGGGTGACTTTGGGAAAAAGGATCTAACCATATTATAGAAACCAGTTTAAACCGTGTCAGGAAAATTTTGTCACTATTTCTAAGTATTTCAGGAATGAAATTATTATATAATTACTTATTAATATATTTAAAATTAATAAAAAATTAATATAAGAGACATCATGATTGTTTAGATCCTCTTAATTGTCAAGTATATCATCCCCCACGTTTAGAAATGTGAGGGGCCTATAGGATTTCCCAATTAATTGTATAGTATTATCGATTTTTTTTAATTTTTTCACCATGAGTATTGATTATACACTAAAAAAGGCTAATATTACTTGTTAATATATATAATATCCATGTGATTTATTATTTATAAACATTATTTTAGTGCATTTTACACTTTTAACATCATTTCACATTATGATTTTAATTTCTTCTTAAAATGCACTATTTGTGGTACATTTTATAACATCATTTAAAGTAACCAATGATCTTAATTTTACTCTCTTATTTAATTTTCAGGTTTCTAATTATATTTGTAACAATTCATAGTTGTGGAGTGTTATAATATACACATTGGAAGACCACCAATGGGATTTAATGCAAACAATTCTGGAGAAGGCAGATTGGACACCAACCCATTGATGAGAATGTGGGGCCCAACATACAGGTCCAATGAAGCCCATATTTTGTGGGATTCTAGAAGACATATAGAGGAACTAATAATTTTTCTGATAATAGTGCTATGTCGGCCTTCATGGAGGTTATTAAGGCAACCCAATTTGGAGATAAAATTCTGGTCAAGATTCTGAGGACCATATAATTATCACACCAATTTAATCATATTTCAAAAACCTCATATTCTATTGGATGAACGTTTAAAGGGAGCTCGGGGACCTCTGGAGATTTAATTTTTTCTTCTACGGACCACTCCAATTCGGTCTTCCAAATGGTCTTTCAGGTTCCTCTGTTCGGTGGAAGCAAGCTGGCTGCCACCTCGGGTCAAGGGTGGAAAAGTCTACTCTCTGTTAAAATTCCACCCACCTAGGCCCACCACCATTAATTTATGTCACTTCCACTGTTGTAGGCTTGACCCAAGGCTTCAAAATTTCTTATTTAAGATAGTGGTGGTTGAGGATTTGAGGATCATTGGATCATTTCTTTCATTGTAATGTTATTATGTCAATTTGGCTTTGTAACGTTCTTATTATTCATATAAGTTGTTCGAATCACCTTAGTTCTTAATAAAATTTCATCCTTTACTCTTATTTTATTTTTATTTCGATCCCATAGATATCGCTGCCTTAAGGTGTGAATTTTTTCATAGCATACCTTGTGATATTCTTTACACAACGGTGGATTGATCACTTTTTTTTTTATTGTTTTTTTACTTCTCCAATTCCTCCCTCATGACTATAATTTCGACTTCCATTGAAACCATAGAATCAATGGAGGGATAAATATTTTATGGGTTGATCAAAGGGAGTAGAAAGGGGATAGTTTGGATGTTATTTATCACTCCATTAATTTCTAATCTCTTCTTTTAATTGATAATTATGTTTGATGATCTTTAACCTCTTTCATCTTTGTTGAATTTATGGCCACACACAATTTCTAATACAAAACATTACCTTGAAGTTCTCAAAACATTGATCCTTCATGTGTATAGGTGATTAGAAATAAATTGTTTTGGTATTAAATCAGTAAGTGATGATGTTGATTGATCTTCATAAATTAACCCATATCAAATATAAGAAATTTAAATCATTATAAAAGGGATTCATCCAATCCACCTAAAGAGATAACCTAGGATCAGCTCATTATCTCATTTTTTATGAACTTTAATATGTTAGTGATACCTTTAATACCCTATTAAATCAACCCATGTTGGCCACTCCATAGCCAAAAAAAATCAATAGATTGTATGTGTTTGTAGGTTAATTTCTAGGTCTCTGAGAATTCGACACCCAAGCTAGACCATAAGGACCATTCTACCTTCTTCTCTTGGGTAAATTTGACTGTGAATAAAATTTAGGCATTGTTTCAGGGGACCCTAGAAATTCATCTAAGAACACATTTTATTGTCCCCCATTTTCTCTTTTCTCATCCAAATTTTCTTATCATTTCCCTTTCTCATTTTTTTTCTTTTGGTGTATGTCAGCCTACACTCGTGATCAATCAAACCATCTAGTTAGTGTGGATAGTCCTAGGGTTGGGGAGTCATGTACACCAATAGAACTATATCATTCAGATCCAAATCTTCCTTATACCCCCGAGTTAAAAATTGAGCCTATTTCATTGGAAGTTCTTCAACGAAACCAACTCATAAACCTGGGTGGGAACCAAAATGTAATCCCAAATGAGGTTTCCCCAAACATGGGGAATGCAGATGATCAAACCATGAATGACTACCTCACACTTTCCTGGGCCAATGTCCCCTCATGCATTAGAAACAACTCCCTTGGAGATTCTAACTACATCTTTAAACCCCATGTCCTAAACCATCTTACCACATTCCATGGAATTGAGTCTGAGATTCCCTGCCTTCACATTAAAGAGTTAAATGACATTGTTGAAACCATGTGTCCCCCAAATCACCTAGAATCTGCTAAGATGAGGATATTTTATTTTTCTTCAAAGTATTGAGCTAAAAATTGGATAAACAATTTGAGACCATCATCCATTATCTCTTGGGTCCAATTAAGAATAGAAATATAAAAAAAATACTTTCCACACCACAACACAATTTCACTTAAAAAGACCATCGAAAATGTTTTCGAAAAAGAGGGAGAGTCATTCTATGAAACATGGGACAAGTTCAAGGACACTCTAAACATGTTTATACACCATGGTTTTTCTATTCATGAACAAGTGAGAGTTTTATATCATGGGTTGGGTTTAGGGAACAAACAATTCATTGACATGATGTGTAATGGATCCTTTAAAAATGAATACCCAAATATTTCTTACGAGTGTCTGGATATCCTTGCTAAGAGAAAATAAACATGGGGAACTTCACCTTATTCTTAAAATCCACAATGAAATAATAGGAATTCATACACATAGAGATGAGTATAAATTTAGGGCTAAATTCACAGCAATATTTCTAAATTTTGAAGTGATAAACCATTGGAAAGTCCATGAAATCCAAACTGTAGACCCTATTTGCACAATTTGTGACAAAGATGACCATAAGACAGAAAAATTCCCAACCATTCCATCTATCAAGGATGTTCTTTTAGGGTGACCCCCAATGGATGTAAATTATTTTAACTTTCAAAAGCCGCAATACCAAAACACCTTCAACCCAAGGTATAATGACCCCCCAGGTATCCGCTGGAAAGATAACCAGTAACCTAGACATCCACATGGACAAAATCTATACCCCCATCAGAACTACAAAACCTATAACTAGTTACAAACCCAACATATCCAATACCAACAACCACTAGTCCATTTTCAGCAAACCCTCCCACCTCCAAAATATCCCACTTGGATAAAACAATTTTGTCAAGAACCAACCCAAACTGTTCCACAAAGCATGCTAGAACAATAGTGAAAAAAAATGGAATGGATGAATTCAGATGTCTCTTCCCTTAAAGAAGAACTTCAATCCATCAAAACTG
This sequence comes from Viscum album, assembly GCA_963277665.1. Taxonomy (NCBI): domain Eukaryota; kingdom Viridiplantae; phylum Streptophyta; class Magnoliopsida; order Santalales; family Viscaceae; genus Viscum; species Viscum album. Next base: position 1,718,345,501 of record OY728125.1, read on the forward strand.
GAAAAGTACCCCTGACTACACAAGACATTCCACAACAAATAGTAAGGGGATATTTAAGTTTCACTCAAACAACTCATGAAAAAATAAAGGCTGTGACTGTTTTACGAAGTGGGAAATCAATTGAGAAACCTGAAAAACTAATTCAAATCTCATTGAAAGATTCAAACATGGATGAAAATTCTAATGAACCAAATGATCAAATAGAAAAACATGATAACATTTTCAAAGAAACCACTCTTCAACAAACAACCCCGAACCTGCACCATTTACTCAACGCTGGAGGGGGAAAATCAAGCCTAAATTGAGTGAATCATTTAGGGAAATTTTCTCACAAGTCATGTTGAACATTCCCATTCTCAATGAAATCCCAAACATTCTTGCATATTCAAAATAATATAAGGACCTCGACTCATTTGAAAGAAAATTTTTCACATAAAAACAAAGTCCTATTGGCTGCAATGTGAGTACCTCCATTCAAGTTACCATTCCTCCTAGGTTGAAAGAATCAGGTTACCCAAAATTCAATGTTGAACTAGAAGACATCAATGTTTTCAAGGCCTTGTGTGACCTAGGTGCTTGTGTTAATCTCACCACCAATGATGTGTACTGCCAGTTAGGATTAAAAGTGCTCTAACCCACATTTGTCACACATCAACTTGATGATCGTAGCATTATGATTCCAATGGATATTTTAAAGGACGTTCTGGTAATGGTTTAAAACATCATCTACCATGCTGACTTCATTGTCCTTGAAAATAATCAAATCTTTAGAAATTTGGAAAATCCCCTAGTCATCCTTGGTCTTCCCTTCCTTGCCACAATCAACGCTGTTATCTGAGTGCAAAATAAAACATGACCATCACCTTTTGAAACATGAGTCTAGACATGAACATCTATATTGAATGGTCACAAATAGGGGATGAAGAGGACATTCATGAAGTAAAAATGATAGAATGAATAGATAATGAATCTATAGAACATCTAGGAATATTTGATGGATTTTTAAGTCAGGATGAGATTGATTTCCATTATTCACATGAAATATGTTTATCTCATTGGCATGAATCATTTCCAAATTCCTCTTATAATGATGTCTTAGGTCCAAAAATTAGTGAAAACCTTTAGGGAACCACTTTCATAGAGACCACTCCAATATCCTTCCCAAAATCTGATCAAGACAATCTAGTAGCTGAAACTTCTACATGTGGGGAATCAATCCTATCTAAATCTCTTCGAAACAAATATGATCTTGATCCAATGTCTCAATATTTGGAAGAAATTCTAAACCATCCAGATCTTGAATTGAAGGAACATCCCACTACCCTCAAGTATGCCTTCCTAGGGGACAATCAAGCACATCCTATAGTCATTTCTTTTTCTCTTGAAGCTAATCCTGAGGGGATGCTTCTTGGATGTACTTAGGAAACATAATAAAGCCATTTAATGGACCCTATTTGATATTCATGAGATTATCCCACTTATTGGGACTCATAGGATTGTTCTAGAATCGGATTCAAAGCCATGTATTCAACCTCAATGGCGACTCAATCCTAATCTCATGGAAGTAGTGAGAAAATAACTACTAAATTTTTTAAAATCTGGTATCATGCATCCCATAACTGATAGGGAGTGGGTCAACCCAACCCAAGTGGTTCCCAAGAAGGCACGAATCATAGTGATAACCAATAAAGATGAAGAGATTCTTCCAACTAGGGTGATTAGTGGATGGAGGGTCTTCATTGACTATAGGAAGCTAAACTCATTCATCAAGAAGGACCATTTCCCTCTTTCCATTCATTGTCCAAGTCCTTGAGAGAGTGGCAGGTCATGCATTCTACTGTTTCATAGATGGGTACATGGGGTAAAATAAAATTGAGGTCTCCCTAGAGGATCAAGGGATGACTACATTCACATGTCCCTTAAGAACCTTTTCCTTCTAACAGATTCCCTTCGGGTTATGCAATGCCCCTGGAACCTCCTTATAGTGCATGATGGGAATATTCTCATACATGGTAGGGGATTTTCTTGAGGTCTTCATGGATGACTTCTCCGCCTTTGGGGATACACTTCAGGGATGTCTTAGGAATGTGGATAGAGTTTTGTCCCGACGTGAAGAAATGAATCTAGTCATAAACTGGAAAAAATGACATTTCATGGTTAAACATGGATTATTTCTTGGCCATATAGTCTCGGGTAGGTGGATTGAAGTTAATAAAGAAATGGTTGACATCATTTGTCACCTTCCATCACCCAGAACAATTAAAGAAGTGGTTTTTTTATTAAGACATGTTGGTTTCTATAGAAGAGTCATCAAGGACATTAGTTCAATCTCTCGTCCCCTTTGTGCTCTACGAGTAAAGGATGTCCATTTGTTTGGACAGAAAGTTTTGAGAGTTCATTATAAACCCTTAATTAATCTCTCAACTCTCCCCCCAGTATGAAATATCCTAATTGGAACCTTCCTTTCAAACTTATGTGTGATGACAATGACTTTTCTATTGGAGCTGTGTTATGACAACGTTGCAATAAAACTCTTTATGTCATTTCTTACAAAAGAAAAACCTTAAAGGATTCACAAATCAACTACACCACCACTAAAAAAGTGTTTATTTCTATCATATTTGCATTAGATAAATTCAGGTCCTATCTCTTCGGATCACCCATCATTGTATTCACTGACCATTCATCCCTTAAATACCTTTTCCAAAACCAAGATGCCAAGGAAAGACTAATTAGGAGGGTCCTTCTCTTATAATAATTTGAACTCACAATCAATGACCAAAGGGGTGTTGAAAATGTTGTTGCAGATCAGCTCTCTATGACGGAATTCAAAGACAAATCAAATCACCTTTCTATGTCTGATTCATTTCTTAATGAATACCTATACTATGTGAGTGATTGTCCTTGGTATGCTGACATAGCCAACTTCTTAGTTACATGAGTAATTCCAAAATTCTTAGGGTCTCAAGCTCGAAGGAAATTATTTTCTGATGTTAGAAACTATGTGTTTGATGATACATACCTCTATAGGTTTTTCCCTGACCAAGTCATTAGGATGTGTGTCCCTAAATTTTAATAGGAGTCCATCCTTAAACTATGTTATAGTGAGGCATGTAGAGTTCAATTTTTATCTAAGAAAACTTCTGCTAAGTTTCTTCAGTGTGGTCTCTTCTTGCCTACCATCTCATGGGACTCCTACACATTTTTTCAAATTTGTCCTAAGTTTCCACAAGTAGGGTCAATCACAAAAAGGATTCAAATACCACTCACTCCCATTTTAGTGACTGAAATCATTGACTATTGGGGAATCGATTTCATGGGTCCCTTCCCAAACTCTAGGGGATACATCTACATCATATTAGCTATTTATTATGTCTCAAATGGGGTTAATTCCTTCCCACTAAGTCTAACGACCATAATGTTGTGATCTAATTTCTGAAAGAGCATATATTTATTCAATTTGGAATTCCTAGGCCTATAGTTAGTGACCGAGAAACCCATATCTGCAACCGTCCATTCTCTTCACTCATGTGTAAGTATTGGATTTCTCACAAGGTTTCCACTGCATACCATCCTTAAACCAATGGTCAAGGTGAGATAAAAAATAGGCAGATTAAGAATATTCTTGAAAAAACGGTCCATACTTATAGGAACGATTGGTCCGAGAAACTCTCAGATTCTCTTTGGGCATATCATACAACCTAAAAATCAATCCTAGGAATGTCACCATATAGGTTGGTTTATAAACAAGCATTCCATTTACCTGTTTAAATTGAGCATAAGGCTTTTTGTGCAATTAAGAAAATAAATTATGACCTCTCATTGGCCAGAACAAAAAGGAAATTAGATCTCAATGAACATGAGGAACTATTGATGGAGGCTTATGAAAATTCAAGGATCAATAAATATAGAGTTCTAACCTTCCAATCAAGGAATATAAAAGTCAAAAATTTTGAATTGGGAAAATTCGTGCTCTTGTATAGTTCAAAACATCATTGACACCCATGAATGTTAAGGTCTAGATGGTCAGGTCATTTCATAGTGCCTCATGTGTACCCCCATGGGGATGTAGAGGTTTAAGATCCCACAAGTGTTAAAATTTTCAAGGTAAATGGTCAAAGGATAAAACCATTCGTTGAATCATTCAATAAACAAGAAACAGAGGTTGAGTTAACTGATCCATCCTATGATCCAGGAAAATGTTGATAGATTTAGGACCCATGTCTAGCTAACGATGTTAAACAAAGCGCCGCATGATAGGAAACACATTGTTTTCAAATTTACAAGCATTTTGTTGTTTTAATCAAATTTATATTTCAAATATGATTAATGAATCATTTGAATATTTTAAAAATAATAAAAAATAGATTTTTGACCTATTCATCTATTATGAGTGTTTATGGGTATGAAAGTGGAGTTCTTTATTCATCTGTGTCACGTGGTGTGATACTTGAGTAATCCCTTACCCAGAAATTTAAAATGAATACAAAGGATCATCGGTTAATTTTATTTTTATGTGTTTGTAGGTTAAAATAAAAATAAAAATAATAATTATAATAAAATTAAAAGGCCACATCATAGGGTGTGGGGAAACCCCCTTGACAACTAGCGAAGCCATGGGGACTCGAACCCGGGACCGAAGGGAGACAGGGGCGTGCGCTTACAACTGACCTACGACTTATTGTGCATCCTTATTCTATAATTTTTATATATATACTTATATTTTACAATCTTTATTACATAAATATATATATAAATATAGTTTTTTGATTATTTTTTTGTTTTTCCTTTTTTCCATGAGTGAATTATCAGAGTGAAATCGATATCATGGGATTACAAGGGAGAAACAGGAATTTGAACATCAACCACCCGGTGGCTTCATTCTAGGATCCTCATTTTCAATTCACTTTTTGATCTCTTATTCTCTGCCTCTACACCCTTCTAAATTTTCCCTTCTTTAAACACTTGGGACAATGTTATTTTATGTTGGGGGGGATATAAAAAAATTTGCTTTTATGTCAAAAAAATGTATGATTTGAAAAAATCTATGCCTTAATGGAAGGAAAAATTTCTTAAACTTTGAACATGATAATACACATTGAAACCATTGAAACTGAATATCAAATAATTTAGCTTGACTTGATTATAATTTTAATCCATGTCTGATTTCATGAGCATATACTTTGGAATCTGTGGCTATCTAATGTGAAATGTCATCGGTTATATTTTCATCCAATTAAAAAAAAGAGATCACAACACACGTCCTATGGATAGTGGGGTATTATTTTGAGTTCATGGGGTCCCCAAAATATCAAGCATAGGATTGTTGATCTTTTTAGATTTAATTTTATTATTCAATAATTTTTTTAAAAAAACATTAAATTAGCACCTAGAGAAATGAAATGACCTAATTTGTGGCTTTCGGCACTTCAGGATCGTGACTCCATAGTTGTCTGGCCCAGAGTTAGTAATTTTATCTCTATTTTTGGTAATATAATTTTTTTTAATGAGTTAACATGAGATGATTCTCGAGTTTGTGGGCTTCACTTGGTGCCCTAAGGTATTTGAGATTGGGAGTCATCGTCAAAGTCTCGCTACATTGGTTGAATTTTTTGAGTGCAATTTCAATTACAATGGAAAAATTTCAAAAAACAATTACAATAAAAAAATCTGAATATTAATCTTAATATTGATATGTGATTCCACCTAGTGCTTCCATAATTTCCTTCTTCAAAAAGATGAACCCCCATGTCTAATGTGATGTACAACAGATCATCACTCTTAATTGATATTGGATGAAATATGGTGATGAATTTGAACAAAGGAATGGTCTTGTGATTGGGATATTTATAGGAAAATATAATCTATTAAAATGTTTTTATGGGATTCATGATTGTTTGGTATAAGGGTTTTTGTGATCATTGTGTATTAAATTGTTTTTGGAAAAGGGAATTCGAATTTAATATTGTTGAGATATATTTTGCTCGAGAATTGAAAAACTCAAGTTGGGGGGTGTGATTAGCCACTAATTGAGGCCAATATTCATTTTTAATATATATAATATTCATGTTCATTATTATTCATAAACACCATTTTAGTGCATTTTACTCTTTGAACATCATTTCACATTATGATTGTAATTCAATCTTAAAATGAAATATTATGTGGTACATTTTTGAAAATCATCTAAAGTACCCAAAGATATTTATTTTATTTTCACATTTTATTTATAGGTTTCAAATTATATTGGGAACAATTAATACTTTTATAGTGTTGGAAGATCCACGTTGGAAGGCCACCACAATTGGATTTGATGCAAACAATTCTGGAGAAGGTAGATTGGACACCAGCCCAATAATGAGAATGTGGGTCCCCATATACAGGCCCAATGAAGCAAAAATTTCGTGGGATGCCAGAAGATATATAGAGGAACAAATAATTCTTCACTATATAGTTCTAATTCAGCTTTTATAGTGGTTATTATGGCGGACCAATTTGGACACAAAATTATGGGCTAGATTCTGAGTCCCATGTGATCATCCCACCAAGTTAATCATATCTCATAAACCACATATTCTATTTGGATGAAATTTATACATAGAGTTAGGGTAAATGAGGATATTTATTTTGGTCTTCTATGTCCCACTCCAATGCAGCCACCTATAAGGTATTCCAGGTGCATCTGTTAGGTGGAAGCAAGCTGGCTGGAACCTCGGGTCCAGGGTGGAATAATATACTCTCTCTTAATTTTTTTCCCACCTACACCCACCACCATTAATTGAGGTGACTTCCACTGTTTTAAGATCAACCCAGAGCTTCCAAATTTCATATTTAAATAAGTGTAGGTAGAGGAGTTGTGGATCCCTGGAGGTTTTTTTCATTGTAATGTTATTATGCCGATTTTTCTTTGTAACGTTCTTATTTCTCATGTAAGTTGTTTAAATCACCTTAGTTCATAATAAAATTTCTTCCTTTCCTATTATTATATTTTTCATCATATCACATTGAAATTTTTTCCTTATGGTGTGAATTTATTCACAACATACCTTGTGAAATTCTTCACAAAACGATGGAGTGATTGCATTATTTTTTTTGTTTTTTTACTTTTCCAATTCCTACCTCATGAGTCTACTTTCCCCTTAAATTGAAACCATAAAATCTATAGAGGAATAACTCCTTTATGGGTTGATACAAAAGAGTAGAAAGGGACTAGTTAGGTTGTTATTTCTCACACTATTAATTTCTAATCACTTCTTTTAATTGAGATTTTGTTTGAAGATCTTAAAACTCTTTCATCCTAGTTAAATTTAAGGCTGCACACATTAAGTGCCAATACAAACCTTTACCATGAAGTGCTCAAAACATTGATCCTTCAAATGTATAGGTGATTAGTATTAAAGGGAGTGGGTATTAAACCAGTAAGTGATGATGTTGTTTTACCTTCTTAAATTAACTCATCTCAAATATAAAAAATTGAAATCATTAAAAAATGGATTCATCCAATTCCCCCGAGCGAGAAACTTGGATCAACTCATTATTATAATTTTAATTAACTTAAATCTATTAGTGATATATTTAAAACGAATTTAAATGAACCCATGTTGGACACTTCATAGACAAAAAAATCCATATAATGTATGTGTCTGTAGGTTACTTCTTAGGTATCTGAGGATTCGACATCCCAAGCTAGACTACAAGGACCGTTCTACCTTCTTCTGATGGGTAAATTTGAACATGAATCAATTATTAAAGTTTATTTTTATTATATATTTTTTAATATAATATTTTATATTGTGATGATAGGTTAATTTATAATGGATATCAATTTATATGTTAGGATCATTATAAAAATTAATTTTAATGGAGGCACCCAAATTTGTATAATGTTTTTGTTCATTATATGTATTGTTATCATCAATTTGGTTGTATTTTTATTTACACCATACATTAAATTTTTTAAGAATTTTAGATTCATGAAATAAGTGAAGGGATCATTGTTTAATTTCATAGAGATCTAGGTTTCTTTGACAATGTTATGAAATTCAATAACAGATGTCTATGAATTATTAAAAATAAGTTTTAGGAAAGGATTTTATCTTTTAGTTTTGAGACATATTAAAACCGGTTGGTAGTATAAATATAATATGGGAAGGTTAATGCCCTATCCTGTTACTATATCTTCTCAAAAAATATTGATATTAAATGTTATAATTGATAGAATAATATATGATTATTTTAATGACCATTTTTAGATATATATGGCCTATGTTTTTCTGGTCATTATCCTTAGATTGACCATGTTCTCTATCATTATCCATTATAACATGGTAGTTAGAATTATCTTCCATGTATATATTTTAACATTCCACTAATATTATCTAAATAAAAATTTTACATTTTTAGGGACATTTTCCTATTACATTCCCTCTTTTTAAGAGGAATTTTTATTAACCCTTTTGATGATCTGAATCTCCCAAAAATGAATTTTCAAACTTCCAATATTGATTTTTGATGTTAAATTTAAAATTAAAAGTATGCAATTTCTTAAGAAACTTTTTATCATAATGAGATGGTAGCTTATTTTTTTGCACCTCCATCAGATCTATGTCAAGTTATTTATGTGTTCAATGTATCTCCCCTAAGGAAATACAATCCTAACCCTAATCATTTTCCAATCATAGAGGTAGTATAACATGGGAATGATCATTTAGACGAAGAAAAAAACATTGAGATTCTATATGATAGGGAGACTTTTTTTTAAAATATGATCACTCACCTGGTTAATGTTTTGTGGAAGCCCACTTATTTTATAAATCTATATGGGAGCCTAAAGATGTGATGACATGTATATATCCTCATATATTTGTATCTAAGTGAATATTTTTTAGGTATAAATTTATTTAATGGGAATTAGAATGTACCACCACATTATTTTACTACATGTATCTTTATATTAATAAATTTAATCTATTCAATATCTTCTATTTCATAAAAAAATTATTCCAAAAATGAACCCTAAAGTATTATTATTTTAACAAGACTATTAAATTATAACCATTAATTTTTTTTAATGAATAGTATTACCCACATTATGAAATATGTACTTTTCAAAATCATTGTTAATGTATTATCTAATTGTTTTTTAATATGTAGATAATTTTTATTAAATTCATTTTGTTATATATATATATATTTTCCAGAAAAATTGTATTTTTATTTCATTTTATGGGAAGAAAATATAAATAATTATTGAATATTTAGATAATTTATTTCATATAATTAAAAAAAATTTGTACTCATCAGGTAAAAATTATTTTAGTTTGTGTTTTTTTTTTATTTTTTTGAAATGTTAATTTTCTTGGGGAATAATACAAAGATAATTAATTTTCTAAAACACTCATTTTAAATATATTTAAATGTAAATTTATGAATTTAAATTGATATCAATGAAAAATATGCACATTATAGTTAGATATTATTTAATTAATCACATTTAAATTATATTTTTACATTATTTTATAATAAGTGCATTTTTGGGCATAAAACATTATTTTTCAATGAAATTTATTTAGTTTAATATTGATAGTTTAATTTTAAATGAAAGTTTTCCATCTCCTATATTTTTAAATTCTAAAAATCTTCTTCATATTCTTATGTAGGGGGTGTTAATTAGGTTATATGATCATTTTCATTTTTAGGCATAAAAAATTTATCATGGTATAAAACGAATTATTGCAATATATGTAAAATAATGTAGTAGTTAAAATCCAACAAGAAAAATTCTTAAAATTAATAAAAACTACATCATTAAATGTGTTTTTGTTTGTTTTCATACCTTAATAATACTATAAGACATTAACTATAATCACTATTTATCGCAACAATTTCCACCCAATAATGGTCAGATTTAAAAATAAAATATTCATTACTTAATCACTTAAAACCATCCCACCTCAAATATAAATAACACCAATATCCACCCCATTTCCCCTCCCAAATATTTCATTATTTTAAAATATATCTGAAAAACTCACCCCCACTACCTCCATGTTGATTTTTTAATGTTCTCAACCGAACTCCATTTCGAGGTTTATTAAGGGTTGGTTTAAAGAGATCATATTAAAGAGGTAACTTTCTCTAACTGACAATCTAAATTTATTTAAATCTTCATCATTATCTTAACCTAATTTATCCTTAAAAAAATACTTATAATATATATACTTTAATTATACATTTATAATGGTATATCTTATATCCAGAATTTTTCTCATCTCCTCTTATTCAAGGAAATTAAACTGTTTTCCAAATTTGGGAGGTTCACCATATCCATGTATAATGATTTCAAATTGTCCATTCCCTCATTAAATTCTAGTATTAAAAGTATTATTCTGATGTAATATAATTTTAATATGTATATTATAAATTATTTCATGTTATGGAACTAATATATTGGCATAATATTAAGTAAAATGAATCTAGTTCATGATGATCAGGAAAATCACCAAAATAAAGTAAAAAATTACTATTAACGTTTTATAAAATCATTCATCCTCATACTATGAATAAAAAACGATACAAGGGACCATTTAAACTTTGGTATGATCATGATAACCCATTCATTTCACTTCATATTTTTTATCTCCATTTTAAATAAATATCCATTATTATACCAAAATGAACCAACCATGTATCTATGAATGAAAATGACCTGAAACAATTTAAATTATAAATATTATTATTGTATGGGAGGTAATATTTTGGAAAATTATCACATAAAGTACTATAAAAAATAACAGTCTTCTAGAATGAATTAATAACATTCATTAATCATTTATTGGTGAGGATATTGTATAAAAAATAATAGGGAACCATGAGGAAAGAGTTTCTTGTCTCGCATTCACTAATGTGATATATTCGATTATTTGATAATTTTTTATTATGTGTTGTATATATAAATCCCTTTAATTTATAATATCATGAACTATATTATCTCAATGGGATTTAATGTTTAATTTCATGATTATTAATTTTTTGGGAAATAAGATTTGACAGATTACAATGCTATAAGGGAATTCCTTACTCAACATCTATTCTTTGGTGTAAAATACTTCTTCATTGATGGTTCCTTGTTAATATTATGTGTGAAATGAATTTTTATTATGTTATGTTATATGTACACTTTTTTATGTGGATTTATAGGTGACACACATAATAGATTTACCTTAATAATGCTCAATACAATGATATGATATTTATAAGAGAAATTCTTTTAAATATTTCCCTTAAAAATACCCTTTTCATCAATATCCATGTTTTTTAAAATTGTATAAATTTTTTGATTCTAACCCCTTACGATTTTTTATGTTACTTTTACTCATTTTTCTATTTTCAAATTTTTTTTTTGGAATATAATCTATTTTTTTATTTTCTAAATTATGTAATTTTTTACTTTTTCGAAAAAAAACCATTGAAGAATTTTTTTACATATGTGACACAAATTGATTTTCATACCATTATAATTATTTAATTATTTTATTTATATTTTAATTGATAACAATTTTATTCACTAAAACTAATTTCCTTTATTATTTAATGACACATTAAAAATTAAATATTTGTATAGGGAATAGTTTTTTTCAAAAATTATTTCAAGTGACCATTAAAAAATATTTTCTATATAAGATAAAATTATTTGATGTCAAATATTATTTATTAGGGATATTGTTTGAGAATAATATACTTATTATTTTTAGAGATTGATCATATTAATGATGGAATTATATTTATGAATCCCATTTCTTTTAATGGGTTTGGGTGTGATGAATTTTTATTATTATTATGGAACAAAAATGTATTATTTTCATCATGAAAAATGTGAGACTTATTTTTACCACTAATTTATTAGGTATAGATTTTTATATCATAAGATAACAGTTGGAAACAAGTCAATGGGTTGATACAGTATGCAAAATAGGTTCATCATAATCTATTTTGGGAAATATATGTGTCTTGATCAACTATAGGGATTGTTTTTGTAGTGAACCTTGTCCACTATGATAAATAGAGAAATGAAATAATTCAACTATAATAAAAAGAGATACCACTGGGGATGGTGGTTTATCCTTCCCAAGACCATTATCTAATCATATACATCCCTTAGAAGTTTTATAAATGATGATTGACTACTTATGGATGTATTTTTATTGCTTATTTTTTGTACCATTCGAGGTATAATGAAAAAGTTATTCCCTAATGAATCGTGTTTTATTATGATTAATTAATTATAGACCTTTATAATTTTTTCAAGGAATCATGATTTAGATCATTTATATTAAGGGTATAATTTTCAAATTTTATCTTCATGTTTTTAGGTGTTTATTCTTATGTTATGATTGATATTTCTATTTTTTACTCTCATTGAGAAACTAAGATCCTTGTCATATTATTCTTATTATCCTAAAGGCATAGATAAATATATTAAGACTGATTTATCAAAAAGGGATATTATTATGATTAAATAGGAGGGATACAATGTGGAAATTTTATGAACCACGTGTTTATGATTCCATGTTTCCAAAGACACTAAACCCATAGAGTTATATCATGGTATACTTATGTTTTTAATGAATATTCACTAATATACATATATTATCTATGTATGAGAAGAGTGGGTCATTATATCATTGAGTGATGTAATCAAAATAGATTCTTATTTTTTATGTATTGGATCTAATTCTCCTTTGGTATATATTTATATCCATCATTGCATTTTTTCTATTAGATCGATCCAATAATATAATGATTTTAGTAAATTCATTTAATATCATCAATTAGTTCAACATGAAAAGAATATGTTAAATATATATTCTACCATATTTATTCAATTGGATACTGAGAGACACTAACATGGGTTTCTAAAACAGCCTAGATCCCACAAGTTAGCTAGTGAGCTCCATAATTTTGTTGGTGGGAGTGATAGGGATATAAGAACTACATCAAGCAATATTGGTTTGTTGTCGATCATCTACCAGTTCATTGGTGATGTTATTATATGGGTTCTTATGAAATATAATTCCACTATACCTTATATTAATTAAATTTATTTTTTATTTTCTATTAGTATATTTAATATTTTACATTTGAAATACTGAAGAATCAGAAGTTAGAAGAACCATAATATAATGGAATAAAAAAACACATAAGTGGTTCAACAAAGATTATTTTGTTAAATTTATATAACGTCATAGCTTTTTTAGGAACTTAATATTTTTAAAAGAATAAAATTGGGTTCAATATAATTTATTAAATTAAATATATGTCTTATATGATAATTGAACTACCAATAACTTTATGATATGCATTTTTAAGTAAATTTGATCTCTTCAATCACTTATGGAACAAGAAAATCTAAGTCTAAATGAACTGCAATACAATATATCATTATAAAATATCCAATATATGGGAGGTTAGGATTATTACTATATAAATTATGAAATGTATGGATTTTTATTAATTAGAAATAAAATAAGAATCATTTGAATTAAAATAATTGTTTTCAAAAAGAACTATATTTCTCTAAAAATAAGATTAACCAAAATGTTTATACATAATACAAAATTACATTTACCCATTATAAGATTTTTTAGGAAAAAATTAGATTCTTTTTATAGAATTTATAAAAATTTAGCATTGTCTAATTTCTATAAAATGATTAATTTTTTTGGTGAAGACAAAAAAATACATATTTTTTTTACAAATTGCCTTTCTATTTAAATTATTTTCAAATTTTAATTTTTTTTTAATTAGATTTAATGTAAAATTATAAAAATTTAATATTTATAATTTAAATTTATTCTAGTGGAATCAATTAAATATAAAGTTTGGATATTAAAACTATCTACACTAATGAGAATTTACTTTATGGAAAATCGATTTTTTATCATATCTACAGTTATAATTTTATATTGGATTTATCCATGTTTAATAAATGAATTTAAAAAATGGATTAGATGTTTTTATTTATAATATATTCCATTTTTTTTAATATATTTACTTTAATTTTTTTCCATTGTGAATAGTAAAAGAAGTAGAAAAATTAACTTTTGTCGTTAAGGTAATAACTGAATTGTTGTGGGTTAGAGTAAATTAATAATGATTAAAAAACCTAAAAACATATGAAATACATAATATATGGAAAATTTTCTACCTTTTAACTTTTAATGGTTGGCATTTACAATTTTTTTATGCTTGTGTAATGAAAAAAACATTGGTGTAACTCATTATTTAGAAAATTCTCAATCCGTTATCTCCCCTAATTATAACGCACACCCCTATCATTTCCTATTATAAATTACAAAGACATTTATTTTAGTTATTTCAGAACAAATTAACATTATTAATCCCACTAAAACAACCATGTTCCCATCGTTAAATCAAAATTTAATTGTTGATAATGTTTGCTGTAAATCAAAAGAGGTCATCCGATGAAGAGTAAATATTTGTAAATAACTATTTTAATATGATTTCATAGCACAAACCCGTAAATTATTATACAATCAATAATGTATAATAAAAATCTTATATAAAATATAATTATCTTTTAGTATGTTAATTTTATATCCCTTTTCAATATCATCCTATATTAAATGGGAAAAAAATCACTGATCATGTATATGGCGGACCACCGAATAACAAACTGATGTTACTCGTTTTCAGTCAAAAAACGTAATGATTATATATAATGATAGAATGAATTCATATATATAATCATTATTATTTTATTATAATTATTTAATTATAATATCACATATTTGATCTTATATTCCAATCAGTTTAAATTGGGATTTTTTCACTCGTGTTCACGGAAGATGGCCTCCTCACATATTGATGTGATTTGTTTTTCACATAAACTTTACATGGAATGTAGTAAGGATAAATATAATAAATATATTTTATATATATGGAATGATATTAATTTTATATAACATATATATTACATAATTCTTTACCCATTCCATTGTTAATGAATGGATAACATCTCTTGTGCGTACATGTTCCCTACCATCTCCACAAAACGAGGTGAACTGTTATCAGTATTTAAATTTCAATTGTGATTATAAAATAGTATCTAATAAATAAATACTACATTTATAAAATTATTTTTACAATGGATATGATTAAACTATATAATATTATAAAAAATTGGAACTTTTAAATTTAAAATTAAAATACAAATCATGTCAATTATCACTGGAAAAAGTACTAATAATATATGATTATTAATAAATGATTGATAAAATGTTAAAATAGAATTATTTATATGATTTTATAAATTTATAAATGATTTTTAATAAAATTAATAACATTCTTAGAAGCATTATATATAATTTTAAGGCATGATCAAGCAAAAGGATGTGTCAGGTAGGGTACTTCATCTCACTTTCCCTCATTTGGGGCATATTGTAATATTTGGAACAATATTTCATTTATATGGTGTGTATACTACCTATTATACATGACATATCATGATTAATTAATAATTGATAGTGTTTTTTTAATTTGAATTATTTAGACCAATGGGGTTTTACTTGAGAATTATAATTTGGAAAATAATTTCATAACTCAATTTCATTTTATATATTTTTATTACTTCTTAAATTATATCGACAAAATAATTTTACATGGTTAAATAAATTTAAATATATTTGTATTTATTTACATTTTTAATTTTGAATTACACTTCAAATACATAATATATTTATATAGAATTATCTATTAAATGTTATTGCCTTTTTTCGGGATCATATCATAATTTCATTTAAATCGGGATTTTTATACAAGAATTATCACTGAAGAAAATTACATGATACTTTTATGATAAATATTTTTTATTTAATTTTAATCTTGGTATTAAATATGTTTTCAACTAATAGTAACATATTAATCTCTTTTTTACTTAAAATGGTTGAGAATTTGTTTTAATAAAATATGACAATTTCAGTTTTTAGTCAAAAATAAACGTTCTTCGAAAAACATATTTTATTAAAAAAACTATCCTTTTAAACATTCTAAAAATTCATTATTGAAGAAATTTTTTATAATGTTTGAATTTTTTGATATTTTTTGAAAGGAATATTATTTTCATTTCCCTACATGGACGTTTTTAGTTTTTCTATAAGTGTTAAAAGATAGTTGTTATAACATGTTTTGAATGTAATAAAATTCTCAAAATCATGACCACAAAATGCTTTAAAGAATACCTTTTATGAATAAAAATAAATTATCAATGGGAATGATTTACAAAAAATTCTGAATGTTTTAGAAAAACCAATTAAAAATGTCATTTTCCCCGAGAATATTTTTAACAATTTTTTTATGGTGTTTCAATTCATATAAAAAATAAAAAATATATTATAATTATGATCCATAGGGGATATTATTAAATTGGTATATTTTTTAATTATCTAGAAGGATTACATTCTTTTTGACTGGGGAATGTATTGATATACTCTATCTTAATTATTGGTTGTAATCTTTAACTTACCTCTTAAATTTTACATTATTATTAAAATTAGACATTATATTTACCCAAAATATCTATATTCACTATCATATATATAATTTATATTTAAATCTTATACCATTTTATAAATGAAATTATACATTTAATTTTATATGATTAGCTGGGGAAACAATTTTAATTATTGTTTCATACTCTATACAGAATTGTTTTTGATAAGGCATGTTTGTTAAATGTTATGACCAATTAATCGACATATGAGGAACTTTATGGACTCACATTTGATGGTGGGGAATAGTTATAGTAATCCAATTGATATGTAAACATGTCTAATGAGATTATTCAACTTGATATCCTTATCAATATTTTTTTTCTGTAGTCCAACAACTTATAAGTAATTAACTATAATTAAATATCCTTGACAGTTGGGGTATCAGGATGCATGATATAATGGAATAAAATAATTAAGAATTTTATTTATTAAGAAATTATTTATAATTATCCATGAAATGTTTTTCAATTATACTATCTATGGATGATTTTTCATTCTCCATCTATCGATTATGGTGAATGTGTTTTTAGTTATTTACCTTTTTTTATTGATTAAGCATTATATAATCGTGATTGTGATGTTATTGTTAAGTGACTCATGTTTTAATAAATTTACCATTATATATTTAATAAACCATATATGATCATAATAATTGTACATGTGAATAAATAAAATGTGTTTTTAGATATAACATAACCATATTGATTATTCCTTGTTTATTATTATTCACATACCCATCATATCTTCTTCATTTCATAACTCATAGTAAGGAATTGATATCCGTTAAATATTTTTCCATTCCTTGGAATTCAAGAAGTTTATTATGAGAAATATGCATGGATATTCTAGATTGAATAATGATACTAAAAAAAATCATGTCAATTTTTTTTATTCTAATGTACTATGTGAATCATGTTTTTATCAAGTTTATTAAGACTACAAAACTATTTGGTCATTTGGGGTGTGACTCCTTATATTTTAAACTAATGTAATATAGAAGACACCAGCTCTAGCTTAATGGGGTGAAGATCATTACCGTTCGTATTTGAGAAACTGTATTAGAAACCTTGGGGAGAATATTTAGCAGAACATAGGTTATGAAACATAATCATATTATAGAAAGTAAGGACATGTATTGAATAAAATATTAATGTTTGTTAAGGAATATATTTATTGGGTTTTATAGAAATTCACCCCTCTCAAGATACTATATGTAGACATAGTTCTACAGTAGATGTTCGTAGTGGTAATATTAATGAAATCAAAATGTTTGGATCCACTCGAGCATCACCCGGTACTCAACAATGAGTTTTACTTCCCACATGGTTTCACACTCCTAGATGATTATCACCAAGAAATTCACATTTAATTTTAAAGAAATTATAATGGATGTGAATTTAAATCATATTGAATTCAGTTGGTAAAATAAAGTGGTCCCTATATTAAAAAAATGATTCATTATTTAGACATCATAGAAATTATTATATGTTTTTTCCGCAATGATTTTTTTCTCACACTATGATCTTTTGTTAGAGTCAATGACTGGAACCTAATGGAATCTTGTTAACATTGATCATGAAGAAAAATTTGTTGACATTGTTAGAATGAATGGGATGTTTACTATAGTGAAATATATCATTATTATTCTTAATTAGTTACCCATAAATATGATTAATAACCTATAATTTAATCTCCCCTTAGACTCACCAAAGAAACGATGTGTGTAGTTTTCTATATGCTCAAATGATTTATATTATTGAGGAATGACGTGTGTATTTACATTATGATAGAAATTTGGGAAGAGGCACGCAGTAAATTATAACAAGTGAATGAAAAATTGTTTTATGTGTAGAAAAGATGTCTATAAAGTAAGTAATTGATAATAAAAAAAATGAATAGTGTGATGGTAGGAAATATATTTCATCATACGAATCCATTTATATTTCATTTTCATAAATGTATGGAACCTATGAATTATCTGAATAAATACCATTTTATAATGCTTATCTACTAGAGTAATTATGGAAATATATTGATATAAAACACATAAATTATTTATGTATTGGTATTCAAGAAATAAAATGTTGATGTATTTTTACAAGTGTTAATTGTTTTATAAGAATAATGAATCATTTAAGGATAATGTTAATTTTTAGAAGCAAATATTTATTCATTAACATAAGAGTTATTCATAACGTCATGTGTCTTATTGACTAATATTAATCATAAGGTAAAATTATTAGGAAAACGCTCTTAGGTTTCATGTAGTGGGAGTATACCAACTGAAAGGATATTTCTGGAAAACAATGATGGAAATACAACCAATTGTTTTGTTATATATTTTAATAATAAAATTATTTAAGTAAAAATATACTTACATTAATGGTAATACATTTGATGATTTTGGTAAATTTTATGGGTTATATTATCATTGACATTATATTGATTTTTGGTTATCTCAATTTGGTAATGTTAAAGGTATTATTATAATATGGTTTTAGAATAAGGTGAACATGTATATCAGGGGATAACTGATTACATCCAGCAAATGTCAGTGGTCTGAACAAATGGTGGAATGGTGATAAGGGTTTAGAACATACCGATAACCTATATGATGTTATGGTAATATGTCATTTTATTAAAATAAAATATTTTATGAATAAATATTATTGATGAACCATTTTTCATAATGTATAAATTTAGTGATTATTTTAATAAATTTGATCACTTATTCAAACCATATTGGTTTTTGAAAAGAATTATAAATATGGATAAAGTATTGTCACTCTTTGAAGGATCATATTATTTTATTAAAGATAAATTTAGTGATTTTTGGAATAAAAAATTCATTATTGGTTAATAATTTCACTGATTAAGAGATGAAGTTCAATTTGATTTAATATATATCAAAGATATATTTTTTTTAAAAAAAATAAAAAACATATTATATATATTTCCACTGATTCTTATAAGAAAATTGAATTCTTGAACATTAAGAAATGAATCTTGAAATAAAATTACCCTATTAACTTTATATCTAATTAATCTATGAAATTTTTAATTATTACATGTTTATGGTTGTTAGTTCCTTTACTTTTAATTGTTCATTCCATTTCTTATGATCATTTCATTATATCACCCTCCATCATTATTTGGGTGGTAATTTTTTAGTGTATGTACATTTTATCACATCCAACCAATAATATCCTAAGTGGAAACATAATTATATGTTATTCTTTATGAACATTCTTATCTCTCTTTACAAATTTTTATATGAATTTTAATTATCCCTTTTATGTTGAGGTTTTTCAATGAAAAATCAAAATTTCAAACCCTCGATTTACATGTGAATATTAAGATTAATAGAATTAAATTTATTGATGTTTGAAAAAATATCACCCAATAAAATTTTTAAGATAATAAAATTTTGGCGTGATTGTGTATATGTTGTGATACACTGAGATTATATGATATTGTTACACCATAATTATTTGTGATATATTTATTTTTATATAATTACATTCTCATCGATAACTTATGGAATATGCTACCTCAGGTCTAAAGGAACATTAGTGTAACATATTATTGTTTCCATGATAATAAATTGGAATGATTTAATAGTAATAAAAAAAATATGAAATTAGTTTTTATTTATTATTTGAATGTGAAATAAATATCATTTGAATGAAATTAATGTTTTCAGAATAATAATATTTTTCTAAAATGTATTATAGTTATATCTATCACACATAATGTAAAATGTATTTTTACCAATATTAGATAATTTATATGATAAATATATTATTTTGAAAACAACATCTCAATAGTATCATTAAATTAATATTTTTCTTATTTTTGGAATTGTATATTTTTTCGATGGACACTTAAAAATACTGATTTTTCTAAAAAATGATCTTTTCATTTAAATTTTTTAATAATATGAATAGTATTTTAATTTTTTTATTATAAAATTATATTAATTTTATTATAATAAAATAAATTTATGTTTTTGGAATAAATTTCATATTGAATTGTTATATTAATATTGTTTACCCATATGAAAATTTTCTCTTTGGAAACAATTTTTTTCATCGCATAAATGGTTATAGTTATAAATTAGATTCTACTAAATCTAAATATTTAATATAAAACAATTGATTCAATTTTTTAAATATGAATAATTTATATTATAAAATATGTTTACCTTAATTTTTCATCATTATGAATAGTGAATACAGTAAAAATTAATTACCATTGTTAAGGTAAAATAAGACTTATCATGGGGGGATAAACTGAAAAGATTGGGTTTAATATTAAAAACCTTCCTAACATTGATATTTAGAAAATTTATCTACATTATCACCTATAATGGTTGATAATTACTCATATTTCACCATTTTAATGATAAAAAAATGGTTTTAAATAATTCATTGTACAATATCATGTGCTTCGTATCCCCTACATATAAAATACCTCCCCCTCTCTTCCACTCCTCACACTTTCAATGACATTTTGGTTTATCCAAACCCCTCCCAAATTATTTAGTTAAGCCACTCCAAGAATCCTGGATCTATTTTTTGACCATAAATCTATTCTATTAAATCTTTTAGTGAAAACCTAAAGTTGATGTCTTCATAATAAGTGACGTTCTGAAATAACAATTTATTATTTATTTTATTTCAACCCTCCTTAAAATCAAATTAACCCATGATATAATAATGAAAATATAATTTACCATATAATGATATGTTTTTATGTTAATTTAAATTTATTTTTTCTTTTCTTCCTATTTATAATGGGAAACTAAATTATCGATCCTGGGTAAGAAAGACTACCACCTCAGAAACAAATGTAACTCATTTTCCATTAATGCATCTCAAAATTTTATATATTTATAGATTTAATGTATATATATAATATTTATTATACTATTATACTTATTCAATTATAATATCACTTATATAATCATAAATTCAGAGTTATTTAAATTACGATAATGCCACATAGGTGTAAGATGTGATATTGCCTCACAAAGTTGTGTGATTTGTTTTTCACTTACTCATTACTTTTAATGTAATAATAATGTATAAAATGAATCTATGTGATATATATTAAATGAAGTTGATTTTAAATAATTCTTATGACACATATTACCTAACATTTTCATCCGTTATGGATGTGATAATGGGGAAAGTGGGTACATATGACCTATGATCTCAATGAAACAATGTTATCCATTCTCATTGATCACATTTAAATAATCATACTAAAATTATTTCAAATGAAAAATCATATTTATTATGTTAATATAATTAGGGAGATGATGTAACATTTTAATATTTTCATGATCATGAGAATTCACGTTAAAACATGGAAGAGAAAACAAAGCTGTTATCATTAAAAACAACAGTAATAATAAAATATTATTAATGATCAGTAGATAAGATTTTATAAAATGATCATAAATGATATTATAAATATTAATATGATCCTATTCTAAATTTCTACATTTTTTAAAGCCATTATAATGTAGGGTAAAACATGTTCAACCAAAAGGAACTATGAGGTAAGAAACAACATCTCAAATTCCCATCCTTAAAGAATATCTTAATGTTATGAACCAAATTTATTTTATATAGTATATGCACAACCCTTATGAAATTTAAAATCATGATTCCTTAAAATTTAATATTATTTATTTTTCAATTTTAGTTATTTCATCAAATGGTATTTGACATGTAAATTACTAAGTGATAAATAATTTCATAACCTAATTTTTATTCATTAGGCAATATTAATTCCCAAACACCTACACACCAAAACCCCTAAGTTAGTGGCTAACTTTAATATATTGGAATGATTAAAAGGAATAAAATTATAATGTAATGAATATTTTATCTATTTTGGAAAACTAAATTCCATAACTGAATCCCAATTTAAATTTGGGATATAAAATATTTCATAACAAACAGAAAATCTCTCCATTATTGAAACTTAATCCAAGAATTTATATTCAAATCAGGGGAAATGAAACAAAAAATTGGACTCCAATTCTCATTAAGGGAATAATGTCGTGGATGAAACAATGAATCAATGAGAATAATACATTTGTAAATATATATAACAGAACACTCATTCAACATAATTAATAAACTAAGATTGAAAAAATATGTAGATTTTTTCATATAGAAATTATTCTATATAATAATTTAAGAAATTAAGGAAATGAAAAAATATTGATACCTTTTTAATATTTACATGTAACTTTTATCATCATGTACTTTTACAAGATGTTATAAACTATAATTGTTACAAACTGATTTGGTTTGGACAACGTTAACTTGACAGTCTAGACCATTCACAAAAAAATATAAAACATACTATTTACAAAGGGGAATGGTTTTTTCAGATAAATTCCTCATATACGACAAATAATGCATCAAGATGCTTTCATTAACTTACCATTAAACCATTTCATGAATGCCCAATGAATTTCTAATATATTAAATAATTAATTTAAATTCCTGAACAATGTTCCTGATCAAATATTGATATTGAATAAAGGATATTGATATATTAATATTTCCAAAGTAAATAATTAATTTTTGAAGAAATGTTCATCTCTTAAGATTCTATAAAATTTAGGAATAAACATATCCATCATAAAATAATATATATATGAAAAAAAAATCATTGAAAAATTGTTATGAGAAAGTTATTATTTTGAGAGAAAGTTATCAATCAAAAAATAAAATAAGATAGAAGGATAATTTTTAAAAGTCGGTATTTTACATGTCAAAACCCCTTGGATGTGATAATTCAAAGTAAACATTTAAATTTATTGAGTATAAAACCATTCATCTAATAAAATATCAAATGGGGTAGTAGATACACCACACAAAATAATTATGTGATGAATAATAAATTTAACTCACAAATGTCAAATGTGAGAAGAAAAAAAATTACGTAAGTATAAATAGAAAGTAATTTAAGAAATATAAGTATATATAAATTTGTTTTTAAAGAAATAAACATGAATATATATATATATGTACATAACTGTAAACATCAAATTAGAAGTATCCAAACTAAATGATCATGAACATAGAATAAATCATATATGTATATATTTTGATTAATATAACTTATATAATATAATATATTTATATATATATTACAACCATAAAAATTATTACATATTTTTAAACTAAATAATAATAGAGTTTGAAAAAAATTATTAATTATACATGTATAATATACAGAAACTATAAAATTAGATATATATATATATATACTGAATTTATATCCTAAAAATGTAATCTTTTCAATTCTAAAAATTACTTTGAATCTGAAAAATATATATATATAAGTTTTTTAAAATTAATAATTCCACTAAATATTAAGATTTTTCTACTAAGAAAACTATTCTTTATCCTCATAATGAGAATTAATTTTAATTAATTTCACTAATCTTTATACTCCAACAAACTATGTTGAAAATTTTAGATAATAAATATTACATTGATTCCATCTATATATATCTATTTTTTGAAAATAAATTCACATAAGTGTAAAAATTAACTTTAAAGCTAATATCACACATGTGGTGAGAATGTAGGGTTCTAAAGTGAAAATGATCAAACTATCACTATGTTTTATATCTAAATTCTAAATAAAAATGATTCCAATTACCTATATTGGATTAATAGATGTATTTTTTTTGTATTGTGACTTTAAAAGTATCATAAAATATAATTTTCCAATATTATTTGTTTAAATGAAAATGTGTTCTTTAACTAATATATAGTATTCTTCACAATTCATGAAATAATGAAATATCTCATAAAATAACCAAAAAATCACCATAGGATAATAGTGACATTTCTCATTCTTATTATAATTCTATTTTTGAAAATTATATTTATAAAATGTTATAAATTTTCGTTTATAATAGATGCGTCATTCAAAGGCTATAAAATTACATACAGAAAAATATAGCTTTTATGCATAATTTATGTTTTTTCATACCATATGAATAAAAAAATTATTTTATTAATTTCAAAACATTGTATCAAAAAATATATATATTTATTTATATTAAAATTTTACTTATTTACAATTTTTAATACTAATTTAATGGTTAGGGTATAATAAAAATGTTAAAACTTAGTCATTCATGTAACAAATGCTAACTCAGTGTTGTGTGTAGTGTAAGACTAACATGATGTTTCCCTTAAAGCATGCTAAAAAATAAATTTATTCTAAAATTAATATATTTTAAATTATTAGTGAGAAACTATAGAGACGCTCCCTTTTCATACATTAACCTTTCAAAATAATTTTAGAATGCTAAAAACATTATATAAACAGATGCCTAAAGATCATATTAGTCTACTTCCTTTGGAAACATGGAAACATAAACACTAGTTCAAAAGTGAGTTACATCATCTACCACTATTTTCTTTATGATTGTTACCCTTCTTATACATATCATACATATTAAATATCTTTATAACATGAGGAAATAATCATTAAATGGGTGATCATAGATTCCCATTATGTGTAAACAATAGGGACGTGTAATAATAAGAATGATTATAAGGGTATGAGAACGTGATCATAACTTTGGTAGATCATTCCTTTCATATCAAACTTTTATAAACATAAATCATGGAATAAAACTAGGCAGTTTATAAGATGTGAATCATAAGGAAAATTGAAGGAAAACTCTTTTACCGATTTTATAACCATTTAAACATAAAACAAATGAAATAAATTTCATAAAAAGGATTTGTATGAAACCATATATTTATTATAATGATCATATAATTCATCTAATGGAAGTATAAACTCCACAAAAACGATGGGTGGTGAATAAAGCATGTATCTCCTGGAAATAAAAGTTGAGGTGAAGTCCCCTTACAATTTGTATTGACTCTCTTTGTACTCATAAAATATTAATAAATAATAAATTTATGTTAACTATATATGTTTTACAGAATAATATTCTTATTTTTATACCATATAAGATTTTATTACTACCATATATTACCCTCTTGTTATCAACCCTACATTAAGGTCTCACTTTGGGTAATATTCATTTTGTTCTACACATGTGTCTTAATTTTTTTTACCATTTCCCTATAATTATGTCACAATTCCCAAAATATAAAAACTGATATAAAAATCATTTATATTCAGTGTACTTATATTATAAAAATAAATTTAATATATATTAATTAAATGGAATACATCGTTCATTGAGATAGTTGGCCAAACGCATGCATGAACGTTGTTTCTATATAATATTCATATATAAAGAATTAATATAAATGATATATATAAATATATCATTATTCTAGTATTACTCTTATATCATATATATAATAAAATTTTACTAAGTCAATCCTTAATACATTCCATGTAGTGTGTGAATTAATCACGTCAATTTAAGTGGGTGGTAGTCCACACTTCCTCAAACAAAATTAACATATTTATAGAATATGTAATGCATAATGGTATTTTCAAAATACATATAAAATAATTATAATGAAATTTAAATTATCATATATATCAAATATAATTTTATTTTCCTTATAATTTAAACTATTATAGACGGTAAAGGAAAAATGGACAATCACTGTTTTATGAGGCAATAGTTCATCATACACATAAATATTATGTTCATTACCAATTATATAGAAGTGTGTGTATGTGTAGTTATAAAAATCATTAGATAAATATCCTAATAAAATTAAGATACTATATATGTAATACATTATTGTAATAAAAATTATTTAGGGAGTGGAGAATAGAAAAAAGGAGCAGGAGGAAGTGTGATACCCCATATTCGGGTAACTCCTTTTTATTGGTAGCAAAGGAATTAAACGTAAACATTTTTTACAAATAGTTTGATTCACATAGAATAGTACGGTTCTTTGTAAGTGTATTTTGAAGATAATTTCTGAACCAAATTGGTTTGAGAGGTGTGAGGAAGCAGTAAAGTTCTTACCTTTTTATAGTGGAAGGGGAGAGACACTCCTGTAAATACCAAAAGGTATTCATTAATGGGAGGTAAACCTTACCTAATGTGACTCTAAAACTAAAAATTCATGTCTTCAAGAGTATTAACGTCTGATAAAATTATCCAACACAAAAAAATGTCTTATTTTTAATTAAAATTTCCCCTTAAATTATATGTTTCACATATTTTATCATTTTCGTTTAATTAAAGACACTTCTTTTAAAACCTATGTAGTTTGGCCATTTAAAGCCAATTAAAGTGATATATATTTATTAAATATAGTTCTACATAATTATAAATATTATAAACAATTTATAGAATAAAAATTTCTTATGTCTGAGTAATTAATTTTAAAACAATCGCATATGACATGTAAAAACACTACTTCAACCCGATCCAGACTAAAATTAATTTTACATTTATGTGTCATAATATTAATTATAAAAGATAAATTTTTCCATTAATAGATCATATTTAATAATTATTGAAACTAAAAAATATGTTGGCCTAATATAGGGTTTTTATTAATTTTAAATCATTTTATGAAAAATAATTTATTGTGAAATAACATTAATGTTAATTTTTACACTATTTATTTATTATAATTTTAAAAATATGAAACAATTATATGAATTAAAATATAATAAGTTAAAAACTTTAAAACATGTAATATTCCTCAAAATAATAATTATAGACTAAAATAAAAATCATCTTATTTCAATTTTATGATTTATAGTATCATTTTTTAGTTAATTATTAATTAAATAATCACAACATTGGTGTTTCATAAGAATTTTAGGTAACTATATCAGCTCAAAACAATAATGAAAAATTATTATTTTTATGGCAACTATTTTATCATTTAAAATGATATGAATAACCGAAAATTTTATTTCTTACATATCTCAATGTTTGATAAGTGATAAATGTAACGAAAGGTCTCTTTCTTTATTATTTCCTTTATTAAACAATTATATAGGGAAATTCTCTTTAATAATATCACAATAACCCATAATATTTAAAACAAGAGTGGATATGGTCTAATTATCAAAAACCAATGTCCTTTAAAAAAATTCCCAAGTCATCTGCCTCCTTAATAAAATGTTTTTGTCCCTTATCAAGCTTAATTTTACATTAATCACTATCATTAATTTCAATCACATTCAGTAATATTTTTGGTCAACAAATATGTTTAGAGTTTTAAAACTGAAATATAATACAAATTTCAATTTTTTATGTCTCCTTTTCAATAATCAAATCCCAATGGTGGGAAATTTTGGATTAACGGTAATCCTGCAGAGGTGGCGAGAACCCGAGTTTTTATAGTAAAAAACATTTAAATGTTCATTATGGGTTTATATCTAATTTCAATATAAAAATGATTCCACTGAACAATATTTGATCGATATATTTATAGATGATCAATTTGAACATTACAAAAAAAAATTAAAATTAAATTATCAGTTATTTACAATAATTGGTTATTTTTAACTAAATTACAATATTTGTTACTATTCATCAAAATAGACACTTCTCTGGAAAATCCTAAAAATTCCCCCTATGATAATTTCTACATTATAAATTCAGTTTTTTTATTATAATTTATGAATGTTTCCAAATTTTGTTTTAAAATAAGTTTTCTGTTTAAATGTGCAAAAAATCTACCCTGCGTTTAACACAAGATGACTCGGTGTTTCATGTACCGTATGTTAATCTATGTATTTCATGTAGGTAAACATCAATTTGATTTTTCATATAACACATCGAAAACCTCTTTCTATTTTATATATATTACTAAAATACTATATAATGTGATTTGTAAAATGAAATATATCTGAAAAACTAATTTAATTCAAAAACAATTCACAATATATTGGGGTGTAACATTCTACATCCCCCTTAAAATGATTTTCCACCTCAAAATTCAACAGTTTTTTCATCCATTAATTACATGAGATTTTATATCAAGTAAACCCACATAGTAAAATTTAACACAAAAATTTTCCTTTGAAAAATTAATCTCTAACAAAAATGGTTACCCAATGTAACTCATAACTAGCTACCCAAAAAAGTGAACATACATTAGAAGTGAAAAAACTATATAAAATATAAATATAACATTAATGTTCTGATGGATAGTGATAGAGAACAAGGTCATGATGATGTTAACAATAAAATATCCATAAATCATTTATAACCCATGAGGCCATATTATTCATTAAAAAAAGGTATTAGGATAACATTTTTTATTTTAAGATCTTTTTTAAAATAGTTGAATAATTTTCATCAAAATATATAATTTTATGAATTGAGAAACACCTCACATTTTTGTACCATTCTTAACAGCGACATAATCTCTCATTCCATGAAATGAGGGTAAATTTTTAATTCCTGAAGCATTAATACATTATGAGATTCTTGATAATTAATCTCATTTATATTTTGCTACCATCAACACCATGTTATTAGAACTGGTTATCCTATATACATGAGTCCTCATGTGGTGAGATAATACTTCAATATCGCAATCTATATCCAATGTATAACTCAACCATTCTATAAATGGTTAACCTTATAACCCTTATGCATTATGAAAATGAAAAGCCATTGAAATAATGTAATGAAATCAACTAAACAATGATCTTTCATATATCAAAAATTATCTCTGGGTTGTAATATTCCAAATATGTGGGTACCCTTTTGGTAAATTATCATATAATATATTAAAACCTGAATTACAATAAATCCATAAGTAAAAAATTAATACATTCTTATAAAATAGAGGTTTTTATATATTTCATAAATATAAGAAGTTGTAAACATCATCCATGATATCATGAACTACTAATAAAAAAGATTTTAATTGCATCCATGGTAATCAATATCATCCAATTTACATATTAATATCCTAAATTTCATTATAGAAGTGATGGTATCTTACAATATACCACATATAAGTGGTTAATTTCCCATAGTTAAAATGTCATTATGTCATTAATTCTCTATTCCACTCAATCGGAAATAGTCAACATTATCTTACAAATCCATAGTAAAAAAAATAAAGTGGAAAATAATTGTTTATTTCATGATTCATATAACATAATTACACAATCCCCAATACATAGAATATTACTTTATATATAATCCATAAGAATGATACCTCATCCTACAACAAAATAAGTCATTTATTTCACATTTTATCTGTATTCTCATAATCATCAACAGTATAACCATTACTCGCTCCACCTTTCAAATTCAGTCTAGATGATTACTTAATGAGAAAATAAGTCTCATAATGACCATTCATTCCACACTTAAAATAATTAATCATATATGAGGTCCTTGTGAGGCCAATATTCATATCCATTAAACTATCTTAACTCTTCATTTTTCACTCACAATTCACTACTTTCTGTCCGTATTATCCACAGTAAAACAACTTCTAGTTACTCTAATACATTCAATTAGGTTACTTTTTCTATGTTAATGACAGAAAGAAAACTGAAACAAATTTCCACCAGGGTCTCCATCAACCAAACAATCAGAAAACTCATTATATATTTTCCTCGGTGAGTCTAAGAGTTGGTTTAGGTACACATTGTAAATCAGGTTCTGAGAAAACTGATTAGGAATGATCACAATATCTTAAACTCCAATGATTATCCAACTTGACTGCCCATCTAAAAATCATCCATCACATTCAATGCTAATCCATTTCCTTCCCACTCACTCCATTTACCAAAATAAAAAGCATAGTGTAGGAAATACGTAACATAGTAGAAAACCACATAGTTATGAAAATAATTACTTATATGATGTCTAAATCATGACCCATTACTTAATATATGTCACTTTATTTTTATCATATATTATTGATAGAAAATATGTCTTTAAATAATTCATGATGGTTTATGATGCATTTGTGAGTTCCCAAAATATATCCAAAATTATTTTTAAACCATGAGTGAAGTCGTGCCAGTTTTTGTGACCCAGATTACTTAAATTTTGTCCCGAGACATCAGGTCATATTTGTTATTCCTAGGTACAATTGTTCTAGAGACACACCCACTAAAAATATCTAGATAGGGTAGTATTTCTCAGAAACCACTCAACCTATTCAACATCAAAATTCCAGTGCATTTTCATATAAATTTCCTTATCCATAGACTTATCACTATACATATCTATAAGGTTATCACTACAGTTCTACAATCCTAGATTCCAAAGTATAACTAAACCATTGATCTGATATTAACTATAGAGACCCTAAATTTGCATACATTAAAATTTATTATCTTTTGTGGAATAATTATAACATTTAAAAAAGAGACTCAAAAAGGCCATATTAGTCTAGTTCCTTTTGAAAGATGTGAACATAAACACCAGTATATTAGTGAGCTAAATTATCTCCAACTATGTTCTTCACGACTATAAAAATTCTAAGACACATTATACATAATACATATTTTCATACCATGAGGAATGAAACATAAAAAAGTGTGATCTCAGATTCTCAGTAAGTGAAAATAAAATATTCATGTAATGATAAGCATGAGCATAAGGGTATGATAATGTGATCACAATATTATAAAATCATACATTGTCTATAATATTATTATAAACATGTATCGTGGCGTAAATCTTAACTATTTATAATACTTTAATCATGATGAATTAAAGTATGTAATCCATGTAAACAAAACAAAGGAATAAACCATCGAATTCTTGAGGACATATAAGAATATATAATTATTTATATAGTAGTCAAGGCATGAGTAACAAGGTAAAATTAGTAGCAAAAGTCTATTAATGATCTGGGTTCACACTCCATTCTATCCCAATATTACTAAACATAGTTCACCACTTGTTCCAGCCCTGTAATACTGAACTAAGTTCATTTATCATTCTATCCCTGTAAGAATGAACCAATGTCATTTCATATTATATCTGTGTCTATGTCGTTATATATAAACCATTACCCAATTCATTAGAGGGATATATAGGTCCCACCCATCCCATAATGAAATCATATATACATGTTCCACAAAATCATAAGAAATCATATCATAACCCATGAAATGAAATAGGTATCATAAATAAGTAATTATTTTGTAACCTATGGAAAAATATATATGTATCATAATCATTTAATACAATAAATAACCTAAGAAGTGAAGAAGGTTTGAAAATTATATAGCTTTTGGAGTATAAATTGGTATCATAAGAATCATCCCATCAAATCATAAAATATGCATGAATGAATATTAATGGAACCAAGTAATCATTTCATATAATGGAATTAACAATATCATCATTTTTCATATTATATGGAAAATGACATAGAATGATATTTGAAAACCTTTTTGAGGAAAATATACTATCTTTATTGAAAAATGATAACCAAAACAAAAATTCATTTTTAGAACAAAATATAGAAAACAAATATTAAATCCTATTAATAATTCTTTAAACCACTTTTGGAAGTATTTTTCATTGACAACATATAAAAGGGGATTGAAATCATTCTAAAATACATTTCATTGAAAATAGATTTATTACTTATTTGTGAGAAATGAAAATAATTTTAAAACCATAAAAAATTTTTAAATTCATTTTGTAATTGAATATTATCATCAAGGATCTCCTGAAAACATTTTTGAAAACATTTTTTTATTGAAATTTATTTCTAATAGAAGAGATAATTATGATTATATTTTTTATTAATTTTTTTTAATAATTGTATTTACCAAAGAGTTAGAAAATGGTACTAATACATGGATATAGCTTGGATAAACATTGGATAAAGAAACTAATAAATTTTATTGAGAAATTTATTTTATTATTTCATCAATGGAAGCACAAATATAAATAATCTTGAAAAGAAATGAGATTGTTTCAATAAACTCTTATAACATGGTAACTTGGGGTGATATACTCCTTCAGAAAAATAAAATTAAATGAAGTTTAAAATATCAGGAATATAATAAGATTACGGATATATCATGTAAAATGGAAGTATATACAACTCAAAAAAAATATTAGGCGCATTACAATTCCTGAGTATTAGAGAAGGAAAATTGAGACAAAACTAGTTTTCCAATTTGGTATCATATAAAAAATATGACCCATGAAATATATATAATAATATGGATATGTAATTACCATGAAATATAAGTATAAGAATATCATTTTCATCCTTTGGTAGTATACATAAAACACAAAATTAATGGGTGGTGAATAAAGAATGTATCTCATTAAAATTAAAGGTGAGATAAAATACCATTACCTTACATCTCAACTCTATTTATAATTCAACAATATTTCTATATAATAGAATTATTTTTAATATAATTATTCTATATAATCATATTCTTATCTCTAATAACATATATGGTTTGATTATGACCTTATAATACCACATGTTAATAATCTTATGTTATGGTTTCACTTCAAGTATCATTATCTTTGTTCTTCACTTGTGTTTAATTTTTTTTATATTTGTCACTTATACATATATCATTATTTTCATGATGAAAACACTGAAAATATCATTTATATTTATTTTAAAGAAATTATAATAATCAATATGATATCGAATAATGAAATGGACTACACTTTTCCAAGAGACGTTAGACCGTATGCATGCATTAATGATGTTTCCATTTATATGTCATGTTGATAGAAAAATTGTAAATGATATATATATATATATATATTAATTTAGAATAATTATATCATATATGCCATATAATTTCACAAAACTAATCCTTAATACACTCATTTTTGTGTGTGAACGAATTACTTCGCTTTGAAGGGGTGGTAGTCCACACATCATCGAACAAAATTAGTATATTTACAGAAGATGAAAAGAATAATCGTATGTTACGAATAAAAACTAAAAAACACTAAATTCAATATAAATAATATATTTATCATATATAAATATAGTTTCCATCATAATATCCACGATGAGATGCCGTAACGAAAAAACGAACAGTCGTCGTTTCGTGAGGCTGTTATTCGTCGTACACATAAACAGTTTGTTCACTACCCATTACACGGATGATTTGGTAAGTTTTAGTTGAACCATTATAATAAGAACATTATAGTATATTGATGATACTGGTTTTTTATACAATAATTAAATAATAACATATTATGGATTGGATAATAAAAATAAGATAAAGAAGATTGAGGGAGGGTATTACCTCAAAATCGGATAACTGCAACTGGTTTCCACAAAAGGGATTCATTGGAAACATTTATTATAAAAGTGTGGCTTCATGAAAGACGGGATAAGGTTTTTGGGATGTTTATTGGGAATATATTGGATGATCCAATATTTTTTGAGAGGTGTGTGGATGTAGGAGATTTCATGCCTTTTTATAGGGGAAGGAGTGTGGAATGTTTTAAAATAAAAAAAGGATTTCTTTAATGGGAGTTATAAATAACCTAATGTGACTCAAAAAAGGGAAAATAATGTAATAAATTGGAATAATGTTCTCGAAAAACTGCCACCATTGAAAAATAAATTCATTTCATTAATTTAGTTCTGTGAATTATATGTTTCCCCAATTTTATCATTTTCATTTTTATTAAAGACACTAGTTTTCATACAAATATAGTTATCCATTAATACATTATAAAATTGTATTTTTTTTTGAAAATATAGATCCACTTAATTATAAATCTGATACATATTTTACAGATTAATAATTTCACATGTCTTGGAATTTAATTTTGAAGCATTCAGATGTGACGTGCAAAAACACTGCTTAATCCTAGATAGGGATACAAACTTTTTTAAAATATATGGGTTATTATGTTATTTATAAAAGATAAATTGGTACATTAATAGACCATAATTTATATATATTATCACTTAAAAATCTCATTGAATAATATAAGTTATTTATTAATTTTAATTAGTTATTAAAATATTATTTGTTGTATAATAACATTAAATTTATTTTTGAAATTATTCATGTAACATTAAATTTATTATTTAATAATAATATTTGATTTAAAATATATTAATCTCAAATATATGTAACATGATATATTATCTAAAATATAATTAGAGGAAAAATTAAATAAATTTACTTCTCTTTTAAAAAAATTAGTATCATTTATTTTAGTTAATTAATTACTATATAATCAATACAATGGTGTTTCATAATAATTTTAAGTAAATAAAAAATATTACAAAATAAATAATAAATCATTATGATAAAAATAACCCATTTATCTTTCAAGTTGTTATTTATAACCGAAAAAATTCTCATTGTGAATTTGTCAATGTTTTTCTAATATTAAAGATATGGAATATTCCACTTTTCCATTTTTCCATAATTAAAAATTTATAAATGAAACTTACCTTTTATAATATTAAACTAAAAAATTAAATTTGAACCAATATAAGATATGGTAAAATTATTAGCAACCAATTTCATTTGGATAAGTGTACAAGTAATTTTGGCCCTTAATATTATATTTTTGTTCCTTGTTAAGCATTATTTTACCTTAATCACTTTAAATAATTTCAATCACATTCACTAAATTTTTTTATAATTTTTTAACTTATTAGATAAAAAAATATACTAATTACAACCATGTATGTCTGTTTTTTCCAAATTCAAATCATAGATATGGGAAAATTGAGTTTAACATTAATCCCAGAGATGTGGAAAGAAAGAGAGTATGTAAAGTAAAAACATTCCATAGTTTATCATGTTCTTATATATAATATCAACATGATAATTATTAAAATGAAAAAATATGGAATAATATTTTTTTAATTCATATATTTTGACTTCATAAACAAATATAAAATATAATTAATAATTATTTAAGCGAATAGATAGTTGTCAAATAAAATATAGTATTTTTCACATTTCATAAAAAATGATGTTTCTTCTAAAAGTCACTATAATTTAACCTAAGATAATTTTTAATTTTTTAAATTAGATGTTATCTTATAAATATAAAATTCATAATGGTGTCATTATTTAGTTTTCAAATAGTTTCTCCATTAAAAGACGGTAAAAATTGGACAGGTATAAAACACATTATAACTTAGTATTGTGTGTTGCACATGCTAATCTTAGTGTTAGATGTAGTCCAAGAGAATTATGTTTATTAATTTTACACATGATAAACTAATTCCTATATTTATATATTTTACTATATTAATTTTGGAGTGAAATTTAAAATATTAGAATGAATATTTTATTTTGAAAACAATTTCAAAAAATTTGTAAGTGTTACAGCTACATTCTTCCCATATTAAATAAATTGTTTCCATATAATTGTAACATGATCTCAATAATTTATATTTTGATATATGGAAATTACTTTTTTAAATGCCATATCATGATATTATTTAATAAAATATCCTCTAAATAAGAGAAAATGATTAGTACAATGGTCACATGGAATATAATAAATATTGTTCTATAAGTAGTAGAACATTGGTGGAATGTGGATATACAGAAATAGGGGAAAAGATTAAATATATATAGGGGTGACTGAGTTCATTGATCAC
Organism: Viscum album; assembly: GCA_963277665.1. NCBI lineage: Eukaryota > Viridiplantae > Streptophyta > Magnoliopsida > Santalales > Viscaceae > Viscum > Viscum album. The sequence goes on from OY728125.1 coordinate 1,718,381,640, forward strand.
AAACAAGTGAATAATAAATGGGAAGTTCTTGCCCTCAATGCTATAAATCTTTTATGATTTAAAATACCATTGGTTCAACAAAAATAAAGGTATTATGATAATTTTTCTATTTAAAGATCTATTTTCTATTGTTAATGAATTCTTTTATTGTCCATGAATATAATGAAATATTCATACATGGTTTGTTTCAATTTTAGAAGAACGCATTCATATATTGGTTTTAATTCGATTCAATTTTATTTCATCCTTTATTCCATGAAATTTGTATCGTAAAGTGAACATTTTTTATTCATAAAGAACTAAAATTTCTTTTTAATGGATTGTATGACCCATAAAAAACATCATTATATCATTCTCAATGTTTTTTCCAAAACCAATATATGTAATATATAATTCACTAAACAAAAAAGTAATATTATTGGTTCATCATTAATATTTATTCATCAATGTGTCTAACAAATAATAATCACACATTTACAAAAAAGTCATGTCAGATTTTTTCAGGTATGAATCCCTTATCGTCCTCCAGTCACTGGTTCAATACCCAAAATTGTATAGGTTTCCTTTTTTCAAAAATAATTTATTTTTAATTTCAATAATAAATATGATTGATATCCTAAAAACTTGTAGGTTTTTAAACTTTTATAAAAGTTTTTCAAGGAAGCATATTTTTTCGAAGCAGAATAATATAATTTGAATATTATTACAATGTCATTAATGATAATAAAAACACTTAAGGTTATCAATATGTTTAAACTGATGTCTCTAAGATGTAAGGTTATTATTGATAAAATAAATGTTCCACTAAAATAAATATTAATCTATGGTGTTTTCTTTTTATAAATTTCATCATAAAAATATATTTAATCATGGTGGAATCACATTACATAAAACCTAAAATGAGTAGTTTATGACATATAACTTATGATCATACATAATATCATAATTATGTGATGGTCTCCATAACACTAAATTTAATGAATACATAAGTTATTCTATTCTAATCATCAATGTATATCTTAGGTTTATTTTCCATAATCAAGGTTTTACTAAATCTAGTTTCCATGGTTTCTACTAAAAATTCTATGATTCCATCTACAACGCATTTACCTTAGAATTATAGTGCAATTACCAAACATTATTACAATTGAAAGATTGTAAAGAATTAAATCCAGAATGATGGATCAATTTAGTATTTTTGGAATATTATATAACATAAAAGACTACCAATTTACATTGGGGATATAAAATAAATCATCACAGAATTAGATCCATTAACCAAGAAAATAATTAAGAGAATTCTTCTTCATATCTAGAGGAAAAAAATATTGGATTCCAATTATGTTTTGGCTATTTTTTTCATCAATCTATAAAAATATTGATGCCAAAATGTGTCTTGAGAAGGTAATGAAAATATGTATGGAATAACAGTGTGAGTAACGTTTTAGAATCATATCCAAAACCCTAAAAATGATAATCAGATCAACTGAGATCAGATACATAACCATCAACATCAGATATAGGTATCAACATTAGAAATCGAACCATTACATAAGAATTTTCCTATAAGATCCACCATATTGGGACATTGATAAAATTTCACAAGCTATGGAAGTCATAATGAGACTGGAATAAATTCATTGATCAAAATAAAATGATAGAGACTACTGATAATTAGTATTCAGAAGAATCAGTCTTTGAAGATGTCGAGTGAGAAAAAATTATGGGATGTTATTGAACATCCATGTATTAAATATGATTATTCTTTTTGGTATTTTATTTATGAAAATACATAAAATATTGGCGACACTTGTGATGCATGGTGTGTGAAGGTAAGGTAGAGAAATGTTGATACAAATCATATTTTGGGTAATTGTATTGAGGTTGGTTAGAATGAAAGAATATTTCTAAAATAAAATTTTGTCATTATAATTTCTAATGTAAATAATAAAATTCTATAGATGATCTTTAACATAATAAAATTGATGAATGATTTCATTATTATAGGAAAATGTTTGTTTAAGAAGGATGTTGTAGATGCAAAAACATGATGGTCTATGATCATCAGATACAAATTTTTTTAATGTCGGGAAGGAATTACTGATCATAATGATTGAAAAAGTTGTATGATTTCATTTATACCAAAGTAAAAAACATTTTAATCATCAAATATTGATGATGGCATTTATCATAATCAGAAAATATAACGAAGTTGACTGCTGAAATATAATTGGCACTGTATTTTAGAAAGAAAATGTATAGGTGGTTGAAAATAATTAAAATAATCGGTTCTATCCACAATAATAAAGAAATAAAAATGGGTTTTGTCTATTAGAATCATAATTATATGACATATATTTCCATTCATACATTTAGAGATGATAAATGTAATGAATAAACTATTTCTGAACATATTCTTCCATCGTAATGAGGGAATCAGAATGAGAAGATTGTATATCAGGTGGTGGAGAGAAACAAGATGAAATATCTTATGTTTTGATTTGTTTTTATTTGTGTTATGTGAATTTTAGTGACTAAATTCTATTATCATAATTAAAAAATCACATTAAGAAATCCGAATCAGAAATTCAAATCAGAATGAAGTTTCAAAAGACGTCTGTAGTTCTAGATTTACAAGTGGTTCACGAAATACACATTACCATCATAATAGAGAATCCTAATGTGAAAAATATATATGGAAATAAGAATCATATGGATGTTTTTTTAGATATACTTAAGGGATAATAATTCAAGTTAAAATCTAAAATTAATGTAAGGTTGAAGAGATAAAAAAGATATTTGATAATCAAGGAGATTTTAATATTCTAAATTGTGATGAATGAGTCAATGGGATATCATATATTTAAAGGTGTTTAAGTATTAATGAAATTTGGATAAGTAGGAATGTTTTTTGAAACCTCAAAAAAAACTATTTTAAGGTCCCTAAAAATTAGAGTTTAGTATATTTTTATTGTGTAACTCAGAACTATTCATACACCTGAGCACTAGAAATTGTTGAATAGTAATTGAGTACCCAACAAAAAAATTAGGTTGTTGTTGAGGCAGATCAATCAGGATGATTACATTTGAGTTTAACTCAATCCATTCATCAGAAGAATTTCCTTTAGATTGATCCCATCAAAGTGAAATCCATTGTATCAACATTCATCAGAGTGAGTTATTCAGATAAATGTATTTTGAACTTTACACAATGTTAAAACTAAATTTAGGAAGGAAGATAGGAATGATTATTAGAGCAGATTGACTATCTTATGATGCCCAACAAATTGAAGATACCATGCTACGAAGATAATTCTATCTCTGTAAAGAATGATTTTTAGACTATGGTTCTAAATGATGTTTCAATTCCAACAACTTCCTCATTGAATTATGTAGGATCATGAAGATTGTACACATGTAAACTTTTATTGGTACTACATATGGATGAAGTGAAGACTTAATGAATTGGATCACAAAAGAAAAAGGAAAGTGAAGTTTGTAACTCTGAATTGTTAGTAGTTTTTGGTAGTTATTATCATGCACGGTTATATAACCAGATATGGGGAAAATGGATTCTAAAAAGGGTAATGGGGGGTTGTAACCAACTATTAAAATAAATTTTCAATAAGATATGCAGAATTGTTCTTGGCTTGTGAATTTAATTCTTGAAATAATATATTAAAAGAGTACATGTTGGTGGGACTATAAAACAAGTAATGTAGTGGGGGGTTTTTGTACAACCTTGTAAATATTATGTGTTCTAAAAACTGCGTCCCAATGACAGTACAAACAACCCACCATTAAATTTCAGTCAGGCCCTAGCCCACTAAGTACCACAAATTTCCCCGCAGACAGGTGGTCCTCACCCAATGACCCACCCATGTGCCCGAATTGTTCATCTAATTATTTACATTCCCAATATGTGAACATATGTACATTCTAATATTCTTTTTTTCTCACTCATAGACACTGTGGGAATCTTCCGAGAATTTCATCCCTCCTGATCACTACTTCATGCCAAGCACGCTTTACTGTGGAGTTCTAATCTTGTGGGCTCCAAAAAGGAAGGTTCACCTTATAGAAATGAGTCATATTATATATTAATTTTAACCTCTATCATTTTGGGGTGTTATAATCACCCCCCTTTATAGCACCAAGTCATCATTCATGACCCTATATCTCAACCAAGGAATTGCACTACACTTAGGTTTGTGTAACACCTCTAATACCAATTGTAACAACTCGGTCCTGGTGATAGCACATACACCCCTCTATAAAATATTAGTCGAGTCCTGAACCACTAGGTGCCACCATTTTATCCACAGACAAGTTGTCCCCACCCTATGCCTCACCCACAATCCCAAACTGGTGATCTGTTGACATGAATTATATTATTTAGTAGTTTATCACTTTACCATTATGGGGTGTTATAATCACCTCACTTATATAGCATCAAGTCCTCATTTTGAACCCTACATCTCAAAAAAGTAATTTCAGTTCACTTAAAGAAATGTACCACCTCTGATACAAAATGTAATAACTGGGTCCTGGTGACCGCACAGACACCCCACATTAACATGGCTTTAGGTCTGGAACCACCATGTACCGCATGTTACCCCGCTGACACATCGTCCCCACTTAGGGGCCCACCCATGTTCCCGAACGGGCCATCTAACTATTGAAAGTTCTAGACCCTACATCATAACCCAGGTAATGAACTACACATAAGGATGGTTACCGCCTCTAATATAAAATGTAACAACTATGTAATGGTGAAAGCACAAACACCCCGCTTTAACATGTTTGTCAAGTCCAGACCATCCAGGTACCACAAGTTGCCCCACGGACACGTGGTCCCTAACATAGGGCCCACCCACGTGCCCGAATGGGTTATATAACAACTTAAAGTCCCCATAGGCTAACACATAACCTTTTTACTATGCTTTTTACTCACTCACACACAACCTGGGAAACTCCCTAAAAGGTCACCCATCTAGATCACTATTACAATCCGAGAACACTTAACTTTGCGGTTCTAATCAGATAGGCTCTTTAAATAATAAGGTGCACCTTGTTCACATGGGTCATAGAATTTAGTCATTTTACCAATTATCATTCTGGGGTGTTACATTCATCCCCTTTAGATCATGACACCCTTGTTTTGGACCCTACATTTCAACCGAGGAGGTGTACTGATCTTAAGGTAGGGTTCCTCCTATGATAAAAAATGTTACAACTGGGCACTGGTGATAGAACAGACACCCTTCCATAATCTGGGAATCGGTTCTTGGCCCACTATGTACCACCAGTTGTCCCACATATACGTGGTCTCCACCCAGGGACTCACCCACGTGCCTCAACGGGTCACCTGACGAATAATTGTCCCCACACGCCATCACATTCCCTTTTTAGTGTGTTTTTTCCTCACTCACACACACCCTAGAAAAATCCCAGTTGGTCACTCATCTTGATAACTACATCAATCCAAGAATGATTAAATGTGTAGCTCTAATTAGGAAGACTCCCAAAAATTAAGGTATTCATTGTTGACAATAGTTATGTATCATTTTTCCCTCTATTAATGTATCATTCTATGGGGTTACGTTCACCCCTCCCCCATAGACCAAAAAATTCCATTTCCAGTGTTCTTTTTCCTCACTCACACACACCCTGGGGAAATTTTCAGAAGGTCACCCATCCAGATCACTACCCCAAGCCATGCATGCTTAACGTCGATGTTCTAATTAGGTAGACTCCCAAATAGAATGGTACAACTTGTTGAAATTATTCATATCATATAGTTATTTTACCCTTCATCATTCGACTGTGTTACATCCCCCCCTTAGATCACAACATCCTCATTGACATGAGTCATATCATTTAGTAATTTAACCTTTTATCATTCTGTAGTGTTATATTCACCGCCCCCCCTATTAGAGCACAACATCCTCATTGTGGACCCTACATCTCAACCAAGGTAGTGGACCACACTTAAGGATGGGTTCCTCTTCTGATACCAAATTGAAAACATGTCACTTGTCATATAACAAACACCCTACCATAACATAGCCGCCGGGTCCTGGCTAGCCTAGTATCACCAGTCGTCCCACAGAAACATGATCCCCACCTAGGGGCTCAACCACGTGGATGAATGGGTTATCTAACTAATGACTGTCCCCACTGGCTAGCACATGTCATTTCCAGTGTGATTTTTCCTCACTCACAAACACCCTCAGAAACATCCTAGAAGGACATAATTTATGACTACTACACCAAACCAAGAAAGTATAACTTTGGAGTTCTAGTAATCTATATTTTAGAAAAGAAAGTTACACCTTCTTGATATTAGTCATATCATTTAGTCATTTAACCCCTTATCATTCTACGATGTTACATTAACCACACCCAGAGCACCACATCATCATTGTGGACCCTATATCTCAACCCAGGAAGTGACACTGCAATTAATGATGGGTTCCTTCTCTGATACCAGATGTAAAGACTAGGTCTCGGTGATAGCACATACACCCCACCTTTAAATGGTCATCGGGCCCAGGCTTTCCATGTACCACCAATTTCCCCACAGACACATGGACCCACCATGGGGCCCACCCATATGCCTGAACGGGTCATAAAACTAATTATATTCCCCACAAACCCACACATTTCCTTTCTAGTGTTTTTTTTCCTTGCTCAAACACACCCTGAGAAACTAACAACAATGCCACCCATCATGATAGCTACTTCAGGCCAGGCACGCATAACTGTGTAATTCTAATTAGGTAGGATCCTTAAAAGGAAGGTTCAACTTGTTAACATGAGTCATATAATTTAGTCATTTAACCCTTAATCATTTTGGTGTGTTACAATCACCCCCCCCCCACCATAGAGAACAACTTCATAATTGTGGACTCTATATCTCAACCCAGAAAATGCACTGCACTGAATGTTCTGTACCACCTATGATACCAAATGTAACAACTGGGTCCTGGTGACAGCACATACACCCCGCCTTAATATAGCTGTCAGGTCCAATCCCACTAGGTACAACCTATTTCCCTACAAACACATGGTCCCCACCATGGGGCCTACCCACATGCATGAATGAGTCATCTGACTAATGATAGTCCCTATTTTCTAACAGATTTCATTTTTAGTGTTCTTTTTCTTCACTCACACACAACCTGGGAAAAATCCCATAAGTTCACCCATCATGATCATTATTCGAAGCCAACCATGATTAACTGTTTAGTTCTAATAATATAGGCTCCCAAAAAGGAAGTTTCCCTTTATTGACATGAGTCATATCATTTAGTCAATTAACCCTTTATTGTTATGTGGTTTCACATGTGTTCCATGCACATTATATTATTTCATATGAATGGTGAGGGTGTAAGTTATAACAAATTTGATAGAAAATCAAAAAACATTCATATGTTAAGAATGTATTTTTAATTAGTTGAGAAACATTATTTTAAAATAAAAATAACCACTGATTCACCCACCCCCTCTATGTGGTCACGATCATACATGAGAATAAGAATTTCCATCAAAGGGATGGTTTTATTTGAAAGATCTACCTCAAGGATATAAAATTTTATTTCTATAAATGCTAAGGGTATGATGTCTTTCAATGGAAATAACTATCATATTTAGAAATATATGACTCTTCTATATCTTATGCCCCTTAGGTATGATATTTTGGAAGCTACTACAGAAGGTTATCCTCCACATAATGAGAGTTTTCTTTTTATAGATTCTAATAAGAAATAAACATTAGAATGATGGAAGAGAGATAAATTATTTACTCTCACCACATACTAATAGTGAGTTCCATAGAGTAAATGGAGTTGAAAATTCCAAAGGATTCTTGGATAATTTAAAAAACATTTATTAAGGAAATTGAAATGCGAAGAAGGAAAAGTTACAAATCTAGAGGCAAATATATGATAATCTAAAAAATTCTACGAAAGAATATGTTGGTGACATTATTACGGGGATGAATGATATTATTAGCACCATAAAATGTATTGGAAATAAAGTGGAATACTCGAGAGTTGTTGAAATATATTGATAATTATTCTTGATAATTTTGACACTATAGATTAATCATAGGAAGATACAAATCCTGAAACTCTAATGTTGGATGATCTACTTAGTACACTTGTTACTTATTAAATGTGAAGAGAAATGAAATGAAAATTCATGAAAATTTTGATCAAAAAATGACCTAACAATAATTTTTAACATCAATAAAGCATGACTAAAAAAATAAAGATGAAAAAAGTGATTTAGAAGATGATGAAGAAGCTGAATATTTCAACAAAATGGATTCTCTCTTTTTAAGGAATAACAATAAGGGGGCATATAAAAGTAAAACTATAAAATGATGTAATTATAATTGAAATGTACATGTTTCATTAAATTTTACACAAAATAAATTTGGAGAATATATGTCCAAATAAGATGATTATAAACATCATAAATGAAGATCAAGAAACATAAGGAATGATATCATTGTGAAAAAAATGATGGAATGATATATGAAAAGAATAAAAAATAATGATTCCTCAAGGGATGTTGAATATGATGATCAACTCCAAATTCATTTATCACGTTATAAATGGATGTGATAATTTTTTTAGTAAAAACAATGAAGACATGATGATGGAAATGGAATGAATTTTTAAAAATAATTTGTATAATTCTCTTGAAAAAATATCCATCTCAAAAAATAAATATATAATCTGATGAAATATGTTGAAGAAATAACATTTTAGAATAACGATCTTAAATGAAAACATAAAAGTTATAAAGAAAATTCATCCATAAATGATAATATCCACAAGAAAAAATACAAACTTATAGAAGAATATAAATATGAAAACTGGAAGAAATGTGACTCTGAAAAATAATAGATTCTCCGAAAATTAAGTTGGTTGTGTAACAATATGAGTTTTGAGAAACACAATAAATGTTTCTTAAAATAAAATTTTATGTAATAAAGATGATAGAAAAATTCAATAAGGTTGTTGTGGATAATGGTGAAACATATAAATAATGAAAAAAATATTGGTTTACAAAATACAATTTCCGAGAAAACATCTTTCATCAAGAAAGATGTAAATTTTTCAGGAATGTATCATACTCGGAAAATAGGTCTAAAAATTATGAATAAAAAAATAAAAAATCAATTCTGATCAATTTTACTCTCAGACCCAAAGCTCATGATACAGAAGTCACTAATGGTGTTGTTAAATTTTCTAACACAAATCATTTTTATTTCTGTACAAAATTTCCATAACTATAAATAGGAAGGAATTAAAAAGGATCATTTACTATCGAAGAATATAATTTTTGTAATAAAAATTAGAGAAACTATAAATGAAATCATAGATTGTGATGCATGAATATTATGTTATGAATGTGGAGAAACACTAACATAAAGTATCCAAAAAATGCAGTTCCAAGTTATTTTTCTTGAGAATCATGGCATGTATATAAGGTTATAAAAATCCCAAAAATTAGTTACAACTAAATGCAAGAAGTTTTTTTAAAAAAAATATTTGTGCCAAGTTGATAAAAATATATGAAAAGATTGTGGTTTGAAAATTCAGAAATGATGTAAGAGATATAAACATGAATGGAATGTTACAAAAAATTATTTGGCTTTCCAGTCGGATCAAGAGGAAGGAATGGATGAAATGATACAAAGTCACTATAACAAAACGGATTCCAAATAAAAATAATTATTTTATAGCCTTATCAGAATAATCTAAATAAAAAAAATAATCATTTTAAACAATTTGAGATTGATGTAGAAGATGAGGAAAAACATAAAATTTAAAATATAGGAAGAAAAATAAAAATTAATGGATAAGATATGTCTATAGTTATGATATTTTCTTATGATAAGCTAAAAAGATCCTCTTTGTTCCATAAAATTTTTTATTTTTACTATATATTTAGTAATTGATGGAGTTGAAGTCCAAAAACTGATGGTAAGTCTCTTACTACTCTTTGAAAATAAGGTCATGATGTTATAATATATTTTTTCTCGAATGATTTAATTATACACCTAATTGTTTTAATATGTTTTTTAGATGGTGCATTTAAATTTTACATTAAACTAATACATTCATGATTTCCCCACGAAATGATAATTTTGAGGGAAATATGAAAAGTGTATTACATGGAAGTTGTTTTATGGAAAATATTGAAATCCTTGATTATACTATCAAGTTTTCTAAACGATGTTCTCTAATATATAAATATATATTTTTTAATTAAAGGATGTTAGTTAATAAATACATGTGATACTTATGTTATCCTAAATAATATATTCATTATTTCTAGATGAATAGATCCAAACCGTGGAAATTAGATAATTTGTTTATAATGAGGAATCACGACAATAAAGAAAAATTTTGATTTTATTTTAAATAAGTGGACAGTCACATTAATGGGAGAGATAAAGAATATGGGGAGATGTAAAATAAGTCATGTAGAAGAAAAATTTAGAAATGAAAACATTACCACTTGTTGTTTTGATGTGGTTAAATGTAGGTATTGATGTGGGGATCGAAATAGAACACAATGGGGGGTATTGTTGGACCCCAGTAATGTTTTGGTTGAATTGTTTGACAATTTCTCAATATGTTGATGAAATATATTATATTAAATAATTAATGAAAAAACATATTGAAGAATGGTGTGAGTAGTTTTTTCAAATTGGATCCAGAACCATATGAATAATAATCGGATCAAGGAGGACGGGATTCAGAACCATCTATATATGATCGGGCTAACGACATGATAATATAATCTATCTAATTATCTTGAGTCAATGAGGTCCATCAATATAAGATGTTTATTAAAATCCGAAAGCTAATGGATTCTACATTGGGTCTATAATGATATAATTGATCATAATAAATGGATATATACAACTGAGAATAAATTTTAGAAAAGAATTGGTCTCAAAAGATTTTTAGTGATATCATAAGGATGGGACGTAATAGAACTTCCATGTATTAAATCTAACAATGATTTGTTTATTTTTTTTAAAAATATCACATTTTTTTGGAGAACATGTGATACATGAATATTGAAGGAAAAGTGGATAAAAGGTGTTTTCACCCGTATTCTGGATAATTATATTGAGGTTGATTGTAAAGAAAGAATTATTCTTCACTAATAATAAGTCATAAAATAAACTACTTTAATCCAAATTATGCTAAATATAAAATACAATCAATTCCATAAAAATTCATTATTACAAGAAAACTTTTATGGAAGAATTATGTATCTAAACTAAAAGAAGTATAGTCTTTGATCATTAGATTCAGATTAGTTTGAAGACTAGAAATGATTGATTGATGCTAATGATAGAAACCAAATGTGTTGGTTTTTAGTTAGACCAAAAGAAAATAGATTTAAATCCTCATAAAAATGATGTTGATATCTATCATAATATAAAATGAAAAATAATTTCAGTGATTTTTGATCATTGATATGGTAAGAATAAATGAAGAAATGTAAGTGATTGGATAATTTTGAAAGAATCTGGTATATCCATTATAATGAAGAAATTCGAAAGAGAGTTGGTTCTGAGTATCATGTTGAAAATTCAAATATTTTCCTTATTACATTTAGTGTATGGAAATATAAAGAAGAAACATTTTTTGAACATATGCTTCCATTATATTGAGGATATCAGAATGGAAAGGTAATACTTCTGGTGGTGTAGAGAAATGTATTGTTATATCTTCTATTCTAATTTTTTTCTTGTGGGTCAGGAAAACAAAATTGACCAATATCCTTTATAGTTATGAATAAATCGTATTAGGAAATCAAAATCAGGAATCAATATAAAAAAAACTTTGTTATCAAGTATTCAGTTCCCAATTTATAGGTGGGTCAAAAATCAGGAAGAACATAATAATTGATAATCATAATGGGAATATATTAATGAAAAATAGTAATTGTATTGATGTTTTTAGAGAATTACTGAAGTGATCAAAAGTCAACAGAATATCATAAATTCAAGGGAGGGTGAAGAATGAAAAATGTATATCTAAAAGTTAAGGAAATTTGAATATTTTATTATTCTTAAAGGTTTTGAAATACTCAAAAATGGAACCAAATATTAAGAAAATTTATGTATTTTTTAAATTTCGTAATGTGGGAATGGTTTTAAGAACCCATTATAAACAAATTTTTCGGTTTATATAAAAGAAGAGATTATTTATTTTCTATTATATGACTCTAAAATATTCAAGATCCCATCATATTAAATTGTGTAAAATTTATTTATTGATTCTAAGGATGTTCTATCAGAATGATTCTATTGTAATGGAGTTAAATCCATTCATATGATAAAGTACATCAGAGTGACCCATCAGAGTAAAATCCATGGGAGAAAGGTTTATCAAATCCTCTTCCTTTATATAAATAAATAGAGATATTCCGATTGAGTTTATATATAATTGATGAAGGATGATATGAAGGATAATGGGAATATATTGGCCATAATACGTAGAAAATCATATTGAGGTTCCTGTTATTTGAAAGTTGGACAAACTTTACAAAGAAATATTTCAGGACTGATGTTTATCAATAAGATTCAACTCCAACTATTACCTTTGTGATGAATTATAGATGTTATTGAAGATTTTACATATGTAATATTTTATTCTTACTACACGTGGTGAATGTGAAGACATTCTAAAGTGGATAATAAAATAATAAAGAAAGTGAAGCTTGTAACTATGGAATGTTTCAACAAATTAAAAATTATTATTTTGGTGGGGTTTATAACCAGCTATGGGGAACTGGATACTAAAAAGGATAGTAGGGGTGTATGAACTATTTTAGTAGGACATGTGCTACTAAAATTTTTTAATTGTTCATTGCCTTGGACTTTTTATTATAAAAAAGAAGACAGTAAAATAATCCATGTTGTTGGGGACTATCCAACAATAAAGAAGTAGGTACATGTACTAAACCTAGTAAATAATGTATTCTATTTTTTATTTATATTTTTCCATAAAAAATTAATTCTTTTGAGTTATATATAATTTATTTTTAAATCTACAAATATTTAGAGGATAAGAATTTTTGTAAGGTGTTTAGAAACATTCATATAAAAGAAAAAGGAATTACTAATTTACCCCCCCCACCCCTCTAAGTGGTCTCGACACTACTTGGTAACAACAAAACAAAACAAGGGTGAACTGAAATAGTTTGTAAGGATACAATATGGTGGTCGTAATGATGAATAAATGTGATAAATCAGTATAGAAATGTATGTAACTAAACTCACATCCCGTGTAATCTGTAAATTGAGAATGGAAAGTATCAATATTTTTTTAGTGTGAAAATATTATAGATAATAATTACTGAAATAAATGAAATTCATAAATGTTGAAATCCATGTTTCATAGGTACATGGAACAATTACCATCAATAAATTTTGTAAGGAAGTTAATATTAATTGTAATAAACTGATTCGTTTTGGCTAACATTAACGACATTGTTAATACCATCCACATGAAAGTATAAAACATAATATTTTAAAACTTTAATGGTTTTCCAAAAAAATTCCAATGAGACTACAATTTTATTTATTCTCTTTCATTAATCGATTCACAACCCCTGTTTTCCATTTCAAAATAAATCCTCATATATTTAATAATCGATTAAAAGTCATTAACAATGCGACTTATCAAATATCCATATAGTGTAAAGGAAACATATTTATCAATATTATCCTAGTAAATCAATAACATTAAACCTAAGGACCATATTTCAAATTTATACATTGTTATGGAAAAAATAATAACCATCCTAATAGAATATTGTTATCACAATAAAATATAATATTCAATGAAATATGACTATGAGAATTTTATTGCCATGAGAGAAAGTTAGTTATCAAAAAATAAAGTGAGATTGTAAGATGAAATTTACCAGTTGGTAATTTTTATATAAAATCCACTGGATGAGATAATTCAAATAATAACCTTAAATACCAAGAATATAAAACAATTTAGGATTTAATATATCAGAAGGGGAAGTAGATACATCACACCAAATATATAAGAGGAAACTATTATATTAATCTCACAAATGAAAAATGTGAGATGAAAATATCTTACATAAGTATGAATTGAAATTAATTATAAGTGCATGAATAGATAAATATTAAATAACATAAAAATAAAAATTTAAATATTTAAATATTTATAAACATTAAATTATATGTTTTAAAATTTAATGATCTCGATCATTGAATAAACAAAATATGTACATATGTATAAAAAATATAACATGTATAATATATACATATATTTAAAATACACATATAATAAGACAAACATATTCTTGAAATAAATAATCATATTGTTTGAAAATAATTCTTAAATATATATGTATTCCTAACATAAAAGAAAAAGTTACAAACATATATATAACTAAATTTTAAATCATACTAATATAATGGTGATATTTTAGAAAAAAAATGGAATTTAAAATAAAAATATATAATCGTATTTGAATGTAAATAATTTCACTTAATATTAATGTTTATCTACTATGTAAACTAATTTTTCCTTTATTCAATTTAATTATTTTTAATTACATTCACTAATATCACATAGAAAAATACTAATATGATATTTTTGGACGATAAATAATTTACTAATTAAAAATGTATATCTATTTTTCATAATTCTATAAAAAAATGTGTTAAAATTAAATTTCCATATTATCTAGCACATGTGGTGATAAAGTTGGGTTTTAATGTAAAAATTTTAAAAAGATCATTATGTTTTTATATCTAAATTCATTATTAAAATGATTCAAATAAACTAAATTGGATTAATCGATTTATAATTGATATATAGTGACTTTTAAACCAATATAAAATATAGTTTAACATTAATAATTATTTAACAGAAATGAATGCTTTCAACAAAAATATAGTATTTTCACTATTCATTAAAATATGAACATTCTCATAAATGTGCAAAAAAAATCCTAGTATGATAAAAATTACATTATGAATTTAAAAATAAATCCTATTTTTCAATTAAAATTTATAAAAAGTTACAAACATAATTTTAAATGATTAAAAAACTACATGTATGAAAATGTAGATGTTATGAATAAAATAGATATTTGTATCCTTTCTATATCAAATTTATTGGTTGAACATAAACATTATTGGATTGAATAATATATATATATATATATATTAATAATTTAGATAATCCTATTCAAAACAACTAATTTAATAGATATGATATAATATTAATGGTAAAACATGGCCTGAAATGTAACTCAAACTGACTCAGTGTTTTGTGTAGAATAAGAATAAAATGGTGGTGCATGTAAATAATGATATCAAGAAGTAAATTAATTCTATGATGAGAATATTTTAAATAATTTGGGTGTTACAACTTCTTCATTGTGATCAAGATTATATGATTATTTTTATTAAGAATTTTGAAGATCATATGTTTAATTCAAAATTTTATGAGGATTTACTTGTGATTAACATAATTGATTCATTAATTAATTATCACATTATTGTTATTAACATTGTAAGGGATTATTGGAAATTATCAATTTAATTGAGGTTTTTTATTATTTAATTTCCTTTATAATCAATTATTTGGTCATTTTATAATACCCCCTTAATTTTCAACTCCTCTATTTATTCATGTTGGTTTCAAGTAATAATACAATATTACATTATATTGTACTTATAATGGATGGGAAAATGATTTTAAATAAATATAATATTATTTCCCTATTAAGTCATATGTCATTTTTATTCGGATACCATGTTTTGTGAAAAAGTTATAAAAATTATTTTAAATTATTACAATTATTAATAAATTAAATTATTTCCCATATTTGACTTCCTATAGAAATATTTGAAAGGAATATTCTTTTCATTTTTAAAATAAAGCCCGTTTGGGTTTCATAAAAATTGTGAAACGAATATTTTTTTACATGTATGAAATGTATGTAATTTTCCACATTCTTGGAAACCCATTGTTTTAAATAAAATTTAATAATTTTTTAGGATATATTTAGTGAACAATATTTTGAACATATATTTTGATCTTTAGGTTTTACGAAATTATATTTTCAAATATAACGGTTATTTTTGTTAAGTGTGTTTTTAAATATATTTTTATGTTATATATAATCAAAAAATTCAGTAACCCGTTATTTTACTTTTGTTCTAGATTATGTATCTTTTATAAGAAATGCACATATCCATATATGAAGAAAATTAACTATAACACTTTAAATATTTTTCATTTTCCATTTTAGATACCTCATGAGATGAATTCCATATCGTTATCATAATTCACAACAAAACCATCATCATAATCTCATTCTTCCTCATTAATATCATCATATAACCAAATTTACTATTTTATTAAATATATTATTAATAAATCAATATAGTTCATTGTATTTTTATTGAAAACATCGCTATTCTTGATATCATAAGAAAGTTTTACAAATTGTATTATGAAATTGCAGCTAGATCATGTTTATCAGGTGATGAATTATTCTCACTACAGTTATCCATTAAAATAAATTTTTACCATTTAAACAATCATATAATCATATAAGATCCCACTAAAATGTATGATGGTTACCAAAAAATTATTAACTCTAGTGAATAGTTCATATGATACCTCATCCTCAGTCGTTTTTAGATCTTCATATATTACTCTATTAACATGTAACTTAACATGGTTAATTTTTTCAATTTCAAAATAATTTTTTATAATTATAATAAGTACCATTTATTATTTTGATCCCAATAAAATTGAGGAATTGCATCTCTAAAATAGATGAAAAAATTAATTTTGAGAAAACCCATCATTCTATAACTTGAGAAAACAAACTTTTATCATAACATTACATTTATTAAATTGAATAAACCATTGTATGGTATACTCCAATATATCCATTCTTATATTTAAAATAAAAAAACATACCATCATTTAATGTTAAATATTTTCTTCATAAAAATTGGTAATCCTCTTTCTATTAATAAATTAAATTCATCCTTGAAAAATATATTTATAATATTTTAAAAATAATTGATAAATATTATTAAACGAACTCAAACACCAAATAAGATATATATTATTTAAAAAAAATTAAAAATTCATTCTCTTCATATAATGAACTCACCACTCAAATACAGATTGTGTTCTCTCTCAAAGTTATAAGTTCGCTAAGTGGAGTAAATTCAAAAAGATTCATTCATTCATTCATTTTATGATGTCTTAAAAAATAATTCAATATAATTTTTTAGTGTGATTGATATTAATTCCTATCTCACACACATATTGGAATAGAAAAATATAAATCACACAAGTTTTACTTATTTCACTACATAAATGTGTAGTTAATAACAAGGAGGATCCAAATTCAGCTAATATTAAAAAAAATCATCGAGGATCACCCTGCAATATAAAATAATTTTTAAATAGTTATAAAATCATTTTACAATATAATAATCATTTTATTCTCCTAACAAGTCACAATACTAGAATCACTATTTTCTTAAATTGTTTGAGGAAGGAATATATCCTTCTCCCTATGTTGATTATCCCCCGATAATATCATAGTCCAACCATAACTATAGATATTATAATTTTTCATGATTTATTCATTTTTATTTAATTAAATTAAATAAAATGAGAAAACCAAACCCATCATTTGTACATATTCTTTTTTCCACTAATTCATCAAGTACATTCAGTATAGAAGGTGTTATGATCCATTATAATATTTTTCTAGTATGTACAATAATATAAAAATTTGTATTTCAACATCCAAAAATAAATTTATAGATTAATATCTTAAATTTAGTAATAACGTTTACATGAAATACCTAACTGAGTTGCATCTCAACTACTAATTTCATTATTCTTCATCAACTTTGGATTTGATTATCAAATTTAATTTCAAACAATGAAATTCTGTTAACTACTTCCCCAGATTATATTCTTTTATTCTCTTCTTCATTAGTATTAATAAGTATCTATCTCACAAAAGTGTTATTATTAACAGTTTAGGTGCATTGATTGATAATTTTCTCCACAGTGTGAACCATCATGCTTCCTCATAATAGTGTGAAACAAATTTTTCATTATTTCTCATCATAAAGAAATGATAATGCACCTCTATTCAAATATACTACATCACTATGAAATATAAATTTCATTAGGGAACTATTTTTTTAAAATACCATGTATCTAGATTTTCCATCATATTAAATATTCCATAATATTCTCATCTTTAGTATCATATTATTTAAATCTTCATAATACAATATAATATTTCGAAATAATCCTTTTAAAAAATGTGTTAAAATTTCTAGAATTTATTATTTAATCCTATAAAAATCTATATATACAGAAATAAATCAAATGTAATGTCTCAATTTAATGTACACAAACTATAAATGAATCTTATATAAACTCAAAATTAACCCAAAAGATACTGAAAATATCTATTTCAATAATCAAATATGACTCATACATAATATTACATATACCCTAATCTTAAGTGTAAAAAACTCTTACTCATGGAATCCATCCAATAAATGATTCATATTTATAAGTTCACTAACCAGTACATATTTCATTTTCAACTGATAAGACATATACAAACGCTCAAAATTGTCATAAATATTTGAGATTTCTAAATTTATAGAATTTTTTAGATTAACATTTACATACCTGAAATGTATTTATTTTGTAGATGCATACTTTATATAAACATTATGTTTTAAAAAAATGACATTTTTATGTCCATGGTGTCGTGGAGGACAAAAATGGGTTTTCAATAGTATAAAAAGAGTTACCTTGTGAGGTTGATTCCTTACAACACCTAGGATACTTCTGTACAAAACCGCATATAAGGGGTATCAACATCCATTTTATATTTGAGTACTAGAACCTCATATATCATTGGAAAAATAATATTTCGGTAAAATCTCTGAGCCATTTTAAAGTTGAATCTAAAATCATCACCAAATTAATGGATTTCTAAATACCACTGATGATGTAAACTAGATAGAAATAATTTTTCTGATCAATTTTATTTTATTGTATCTAAAATATGATGATTAATTTTTTCTGAATTATATAGTAGAACAACATGTAAATGCATGGTACATCTATATTTTTAAGGGAAATTATTTGGGTTGACAATAATATTTCTATTTAAAAACCTATTCAATTTTTATTCTATTGTAATTTAATAATGTCTATAATTAAAATATTAAAATGTGTAATATAGATCAAAATGGTAGGAAAAATATACGGGGTAATTAATGGGATCAAATATATATTATTTCTTTTCCAATAGGATACATGGAATTTTATTTGGTTGTCAATTCACTTTGTTTAGTGGAATATAGGGAAATATTGATGGTTATTTCTTGAGCTGAGTATACGAACCTTGTTTCTCATTCATAAATATCAAATATTTTTAGATAAATATATAATAATTTTCAAAAAACACACACCCATGGACTATAATATTATAGATTCATTTGAGATTAGAAACATAATGTTCTAATTTCATTAATGATTATAAACATTTACAATAAATATCATCACACACAATACTCATGTGAGGAATACCCTACCTACACCATTCATCATAACCATGGTAATGGAACATAATTAAGGGTGATATTTGATTCTCATTAAGGGTAAACATACAATATATAAATTTATGATCATATAAAACCATATGATAAAATCTCAACCATAAACCCTCTAAAAGAGAGATACCAATTTACATATGAGAATAAAAATAATTTTTTTTATTGTAATAAGAAAATAAATTCATTAGAAATATATACAACTCATAAAATAAATAGGTGGTGAATTTGGAATGTGTGTCACTAAAATAAGAATTAAGATGGCGATACCTTACAATTTTTCTAGAATCCCATCGTACAATTTTGAATCACCTATATAATAAAAATGAGTTTATAAATAATAGATTATAGAGCCATATATATATCATACCATGTAGGAACTACTTATGACAATTTATTAATAATTTATTACCAATTCCTTGTTAAAATCAAATTTAGAAAAATATCTACTTTGTTATTTGTTTATGTTGTGATTTATTATTGTCATTTTCAGACACAAAGGGGTCTAAGGTACAACTCTCCATGACATCTTCCAATAAGCCAAGGTAAGGTGACTAGTACTGAAAAGGAACATCCCACAAATGGTAGGTATTTTCATGAGGTAAATGTACACAGACAAAAATGCCTCCATCAAATAGTGCAGAGATATAAAATGTTGTAAACCAAAATTAATGCATACATCTAACCCAATCCAAAGTTAAATAGAATTACAGAATTCATAAAAAGGGAAAGACTCATGCCCCAAAAACCATAAAATCATCTAGTCTTCTTATAAGAAGGATATCATTGTCAAATAAAACTACAATAAAGCTCTATGGGCCAACTCAGTTAAAAACCTCATTCAGTCATGTCTAATATGCTCTGACTACCTCGGGTCCACCTATGACTCCTTTGAAAGGGTTGTTTCCTGGAATTTCCAAATATTTATAAGAAAAACTATATAATGTTGGAGTATAAAAATACTCATGAGGATCCCCAAATACAAAAAAGAAAATGGAGAAACTGAAAGGTATCAGTCCACTCAATCAAGATAGAGGGAACCCAAATGAAAGAGGGTATCCATCTCAATCTATCCTCATCTATACATGACTATTTAAGGTATTCCACAAGGGTTTTCAAACATGACAAATGAGTAAAAACCTAAAGGACTCCATGAATCACCCAAATATACTAATATCAAAACAAACAGTCCCATGAGGTCTCGACCTCATATCATGTTGCAATATTCTATACGAGGATCTAATGTTAACACAAATCTGAGAGAATACACTCTATGAAATTATTCATACTTGATATAACCCTTATTATATATAAAATCCATTGGTGGAATATCTACCATTCTAAATGGTAAGTACAAGGGAATTCAATCCATTACGAAATAATCATCAGGTTATAATCTAGTTCACAACAGAAGTGGTGATGTCATTACAACATTGTGCTTAGTGAAAGATAAAAGATGGTGAAGTTGAAATTCATGTGCCTAACCACTTCACAATGTTGTGGGAGAACATCTTTAGTCTATTCACCTCATGAATCCCACAGAACGAGCGAGAACAGTGGGACCCATGCCACTCCACTACTTTTCTTTTGAGGAAGTATTATCTCCTGACTAACTCGTGAAACCTATTTCACTCTTTTATTGATTTGGACATGCCTAACATGATATAGGGAGAACTGGCTCATAACCTGGTATCATTCATAAATGTTGGAGGTTCTCACTCATAATTTTTCTCCATACCTGAGGGATATTTGACTCTAGTATAGGTCCCACTACCCACCACTATTGAATGATATGGGAGTACTACTCTGTAGATGGGGACCTATACCCTAGTACAATAGGGGTGTACCACTAAATATATAGTAGAACCACAGATAGATATGATTGGGTAAAATTTCTAAAGATAAATTACCATCAACATAATATGATTGGGGAGTAAAAATCAGTGGTTGGAGAACCCACACCCTAGTACTACACAGGAGTATAACTCTACCAGAACTATCATTTATGGGGCACCTACACCATGATACAGAAAGGGTGTACCAACCCAAGCTACAAGAACAACTCCATGGTTTGACTGGGGTGTTTCAACTATTCCATAATAACTGTATTGAAATCCAAGACCATGGAATAATATGATAATTTCAATACATAGGATAGAGGAACCACAACCTAAGACAATATGGGATTACCCACTCTATCACAACAGTGGAGTATGAACTCCATGAATATAGGACATGCACCCTGGTCTTAAAGGGAAGTACCTACTCGATTTGGATAATGACTATGGATGGCCCACATCTAGACAATGTGGGGTCGCATAGTATTCAACTACATTAATGATACGATGAACCAAAGTTATGGTCCATCAAGGGAGTACATACCTAAATAGAACTACCTCATGGGTAGAGAACTCAAACCAAAGATGTGGTAAGTCCCATATCTACCAATGAAAACAGTTATAGAAACATAATTCAATATTTACACAAGTGTGTATCTGTCCCGACATATTTTCTATGAACTACCTATCTCTATTATCGGATACGATTCACCAAATGTAACATCAAACATATCATATCTCGCATCATATCACTTCCACATGTAGGGAACCTGCTCCATTTAATGACAAGGAAACACCTATATATCAACCTAATTTTTATTAGGGAACCATAACATAAGGTGTTGGGAAGGGGAATTGACCCAAACGTCACCCAATTGATGAATTGTGATTTTAACACAATATTATGAACTGATACTACACCTCCATATTCAAAACATGAGACAATGTATCTCACATTCCACCATGGCTTCCCCCATCAAGTTCTATGAAGGGAAATTATAGGTTTTCCTTTTTAAGCGCTAAATATAATCCGCAAAGAATTAGATACACAAGGAATAAGATCAAGTGAACATCCTAAGAATATAAAAAATCATCATCCAAAGCCCACATGGTGCGTGAACCACCCTTTCACCTTTATATGTCCTCTACTTCATGGCATGGTTGGTCTTCCAAGCATACATGATGTGTATAGGATGTACACAATGTGTTTGACCTCACCCAAGACCATGTCCATGTCTCTCGTCCACACGTCTCATCCATCCATATCTCACATATGTTGTAAACCCCATGGTACACAGCATGTCCACAGGAACTATCCACGTGGTCATGTATCTTTTTATTACCCGTGTTTGGAGCCTTTTTCTCATTTACATTGTTTTTTTTCTTTCATATGACTATGTACTATTTGACATCTACCCTGGACATGCCCTCTAGCCACACAAAATGGGGTCACTACATTGCATGTAACCCTTCAAAAAAACTTGTACTCCCAAAAATTCACCTTCCACAAATGGAAATAACACACCCTGTGTCTCAGTAGTTTAGACAACTTTTAAATGGGAATTATTATAATAATTTAGGAGGGAGACAATGTGTGCTCCAAAAAATTCACCATCAACAATGCTGATGTACTTTCAATTGGTGTGCAATGGGATGTGGGTTAATTCTGTAAAATGGAATTGTCTTCACATTGTAGTGACACATACTTCTACTACGACAATGATGAGAATTGCACAGTAAATGTAACAGATACACATATTTTTTCTTCAGTCCAATCCATCAACAAGGTCCTATATGAACATGTCATACATGTTTCCACACTAAAATTTACTCTCATTCTCATGGAGAACCATCAGTTATATCCTCCCTCCATATTGGATGCGGTGTATTTACCACAAGGTACTGATCATTGTGGTGTACCACCATCATGAGGATGCTGAAAAGATATAGATATGATGTCCAATGATGATAAAGGAGTCGAAACATTGAGGGAAAATGTGATGCATGATAATAAGGTGAAATTTTTCTCTATGTGTGATGACTTTGACTCAGGAATGGAATTACCAGATGACTCCCAAAAGCAAACTAAAACAAGGAAGCATGGTCATAATCCCAGATGTTATGGCAGGGGGTGTGGACGTGTAGATTGGGCTACTCAAAAGGATGATTTTAGATCGTTGATTGAATCTGACTCGGATGACACATACATAGAAATCCTCCTTCAACTATAAAAAATATTACATGAATTCTATTCCAGAGGTCAGTTCACGGGCGTGGATGAAGTATAAATTTCCATGACCATTGAGAAGAAGAGAAAACAATTGGCTCTATGATTATAAAAAACATGGTCCTAAATATCTTGGATGAGGGTAGTGACTTTGTCTGACCCCATACTATAACTTCCTTAGTACTACTTTTTTTTAATCTACGGGATTTGACCCTACCATTTAAAAAACCTGAGTATCCTTTGAGACCCACATATCTACCAAGAAGATAGCACCAACCTTCATAATATGGTTCTAAAACCTTAAAAAATTCATTACAATTGAGATAGGGACATGAAAATAAAATAATATTATATAATTGGGAAACTCTAAATCATAGGATTTCATGTGATGCCTATATAATGATGCACCTATAATTTATGATGATATGTATCCAAAAAGTTATCAACAACACCTCATTTCCTCAGATCAGCCTCAGTTCATCCATAAAACCAGTGGAGGAGGAGAGAGTTGTGGATCCACTACTATACACAGATAGGGGAAACCATAAAGAATATACCACACAAATGTCTATCTCAAAAAAGGATGACATCATAAAACATGGTGAAACATGTATCATCATCTACAACATGTGGAAATACCCCAAGAACGATAGTCAAACTGTAGTAATAGGTCCTAGAAGCACACCATCTCTCTACCCTAATGCAGATTCTATCATAACCCCCTAGTTTACATCCACCCCTGGATGTACTTCCCAATCACCACCTCAAGACTTTTTCATACCATGTTGAGACTAATAACTCATGGGTAACAACGTACAACATAGGGGTTCCCATGTGTATATATTGGGTCTTACTAGGCCCATCATATGTGATCCTCCATCTCTAACACATCTCACAAAAGCAAAAACACGTCCACAACTACTATAGGAATCCTAGTCAATTGTTAATGGTATGAAACTAATCAAAACTGTGGAAACATCATAGCGTCTAAATCCCTCTCTATGGAATGTCTATATGCATGGCTCTCCCTCTACAAAGGATGCCAAGAATATAGGTTAGAATAAAAGGTTCAACAAGAAATTTATAGTCCTTTTCTAACACTTTAGTGAGAAACCTATCTCCAAACACCAAAGTGAAATGAATTTTTCCACCAAACCATGAGACAATCATCTTTGGGAAGCACAAAATCACCAGGACATATTTAATCATGTCACAAAAATTATTATCGATGGGAATGATTCCCCTTAATTCATGAGTCAAAATCAATATTAACAACAACAACACATGGTTCTATTAATGCCCCACAAAACCCTGGATAAGCCTCGATGAATAATATAAATGAAATGAGTATGTCACAACTATGTATAATAACTACAACTATAGAAAGAAGATAGGATATAGAGTGTACCTCTATTCATCCTCAGAGCATTAAATTCAAAGGCCTCTATGAATTTCATCATTCCACTCCCCCATCCTACAATTACATGATCCAAGCATTGAACACATGGGAGTGGTGTTGAAAACACCTCAAATAACATGTGTCCTCTTGTTTCTGTGCACACTCCTGCTCCACATATGTAACCAAGCATAACTCCTTTATCCAACCGTTTCCTCAACCATGATGATATGTCGACCAGATCTATTTTAGAAGCATGTAGGGCGGGAAAAAATATTTTTTGATTCCCCCAACCATCACAAGCCTAACACCACCTATAATCTAGCTGACTAGTGCCCCAGTTTCGCTCCTACACAATAGAACCCCTTGTCAAGGTCGGGGCTTTGGTATGAATCTAGCATTGTTATCCTATCGAATGTCATTATTCAAATATTGTAGATGCATCATCATTGTTAACACCAATATTGGAAATGTAGATACATCCCTCCACTAGGATTATCTCTTCCACCAAAGCTCTCCCCAGTACCCTAACATAAGAGAAAATGAACCTAGAAACCACACCTTCTCAAACGGCTCGGAATATTCCATACACAAAGGTCATATCACTAAAAACAATTAGTCAAAAATATCTTATGAGTGATGTGATAGGTTTATTATTCCCTTTGAGGACTCTATGATGGTCATGATAAACTTATAATGATTTAGAATCTCTTGAATACACACCTATCTTAATTTGGAGGGAAAAATATCTTCCATGAAGATCCATTCAAAGTCCACCCAAGAGAGTTCCAACTCATCATGGGGTTTCTTCAACTGATTTTGTTATATCCTGGCCAACCCCTACATAAGGCTCACCATTAGGAACATCATCTGATCAGGATGTGTCCTCACGGGGCAAATAATACATGTTACCACCTCTATATAGTCATCATCTAGTATGGGTTTGTATCACTGTGATATTGTAGAGTTTATTGCCTCTGTAACTAGTGTAGTGCACACAACATGCACACATCCTTGACATAAAATACCGGCACCGCCATTTTCACAATGGGTGGTCCATTAATTAAAAGTCCATACAGAGGTATTGCCTTAGAACTATTGATTGTCACTAAATCATAATAAAATTGTAGAAATCCATATCAATCACTTTGTGGAACAGTATCTTCTTTTCATTTTAGTAGAATATTGAAATTAAATCAAGACTCTCTTTTGTCAATGTGTATATCTAGGGTGAGGATTGAAGAAGGACATGGAACCTATAACCTTATCCAATATAATTCTTGAACCAAAAGTTCCCTACGACCTATCTCGTAATGTCTCGAGTCAAATAGATGGTTATCAAAGTCAAGTTGAGTTTATAAATTGTCCACCACATCAATGCTAGAATAGATATCTTAAGATCCAATCAAGAAACACCCAGACACTGTCATAATTAAACAAAAATTAAGATCACAAAACTAAGGTCCCAAAGTGAATCCCTCTTTAATAACACTCTATCGGGACCCGACACAAATTGATCAGAGCCAAAACTCTACAATATCACATCAAATAGGCTAGGGGATGTAAACTAGAACTGAATAGGTGTATCACAGAAATGGGAGTCCTTTTACAAAGGTATTGATATTCACACACCCAAAAATGACTCCATAAAATAGAGAAATGATATAAAAGATGTAAACCCCAATGTATGCATAAATCTATCCTCATATGGGGTACAACAAATGTAATGAATGATGAAAATGAAAAAAAACACATGCCCTTCCCAAAACTGTAAAATCATCTAACCTACTCAAAATGAGGGGATGGCTATATAATGAAACTCCCCGAAATCTCTTCATCTAAACTCTGGTAAACACCTCCTATGGTCATGTCCACAAATATATGCCTTCTTTAGGTCCCCCATGGACTCTATTAAAAAAACATTTCTCATAAAAAGAAACTACGTGTATAGGAAAAACACATGCAGGGGTGAGTATAACAATACCTAGTAGGTTCCCTGAAACCCAAAAGAAAAGGGACCATTTGAAAGGAATCGGCCCACTAAAACCAATATGTGGGAACCCAAAAGAGGGAGAAACTCCATCTTGATCCATCCTAATATATACAATACTAGTGAGCTTATTCCTATTCGATTTTAACCCATTAATGTGACAACACCCCATAGAAAACTAAAAACACCTAGATATACTCATCTCAGACTCCAAGTCTCGTGAGTTATTGTCTTCATAACCAATTACAAGATTATACATGAGGATTTAAATGAAACAAACAACCATTAAAATACACTCCACAAGAATAACAACCCCATATAGATCCCATATATGATATAAAATCCATAGGGATCATCTCTACTATTCATAATGGTACTTCCAATAGAACACCCTCCATTAGGAACAACCAATTAAGTACAAATCTAGTGCCTAGACTTAGAGGTCCATTACTCACTAACATGCACCTAGTGAAACCTAAATGTAACCCATTTGGATAGAACTTCTCCTAACCACATCCCAAATATGAGGAAGCAATGAACATGATTATGAAGTAGGTGCATCCATTGTTAAAATAGATAATATAGGGACACACACCTCACAACAACCCTGCAGCCAATGAATAACCATCTCCAAACAAACATGTGACTCCTCTTTCCCTCCTGTATTGAGTGGCCCACAACTCTCTCCTTTGAGGGAGTGCTTAATCTTATCCAGGTATTGAATGTAAACAAATGGAGGGTCCCTCTCTTCATAGGTACGCTTTATGGCTAAGCGATCTATTGCTCCATGGGAGACCCTACTCCACACCGCTACTTGAATATAGGAGAGTGTCACCTCGTAGATGAAGACATGAAACATTGTACGATAGAGGACTACCACTCAATTGATATACTTCCTTCACCTTGAGACAAGAGAGGAGTAAAAATCTATGGATAGAGGACCTACGTCATAATACAAAAGGAGTGATCAACTCCATTAGTAGAGGACATTCACCTTGGTATGACATGAGACTACCAATCTACCTACAATATCACAATGTGGGACTTGCACTATACCCTAAAGTTCTGTACCGACCCCAAGCTAGGGGACTATCTCCCTCGTAATACAATGGTGTACCAACTCTGATGAAGCAACATGTATAGGGAACTTGAGACCTAGAACAACATGGGAGTTCTGACTATAATGATAGAGGGACCACAAAATAACATAGTAGGGGAGTACAATGTTAATATAAACATCACATATTGATGCCCAGGACACTATCATGAAAAACACCATGGATAGAGGACCCAAAACTGGGTACAATATAGTAGGACCCACTAAATGCTCCTAATGAGTAAACCGGTCTCATGAAATGACATGGTAGGGAGCACTATCTCCATCTAAAGGAACCATACGAGGAACCTATTATCTATTCCATAGGGGAGCACTGATACAATAATAAATCCACCATGGGTAGACAATGCACACCCAGGATGTGAGGAATACCATCTGTACAAGTGTATATAGGTAAAGGAAACCAATTCGTTGATTCCTTAGAGATGTTATAGTGCTACTGTATATCTCTAAGAACCAATGAATATACAAAATCTGATAATTTCTTCTAAAATGAATTTCAAAATTAATATACCTTGAATTTTAACACTTCCATGGGTATGGTAACCACACAATTTTTTGGTAGGGGAGTACAGTTCTAGTAGAATAAAGAGTCTAGGGGAGCCACATTCTTTGTTTTTAGGTAGGGGAACCTACTGTAATATCATCCCAGTGATCCATCATGACAGCTACTATATGATAAGAACAACTACTAAAGTGTCATGTTCAAATCATACTACATCATATATCACAAAGCCTATAGTATCAACCTTCATATTTAACTTGGAAAAAATATCATGATAGAATAATCGCAATCATGAATCTATGTCCCAAATAAGGAGATGTACAATGATGAATATCTAAAGAAGATCCAATGAAATTACATGACATGAACTTGGGATCACACTACATATGAACCTTCCAATGAACCTATAAGTTTCCTCTACTCTTGGTAATGGATGGATATTCAAGAATAAATGTAATGTATAGGCTGAACATGGAATTTCCAACCGCACATTGGACCCCGAATGTGTCTCTCATCCACACAACATGACCAACCAAGTCACATTATAGTTAACACTTTTGGTACACCATGCCCATGTAATTTTACTATTTAAACATATAAATCCATGCAGTATCACATGACTACCATTTCCATGTCCTTTGGACACATGATAATGGGTCACTATATGTAATGTAATCTAGATACATGGCTCGTAGTCCCCAAATGTTTTTATCTATGAACACGAAAAATACATGAGATCTCTCTCTTTTTTACACAATATGTAAATAGGAATTTTGATTGAAATTTCCTTAGATCCAATCAAATCACCGCAATTTCCCATGAAACCCTCAAATTGATATTTATGGTATCTGTAGAAATAAAAATAGTACTCTATAACCTTAAAAAATGAATAACAAAATGGATTGGTACAAAAAACCCAAACCCAACTACTTTATACAGAAACTACAAATCATAGGGTACAAAAAACTCATAGAATGTGAGCCTCTATGAGTTGAGGACAATTGATATAAAAAATAGGGATCATTGAAATTTCTTTTCCTTTAACCTGCCTCAGTTCTTCCATCGCACCAAAGGAGAAGGGGGGGGGGTTGTTCCTCCTCTATTGTATGTAACGACACGGAAGAGAGATATGGGTTATTTATTTAATTTCATTAAATCAGTAACACCCTCTTTAATCCTTGCCATAACATGCACTTATATATTTCCTCTATCCCAGCACTCAACACAAAAAACATTTATGTCCCACCAATGGTAAATACGTCATTATAAAATCAATTTTGGATTCAAAATTATGATTTGAGTCACCTCTCTAGATAATTTCCATGTTTCCAAACAAATTTTGTTCGTTTAAAAAAAAATATTTAATATTTTGAAAATAAGCACTCATAGGGTCTCTAGGTTCTTGAATCACATGCTGAGTCAATATATTGAAATATTCATAGAAATATTCCAAAGTCTTACATGTCAAAAGGCAAGTCACAACAGTTATTTGTATTCCTATTACATTTTCATGGTTCCATAATATCTATAACATTAATCAAGATATAAATATCATATATATTTATTATATATGTTTTTAGATAATTCTATAAAAATTATTGAGAAAAAATTAAATCATTTGTTCATGACGATGGTAGGGTTTTCATACTCATCAAGTCTATTCCATATCATTTATAAATGAAATGAATGAGAGATGAATAATATATTTACTTTTTACAATAATTTTTATAATATATATATATATCATATATATTTATTAAATTTACCATGATTACCTTTTATTCAATGAATTTTTAAAAAATGAACCAAAATACTTTGTGAGGCGCTACTATGCCGTTCATATGAACAACATTTTCATAATTTCCATAAATGGATTATAATAAGGTATATATTCAATTATAATTAATAATTATAATTATATCATAATAATAATATATAAACATTATATAATTTATTGTATGTAGTTGTGAAAATCCTTTTAAAAAATGAATTACATATAATCGTGTGGTGGTTGTCTTTAGTACACATGATCAACGGTTTTGGTTCCCCACTGAAAGATGTTGAAATGGTTGTATTAAATTACAATAACTATAATATATAACATTATTCTATATTTAGTCAGGTCATTATAACATCATGTAAGAATAATAGTTAAATTCGGTGGAGGGATATATAAAATAAGACACTCGGAAATGGATGATTCCTCTTCTATAAGAAAATGTTTTGGTTTATTGTAAAAACATTCCTTGATTGGAATTATAAAGAAACTAAATCTTATTGAATGAGAGTTTAGATTTTTGGAAGGTGTTTGTGTAGGTATTTTCAAAACCAAATTATATTGGATTTGTTATAAAGATAGGATAGAGGAATCCTTTTATATGTGTGGTGGGTGAAACAGTTGTGTTTTTTGAAAAGAAAATGATGTAACCATGGGTTTTACATGAAAAAGGATTAATAATAATTCACTATTGGACCTTAGATATTATAATGAATAAATATATTCATCAAAATTTATTTATACAATTTTATAGGATATTTACCACTTATTTTTCAGTTTTATTCCTTGTAAACTTGTTTAAACCTTAACTCTGATATATAATTTTAACTGTTATCACTAATCAATGAGGAAGAATATTTAGTTGGACTTATTATAAAATAAAATTTATTAGGATAAAAAATATGGACTAAATTTTTATAAATTCCATTAAGTTAATTTAATATTTTAATTTAAAATTATTCACGCAAACATGGTATAAATTTTTTTTTCTAAAAAAAAAGTTTCAAAATATTAAATGAGATTATTTAAAAATTAAATGTATAACTTTTTATAATAAAACAAATTAGATTAATAGATATATAATTTTAAAAATTTAACTATTGAAATCATCTTAATTTATTTTTAGTTTTTAATGCTGTACATGAAAAGACAGTTCATAATGAAAACGTGTATATTTCACTATTCATAAAAAATATTTTCTACACTTCAATGAAAGATAAATTTATCATGAAATATAAAAATATTAACATCATTTTAAAAAAATCATAATAATATCCAAAAAATCATTACACTATATGGGTGAAAAGGGAGAAAAAACTGATTTTGGAAAAATGAAGAGTTTTAGCATAATATTATATTTATTCTTATCTGTTTTCTAGAAAATAGTTACGATTAATTTAAAATATTATATGAACAATATAACATATAAATTTAGTTAACATCAATTACAAAATGTTATTTTTATAATTCATTAAGATAAAATTCATTTTTGTTCCTAAAAATATTATTTCATCGTAATATTTCCCTTCTTTTCAAATAATTTTTTTCCATTTATATTTAATTTGATAACAAATAATTCATTTAATATACTTGTGAAAATTATTTAACCTCATAGTACATTTAATCCTATTCATATACACCATTCCAATATATAGGAGATAACGATTATATTAAATAGTAATATTTTAATTTAATGACTCATTTAATTTAAACATGGTGTTTCATATAATGCATGTTATTCTTATTGTTTTTTGTAACACAATCTCTAAATAGTATTTCATGAAATGAAATATATACTCAATAATTTACTTAATAGAAAATATCAAAATTATTTAGTTTATTTGAAAAATATTATTTCACAAAATCTCAGGTTGTTACTTTCACCCCCCATAAATTAAATTTCACCCTAAAATTTCATAACATAATTATAGACATCTAAGGAAATTTTTTATTATTTAAAACCTCATTTTAATATTTAGATTCAACATTATAGAGGTTTTTCATAAAAAAATTGACTATTTTATTGATCATCCACATAGAAAATTCGTGGTATTATCCATAATATCCAATTATTATTCCTCATAAATACAATCATGTTCCAGTGGTATGACCAATGAGATATGTACATGTTAAAAAAAGTGTGTTAATATCCATGATAGAAACGTTGAACACATTTTCATCCTGAGAGAGGTTCATTGGGTTCACCAATCCATAATATATTATCTCAATGAAATTAGGAATTTCTATGGGAATGATAAAAATTGGAATTCCCTTGTTTCATCTATAATGAAAATGATATAAACACATTCTCACCAACATCACAATCTAGATATAATTTATAATTGTTAGCTTAATATTTCTACTATCATTGGGGTGGAATTATGTGTTTTTGGATGGATATATCCTTCTCTTCTTTTTTAGAAGTTGGCTAAGATCCCTAAATATTTTTCTTATAAATCCATTCTAATACATTGGAGTTGTAAACATATTTCCTGTAAATTTTTAATAAGGACCTATTTGAATTTTCTAGTAAAGAATTATATGATAAGAAAACTCAACTAGTGGACCTTTTTATCCCAAATACCTTTAAAATCCATACAATAAGGTCTTAGCATATCCTATAGGTTTTTAATTGTTCTCATGGAGTGACCATATGTATAAGGATAAAACATAGTGATGAAACTCAACTATACATCAAGAGAGTCCTAAATACATCAAAAAAACATCATGTTAATCATTTGGTCTGTATTAGATATAATTATATATGTTACTCAATGAAACCTTACCATTAAAAAAAATTATAATTTTTTGAAGATGATATTGAGGGAAATATTCACTTTCCAAGATAAATTGGGAATATTTTTTAAGGAAATATACTATATCATATATATTATTGTGCCCTTCAGATATTATTTGGAGTCCAACAAAAAAATGGTCATGTCTCCCATTTCTATTCTTTTATGGAAAATTTTTATAGTATCTACTTGGAAACATTCCTCACTAACTAAATATCCTATAAAACTATGTACCATCAAATATACATTGAAATATATCCCTTCATGTTTCCCAATCAGAAATACACTTCCACATAGTCCCGTGGTATGTTTTATACCCATGTCGTCCTACAGATATAGGTTCATGCCCCGTAACCTTTCTAGATGTGATAGGTTATCACCCAACACATTGTTTTTCTTTTCTGAAAACTATATTAATACAATTCCAACATCATCACCAAATTGTAATGACCCATATTTACCTCAACATAAAAGACTAGATAAACACTAAAGGTTACCAATACCATGAATATTATGTCTCCTAAATTTTATTTAATTCTTACATAAATCCTATTTTCAAAAAAATATATAAAAACCCAAATGGTTATTTTTTAAAAAATTCCTACTGAATTATCCATATTCCTGATTATCACTAATCCCATTATAACCATAAAGTGGGTTTCTATGACTTTAATCTTTTGATCATCATTATGCTCCTAAAGCCCTAAATTGTTTCATAAATATTATTTTATTCATAAAGAGCGACACATTCAATTAGAGAATATAATTTGACCATTATTTATTAAAGAATATCTTACCATATTCAAACACTTTTCATTGGAAACATATGTTCATCCTTTTACATATATCATATCATTTGTAACTTAATTATTTTAGAATATATGTATTGGGAGAAAATAAATTACCAATATCATAATAAACGTAACTAAAGGATGATTAATAATATTATTATAGGGACTATTCATATAAAATCAGTCATGGAATTTTCAACAAAGGAGGGGAGGATATGTGTTCCCAAATTATCAAGATTCATTTTATCCATTGTGATTAAAAATTATTTCTATTTTTCATATGTCTTCATCAGTTATTTTAGATTATCACACACATTATCCCTTAAGATTGGGTTAATGAGTCACATAATTCCCATACTCCATTCATTTTGAGCATTGTATCTTGGGTAATTCATTTTATGGATTCCTATTCTCCTCCATTTCATTATCAATCCCAATAATCAAATTTTGACATTCATGTAATTTATGAAAAACCATTCCACATTCTATGAAACTGTTAGTTATTTTAATGAAATTCAATTGATGTTTCATCCCACATGTAGGGAATTAATATCTATAGAAGTTCATTCCATGATATTATTTAGCCTATTTTTCATGATACAAGATGTCAAATTACTTTTCAAATCCCTTAGAGTAGTGGGAATATCAAGTTTCAAATTCTACTATGAGTTCACAGAGAACGATTTATTCATAAATACTAATGTCTCATATAGAAAACTCACTTAGGAAGATATGGTTTTAATCCCCCAAATACTAAATTTATTATCCTTTCTGAAAAAATTACTAAACTATAAGAATACAATTAATTTTCTGAAAAATTCAGTTTATAAGTACTAGTACATTCATCAGCCTTATTCTTAAATCAAGGAATTCATTCTCTATCCTTATGTCTATAATTTATGGGATGTACTTTCTAAAATAATTCCTCAAAAACTCATCGCATTTTGTGGAGTAAATTTATTCTGGTTTCCTCGTATTATTTGTAAGAGTCTGCAAATGTTCGCATTCACCATACAAATGATAGATATCTGAAATGAATATTTTATGCTCTAAATAATGGATAATGTAATATATATATATATATATATATTTATTTATTTAATGGTGATCCATTGCTACATAACTGTTGGATCCATAAACCACTAAAAAATGTGGATGTTTACTCATAAAGGACTACATGGACTATTCCTCTTTACTTTACTCATTATTATTTTCAGTGTGATTCATAGCATGTGAATGCTGTTTGAGAACTAAAATGATATTTTCCATTCAAATTTGTTTAATTATTGGTTTCTCAAGATTAAAACAATTGAATTTTATATTGAAAATAACATCATTTTGGTTCTTTTGGGATTTATCCATTGACTAAAACCAAAAAACATAGTGTATGAAAGAATAATCTTTGTGGGGAACCACATTCTCACATATATAATATATAAATCATTAAAGATTAATTTTCAATATATAAAACATTTTTTTTGACATAGGTAAATCACAGACATTATTAAAATAAGTATTGTTTGTTCATAATAATTTTTTGAGTTTCCAAGACATATTATTTTAGAGTGCCAAGCCAGGTGTGTTACAAGACCAATTTTCATGCACCGTGTAATAACAGATTATATCGTCACCTTCTTCCTCACACCTCGGTGGAACCTCTGGATTTGCGATCTATCATCCGTTTTCTACGAAACTTGAGATCTCAGGTAGCCTCGTCATCGTGATAATGAATCCGTGGGTTCTAGCCCTTCGATCGGCTCCGAAATCCGATTCAGGTCACCCGTGCAGAAATCATTCGAATAATGATATCATCCGATCTGCTTCGATCCGTCAATCGCCACTGTAGTCGCACATCCGTGGGGTTGTCCCAATGCAAGATCGTTAATTTGGGATCGTTTCATAGCACAATGGATGCACAACCACCCATCATTCATATCTCCATGAAGAATTCGTAGAATACACATGAAGAACGCGAGAAATCGTGGAAGAAAGGAACACAAAATCGAGAGGGATGTACCTTGATCGATGTTTGTGTCGATCTTAGTTTGTCACCATTATAAGGATAAACAAATAAAAAATAACCTTCAAGAATCAATCCCAAAATAAGACCACACAGATAACCCATGCCACATAACGATCAATCCACTTACCAATCTATTCATTGATTGGTCTGCGTCCGTCATGGAAATCAAGAACAGGAATGAAATCACAATGATATCAAAAGCCCTACCTAGATCCAAGACATTCATTGGCGAAGATCTAGTCGACACGTCATCATTTCCAGCGAAACTCGTCAAGAATGTTCTCGCCGCATTGGGGGTTTCATCCAGAGCTTTCCAGAGCCTCATGGGGAAATTCAGGGTTATGAAATAAATCTCCCTGATCCCCTGTGAAATCATTAATTTAAAAGAATTAAGTGACTTCACTGCAGAAAGATTTAATTAAATATTTTTATTAAATATTTTACTACAGTTACGTCAAGAAACTAGATTTCACCACCGACCTGTGCCAGAAGATGTTAGGTCTCTCCTAATGGAAACTCGATTCTCTGAATGAAATGGTGCCCTCAAGTTTCTGATCTGAGCACCCATTCAAGAGTTATTCCAAATTTTCAGGAAAAACATACGCGCACATTATTTAATTATTTAATTAAAATCAATCATTTGTTCCAGGCTCACCGGGCCTCGGAACTGCACAACGTCTTAGATCCTGGTCTCGAAAGAATTCCCATATAACATTAAAATTATATACGGAAATGGAATCCAGGGCATTACATACATACTGATAGAGATGTACTCCCCTAGTGAGTTAGGGTGAGATTCTTCTATCTTTGATGTCGGATCTCCCTTATCATTCCAGGGTGTGGGTCCTCTATACGTGTTATAGTAGAGCTGATACTCCCCTATGGTACTAGGGAGATATTTCTCTAGAATGGGGTCAGTAATATATCATGTTAGTGTATGGGTTCTCCATTCTAATTAATCTTGTACAGTATTTCTCCCATACCACAATAGGTTATTGGTTGTTGACTCCATTTTCATACAACATAGCAATTGGGTGATTACCTAGTGTACTTCAGCAATGTTTGAAGCATTGATTAGATCCAAAACCTCTTATTATCTGATTTTATTCATCCCATTCCGTGATCTATAAGTCATGAATTTAAGGATTATTTGACGGTATGATGTCATACATACATGATATAATTGTTTAAATTTTGAAGGAGGTGCATGTGGTATCCAAAATCCAGGATGGAGAAATATAGAATAGTGTTTAGGATATGAATATCCTCAAAATCATCAGTGTTGTAAGTAGTCCAAACCAAACTATTTTTAAAAAAAAATAATTTGTTGGATCCCAGCTAATGGAATGCAGATATATGTTAATGTATAGGACACATCATCTAGCATTCCAGGACCCTCAGGTTGTAGAGGAATTTTCTGAGCATATTATGGATTTTTCAATGGGTGTGTTTATCACTATATTAGAACTGGAACTATAAAAAATGATGACCTACTGTTGATAATACATAACATTATACAATTATTCCAAAAATGATGAATCATTTTGTGGATTGAATCAAATTATGAAATTGTCATTAGGGACATGAAAGATAGGACCATGAAATTCCCAAGAATGATTCAACCACAATTGATTGAGTGTATCTCTCATGTGGCACACCTTGATCACTTTGTCACACCTTCATATCTGGAAGCTATCCAGGTATTATATATCATTTCAAAGAAAGGTATCCTGAAAAAAGAACTATGTGAACATTAGGGGCTTATAATTTCCGAACAGAATTTATTGATTATGAAATGGGATGAGTGATTCACTGTCACCTTTTTGAACTCTATTAAAATGGATAACTATATATGTTATTAACATTAAATTAATATCTTATAGGGGAGGAATCATCTGAATCACAGATCTTATTTGTACCAAGGTGCATGACCTATATTCTCTATTTGGAACTCCCCTATTGTGTTAAGGTGTGCGTCCCCACATATAGATTAGTACCCATCTATCCTTGAGTAGAAGCAATGAGTAGGTACTCTACTAGATATGTTATAACTTTTCTATTGAATATAGTCTGGGGAGAGGTCCTCTCTACTTGTTTCATGTGATACCTAGTTAGGAGTAACTACTACCTCGATGGATTGAGGTATCGACCGCTCCATATGGGAGTTATCATAGTTTTCACAAGTTGGTTAGGAGATCATACTCCCAAAAATATGGGGTAATAGCGGGGTGAGGGTCCTTCCATTATCTCTTGTCTGAGAAGAAACACATGGTGCATGTTTTGGAGCAGTGCTCCCTAAACTTTTTGTAGTGGTGAGAGGAAGGCCTCTCAATATGGGTTTCATTGTCTTATGATTGGCACGATGTGATAATGGAAAAAAAATTTGGTTCTAGACATAAAATTTATACCTGGTGATTTTTTCTTAGTGGATAATATCCCTTAAATGGGAGCCATCTGGGATGACTGAGCTCGTGGAGTCGGTTCTTCTAGTATAGAATTACCATTATATCCTTGAGTAGAATCGTGTCAGTATATATCAGGTCATAACATCATGATACGTGGAGTTTGATATGAGTATATATGGTTTTTTCTAGTTTTTCTAATAGTGTTTTCACTTGTTTGTTTGACACCCATTTTTGGACCGATGTTAAATTTCCTCATTCAATGAGAATGGTTCGAGATGGATTTTCTCTCTTGATTGTCTTTTCTCAAGCTACATAATCCGGATTATTTCCTATTAGTTTCTCTCTTTTCTATTGGGTAATTTTGGGATATTATTAATTGTTTTTATACTCAAAAATACATAATCTTTTCTTGAATAGTTTCTACCCTTTTATGACTATGGGTCTTTTTATGTGGTACCTAGAAGTCCTCATAATGGTAGAGCTTAGTGATCCAGGGTGACTGATGTGTTTATCGGAGCTGGACTGAGGAGATTCCTAGTAGCTGAATTTTACAATAATCCCCTCCTTCTATGTATTTTGGAAGATTTTATAGTACTGTTTTTGTTGGGAATGTTTTTACCTTTTTATATATTCATTACATCTGTTGTACATTCGTTCGAGATTGTTGTATGCATACATTTTGGTTTCAATATTTTATATATCAACATTTTTTCTTTGAGGTGTTTATGGGTACATGTGTAAATTTATATTTGTAAAAGGAATCTTATTATCATGATATTCCTTCTAAAGGATTCTCTATAGACTCGAGCCTATTAGAGGCTAGCATAGGGAGACATGTCCCAAGCCTCGTCAGGTCAAGTCATGACAATAATGAAAAGCATAGTGGAAAATATCAATTAATAAACAAGGAACAAAACCAATTATACTCATATTTCTCTCATTATATATTTATATTTAAACTTTTCATTATAGAGAAATATAATTCTGACATCACTCATTATATAATGAAAATCATGAATATGTGAAATATATGTTCATAAAAATTTCATCATACCATAGCCTTTAAATAATAGATTTCAAAATCATCTTTCTATCACAATTCTAAACCATACGTATAATTAACATGTATGGTTTCATGGGATAATAACCCCATTAATTCTTACAAAACAACAAAGGATAAAATTTTAGATAAAAATATCATTAAAATATCTCTTGTGATATTTATTGAGGAAAATACATATTTCACTATGAAATATCTTATTTGAAATCCAAAAATTTCCAAAATATTAAGGAAAAAACTATATACTAAAATAACCATTGAAACATTGAATATAATATTCAAATAATTATTATATCATAAAGCTGGGAAATTACATTCATTCAGTGTATGATAAATGAATGCTTTCCATTTATAATTTTTTTAGAGAAGTCAAAATCACCTCATTAGGAAAATAGATTGATTAAATTTCAACCATTTTTAATGAAATATAACCATGTTTAAAAATTAATTTTAAAAATAATTTTGAAATATTAAAAAATACCAAATAATATTCTTCTAAAACATGGCTATCTATGAAAAATGATTTTTGAACAATTAGAGAAATAATGTTTGTTTTCCATAAAAAAT
The DNA here is from genome assembly GCA_963277665.1 of Viscum album. NCBI lineage: Eukaryota > Viridiplantae > Streptophyta > Magnoliopsida > Santalales > Viscaceae > Viscum > Viscum album. Next base: position 1,718,421,845 of record OY728125.1, read on the forward strand.
CATTTAATACCATCAGTACATAATGTTATTGAAATTAATTTGGTAAAAAATTAATATTTATTAATAATCATAGATTAATAAAATTTATCAGTTTCTTGAGAGGTAGATAATAAAATTTCATAATCGAAAAAATACTCATAAACATTCCTAAAAAATATTTATACTGTGATGTAAATCCCTTACCTCATGTTGTAATTCCATAGAAAGCTTATTAACTTCAAGAAAAACTAATATAAACATATTATACATTTATAAGAGTGTATTAATACTTCTTATAATATCATATATGTTACAATTATAATATTTTGAATCCCATTTATTAATAATTTCTTATTAAAATCATTGTGAATATATATTAATTATTTTATTTTTTAGAATTTTGGTTTGGTTGTTCTAGTAGCCAAACAGTTATCATGGTTACATAGAAGCAGAATTTTAATAATGAATTATATACAAACTAATATAATTTTATCAAAAATTATAGCCATCCATAAATGATATAGATAGAAAAATTTTTCATACTATACTTGGGGATGGTAGGATGTATATACCCATGAATACTATTTTAATTTTTTAGAGAATGGAATGAAAGAAATGAAAATAATACATCACCTTTCTAAAATCCCTATTATATAATATAAACTCATTAAATATACTTTAATTACCATCCATGTACAATAGAAATGAAAAAAAATCACATTGCTTCGAGGATGTGGTAATCCACAGATATTCACAAGTGACATTATCATTTTTCAATTGATTAAAAGGTATGAAAGTGGATATGATGTTATAATTTGTTGAAGAATAATTATATAATTCATGTTACATATAATAATCAATACTATCTTCATAACCATACATTAAATATTGAAATGGAAAATGAATTGTATCTCCACATGGTGGTGCAAGTCTATATATACGCATTGACAATATGTTTTATTCCCATTTCATTGAAAACTATGTGAGTAGTGGTGTTTATATAATCATAATAACATTTTAGAATATTTATTATTCTTAATTTTTTATTTTTTATGAATAACATATGTTTTTAAGAGCAATAACTGGATGTTGTGGTTGGTTAAGATGATTACCTCTTCTTTTGTCAGTCCCCTTTATATCCTTTCTTAATAACGATTGGAATGAAATTTTAAAATAAATACACATACATATCAAGCATATGGATGTTAATAGTATTCATTTGTAGGGTTTTTTCATTCTATAAGGGTCAATTGGGTGTTAATAATAAAAATGATGGGTTTCTATTTATAAATGGTGGAGATGAAAGACAATGAATTTTATAAAATATTATAATAAAAAAACAACACCATGAAAAAATTGTACAAAATGGTCAGATATTAAAATGATGGATTTTATTAGTTTACAAATACATAAATATTATTTAGACATGTTTAAGTTGAAATCATACCCTTATATTCTTGTTTGAGGCCATGATAAAACTATTTTCATCATATCCATATTGAAATTTTTTCTTGTATTAATTTTTAATTATGACCAAAAAATGAATATCCGATCATTAAAAAATATGAAAAATTGATCCAATATATGGAATCAAACATGTCAAACTCATTTCCGAAAATTATTGGAAAATAATTTTAAATTAAACCCATAAAATATGTTTACACGAATTTTTTCCATTTTTTTTTATTTGTTAAAAGATTTTAATGGAAAATATATGAAAAAATTAATTAAATTTAATAAAATTTGATCACTAATATTATAAATGAACTAATTTTTTTCAAATCTTTTTAAAATAAAAAATAACATTATAGGGGATTTTAATGAAAAGACATTTTCTATAAAAATCTGTATTTTTTACTATTTGTTGAATAATTATTATATTAAAAAAATTCCCAAAAATTTAGAATAAGATGATTGTATCATTTTTATTTCATAAATAAATTTTATTATTTTATATAAAAATATAATTATTCAACAAGATATTTATATTATTTTCTTCAAAAAATAAATAAAACCATTTTGGAGGGATATTTTAATTTGTCACGTAAATAATAGAATTTTCTAAAATAGAGTACAAATTTATTGGACTTATCTAAAAAAAATTATACAGTTTTTTAAAATGAATTTATTCATACTCAAGCCACCTCTTAAATTACATTGTCATAATTTTTTGGTTTATTTAGACTCAGGACTGTGGGTATTGTATGCTAACAAAGAAATAGATTTCTTTAAAAATAAGTATATCATAAAATCTTTGGATGTTATATTTCTAAATTGATTACTCTCTTAGATATCAAAGTGAGGTATGATGAACTCCTATTCAATCCTTTATAAAAATATATATTATAACATTGGGTAATGTGTATGGGTATGTTTAATATTCTTGACTAAAATAAGTATCATAGAAAAGGGGATTCTTTGGTTGAGTGAGGGTATTCAGATGGGTTTTGTTAGAATTTGTGCATACATGAGAAATATTATAACTCAGGTTGAGGTGTTTATTAGATTTAATGTGATGGATTCCCCTTTTGGGTTGGGTTTTAAAGTAGTGATTTTATTATAAATACCTTAAAACCATTTATATAGTGACATGTGATATTAGATTTCATTTATTGAATATAAAAAGAATAGAAATGGGTGTTCTTAAGATATATGCATTCAATATTGAGTATCTTGTTCTTTTATAAATAATATTATGTGGTTTTGTGATTATTTTTATGAGGTATAATAATACTTTATTTGAATAATTTTTTATATTTTAGTGTACCTCGTTAGATATTGTTTCTTTTAAAATCCATTTTTTTAATAATTAGATTTTAGCTGATAATATATTTTATTTTTCTTTTAAATACATGAATTCTACAATGATGTAATTTTTTTAGTTTCATTATGAGTTATTTTTATACATATACTTTCCTAATTTTTTATAAATTTTGTATATTTCTTTTTTTCTTGGGGGTACAATTACATTAAAAACAAATAGACACCGCCCAAATAGGCTAAAAAGGCTAGACAAATCCCCCAAGGGATATCCCACCAATCAATCCTTACTTACTAAAAACATGACACATATTCCAAGTGGGTATGGAACCCATTATATGCATGATGACCCATCATTGGATGAAACAAAGGCCCTTCTTACATCCTTCCTGCATCACCAAAAACCCATGTATTTCCCATGTCACCACTTGTTTGATGGAACAAAAACCTTATAGAACAAAGGACCATTCAAATGAATTGTTCTACTACAATATTACCTTGCTATAGTACCTTCTACATTACCCTCACTTCTACTATTCTGGAGGAAATTTTCGCCCACCTGAATTTAAACCTGGGTTTTATGTAGGATTATGTGAAGCCTTTTACTCGGTTAATCCCCCAACTGCCAAAAGTATTCAATTTTTTTGAATATGAAATTATTTTTAACAATATAATTTGAATGTACCTTATTAAATAATGAATAATATATGTTATATTTTTTACACATGTATCACTGAAAATTAACATTGGTGAAAATGGATCAATAAAACTGTTATTATATAAAAAGGTCATTTTTTCAACCTTTTCCATATGAGTTTTGCTGGTGTTGGTTCCCTTAAAATACATACATTTTACATTATATTTATTGTATAATTCAATATTTTAATATTTTTAACATAAAACATATAGATATTTATAGTCTAGAAATTTATTGTGATAAATTCCTTGAAGATCTATCAAATTTAAAATATCATAGAGTTTCACCTTTATGTTGACATATATGAATTCCCATGATGATATTATTAATTATTGTTATATATTTTGGATTCATTCTATATCGGGACTAAAAAAATTTAGATCGTCTAATATGTGTACCCGTAATAATTTGAGGCTTTATCTTATAAATTTCACACATGGAAATATTTATAAAGGGAGACAATATAAAAACAGATGCCTATAATAATTAATCAATTTTATTTGTCATTTGATATTCCCATATCTGAGAATTTATAATAGACCATTGAACAAATGAATAAAATAAATGTATATATTTTCTTACACACTATGATTTTCTATCATAAACTATGTCAATATAGATACTGATAATGTATGGAATGTTGGGTGCCTTAGAAATGATATGTTAATATTGAATACGTTGATTAAGGATATGTCTCTTAAATATTTGTAGATTTCAATATTATTGTGCTTTGACTATACAAAACAGTCACAAAAATTTCATTTCCATGTTGTAATGATGGTATTGTTTCAGATAATCAATGAAGGGAATATAAAGCATATAGTTTGATGACATTAGGTGAAGTCCTTCTTGATGTGATATCATGAACAGTGGGATTATATTATGAATTAATTGTTCATATGTGTCTATTATTTCTATGAAATATCTTCTTCCCATTTTTCTACATTGACCCATTTCATGATAAATGATAAGAATTCAAGAAATCATTTATAATATCACTGATTAAGAATCTTAGAGAGTCACACACACAATCTTTCCTTTCATTGTAGTTAAATATTTTTTATCTAAAAACTGTAATAAATATTATCTCATACGAAGAAGAAATATTTAATTTGTATTTATAAAATGATTTACTATAATATATAAATATTAATTCATATGAAAATTTTTTAAATATGAAAATTTATAACATTCGTTCATATCTTTTTATCCACAAGGTAAAAAAAAATTTCTATTAAATTTTTTTTTAATATAAATCAAAATTAATATTTTCTTCAATGAAATATGAATAAAATAAATATATATTTATTTAATATATATGAAGTATCACATATTTTTCAATAGGTAATAAATAATTATTTAATTATTTATTTGTGTGAATATTAAAATGAGTATTTTATTTTCTAAACATTAAAAATAATATATATATAAATATATATGATATTAATTTAGAAATTCATTATTTGTCCTCGATAATGACCAATCCATGAAATCGATTTTATGAAATGTATTTATTTAACGTACTATAAATAATATTTATAATCATATATATTATTTTAATCCTTTGAGGAGAATAAAAATGTTATTATTTTAGATGGAATAGGATACTCTTGGGTTTACTGTTTTATTTAGGCCCTTTGTGTAATTAATTAACATGAAACCCTAGCCCTGATTAATTAAAAATAAAATTATGAAAATATTTGTCAGTTAGCCATTGTGTACAGTATTCTCGACTGTAGAGTATTGACTATAATGAAATAATTCCTCTATATTTTTTCCTCGAGCTTGAGAGATTCACTCGTGCTCCATTTCCCTTTAGCCAGATATATTATGAGATGATCCATTATATTCTAATAGGGCTATTTTTATAATAAATGTGGAGATTCAAGATAAGAAAACCTCTGCACTATAACATGGAGGACCATAAAAAATGTTATGAGATTAAAGTTTCACATGAGGATCCCTGATATATTGTCTCTACTTTTGGTCCACATTAACTGAATGAAAATATCAACAAATAGTGTTTTCATAATCAACACCTACATCAATGAAACCACTAAATAACTATGTATTAATTTTTGAAATTATATTAATTAAAAAGTAACTTAAAAATACACAATCTTAATTTTGAAAAATATAGTTTTCTATATTAATCTTCAAATATATTATTTTCTTTTTCTCAAATCATACATATTAATGATGATATGTTGAATCAGACTAATATTGAGTTTCCCACATGTCCTAAATTTTATTCAAATGAATTCATAACAATTAATTTTTATCATATCTATCACGTAAAATATATAATTATTTATATTATCTTGAATGATTACATGTTTAAAAGTTAATTTATATTTATTTATATTTGTTCAAATAATCCTATCATTGAGATCTATTTTTCGACCATTATGTTTACTTTATTTAATTCAAATTTGAATATATTTTAATGAAAATAAACAGAAGCACCCCTATAGATGTTTTGATCATTCTTTCTAGATAAGACAATATTACATTTCCTATAGATGATATACAGACAAGATATCTAATTTCATTTAACCTAGACATAAAACAAATTAATTCACTATATCATGAAATGATTCACATGTGGTTCACTAATTTAACCTCATGATAACCATGAAATGATATAACATATAATATGGGACTTAAAAAAGTGTAAATTGTTTACACACCTTGTAATCCACTTTTTCGTGGTGGAAAACACATCATTAAGTACACATAATGTTATAATTTCATTATATATATCTATAGATTGTTTTGTAACAAGGATGTAACAATGTGTGTACTAGTTATACACAACTTTTACCCCACACAATTTTATGTAGTAATACCCATTGATTCCATGGGTGTGCATTAAATACATATGATGAGTAATATAACTAATGTGTATCCAGATGTACCTTTCATGTTTACAACCTATTTATAGTGACAATTAAAACATAATTTATCATTAATTTAATCCTCCATAGAAATATTTTTTGTGTCATCTATTGACTCATGTATTCCATATGATCTCTTATATATATATATTAAAATAAATATTAATTTTATAAAAAATTTATAAAATCCAGACAATCTTTAGTCTTAACACATTTAATATGATATGTGTCATAAAATTACGAAACAACATGTTAATTTACATGTTTTTTGCATCTTATTTATTTTATTATACATGGAAAAATGTGTATTCAATACGTGGCATGAATAGATAGTACATGATCACAATTAAAGTGGCGTAGTTTGAATAAGTATTAATCATGATTCTCCCTTGTATAATATGTGTACTTATTTTATTTAATATTAACTATTTTTAATTTATTGTGTTTATCTAAAATTACAGGGGATGTGTATCTATGGGATAGATTTAATAGAAATTAGGTTAAAATAAAATTATTTATTCATTGGATTATTAACCTAATTAATTCTTGTTCATTCAATTTAATAAATTAAGATATAGAAATCAAATCAATTGTGTTATTTTTAATTCATATTAATTTAAGTAGTGGGTGATCATGAGTTTTTATGAACATCTGTATGTTTATGGTCTCTTTTTTTATTATTTTATGGATTTTTTGGATTATATTATTAATGTACGTGGATTACCCATTAGTCATCACCCATCCTTATTGTTTATGGTCATTCATGTCCATCATTTCATTTATAAAAAATCACTTTAAAGTCTCATTACTTCTAACTATAATAAAATAATTTCATCTATAGATCGCATAGTTACATTGATTGTTTCTTGGATGGGTCTTGGATAAATCCATACTAATTGGATACAATGTTCATAGGTTTAATGCTCTAATCTCAAGACCATAAATTCTCAATGTGCTTTCCCCAAATTTTATTGGGATTTTATTTTCTACTCAATACACAGAAAAAATATTTAGTGATCATGATAATTAAATGTGTTGATTGTTTTATTTGTATCTATTTTATTATTTATTCTATGGATTGAAAACTAAAAATAAATAAATTAATGGATAAATATTGAATATTGGAATTAAAAAAAAAGGATTATAAAATATTATTTTAATGTTAAATGGCAGTTTTCATATGTTTAACTCTCATAATATTATCTATACTTTAAAAATACTAAATAATAAATTTAACACTAGATAAAATAATAGAAAATTTAATATTATGTAATTATGGATTCCATTAACAAAATTATTATATACCAAATTTTAATGATTCAAATTTCCCTCTATTGGGAGAACTTCATCTTAACTAACTATATATTAGTTTTAATATAAATATTATTTACCATAAAAATATGGAATCATATTTTTTGTAACTTAATGTATGGATTTTGGTAATGCGGAGTCAACTTTACTAATCTAGGTGTTTCCAATTTGTAGTTAGTATGTCACCTACCTGAATAATTTATTATAATTTTCATGGCCTCTACATAGAACATAACAAATGATTTATGGATCCATTTCAATAGAATAACCACATGAAAATAAATTTTGAGATTAATATTGCAGGTCCCCGAGACATGAAAAAATAGTGAGAGGATTAATTAATTTAATAATTTTTTCCCACAGATTTTGTAAAAAATTAAATATGTGTTATTTTAAATGATATATTAATACTAGGATAAACCGTTAAAACATTGCAGTTATTCCATAACATTGGGCATGTACTCACTAGAAAATAGTTCCTAGAGTCGCATAGAAGCTTCACACAGCTTCATTATTTAATAATTTTCAATATATGTTGTAATTCCCAAAACCTGATCATTTTCTCCCTAATAATAGGTAAAAATTGTTATTGATAAATATATATATATACTGTAATTCCTCCATGATAAATTATAACCTATGTCATTTTATGAAACAATTATAATCATATTGATAAATGATATTCGTGGTATACTATTTTGGTGTAAAATGGAGATGGGGTGTTTAGCCTATGATCATTACATTAAGTAATAAAGTTCATTATTTAATGATAGGCTTTTTTTGGATTAGATATAATCTACAAGTCTTATTTTACCATCCTTAACCATAATATTATTTGTATACATATAAATTTGTATGAAGAGTATATGAGAACCACATGTAAATTATTTTTCCAATAATCCATCAAGGAAAATATTTTATGGGTGAAACCAATTTACTCAATTATTATGGTAATTATAATGAATGAAAAATTCATAAATCCCCTTGAAATTTAAATCAAAAGGTGTACTTAAAAAAATTTCTAATAGAAAATTGATTTTAAGGGAGGGTAATGAATATAAGGTGGTGGTCATAAAAATTAGGAAATGATATTTTTTGTATTAATTGTAAGAAATTAATGTATAATTATTTATAAACTTCTATAACATTTTCATTGTATATAATATTTTCATTGGGTATATTAGGAATTAAATAAAATATTATTTTAGAAAATTATCATTGGTAAGAAGATAAATTATTGAAATATTATAATAATAATGGTTAATTATCATATAGTATTAGATAGGGTGATAATTATATCAGTAGTGGAATGAAAAAAAATCAACTCTTTTCAATAATGAGATTTTTAAAATAAAATACTAGTTTTTTTTATAAAATCAGAATTCTTAAATCTTTATGAATTTTGAGTTTTGAGGATGGTATAATATTTTGTTGCGATCTAGAATACAATTCAATGATTTTTATAGATCCAATAAATGTTGATATAGTTTAATTATTTTTGAGTACATACGGGGTTCATATTGGTTACATAAGATTATTGTCTCAGAAAACCATTTTTACAAAAGCATTGATATTGGTGATCATTATATCTTATGATGCCTAAATCAATTGGAAAATGTGTCGCTAACATTTTTGATGAACATGTTTTATCAAACTGTTTCAGTGGGTTATGGTGTTGTTCTTGGACAATGAATACTGAATGGTTAGAATTAAATTACCCAATCCACGTAGGTTATTTGATAGTGTGAAATTAACATATTTTCACTCCCCCATTGTTTGATTTCTCAACCAACATTCTCATTTATTCCAAACACATAGTAGTAGGTAGATCCCATTTCATTTATCACCTATGATTATTCACTAATCCTAACATATGGTATGGTTGGAATTTTTTTTTGTCTCATTGGAATAAAATTTATATGTAATTGAATCAAATTCTGTCTATTTTAATTTTAACAATTTATATTGAGTGTTAAATCTTTGTAATCCTTATTTCCTTATTTTCAAGGAATTTATATACAATCCAGATATCTCATTTTTCATCTTGAGTTAGAGGATGAAATTAGTCGAGATACATACTAGGATTATAAGGTGTCATATTTCTAGATTCCTACTTATTTTTTGAGCTTTTGGGGGTTCATATCTAAATATTCCCATGTGTGTAGGACAATAGATACCTATAATAAATTAATAAATTATTTAAATATGTTTTATAGTTTTATTAGATTTAATTGGTATTTCTATAACCTATTGACATATGCTTAGCTGGGATAGTGGATTTTTTTCCTACTGGGTAGTATATTCCTGTTATGTGTTTTAAATTATATAAATTTTATATAATGATTATATTGGTTCCATGGGAACATGGTAAGAATGTCCCAATGGATGATATGATATTGAACACATAGATTGAGTTGATTTAGTTCATTAGAATAGTGATGGAATGATAAATATGGGGTGGTAATGATCATCAAGGTAATGCGACATGGTCATTGGGATTAAGGGGATGTGATCGTTAAGATATGAATGTAGACAATGTGACTTCGGTTGTTGTTGGACATCACGATTAGTGACATGGTTGTAGGGTTAAAATGTTTTTGAATATGTGTCTTAGGTATTTATTTAGGATTTTTGACCAACATTGTTCACAAACTCATCATTGGAGTCGTTTGTAAATAGATTTGACTTAATTGAGGTATTTTTGAACACTCGTTGTGGGTCGAGGCCTTGGTATACATTTTGGATTAGGGAATGTTGTTGGGCATTAGTTATGCTGGTGTTTATCACCATAAAAATCCACATGGATGGTGATGAACCATCTGAAAATGGTTTTGAGACCATCATATGGGGATGTGTCTCGCCATTATATTAGAGGCTATTGGGTAGAGATTCTTGGAGGATTGGTATAGTCATTCCATTGAATGTCGGGCTATTGAGTTGGAAATGTTTTTATGAGTATAGGTCTTAGAGACGCTGGAATTGATGTTTGTGCCAATTGTACACTTGTTAAATGACTGGTGTAAGGTGATTTGTCAGACGGAATGAGGGTATATATATTTAATTATAGGAGGTTCCAGAGGGCTCTCCAAATATAATACTCTTCCGGGGATTCCTGGGAATTAATCTTTGAATCCTTAAAACTCCATATATATATACAAACATGAAGATTGGTAGTGTCTTAAATATTTATATTTGGGGAAATTGTTTCCTAAATATACTTTTATTATCCAAGGGAAGTTATTGATTTATTGCAGATATTGAGATAATTGAGAGAGAGTAAATTATTAAATATGCATGTGTTGTATTTTATTTATATTCACCACACACACACAAATTAGGGGTATAATATATGAATAAATTGGTGGTGGCCTACATAGTTCATAATCACACCCAACATGGGCCCTTTGGGATGTATTTAGACTTTATGCCTTAGATATTATGTAAGGGATTTGTCTTGGGTGATGCACCTTAATAATTGAGTTTTACCACTTATTCATGGGATGGATGGAAGTATACTAGTTGGTTACTGTGCATTTTGATGGACCTTATTTTGGGATTTTATATATATCTACAGTTATTGTATGCCATAATAGAAATTGGTTATCTATTTTGGATAACCTATCATGAAATTTTTATTTATATACATAATTATTTGACTTGTTGATATTACCATTGAGTCTGTTTTATTAATCTATTGAGATTAATTTTTCTTTCACTTAGTTATGGGATTTCTTTCATGGTGTTATATATATATATATACCATTATTGTTATCATCTTATGATGGAATAATCCTCCAACTATCTTCTATTCAGACGTAGTTTGTTTTTCGGTAGTTTTTGGAATACTAGGAGGTGAACCAAAGTCTTAGTGGCCAACCATCACGGAGCACTGTTGAGAGGAAAACCACAAAGAGGTTCTATAAATGGTATTATAGATGGTGGTATAATTCCATTAAATTATCACCTAGCCTGAGTAGTTAAATAGATACCATGGTTAGATGGTTATAAATTGTATGATTGTGTTATTTTCCTCTTGTTGTTATAATTTATGTCACAGTAGACCAGATACATGGATATACTTAGAACTAGGTAATTAGATCATATTTGGTTTCTTATATCCCAATGAATAGGGGTTAAAACAACATCCATGTGTTGGAATTTTTTTAACATTAATCATTTATATTTTATTTATTTCTACCTTGGGTGGAGCACTTGTGTGTGATGTTTACATTTTATATGGTTTTGATCATTATCTTAATATAGAAATGAGGGATTTTTCATTCAACCAGATGGTGTGTTATGCTCATGTGAGGAATGTGTTTTATTGGGATCATCCTTGTGAACCTGGAATGTAGTAAGAGGGTATTATCTATTAAAAATGTCAAAAAAAATATAAATATTTTTTTCCTACGTAGCATCTTTGGTGGCATTCCACTTTTCCAACTCTGGCATGTGGCATTCAGTGAGACTGATGTTTGATATATACACATGACTATATTATGAGTAGGATTGGATGAAAAAGGAGGTTAATTCTTTAATTTTTCAATATAGAATCTATACAATGTTTTCCTACCTAACCTTTTTTGTGGAATACTACTCAACTCTCCTAGATTGTTATTGAAGAAAAATGATTTCTAGCTCTATTTTGGGTTTCCAGAGGCCATGATATCAGATTTTATATGATACATGATCCTGATATGGGTAGAAAATGGTCTATAAGAATGGACACTATTTTACAAGGGTGTGGCAGCGGAGTGTAAGGATGGTGATATGTGCTTCCAATTACCATTATACAAATATGTGGTATATATGTGTATATTTATATATACATTTATATCAATATGACCACTGTATTTGATCTTAGCATGATTCCTCCTTGACAGATTCTATTGGAGAATTCATAGGGATGATAAATTGTCCTGTATGATTTTGCAAAAGATACACCCCATGAAGGTCATAATGAGGCACTTGAGGGTTAGGCTGCTCATGATTCATAGTCATAGTCTCTAGTGCTGAAATTTTAGCCACAACATACCATTTTATTGGGGCCATGGAAATATGAGAAGCTCCATGAGATATTTGTAGGATTCCTACAGGGTTTTGATAGGGGAAATATTGGAGTTGATTCGTCCATGATGTATCTAACTTTTGATTTAATGTAACATCAGCCACCATTATTATAGGGTGATGGTGGACCACTTGTAGTAGAGAATTGGATCGAGTCATTGTTGATTATTTTGGATTAGCATTAGACACCACCTGACAGGAGGGTAAATCATGTGAAATTCATGATCAGGGGAATGAAAATGTACTGGTGGGGTGTACATGTTTTGTTAGGTGACCATGATGTCCAGTCTGGAAGGAATTTGGGTCCATGTACATTGATTAATTCTTTTCTGAGTTTCTAAGGGTGGATAGATCCCATGATTCCATTAACCTAGATTAGTTAGGTACATCTATTATGGACTATCTGGACAATTTCATTGATCTTTTCCAATTTTTAAATTCTTTAGTGGGTGATGGAATTTTTCATGTATGAATGATAGAGGATCACATGTGGAACACCATCAGAGCTCAAGTATACATCTTCAGGGGGAACATGTCCTCACAGGCGGTGAATGAGTCACTAACAAATTAGGAAATTTTTTGGGATGATTAAATTCTATCTAAGATAAAGCATCTAATGATCATAGCATAGATTCATCTAGAATCCTTATGAGGGGTAGGGAGGAGTTCATGTAGGGAAGTGAGTCTAGAGACTCAAGTAGGCCACAAATGAGGGGTTCATTAATGGTTTGCTTCTAGGAGAGAAGCCATGTCATGCTCAAACCCAGTGTAATTTGGTTCTAATAGAGTTTTGAGCATGTTTTTTTAAAAGGGAACCAAATGAGGTTCAATCGGAATCCTTCTCAGAAAACTAAGAGCAACGGAATGTGTTAGAGTTAGTGATTTAATGTATGTTTGGGAGGTTTAGTAGGAGCTGGTGGATGATATTCAACAGCATATGGAGTTTGTGTAAAGGGAAAGGAGACATTATAGTGTAGTCAGTGGACAGTAGCCAGTGAAGCTTCATAAGAAGGCTGGAACATGTATAATAGGGATTCAATATAGGTTCATGCAGTTTTGTTTCAATGTTAGAGTAGGCCAGGTAGTTGATAACACATAGATGTATGCCATGTTAGTCACCATTTTTCCTTTTATTTGTCATGGAAAGTTATGGGTGAAAGAGGTGCATGCGTTGTTTTAGAATGACCATGCAATAGATAGTATACCAGCAGTAGATATGTTTTGTGGCTCATACGAGGTGCCTTATAATCAATACTATTATTTTATTTCATAAACATATATATGTTGTGTGTTTATTTGTGAGAATATGTGGAGATGAAAGATCTTTTGGCATCTGAGGAGATTATAAACTTATGGGTGTCATGAATTGCATTGGTATGAAATGGGAATCCTATGAGATATTGGACTTGATGGTTTTTCATGTATGGAAAAATTATAAAAGTGAGATTCTAATGGGTTTTAGGAATAACGATATTTCTTGGGAGGACCATTTTTCTTGAGGATGGTGGTGGAACCATCAAATATTTAAATTTCGGTTTAGGAAGCAGGTGAGTAGGTAATTACAAAGGATGGGAGTGCCAACTAGGAATTAGCCTATGAATAACAACCAGGGTAATTCTAGTTGATGTTAATGATATGTGTATGTTTGTTACCATATCAAGGATAATATAGATAGCTTTTGGGTGACCGATCATAAGGAGGGGAGACTGTAACCTCCCATATATTTTAAGGGGTTGAAATTAATTAACCTTTTTTTATTTTGAGTTTTGAGAACGTGCTAATATTCTTACTGGGATTCAATAAAATGTTTTGGGTTATTTAATTCACAAAAATATTGATATTGGATGTTGTTTAAGGATATTTTTGTTCCTTGGGGTTCTGATGGGTTTCAATATTGTTTATCCAAGAAATCCAATTTTTCTGAAAGCGTAGGAAAAGGTTCAATGTAAGATTCAATTGTGCATAATGCAAGGGGAAACCATGTGCTACATATTTTTCAATAGACCTGGTTTTTCAAAACATGTTAGTGGGGGTTAATGGTCATATGTGATGTCTTTAGTTTTCCTTAGAAGGTATATGTATGGTTTGATCATAGTTTTAAAATCATTCACCTAGTTATACGAGGTGTGTTTCTTTTCCAATGAGAACCATAAATTCAGTACACAATTATCCAAGAAATAGAGTAAAAATATGCAGGTCATTTAAAAGTGTTAAATGACCATTTTTTACCTCCATAATTATTTGATTTCTATTTCCTCTTAGAACCTCCATTCCGCACACTCAATAGATGATATATCCCATTTCATTCATCCCCTACAATTTATCCTCTTCTCTTCATCAATGCTCTATGATCTCTATGGATGTGTATTGGTATGGAAATGAATCCTATTTCTTCTATTTATCTATTACACCACCATAATAAATGATTAATATGTGAGAGTTTTTATTCCCTACTTTCAATGTGTTTGTATGAAATAATTATTTATCTCATTTCATAATGTCTTAGTGGGTAATCTAAAATGACAACACCCCTCAGAAAATAACTTAGTTGCATAATGTATTTCTCATTAATTTTATGTGATTTTAGTCATGTATATCTATATAATTCCATATGGGTTGTCTAGTAGATCCACCTAATTAAGGCGTACTTTATTTAAATTGACTTTCTTGTGTTATGAGGTTCCCATGGGCATGTGATGTCACATTTACATATTCTATGTCAGGTAAGTTACTTTTGACCAACTATAAAAGATATGAAAGTTACCTTTTTATAAATAATAAGAATGTACATACACATTGCAATAGTTCTGTTGGAATTTAACAGTAATAGAACATGGATTAAGGTGATAAAGCTCAATCAAACAAATGATAAACAGTTTATTATTTTGGGCTTGGATTGGGATATGTCGGGTGATGTTGATCAGTAGGTTGAGGCAACATGGTCATCGGGATTGAGGTGATGAGGTAAGAAGGATAAGGAGACTGCCCATGGGACTTGAGATGGAATTGAACATCGGGATTAGGGAAATGATCATAAGGCATTAGGAGTCGAATGATCGATCTTTGGTTTATATTGGTGATTTTTAATCTCTATTTTTTTCTTATGTTCATTTGTAGTCATTTCCATAAATATAAGTCTCGGTTGTGGTGGTTTTCACCACTGGTTATAGTTAGAGGCCATTATAGATATTGAATCATAGGGGATAGAGTTGATAATAAGATAATATGGATGTTCTCACTATATTTACCCAATGTGGAAGGTGATGGAACATTAGGAGATGGTGTTGAAACCATCATTTGATGGTTAAGGCTTTCCACTATACTTGATCATGATGGGACATGATTGTTGGGGGATGGGTTTTACTGTGCTTCAAAAAATCAGTCAGTTGAGTCTATGGTGATGTTTTGAGTAGTGGTATAAGAGATAAGGACATGATGGGCAGCCGATTAGTTGACAGTTACATGGTTGGTGGCATTTTAGGTGTTAGGTGGCATGAGGTATTGGTTATACATTTAAATAAGTTTTCCAAGGGCATTAAAAATATTATAATATTCTCATGACTCAAGGGAAACAATCCATGGATCAAGTCCAATGAATATATAAATACATATATATATATATATATATATATTAAAATATGTTTTTATTTCAAATATATATATATATATTTGGGAGTATGTTTTCAAAGATATGTCTACATTAGTTAATGTACCTGATTGATTCCTAGTGGTTGTTGTGAAAATGGTATGCTTGTTAATTATTAAATATTCATGCATTGTATTTTATTTTTATACTTCATAAAATGAAAAATTATGCCTTTATGATTAGAAAATGTTATTAGGGGACTATTGAGTTCATAATCACACCCTATGTAGGAACATTAGGAAGTGCGTGTACATTATGTCTTTAGATCAATTAAGGGACTATGCTTGGGAGCTCGTCAATTGTGATCGAGTTGCACCACATTTTCATTAGATTGGGGGAAAGTTGTCTCGGTGGTCCTACTACATTATTATAGACCTCATTTTTGGACATCCTTGGGAAACTATTTTTTATGACCAACTCTACCATATTTAATTATGTATAAATGGAATTGCTTTTGGCCTGTTGGTATTACTACTATTTTTTATGATTCAAGTGATTCTTTTAGTCTTCTGTTGAGTTATGGTCCTTATTATTTTGCGTTATAGACTTTTATTCCACTATAATTATTATCTGATTATGGTATATTTTCCTTTCTATCACCTATTTATACCCTCTCTACGAGTCAGAATCCTTTTTCATACATGGAGGGGTGCCTATAGACTAGTGGAAAATGGCATGGAGCATTGTTGAGTGGAAAACACGGTCAGGGAAAAGTAATTAATGTTTTAATTTGTTTTATCAAACATTTATCTCAGTTTATTGTTAGAAGAAGGTGGACATTATATCTAAAACATCACTATATAAGCACTATGAGATAAAAGAATTAAAACATAATAATTACCTTTTTATATATGACACTAAAATTAATATGTCTAAAATTCAACAATCTAGATCATACAATATCAAAATTAAACAAGGGATATCTTATATTCCAAATTACAGATTTAGTTTAGAGTCTTATAAAAGTACGAAACACTCTAATACCATATCACAAATAAAAAAAGCTAGTTCATAAGAAAACTAAATCATCTACCATAATATAATTCACATGTGAACGCTTTATAGATAGAAAAAAACATATAATTTATCTTTATAACTTTGGAAAAAAATCCATAAGAAGTGTGAGCTGAAATTATCTATTAATATATACATAATCATTGATAATTGAATGTCATTAGTGATAATTCGTTGATTATAAGTGTTTGGTGACATGGTCAATTTGATTGAGAATAATATAAAAGAACTTGTACCCACTAAAAACATGATAACTATTTATGTAACCTATCATAAATATTTAATAATGTCATGAGTCATATGAATCATGAAAATTGATCCATTTGAAGGCAATCTTGAACAATGTGATCTTTTAAACCCAATAAAAATCACAAATATTTTTTGTTGGTATAATGGAAAAATATAAAAAAATAACTATTATAAGAACCCCTATGTACTTAATAATCTTACCGAGTTATACTAATTATGTAAAGACATAGAAATTTCAAGGGAATTTTTTTCATAAATACTTTGTAATTTTATGAATACATTGCTTCTGACGGCACTTGATTCCGAGCCCTGGTGTGCCCATAATCAATTTCTGATTTTTAGCTCGGGTACGTTCAGTAAACGAACAAGCATGATTTTTCTATCTTTTGAAATTTTTCTCAGAATTGAAATTTGAGGGCACCGATGAACTCACAACTCCAGTAATTTCTTAAGGGGACCTTTTCCACAATTGCATTTTCACTGGATGAGAAGATAAAATTTCTGGATTAATTAAGAAGTTAATAAAATTGTGGAACATTTTTTATTTTATATCAAGGGTGGTTATATCCTAAATGGGGGAGTTGGGGTGTGACCCACAAGCACCTAACTATCCATGTGAGGATATTAGTGAGGTGGGGCCCACATAAGCCCCAACCTTTCTTTTTCCCTAAACTTCTTAAACCCCCTCTTAAATTTGTAAACTCCTCATAACTTGTGAAACTTTTCCACTTCCTCTCTCTCTCCCTCTTAACTCTTTCCAACACACTTTAATCAATTAATTGAACCACTTCAATTAATTATTTTAGTGTTTGAAATTTAAATTTGTGAAATTCATGGAATGATTAAATAAAATAAGGAGAATATTTATTCTATTTGTGGGTTGGAACTTGTTGTGTGGGGATTTGGAGAGAGCTCTTGAGTTTCGATGAACGGTTCATCTCCTTTGTTGGAAAACACCAATTCTCCGACAAAGAACGTCGACTCGGCAACCCCGGTTTCTCTGTCCTTTTATTCCTCCGCAAAAAGGGAGGAGACACCGACGTAGGAACTCTCCAATGACTACTCACCGTATAATCATCGCTCCGTGACAAAAAGGGGAGACGTCGCTTCCCCTTCGGGCGCTTTCCAACATCGCTTACGAAACCTCACCCCGCGACGCCATCTTCCGTGACGTCCGAAGTTCGACCTCTTTTGTTGAGGTAGGGTGTTTTGTTCCAATTTTTATTTGAATAAAAATTGTTTGTTGTGCTTCGTGAAATCTAGTTCATATTCGGCTGAATGTTATCACTTAACGCGGAGGGTGTGGGCCGAAAAAAAACTGCACGATGACCCTCAGTCATTTCTTGATCTTTTTGGAATTGGAAACCTAAGGTGGGGAAAGAACGGAATCGTCGCGCCATTCCAAAAACGTGGAAAAGAAAACTGGCGCTGTCATGCCGGCTTTGTGGGAGGAACTGCAGCCCGCTATATGGGCCGCTTCGGCCGAAGAACCATCCGGCCCGTCGGCCGGCCGGGAGGAGGTGAACCGCGGTTCCAGGAGGGCGTCGCGCTGGAAGACCGGCGGCCCGCCCATGCGGGCTGCGTGTGCAGAATGCCGGCCGGTCTAGCTGGCCTATTTGGGGAAGGGCGGTGCCGCTTGGCACCGCCGGTGCAGACAAACGGGGGGGCGCCCCCGCCTTGGAACCCACTCGGCCATCGGCAGAGCCATCCGGGCCACACCGAGTCGGGCCATGCCAGGCCGGGCTGGGCCGTGCCCCACCAGGACGAGTTGTGTATTCCTTCAGTCCGGTTCGACATCCCTGCCGGTTAGGACCCGTCAAACTGGGTTAACCCGACCCATTGGCCCACTGGGCTAAACAGGTCGGGCCCGTTATTCACTTATACGTGAATAACGTAAAGAGCGTGCGTCCGATCGATGCGCCGTCTGCGGCACTGGGACTCTTTCTATGAGATGGTCATTTTGGGATACTCTAAGTGAGTTTTTGATAGCTTTGGGTATCCTCTGGGTTAGAAACGAGCTTATTTCTAATCGGGCCCCGGGGACGGAAAACCCATTATCTCTCAGACCGGGCTTCCGATGGAAGCGTCGTCTGTCGCGTTGAGTTCCTATTTTCTAGATGGAACTTTGGGATACATCAACTCTATAATTTTTGACAGTTGATGTATCGAACCTGTTGGCTTGTGGAGCGGACCCTCCTGGAATCGAGCGTGCAGTGTAGTGGAACCCTAGAGCTAGCTGCGACTACGACGACGATGACGTCTGTACTTGGATCCTACGTGGGTTCGGCAGAGAGGATGACTGTACTTGGATACTCCATGGGTTTGACATCAATGATGAATATACATGTATCCTATGTGGGTTCGGCAGTGAGGGTTACTGTAATTGGATCCTACGTGGGTTTGGCAGCGACAACTTTTGTACTTGGATCCTACATGGGCTCGACAGAGGAGGTGATTCAGAGGCTACATCTAATCATATCCCCTGCTCTTTGTGAGATGTATACCTGTGTGAGCCAGGTCATGACTTTCAATCATTATCATTGGTATGATTTAATTCATTCCAGTGTGGACTGGTTGTGCTTGGGCTTGGATGTAGGAGTCATACTGATATTGTTAAGTAGAGTTGGTTGATACTACGTGTTTGTATCTTTCCTTTGTGGATTATACTCTGTGGATTCTGGGAGACCTTCAGGGGTCTCGGGGTCCCTACTGAGTATCATATACTCACCCCTACACCGGAATCACCTGCACTACGTTGTGTTGGTTTAAGATGACGGACAACACTGATCGTGGTCAAGGCTTGTGGAGCTACACGGTATCCGGAGGTGGACCACCTGGAGGGACTTACACGGAGCGGACGGGCAGACTCGAGGTACCGATGAGACTATATGTACCCACCATTCATGTGGGATTCTCGGAGGATGACCCTGTGGCTGTTGTTTTACTTTTTAGATGTTGTACATTTTTTCTCAATTGTAATGTACTTTCAGTTGGGTTTGTATACCGACCCATTTACATTCCAACACTGACTTTTGTACATAGCTTACATTGTGATTACTCCAGCTTGTGTACTCTTTTGAGTTTGTTTACTTATATAAAGGAACAACTTCCATTTTATCGAGAATTATGCCTTTGGTGCTAGTCACCAGCCCCTGTCCTATGGAAGGCGGGCTTGGGGTAGTCATGGCACGAGCCCAGAGGACGGTTCGTGACAAATTGATGTCACAGGAGTCGGTTCTACCGTAGAACTCAAAAATCTGATAATTTATTCTGTGAAGCAATATTGTTAAGAGTATTGACTGTGGTTTTCAGTCTAGGGAGTCCAGTGTTGGTGTGACGGCTGACGTATCCATACACCTGGACCTTGACATCTGATTTCCGACTCAGTGCTCGAAAACACTGATTGCATGTGTGTTTCATAAGTTTTCTTTGTGATTACATTGTGTCCGCTCACCAGGTATACATTCTTAACCATGGTGCAGATGTTACTTTTTAGGATGGCACCATGAAGGCAGCTAGCTATGGTTCTGAGCTTTTTGCGAGATGGCCGCCCACCGAGCGGTGAGGCCTCGGTGTAGGGCCCCATTACAGTGGAGGCACCGACAGTACCTCTACCCGCTGGGCCATCGATACCACAGGTCCACGTAGCACAGATTGCACGCCGACTGAGTGTGTTGCATGAGTTTCAGCGACAGAGGCCGCCCATGTTCTGTGGAGAGACGGACATTCAGGCAGCCAAGGATTGGATATAGGCTATCGTTAGAGTCTTCAGATTAGTAGGGACACCAGCTGACCTTATGGTGAAACTTGCGGTGAGTCTACTGCATGCAGTAGAAGGTAGATGGTGGAGCCTAATTCTCCAGTTTCACGATGAGGCATCACTACTTTGGATGGACTTTGAGAGCCTCTTCCACTCAGAGTCTGTTCCGGCCACCCTCCATGCGATGCACATCCAGGAGTTACTGCAGCTGCGGCAGGTCAACATGACAGTAGCCCAGTACTCGGTGAGATTTACCGACCTCTCATGCTACTACACGAACATGGTACGAGACCCATTCTTCTAGTCCCAGACCTTCGAATAGGGACTGAGGGATGATATCAGGGCTTCCATGGTCTCCCTCAGCATTTCGATGTAGGAAGAAGTACTGGAGAAATTCCTTCTTGTGAAGAGCTTCCTTACTGAACCGACGCCAGAAGTGAGGCCTACCATAGGGTGACACATAGCAGAGTCTTCTACAACCGGTAGTAGACAGATGTCGCAGAGGTCTAAGAGGACCAGGCCATCAGTTGGGCGACCATAGGATACTGGTTCGGATGTGCGGGGCACACGTAACAGAGCCAGCCATATGAGAGGAAGAATGTTCTATGCATGCGGCTGCCAGGGCCACATGGATCATGACTGCCCAACCCGCCACACAGAGGAGAAGCAGACATTTGAAGGACCACCAAGACAGAGCAGAGGTTTGACCGTGGCGGTCCGCAGGGAGCAAGAAGATGAGGCAGAGGAGCTTCCCGAGCAGCGGGTGTTGGATGACGCTTTGAGGCTCTACCACCACCACCACCAGGAGGACCACCCCGACCTCAGGGAGCTGGCAGGAAGGGGTAGTATCAGATATAGGTAGTCAAGGCCTACTACCACGACGCACCTAAGATGATTCGAAGTACTATCTTTGTCTACTCCACCCTTGTTGCAGTTCTTATAGACATAGGAGTGAGTCATTCATTCATTGTCGCTGCCCTTGTTTGGAGCTCGGAGATTCCGACAGAGCTGTTGAATCGATCCTTATGGAAAGAGACTCCAACACGAGTAGAGTCGACGATTACACACTGGTTATGGCAGTGTGAGATTACTCTAAGAGGCGAGAGCTACGGCTGGGATCTTCTTGTAGCAGTGTCGAGGCCTTACGACGTCATCTTGGGTATGGACTGGTTATCTACAGTCCATTCCCAGATTGACTGTATTAGGCGCAAAGTGTGGTGTGTCTGCACAGATGGGAGCAGGTTCACCTTCATTGGCAAGAAGGGAGCCTTTGCGGCACATGATGGACTTACGCAGAGGAGAGGGCAGTCGATCACCCATTAGTCGGCTAGTCTCATCCTAGGATCAGTTGATATTCGGAGTCTGAGTTTTCCTATTGTGGTGGATTAGTATGCAGACATTTTTCTTGATGAAATTACATGACTACCTCCTCGTAGAAAGGTAGAATTCTACATTGACTTGTACCCTGGGACAACATTGATATATACTCCAGCATATCATATGTCTCCCGCTAAGCTTCGAGAGCTGCGGGTACAGATGGAGGACTTCAAGGGAAAGGGATTCATTCAACCCAGTGTTTCACCCTGGGCTTCTCCAATTGTGTTCGCCAAGAAGGCAAACATGAGCATGCGACTGTGTGTCAACTGCCGTCGCCTGAACTAGGTGACCGTGAAGAACAAGTACCCACTTCCTAGAATTGATGACCTCTTTGATCAGCTCAAGGGAGCATGATGGTTCTCGAAGATAGGCCTTAGGTTAGGCTATCATCAGCTCAGAGTTCGAGATGAGGATGTGCAGATGACGACCTTAAGGTGTCGGTATGGCCACTACGAGTTCTTAGTTATTCCCTTCTGCGTAACCAACGCAACAGCAGTGTTCATGATTCTCATAAATAGGATATTCCAGCCTTACCTAGATCATTTTGTTGTAGTCTTCATCGAAGACATACTGATTTACTCGACTATGGAGGAGGAGCATGCCTACCACATGCGGGTTGTACTGGACACACTCTGAGAGCACCTGTTTTATGGTAATATCTTGAAGTGCCAGTTCTAGATTTGAGAGGTTCACTTCTTGGGGCAAGTCATATCAGAGGCGTGATTTTCTGTGGATCCTGTGAAGATCGATGCAGTAATTGCTTGGGAGCCACCCAAGAGTGTGACGGAGGTGCGGAGTTTCCTAGGTCTGGCTGGGTACTATCGGAGATTTGTACCAGAATTCTCTAGAGATGCAGCACTGCTTTCAGCTTTGATGAAGAAAGGGAAACCCTTCGTGTGGTCAGTTAGATGTCAGCAGAGCTTCCAGGAGCTGAGACAGAGATTGACCAGTGCACCCATCTTGAGGATGCCAGAGGAGGGAGTAGGGTACGTAGTTTACTGCGATGCATCAGGGACCGGACTCAGGTGTGTCCTGATGTAGGAGCAGGCAGTGATCGCCTATGGTTCCCAATAGTTTAGGAAGCATGAGTAGAACTATGCTACCCATTAACTATAGTTAGTAGCAGTGGTCTTCGCCAAAAAGATGTGTCTGCACTATCTGATGGGTGAGCACTTTACAGTCTATTCTAACCATAATATTCTCAGGTACATCTTCTCGCAGAAGGACTGGAACCTGAGACCACAACGATGGCTCAAGTTCCTCCAGGACTATGACTTTGAGATAGTCTATACTCCTGGGAAGGCGAACGTTGTGGCTGATGCTCTTAGCAGGAGTTCGGGCATTCAGCTACTTCGAGAGGCGACGAAGCAGTTAGCCGCTTTTTAGATATCCTTCATGGATAGAGATTGGGCAGCCTTCCTACAGTACCTCTCTTTCACTCCTCCACTACTTCAGCGGGTCAGAGAGGGACATCGTGGAGACTTCTATTGTGATATGCGATGTGCTTATATTTCCACAGGGCAGGCGCCTGATGGATTTTCTGAAGGAGTGGAGCACGTCATCCTCTTTTGGGGACATACCATGGTACCAGTTGCACTGTAAGAGGAAGTGCTAAAGGAGTTTCACACTTCCCCTATAGTGGTACATCCAGGAGTGGTGAAGATGTACCAGGACCTCAGACGACAGCATTGATGGCAGGGTATGAAGAAGGTTATAGCATTGTTCGTTTCACGATGCCTCACTTGCTAGCAAGTGAAGGCGGAGCACCAGGTACCATCAGGCTTGTTACAACCCTTAGAGGTTCTGGAGTGTAAGTGGGATGGGATATCCATGGATTTTGTGATGGGGCTCCCACATACTTCTAGAGGACACGACTACATTTGGGTGTTCGTAGACTGACTCACCAAGTCGGCCCACTTCCTACCAATCAGAGAGCAGGGCTCATGAGAGGGTTTGGGACGCCTCTACATTCAGGAGATCGTATGACTTCATGGTGTGCCATCGTCTATCGTCTCTGATCGAGACTCTCTCTTTAATTCCCAGCTTTGGAAGGGGTTGTAGGAGGCATTTGGGACACAGCTACGCCTGAGCATCGCCTTTCATCCTCAGAAAGATTTCCAGACTGAGAGGACCATTTAGCCTCTCAAGGACATGCTCCGTGCATGTGTCCTTGACTTTGGTCACAGTTGGGATGATCACCTACCCTTGGTGATGTTTGCGTACAACAACAGCTACCACTCCACCATTGGCATGGAACCATACAAGGCACTGTACGGTTGACCTTTCAGATCACCTCTGTGCGGGACAGACCATGGGAAGTCAGCACTTAAAGGAACATAGATGGTCTAGGCAATGACTGAGAAGGTTCAGATCATCTAGGAGCAGATGAGGACTACACAGAGCAGAAAGAAGTCCTATTCTGATATGACACACAGACCACTGGAGTTCGAGGATGGTGACCACGTTTTCTTACGGGTATCACCTCGACGTGGATTACAAATATTTGGTCGGGGCGTAAAGTTATCTTCGTGCTTCATCGGACCTTTCCAGGTCCTCAACAGGGTATGCGAGGTGGGTTACCGCCTGGCCCTTCCACCTCAGTTGCACCAGGTGCATGAAGTCTTCCACGTATCTCAGGTGAGATGATAAGTCCACGACCCGAACCACATCATTGATCATGAGAAGTTGGACATCGATGAAGGAGCTACATTCACGGAGGTCCCAGTGGAGATCGAGGATCGACAGAAGCTGGTTCTATGTGGATGGTCAATTCCTCTTGTGCACATTCATTGGCAGCACGAGAACCTCTAGGAGTGCACATAAGAACGATAGGCTCAGATGCATGCACAATACCCTCATTTTTTTCCTAGTTTATGATGTATCTTTATAGGGAAGTAAAGACCTGAGGTGGGATTAATGTAAAAACCCATAAATTGAAATTAATTTTTTCCATAAATAATTTGTAATTTTACGAGTCTAAGGATTCTGACGGAACTTGATTCCGAGGCTCGGTGTGCCTGGAATCAATTTCTAAAGTTTAGCTCGGGTACCTTCAGTAAACGAACGAGCATGATTTTTCTATCTTTTGAACCAGTGCTCGGATTTGAAATCTGAGGGTGCTGATGGACTCGCAAAGCTGGTAATTACTTAAGGGGACCTTTACTGCAATTTTGTTTGCACAGGATGAGAAGTTAAAATTTTTGGATTAATTAATATGTGAATAAAATTGTAGAACAATTTATATTTTATATCAAGGGTGGTTATATCCTATATGGGGGAGTTGGGGTGGGATACACAAGAACCTCACTACCCATGATAGGTTATTAGTAAGGTAGGGCCCACATGAGCCCCAACCTTTCTCTTTCCCTAAACTTCTTAAACACCCTCTTAAATTTCTAAACTCCTCATAACTTGTTAAACCTTTCCACTTCCTATATGTCTCCCTCTTAACTCTTTCCAACACACTTTAATCAATTAATTGAACCACTTTAATTAATTAGTTTAGTGTTTAAAATTTTGATTTTTGAAATGCATGGAAAGATTAAATAAAATAATGAGAAGCCTTATTTTATTTGGGGGTTGGAAATTATTGTGTGAGGATTTGGAGATAGCTCTTGGGTTTCAAAGAACAGTTCATCTCCATTATTGAAGAACGCCAACTCTCGGATGTAGAACATTGACTCGACGACCCCAGTTTCTCCATCCTTTTCTTCCTCCGTGACAATGGAGAAGACACCGACACAGGAACTCACCAACGACATCTTGCCTTATAATCTTCTCTTCGTGACAAAAACAGGAGACGCCGCTTCCTCCTCGGGCTCTTTCCGATGCCGCTTACGAAACCTGACCCCGCGACGCCGTCTTCCGCGATGTCCAATGTTCGACATCTTTTGTTGAGGTAGGGTGTTTTGTTCTAATTTTTATTTGAGAAAAAATTGATCGTTGTGCTTCGTGAAATCTTGTTCATCTTCGGTAGAATGTTATCGCCTAACGCGGAGGGCGCGAGCTGAACAAACATGGTCTGACGACCCTCCGTTGTTTATTGATCTTTATGGAATTGGAAACCCAAGGCGGGGAAAGAACGGCGTCATCGCGCTGTGCCAGAAATGTGGGAAAAAACCGGCACCGTCATGCTGGTTGTGCGGGAGGAACCGCGGCCTACTACACTGGACGCTTCGGCAAAAGAACCGGTTGGCCCATCTGCCAGTCGGGCGGAGGCAAACCACAGAGCCATGAGGGAGCCGCGATGAGGAACCGGACGAACCTTCAGCCGGTCGGGTGGAGATGGACCGTGGCGCCAGGAGGGCACCACGCTAGAAGACCGGCGGCCCACCCATGCGGGCCACGTTCGTAGAAGGTCGGCAGGTCTAGACAGCTAGTTTGGGGAAGGGCGGCGCTACTCGGCGCTGCCGATGCAGACAACTGTGCCCCCCCCTTGGAACCCACTCAGCCTTCGGCCAGGCTGCTCGGCCCTCCGACAGAGCTAGCTGGGCTGCGTGACCTGCTGGGCCATGCCAGGCCGGGACGAGCCAGGCCTGGACGAGCCGGACCGAGTGGCACCCCGCCGGGCTGCACCGCGCCACTTCAAACCGAGTCGCGCCCCTTTCGGGACAATTTGTGTATTCCTTAGGGCTATTTCGACACCCCTGCCGGGTTGGACCTGTCAAACTGGGTTAAACCGACCCATCGGCCCACTGGGCTAAACGGGTCGGGCCCGTTACTCACTAAAACGTGAATAACTTAAAGACCACACGTCTGATTGACGCATCGTCTGCGTCACTGGGTCTCTTTCTGTGAGACGGTCCTTTTGAGATACTCTATGTGAGTTTTGGAATGATTTGGGTATTGGACAGGTTAGAAACGTGTGTATTTCTAACTGAGCCCCTAGGACGGAAAAGCCATTATCTCTCAGACCGGGCGTCTGATTGATGCTCCATCTATCGCATTGACTTACTATTGTTGTGAAAGATCTTTGGGATACATCAACTCCGGACTTCGTGACAGTTGATGTATCGAACCTCTTGGCTCATGGAGCGGACCCTCCAAGAAAAGAGCGTGCTGTGTGCGGGGACCCTAGAGCTGGCTCCAACTGTGATGACGATGACAACTGTACTTGGATCTTACATGGGTTCGGTACTGAGGATGACTGTACATGGATCCTCCGTGGGTTCAGAAGCGAAGATGACTGTACATGGATCCTACGTGGGTTCGGAAGCGATGGATACTGTACTTGGATCCTACGTGGGTTCGGCATCGACGACTTATGTACTTGGATCCCACGTGGGTTCGGTAGAGGAGATGATTCAGAGGCTACATATAATCATCTCCACCCCTTTTCATGAGAAGTATACCCGTGTGAGCTGTGTCCTGACGTTCAATGATTATATTTGGTATGATTGACTTCTTTTTTGTGTAGACTGGTTGTGCTTGGGCTTGGAAGTTGGAGCCGAACTGATATTGTTGACTTAGGAATTTTTATGAGCATATACCTAAGTATAGTTGGTTGATTATTTGTGTTTGTATATTTCCTTTATAGATTATCCTTTGTGGATTTTGGGAGACCTTCAGGGGTCTCGGGGTCCCTACTGAGTATCACATACTCACCCCTGCATGGGCATCGCCCGCACTACGTTGTGTTGGTTGCCAATGAGGGACAACACTGATCGTGGCCGAGGCTTGTGGAGCTGCACAATATTTGGAGGTGGACCACCTCGTGGGACATAAACAGAGCAGACGGATAGAACCGAGGTATCTACGAGACTATCTGTACCCACCCTTCAGGTGGGATTCCCGGAGGATGACCCAGTGTCTGCTATTTTACTTTTCATCTGTTGTACTTTCTTTCTCAGTTGTACTGTACTTTCATTTGGGTTTGTATACCGGCCCATTTAATTTCAAGAACATAATTTTGTAGTCAGTTTACTTTGTGTTTACTCTATCTTTCATGCTCTATTTTTTTGTTTACTTATATAAAGGCAATGGATTCCCTTTTATAGGGAATTACGCCTTTGGTGCTAGTCGCCAGCCCTTGCCCTATGGAAGGCGGGCATGGGGTAGTCACGACATGGGCCCCGAGGATGGGTCGTGACACATTATCTCTTAGGGTAAACCAATAAATATTTTAAAATTTTTATATCATTTGAGTAACATATATTCAGAAAACGCCACCTTCATTACCAAAAGCATTGGTGATCAATACAAATCTCACTCATCATTATGATCTATATTGACCTCACCTATCACCATAAAGATCTCCCAAGGACCATAACATAATCAAAATATAGGAATTCTTGCAGTTTTCAACATAAAAATAATTATTTTTCTTTCTTAGTTTTATTTACCCATTAAAGGGAAATAAGTTCCAAAAAGGTATCATTGAAACAATAATATTCCATCCAAAGAGTGAATAAGAAATTTATAATTACCAAAACAACTAGTGGAGTATAATAAAAATAATTTTTATGGAATTGATGAATATAAATTACATAAAATATCTTTAATTTCATTTGATTGAAAATATCCTTCTTACACGAAAAATCACATTAAAAAACTAAAAAATTAAAAAAAAATTAAAAAATAATATTATATTAAAATATACCATGAAACATATAAATTTTTAATCAAATATAATAATTATCATGAATGTGGGAAAATCTATTATTGTCGTAAATATTAAAAATAAGTATTGTTTTTTAACCATCGTAAAGTGGGTCAAAACTAAATGATGTAGAAAACATTATGAAATTTCATTTTAAAAACATTTAAAAGAAGTCCAATGAAAATGTAAAAAATATATTAAGTGTATAATTTTCATAAAATATCATTTTTGAAATCATTTTTTAAAACATATATATATATAAATATATATTTGAGAATAATTCCCAACCAAAAAATAATATAATATATATATGTAACTTAAATAAAATTTTCTTGATGTATATTTTTGTAGCTATGGAGGAAATTTAAAATAAAGAAGAAAAAAATATTTTCAATTAGAGAACATTAAAATATATTTGATTCTTGAATGTAAGAGCATTTGATTCCTCTCGAAGGAACCCTGAACACAAATAATCCTGAAAAGAAAAGAGATTTTAAATTAAATCCCATTCCACTTTGTTGACATTAAATTCAAAATAACATGAATACAAGTATATGATATTGTTCTATAAATAACATGAATGATATTTATTAATATGAAAACATTATTTCAATAGTATGACAGTACACTATTGAATGAAATCGTAGTGGCCAACATGAACTATGTCCAACGACAATGAGATTGATAAAATGTTAACCCATGTAATGATCGAAGAAATTAAACTGATAATTATTCCATTAATTAATTATTTTCAAAAAATAAATCCATATAAACTAATATAAACATTAAAAAAATTATAAATGAATTCTAACAATAATATTTCAAAACAAAGTAAAAAAATTAAATGTGGATTCCAATTACTGAAAATTGAGTTAAGAATCCCCAAACCACATGGTAACATTCATATCAAATCAACAAGGATTTAATAGTTTAAATTGTAACGTTAAATGACATTAATTAAGATGTAATAAATTTACATGCAACATAACGACAAATTAGGTACAAAATACCGAAATATGCCTTAATGATGAAAAATATATGAAAAGTTGCTTTCTACGAGTCCAACTTTCCATGCCTATCAATTAACTCCTACAAAATAACACATTTAAATTATTTAATTAATTTAGAACATTCCAGGGAATTATTAATTTATACATAAATTTTTTTTTTCAATGATATATTTTGTTGCATAATTTGATAAGTCCACATCATGTGTTTTGAGGATGTTTGGTTCCTAATTTGATGTCAGCATTTGAATGTTACCCACTATAAAATAGGTAGTTATTATTTCATATCTGCATTAATAAAAAATAAATAATTATATTTCTTATATTCTGATTATACTACTAATATATACCATGAAAGATGGTTCTGACAAATAAACTACATTATTGTAATAAATATGGTAGTTTGTATATAAGAATGAGTATTGTTTCTAGTATTCAGCCAACAAGAGATATAGAAGGTATATATAATTTTATCATTAAATAATTATTATAATATCATAAATATAATATTCACTCTTTAAATTTTTTTATATTACATCCCTGTGATGGGGTGATGAAAAATTAATCAGAACGCTTCATGGAGGTGGTAATCTACACGTACACAATGTGGGGGTTATCATTTTTTGATGGAAGGAGATGCATAAAAATAAATGATATATTATATTTTGATAATGAAGATTATTAATTTTACATAATATATACAATAAATCAACCATTATCAACAAATCTCAAAAACGGTTATGGAAAATTAATTACATCAGTTCATTAGGATGTAAATTGTTGTACACAAGGATGGTGGGATCATTTCCCATATGTTGGAAGTGTATAATGGTATAGGTTTTTTTAGTGAAATAATAAAATATAATTATATTAAATATAATAATATTATTATTTGATTGTTATTCAATTGTTTTTAATGAGGTGAAATAACAAATAAAATATATACATTGGGTTAAAAGCATTACATCTTCTTCAAAAAACCTCATTTTCTATAACCCATAATCCTTATAGGGATGGTTTGATTCCAAAATAATACCTATATATTGTTGTTAGGTATTTTAGGATTTTATTGTGGTAGTTTTTTACCCTAAATTTTTTTCTTTATTTATGGAAAGGGTTGGAGAGCGTGTTCCCCTATATAAGTGAGGGGAGGGGCGTTCTTGGAATTTGACGACATATTAAATTAAAATAAATAAAAATCCATTTTCATGTTGATCTAATTTTTTAAAATTATATAAAACTATTTGGATGATTCATAATCCTCTTATCCAATGAAATTTGTACATGTTATGTGATTTTTCACCCTTATCTTTTAGTTTTAAGGCCCCATTATCCTTATTGACAATTACAATTACATAAATATATTTTATACTTTATGGGTCAATATAGTTACAATAAATGTATAAATGACATATAAATGAGATATTGGGGATGACTAAAACCATATCTCATTCATAGGTAAATTAATTGGAATTACATGAATTTTATGTCAATTAATAAAATATTATATTTAATAAAATATCATTTATTTCATTCTTTTTACCTATTAATCTACATTGATAATAAATTCATTAATGTAATAAAATAATTTGAATATAAAAATATAATAAAATTTTAATATAATATATTTATCATAAAAAATTAACAGTATAAGAAACATTACAAATATCATATTTAGTTTTTTTTAAAACATTACGTTATTTTTTTACTATTAGCACAAACAGTGTGTCAGTGTTTTTAAGTATTTAATTTAATTATTTCATAGATTATTATTATATATAAATTAACATAAAAAATATAAATTCAATATTTTTAAAAAATGATTATTCAACAAAAACCTTTTTTATCCATGTGCAAATTTATAAAAGATATGTAAAAGAAACGAAATGAACTTTTTTATTGTTTATTATATAAAATATAAAAGAAGTCAAAATAAAATATAAAATGAAAATATTCCATATTTTAAATGTTTTTATAGTAATGGATGAAATATTATAAAAAAATAAATAATGTATTGTGTTTTAATGAATTTTGAAACACATATCACATTTGGGTTGACACTAATTAACCACGTTTACCATTATTATGGAATCGCAATTAACTATAGTTTTTCTTCATATTGACGAAAAAATTAGGTTGATATTTTTAAATATATATATATATATATTACCCTTGATTCAAATAATGATATCCACTTCTAATGATTTAATCAATATATGTTACATAATTTAATATAAAATTTAACCCCCCAAATGAAATGAAAATCAATTTATCAGAATGAATTCCTTTTATTTATAAAAATATTAATACACTAAATTAAACTATAATTATTATACCTATAAAATATATTTTATTAAGATTAATAAATAGGAAATAATTAAAATTTAAAACTAATCCATTATATAAAATGACATTGTGAATGCATGAATGGATATAATGTTTTTATGAAAATATTTTTAGTATTCAATAAATAATAATGTTTATAAAAAACATATCATAATTAAACCCAAATTAAATTTTAATGTTATGATTTAAAAAATGGTATTAAATTTATTAAATAAATATTCTATAAGTAACTTAATGTTATTATACTATTTTTTCATAAAAAAATAAACCATTTACGAAGAGTAATTTTTTTAGAATTCCAAAATTAATTAAGAATTGTGTTCATATATTCATAAAATTTATCAAATTTTTTTATTATAATTCCCTTAATAAATATTTCATTACACACTTTACCCTATTAATAGCCTCCATTTCAATGGATTTATATAATGGTCAGAACATAATAGAATTTCATGGTTTTCTTAAGCTCGGATTTGTGTGTCATATATTCTTTCCAACCTAGTGTTCTTTCAAAATATTAAGTTACTATATATCTTACCATAATATAATAAATTGTGTCATCCTAATTTTAAACTGACCTCGATAATCAATGGTTTTATATTGGAAAATTATTATCTTTAAACCTGCATCTTAAATCAGGTTAATAGATTATCCTCTGTAGAAATGGATAGGGAAATATGAAGGTCATAAAGAAGAACACAAAACAAGGTTTCCATATATGAGAGAATTATTGGGATGGTATTATATATACATAGTTGTAAAAATTTAATTTAAAAATAATTTTATAGAGTGAAAGAGAAAATTTATCTATATACTATTAAAGATATTTAGAATCTCAAATTCCATAATTCCATAAATAGATATGGTATGAATAAAAAACAATCAATTTCTAAGAATGGAAGGTAATTGGATAACATTTTTGTTTCAATATCAATTTCCTATGGTTCTGGAATTACTTCATCTTAAAGACTATTAACATATAAAAATTCACATATATTAATTGTTTAATTCAACCCTTTAGTAAATTTTCACCAAAATCTATTACTTTGAACCATTTGATGAACATTAGAGAATAATGTTTTTTGGACAAAAGAACAAAAATAAACATCTTATAGACCATATAATACACAAAAGGAAAACAAGATATTCATTTAATCTATATATATTTACCAAAAATAAAATTTATATCATAATGTAGGGTAGTATTTAAAAATTTATTAACCATCATATGTAGAAAAAGTTTATAAATATCAAAAATTCCACAGTAACACCAATGGTTCAACACAGAAAATTCGGAAAAAATATAAACATTTATCCTCAATAAACAACAATTAAAAAATTATTTGACCAAAATTGTTATGTCTAGACTATTTCCATACATCCACGAATATATACTTATATTCATCCAAAATAATCCAACAGGTTAAATATTTGGGTTATATGTACCTCAAAGAAAAAAAAACAACTCCCAAAATATCATTACTCACCGTAAAATCTTATCATATAAAACCAAAAGTTTATTTTACAAGACATTGAACATAGGATAAACTTTAAACCTATAATCCCTTGAAAGAAACCATAACTCATAAGCTATCCTCACCTCAAAACATCTTAATATTTAATTTTATCTAAACAATTTCTCTAAAACTATATATTGTAGTTTGGAATCTACACACCCAGATATGGTGAAAAAAACATAATATATATATTTCATGATTTCATGTTGATAATCACGAAAAATTTTCAACCATACAAAAAAAATCCCAATGAAATACTAGATCAACTACATTCCAACCAATAATATAAGTTTGGAGATTTACAGTCTCAAGAAGAAATCTTAAAAAATTGGTATATATAAAAACTAATTTATAAATAATTTACATCATCTTAGATATAATTCTTCACACATGAAACATTTCTTTTTCAAATTCATTTAAATGACTTTAAGATTAATTTAGGAAAAGGAAACAAAATTAGGGTGATTTTAAATTTCATTATCTGTAAACATGAGAATTATAAATTGAATTTCATCAATTACAATGAGATGATCCTCAGGGTATAATGAAATAATCTATGTGATAAAAAATAATATAAAATAAATAATATAAATAAAAACCAAAGTCACTAAACATGTCACAAGGTACAAACATTAATAATTTCATGAATCATAAGAGTATTCAATCTTCATCCACGTAATATTAATCAAGATCTATTGAAATATTTAAAATCCATAACAAGAATCAAAAAATTGTGTGAGTAATCTGGAAAATAATTGTGGTACATCTGTCGTAGGGCATGGAAAAAAGAAAATTTATTTTCTTACTGTATCGAAATGGATGACTACAGTTCTCCCACTAGAGGAGCTTTCTCAGCTCTTCTAATTACATATTCTAATTCACCTAAGAGAATTTTTATACATTTATCAATTTAATGATAGAAAATTAAATGACTTGTACTATGAATATATAAACAATAATAAAGGTTGAAATGATTTGTTAAAAATAATGATTCGGTTGAATTATTTCATTATTGTTTTTTAAATTTAGATTTATATTCTATAAAATATCCCACTCTTTGAAACAACTGTTATTTTTTTTAGTGGTGATAAATCTTTAACACCATCTAGAATCTTAATTCCACCTCCCTCGTAATCATTTTTGATGGAACACCTCAATCGAGAGATTGACACCTTCCAACACTAAAAATTATCTTATATCATTTCATCCATGAAATGTATCAATATCATCACATGAAGAGAGTATGATTTTTAAGGGAATTAAATATTTTAATCAAATAATATAAATTATTTTGAGTTTAGTGACTTTGTTTAATTTCTCTAAGCTCATGTACTTCACTATTTCTCACCAAAAATGTAATTGAACTTAATAATTTAGGAACATAATGAAATAGAAACACAAAATACTCCCTTGGGACAAGACTAGGGTTACACCATAATTTATTCAGGTAAGGAATAATTATGGTAGGATAATAATGAAGAGAAAATGAAATATAGAATAAAATAAAAAATATAAGAGAGGGAGATAATGAATAATAAAATAATGTAAAATAAAACTAAATAATGTTTTTTAGAACGGTGAGATATGGGCTAGTTACCCAACACATATCTCCACATAATTTGTTAAAAAGTATAGTGTTACAAGGAATTCATGAGGTGCAATGATGCTACACCAGCATCAAATGAATGTGGTTACATAGATATAGAAGAAAAAAACATACCAATTAAAAATGGTGGAATTATATGTCTTCATGAAAGTCCATCTTTCATAATTTAAAAATCAATAAGATTTATTCTGTTTATTGGATTTATAGATTGTCATAGAAAGGTAGGCACAATATAAAGAAACGATTCATAAATGGTAGCAGCTGTATAGAAAATGTGAAATTTCATCCTATGTGACATGTCAACAAAAGGTTAGGAAGAGCATTCATGAACCTCACCAGCGTAGTGTCTCCTTATACATTCCACTGAATATTTCAGTTGAAGTGTAATTAATAAACAAAAACCTAGGAATAAATTGATAATAAGAAAGTAACATACTATTAATCCAAATCACCATAAATTCTTTTCCAAAAAACAAATTAAGGTCGGATCCAAACAATAAATCAAAACATCCATGAAGTGTTCATAAAACTTCAAACTATGTCTACAAGTAGATGATAAAATGTACATAAAATCTTCCAAAAATTGGAAGCAGGACAATCATACTCTTGAACGGTGAAATCACCATGAATATAGAAATAGACCTTCTTAAAATGGGCTGGGAATAGGGGGAAGATTCATTATCCTCACTAGTTTTGAGCACAAACAAACCGAACAATCACTATATCATCCCGAGATGAAAATATCCTTCTCCTATGAGGAACCACATCAATAAAAATTGATAAAAGTTAATCATTGAGTCATTAATTTTCACAGTAAGGGTATGTAGAACCTTTTGGAGTCATTGCCAATTTATTTACATGAAATTGATGTATTTATTTTTCTAAAATTCTTCAACAACATTAATGAACATTCATTTTCTGAGTTGAAGGTAGTCCTAAATAGATATTTCACCATTTTTATATTGAAGGAATGCTAAAGTATAATTCTTATCCAACCAAGAGTTAGGATCTTATATGAAGTCCAATTTCCCCACTACTTTATAATTGTCCCCAATATAGGGTCATGATCATCTTTACAACTACTGTCATCTGAATAAGTTTCTTTAGAATATGTAGACAAATGTTCACCAACTACCGGTTGTGGATGGGTGATGATTTTAACATTTCTAGGGGCTTATAATGTTCTTGTGATGATATTTCTCTCAATCATTGAGCAATCTATTTTTTAGACACATTTTTGATATTTTGGGAGATAAATCCTTCCGCATCAATTAGTGCGTATTTATATTTTTTGCACTCGATTTCATAAATGAATCTTCAATCTGACCTAAATTACAAGAATCATCATGCAATGATTCCCCAGAGACCAAGTGATCACTCTTTTCCTCAAATTTTTGTGTATGATCAATTTTAGTAGTTTAAAGATTAGATGGCATAGATTTATTAGGAATTATTTTATCTCATTTAAAGGTTGATACATATGCACTACCTCAACAAAATCCAAGAGATCATTAGGGGTGTGATATTATTGGAACAGTAGATATTCATGTTATCATCCTTAGTTGAAGATCCCCTTGATGACCTAAGGATGTAGTTTCCAACCCTTTTCCTTATTCTTTTTGTACATAGATTAAGTAATTGTGTGAAAGGGGGTGTGAATCATGATGATTACTCACACATAACATGGTTAAATGACAAGTTGAACAACACTTTTGGAAATAATCTAGAGCGTTTTCAAAAACAACATCCGGAAAAACTCTATAGTCTTCATTTTGAAACAAAAAACGAGTTGGAAATGGGTTTCAAATATCATCTTTAAACAATATCCTGGAGACTAATGTATGTGAAAGGTTATTAGTATACGATTATAGTTTGAGGGGTTCCAAAAAAAACTAGCAATAGAAATTTGGGCATCTTTCATAAAAAGGTGGTGGGTTAGACTATGGAATCCTAGCCAAAGAGGGACAATAGGGGGTTTGGAATTGGTGGTAAAATCTAGAGACCACTTCAAGGCCTTCATTATAAAACCACTAAAAGACCAGGAACCTCTTGTCCAAAACCTATAGTACACGTTTTCATCAATAAATCTAAAAATGGAATGCGAGGAGTTCAAGAGAACAATAGGGAAATTAACCAAACCAATATCTTCAAGGGTCTATCTAAGGAAGACTAATAATAGTATTTGTTTAGTAAATTTTCCAACAAGTACAAATCAAAGATAAAAAAGAACGAGTGTGTGCCAATTCCTTTTTAAGAGAAATCATTGAGAGTCCTTTGTGCCAGAATATCTATGGGTTAATTTCCAAGGCCTTTAAAGCATCTTGAGTCGGTTTGTAGTGCACAACGATAAATATTAGGGGTAGAAAAATAATAAAATAATTGAAATAAAAATAAAAAAGTAAAATATTTTTCATAAAAAATATTAAATAAAATGAAAAAAACTCGTGAAATTAAAAAATTTTACAATAAACTAATAATGAAAATAAAAACAAATAGATGTAAAATTAGCATCTTAGTCTGGAATCAGAAAATCTTTCCAGGCATCAACCAAGCATTCCCCTAGAAGCATGCTTTGTATCTTTTTATAAGAATCAGTGGGTCCTTGGTAGTAGGCTCTTTTGGTGATTCAATATATGTGAATGAGATCCTATAAGATAAAATTTTATAATCACCCCATGAACTGTGGATATGAAATTTAAATAACCTATGCATCTAGGGTGATTATATGTTTAGCATTGATGAAGGTCATGTATAAATGGACATAGAATGGTCTAGTAACCTAGAAGTTGTGGATGTGTGGCATCCTCCTTTTGCATATGCTCGTGCATGGTGTCTAAAAAGAGTGTCTTGGGAAGTGGTAGCCTCCTCCCTCTCTATCATTACACGTGGTCGTAGGAGACATTAATATTGATCCTATGAGGGTCTACCAATGGTATTGAGGGCTTACCAAGGGTTGGAAGTCCATTTAATTCAGACGATGTGTCATGAAGGACTTATTAGATTGTCGTAGTTGTGGAATCTATCATATGGGAACTTTAATGGTCATTTCAATCCTCTATGGTGATCATATGACGTATTAGTGGAAATATCAGGTTATCCATGGAGAAGTTATAGGAAAATGAGATCATGTTACAGTTTCCTAGTGGTGATCATGTCAAGTTCTGAATGATTTAATTGGAAGAAGGATATGAAGATAAATGTCGAAATGGCATATCACGGTTCAGCCAAGAAGGGGAGAAATGTAACCTGAAAATCTATGTCTCGCATCGAAACAATAGTGGATTTTGTGCTCCTTTATAATAAAATATGCATGATGCGGTTTCAAAATGGTTGATCTTGGTGTGGGATACTATTTTCGACCTATAAACACCACCAATCAGGGCCACAACAAGGTCTCTTATCCAATCCATTGGGATCAATATACTCCCCATATGTTTTTCAGGACAATGGAAACCATGTATGGGATTTGATCTTTAACACCGTGAGTTTTTATGGACCTTTTTTCAAAAAAAAAATTTCATTTATTTATTGAAATTCTCTAACTCAAAAATTCTATTCAAAAAGCTCCAACATGGAATACAATATGTGTCACCAACTAATCCAACATTACATGGAACAAGGACGCGGTGCTTGTAACATGCAAGATAATCTTTACATACATTACACGTAACAATGATTTTTCTACCAAACTTCTTTTTATAGTTATAATTATTTAAATAATGTAAATATCAATATGATTTTAAACAATGTAACATTAATAGTAATAAATACTTTATAAATAGTTTTTATAATTCTTTTATATAAATGAAACATATTTATAATGACATATATGATTTTTGGTAAACTCCCTTTACATTTAAATTTATTGTTTCCTGTAATGAACTTATTTTAATTTCATTCTATGAAAAATAAAAAAAATATATTTTAGGAAGATTTATAAATATAATTTGATTAAATAAACCTCATTTGTGTTTTTAAAAAGTCCAAATTATCTTAGTGTGTTTTTTTATAATTCTGAGAAAAGTCATTTTTTTATGAATAGTGGAAAATACTGATTTTATGTTAAAAACCACCATTTTATTTTAACAACTATTAGTGTAAAATAATACATTAAATTTTTTTAATGTAAAATTATAGAAAATATAAATATATTAATACAGTTTAAATAATTATAATCATTTTAGGTTTGAAATATAAAATAAAAAACTTTACAAATTTTTTAACATTTCTCTACTTTAATGACCAGTAATTCCATCCCATCTATGGGATTAGCATCAATATTAATTTTTCATCATCAGTGAATTGACATTTGATATTCTGACATAAACTATTTTAATAATTATAACATATAGATTCTAATTGTATCTTGTTGAATTTTTACCAAAATTATTAGAAAAAGTGATTAAAATTAATCACTATGGTTAAGGTCAAATTATGTATAATTAGGGACTAAACATTAATATTAGATCCCAAAATAACCAATAAACCTGTCCAACACCCAATTTATATCCTTTATTCGTCCATAAAAATTTAATTATTTAATTATTTATTATTTTTATGACATTATTTTCCTAATAACATGGGTACACCTAACTTGTTTTCACGAAATCCAATTGTGTCCTTTCCATTCCATATAAAAGGCCACCACCTCTCCCACTTACTAACACCTACAAAACCACATATGTTCAAAAAATTACTTCGAAAAAAACATACCAAAATTCCTCCCATCCTCATATAATACATCTTCTACATAGAAGGCAGTCTATGGAATCCTTTTAGAACAAACCAAAAGGATTTACCCGATTAAGAGGTAACACATTATCTCAAGCCCTTTATTTTATTTTCCTTATCCACCCCAACCTAAAATATTATCCCATTATTCTAAACAAATAACCTCAACATAATAGGAATTATTTTAAAAAGGTCTTAATGTATACTTAAAATCTTCTCCATCTAATGGATAATGAACATACTGTTTATATTTATAGAGAACTACCGGCAAACTAGACAATGATTGTTTAATTTTTCATACATCATATCTTGGTTGACATTATGATGAAATTTTTTATATATGTCATATATTATATGTTTTTATTTACATAATATTAATTATTACATTTACAAAATTT
This sequence comes from Viscum album, assembly GCA_963277665.1. Lineage (NCBI taxonomy): Eukaryota > Viridiplantae > Streptophyta > Magnoliopsida > Santalales > Viscaceae > Viscum > Viscum album. Next base: position 1,718,462,805 of record OY728125.1, read on the forward strand.
AAATTTTTTAACATCCATTTGGTGTTAATAAGATAATTTTGTTTGAGAAAGCATGGACTACCTCCCCCGCAAAAGTGATATGATTCGTTCATAAAATACATGGATTTTTTTAATGATTTTTAAGTGAATATTTTACACATATATGATATCATAAATCTACTTTAATAATGATATACATATATATATACATAAATATATATCTGTTAATTTTATTCATTCAACATGATAATTAAATGGAAATAACATCCATACGTCCGTACGACCTACTATATCCATGAACTGTGTATTCAGTTTAATAAATATATATTCAATAGATTACTATAATACACATATATATTATATAATTTATATTAATATCATGTGTTACATTCTAGAAGGCGAAATATAATTTATAAATAGCAAAGATATATCAAATTAAAACACATGTGAAGAATAAAGCACGTATTACCTGAAGTGAAGCCTTAACATAGGATTGTAAAAAAGAGTCTAATATAAGGTTGTAATAAAACCATATATATAATAATATGGTTATATTAATGTTTTCAAATAAATTTATATTTATTTTAATGGTGGGTTGAATGAGTATAATGAGAATCAATACACAAGGTAAGGTGATTTCATTTCACTTGTTATTACTATTAAATATAGTCTATATTCGCCACTATTTCCATTTTGTGTTGTGTATGTAATGTCCATGATTTTATTATATAGATAATATAAATAAATAAATTTATATTCACATATCCATTTTATTATCTTTCTTTCATGGGGTCTATGTTTCAAAAAATACCAAATCCTAACAATAGATCGGTCTCAATTTTTTTTCTTTAAGACTCATGTTTTATTATGAACCTAAATTTATTTTCATTGTTTATATACATAAATTTTAAAATTTATATCATGAATTTAATTATTTTAATTATGTCTTAATTTGGAATTAATTTAATTTTCTTACATTTATATTATGATCCATATTTTCCAAGTTAAAATTGTTTATTGATATAATATCATCGCTTGTAGAGATTATTTCTATTTATGATTCCTATGATGAAATATTATTATCCAAATCTCATGAAAACTCATGATTTTTATTATAGTTTACTTATTATTGATATATCCATATATTAGTAAAAAAAATTAATCTTCTGTATTTATGATAATATTTTCAAGTTGAATCTGGTCCTCTCTCTCTCTCACTCTTTGGTCGTAAATCTAATGTATTAAAAACCATGTTTTCAAACATGCTTTCAAAAAAAATTTAAAAATATTGAGAAAAATGATATCCAAAATGATTTCAAAAGATCATTGAATCCCAGATTCAATGAAAATGGTTTTCAAAAACGTTTTATTGGTTTCAATTATTCCATTATATGTTTCAAAATTTATTTTCAAAGAAATATGTTTTCATAAATGTCTTATTATTTTAAAAGTGTTTTCAATGAAAAAAGGATATTTTCCTAATGAAATTTTCTTAAAAGGACATTCAAAATTATTTCACAACTAAGATAACATACATTGGTTACAATCATTCCTTTTTTAGGATATTATTCTTTGTTTAAATTTCTATTCTTTCTTTGAATGATTTATTTTTTTAATGAACAATAATTATAAAAACTGTTTCTCATTAACAATTTATATGTCTTTGAAACCCGTTACTCATTATCGAGTTATATGTTTCTGAAATATGCTTCTATTTCATTGTTTATATTTTTTTTAAACCAGATTATTTTCATTGGTTATTTTGATGATGAAATGATTATTTAACGTGTGTCTTCTCACATGTTATGATATGATTACAAGTTTCTAATACCCATTTTATGTGATGGGTTATGATATGATTATTTATGAATGTGTGGTACAAGTATGTATGATTTAAATATGATATTTGTGAGACCTATATATCCCTCTAATGCATTGGGTAAATATTTATATCTCATTAAAAATACATGATGGAAATGATATATGAAATTAATTCATAGTTATAGGGATCGAATAGGAAATGATCACGGTTCAGTAATATAGTGCTAGAATAAGGGTGAACTCGGTTAAGTAATACATGGATATAATAGAGTGTGAACCCAAATAAGTAATTTATTTTTTCATATAAGATTTTCTCATAATCAATTATTGAACTAGTATGTAAATAATTTTATATTTGTATGCGTCTGACACAATTAAATGTTTTAATCCCATCTTATACATTCTTGGCTTCTGTTCTTTATTTACGGAGGATTCATTTCTTGTGAAACACCATGATTTATTCCATGATTCTTATATGAGATCATTGGCATTTAGGGTATGATCTTATATTTTCTTGATCATGTTCTCATACCCTTATGATTATGATTATCCATACATATCTCCCATGTTTACCCTAAATGGGTATCTGAGCTCAACACTTTTTATGTTTAATTTGACTAGGTTATGAAGATATGTTATATGTTATATGTTTTTAATAAGGGTTGTAGTCCTGGAGATCCTAGTTGGAAATAATTTAGCTCACTAATGGTTCGGTGTTTATGTTCCTATGTTTCCAAAGGCTCTAGACTATAACTATGTTTGGGAACATGTTTGTATAATGTTTTAAGTATTCAACAAAATTTTTGAAAATTTAATTTATGAAAATATAGGGGGTTAATAGTTGGTATTAGTTGAATGGTTTATTTGAAATTTGCTTGCAACGATGATAAATCCTTAGTGAGAACCCTAAGGACATTTCAATGTATATGTTTATGAATAAGTAAAATTATAGGCAATTTTCCTGAAATTTTGGAGAAGGATAGAGTGAGTGGTTTCCTAGAAATAAATCCATATATGGATACTATTAGAGTATGTGGACTGAGAATAGATTTACCTAGTAGTTAAAAAACAAAAAATATGTTTTATGCCTAATTTGGGGTAATCTAGTACATGACAATGGGCCTGGCTGCACACCTAGTTTGATACTCATGGATTATATGATTTGAAAATTCAAAAATTCTTCATAAAACATCATGAAGAATTTAAATATATATTCATTATAAATAACCTATGATAAACCTAATGGGGCATATATTAAGGAATTTTTCATAATTTATACATCCTATAAGTGACTTATCATGAATATGTGATTCCATATTGTGATAATTATTTTTTACACAATTCTTTTTAGATTTAGTCAATGGTTGGAACCCAAATGAACTATGTTAATAGTGGTTGAGACAGAAAAAGAAAATATTTTTCTCATAATCAACTAAATTCTTAGGGAACTAGAATAAAAACCCACAATGCTATTATAGCATATATTTCTCAGTACATGAATCATAGTGGACTTCCAAATGAGTCATGTAGGGAACAACATTTTGTTTAGTCATTCATGAGGAAACGTCGACATTATATGAGAGGTTTTTATGAATCATTTGTTACTAAAAAATAGATCAGTAGTACTAAAAAGATATTATCAATTCTACAATGTTCAAATCATTAGAATGTAATTATTAATGTTTATAAATTTAAAGGAGAAGTTGGAAGGTGGTGGACTATAATCAACAATACGAGGAAAAAAGATGAAATAGAATCTGTGGATTGAGAAGTGTTCCAAAACATGTTCATCAATAAATTTTTTTTCTATGATTAATCATTCCACGATATAGAAATATATCATTGAGATAATGTAAAGGGATGATTCATATTTCTGTTCCAATGTGGTTGATTTCAATAGACTTTTGATGTACACTTCTAGAGCTGTCGTCATGAGTTGTTTCTCCTACCTGGTGGTCGGGCGATGACCTAATCTTGATGGAGGCCTCGGCGTCCCCTCCTCTTTTTGAGGATGGGTGTCAATCTCAGGGTATTGGCATCGGTCCTCAGGTTTTCCGACACAGGGGTTTCCCTCAGTTCTCTAGCATGAACGTCTCTATGAAAGTCCAGGGAATTTTCAATGGTCATCAAGTTGTCCCGATCTCTTCGAAATAATTCTCCGAAGCTTCCTTGCTGCTATATGTGGATCTAGTTGTGATGTTCATTCGGCATCGGACTCCTTTGGAGATGGTTGAAAGGTACATGAATGAGGAATGGGGCTTAAGTCAACGTGTCGTTTTCGGTCTCCTGGGGCCGCAGAAAATCCTCATTTGCTTCGCTGATGAGGATGATCGGGCTCGAGCCTGGTCCAGATCTAGGACATCCATTAAAGGGTTTCATTTACATATCCTTCTCTGGTCATTTGATCTTCATATGAATTGAGACCCATGTACTTCGGTAATTTGGCTTCAGCTTCTTGGGTTATTGCTGCCTTTCCAGAACCCAACTCTCCTCTGCTCTACTGAAAATTCCATCGGCCGCTTCATGTGTGCAGATCGGCAGACTGCTTCTTTGACGCACCCCATTTTAGCACGCATATGTGTCAAAATGGACCTTGCATGGCCCCCTCCTGAGGTGGTGTGGATTTTGATTGAGGGTGAATATAGGTATGAGAAACCCATTGTTTATGAGTCATGGATGAGTTTCTGTACCTATTGTTCTAGGAAGGAACACTATCATTCTGTGTGTTAAAAAAGTGGTCAGATAGAGGGTTTGGTTGAGCCACCGATTCTGGATGAAGGCCCTTCAATGATCAATGAATCTTGTCCTAGACACACTACTGATCCAGGTGGGTGCGAGCAGGGGTGTAGGGAGGTCCTTGTTTCGGGTCTTCCCCCTCCACAGTCTTCCCCAGACGAGGCTGACCAGGATGTCAATACGGTGGGTATAGGTTGGGGAGGTGCCTCGATTGTAGTTGTGAAAGGAGTTTTAGAGGAGTCTGGGCCTCTTGTTTTAGAGGTTTTTGACCGGTTGCATTTTGACTTGGGTGGCTGCTCCTTGCCAAGTAGTTCAGGCAAGGACATGCAAGCATGCGGGGTTCGGCATAATGGGGGGCCCTCGCCCATAGATTCTGATCAAGAGAGCCACAGGGAGGGGCAGGTTGTTAGGGAGGTCCCTCGGGATCCTTCTGCATCATTACTAGAGATCACTCCATCAATAGACGAGGGAACTGTTATGAAGGATGATATAAATGGTCTTGTCACCAGTGAGGATGCACATTAAATGCTTTCGAGAAACATCCCTAACCATCTTCAATTCACGGGTCATGGTTTTGAGCAAATATAAATTCCAGTCAAGCCAATGAAGGTCCCAGAGGTATCCTCTTATGCTGAGAAGATCAAAGCATGGGGGGAAATTGGGATCTCTCAGAATCATTTTGTAGTGCTGGATGAAGAACGCTGCATTTACAATGAGGAAGCAACATGGGGGATTATGGAGAAGACACTCTAGTTGGAATAGAATCACCTCAAGATGAAATGTTTGAGACTTAGGAGCATGATGAGTGCAAGGAAATTGCCTTAGAGGAGGAATATTTTAGATCCTCTATACAGAAGGTCAGAAACAAAACCATGGATTCAGATAGCTTCATTTCAAACAACCAAAGGGCGCGCAGAAGGAAGGATTACTCCAAACTCCCTAGTCCTCTCATCACAAGATCTGTGGGAAAGGGAAAGTTGTCATCGAAGGATTCTACAATGGTTGGATCCACAACCTGGAAAAGTCCCATTGCCCCTATCCAATATGAGGTGACTTCCATCACCAAGGACCCGGTTAGGGAAGGATGTGAGGATGCTTCTCCCGCTCCTCCCGCAGGTGGTGTGAAGATGGGTGGTCAGGGGAAGCTTCATTACGAAGGGTCTAAAGCTGATTCTAAATGCCATATGGCCTCAGTGTTGGAACATAGGGATTTACTCTTTCATTCAGATGAATAAATTATTGAATCTACATTGGATATTAAGGAACTGAAGAATATGAGACCGATCTAAGTGTCCACTACAAAGGAGCAAGGCGATTGGGCTGATATGCAGGCTCGCATCCTGCGTAGAGGGCTCAACATGGGGAAGATTAGCATGGAGGAATAAAATAAAGCATGGGACAACATGGCACTTCAATTCGAAGGTACCTTGAAAGATCCCCCTGACACTCAGGTGAATTCTACTCCCTGGGTTAGGTTTAGGGAAATCATTCCAAACAACTCACTCCCTTCTTTAACAAATATGTTGTGTCCTTTGGTTTTGAACCTATTGATTTGTGAGGATTCCAAATTTCCCCTTAAATTTTATTTTGTGTTTAATAAAAAATTAATATTGGACTGATGTGAGGTACAATTCTGGAATTATCATCTATCATGAATGTAAAGTTTATGGGTTCTTCATTGATTAAAGAAACGTTTGAGAGGGGTGTTTTCTATAAGATAAATTAGTAGATATGAAGAGATATTACATTTTGAAATCAAGAATTAAATGGGGGTGGAGTCATATAGAAATCTCACGATCTTGACATGAAGTGGAAGATAGAGTAAAAAATAAGGCTCTTAAAACCAGGGAGAAAAGAAGATGATATTCCCATTTTTTTATGAAAATGTATGGTAAAGCATGGAGGAATTTTTAAGTGGTCTAGTAAATGATATAAGGGTGGAAAGGAAGGTATCTAGTGAATTTATTATCAAAATTATGGGAAGAAATTATCCTTAAATAAAAATGGACCGAAAGCTGCACAAAATGCCTTCCATACGATTAAATGCTACATGTGTAAGTAGATTGTGAATTATGCGAACCACTACCAAAACCCAAGGGATAGAGATGATGATTAAATTAAAAACCTAATAAGTTGAAGGACAAGGGGGAATCTCATAAACTCTATATTTCTGATGAGGATTGTGATAAATATGTGATGAAAGGTATATATACCATCCACTATAGAACTCTTAATGTCATATATTATTTTGGATCTACCCACTCATTCAAATCTAACGAATTTTATAGGGGTGTTAGTATTCTAGAATATCAATTCCATGTAGAATTTGCAGTGAAAATCCCTATTACTGTGATTATTGCATCTCATGTCTATGATTTCTCTCTAGTTTAAGTTTGTAGGAATGTAATTCCTAAAAATCTTATCATTATTCAATTTGATGAATTTGAAGTCCTGTTAGGCATGGATTGGATTTCTATACAAAAAAGTCACATAAATTATGAATTAAGGGTTGTAAATTTTTATATTTCGTATCGTCTTAAGATCATCCGTCAGTGTCATGATAAGCATAATCATCCTAAGGATATTACACCTACATTAAGGGTCATAATTCCCAATTAAAAGGGTTGTTTATCTCAAATAGTTTTAGAGAAAATCAACATCAACGATATTCTTGTTGTTCTTATAAAATAGTTTCCTAGTATTCTATCAAAACGTGGATTTGAGTTCCCAATAGAACATATACCTAGTTATAAAGAAATTTACCAAACTCCATATAAAATGGACTTCTTTGAGTTGCACAATTTGAAGTAGAAACTGCTTCCAAACCTTGATAAGTGAATCATTTTCCATGTTTTTCACCTTGGGGTTCACCATTCATTTTTTTAAATGAAAAATGGACCAAAGTGACTATATATTGATTATTTGGAGTAAAAAATATAAAAATCAAGAACATGTATCATCTTACCCATATTGATAACTTGTTTGATCAAATTCGTGGAGCTTAATACTTTTCCAAGATTTGACATCTTTGTAGATATCATTAGTTACAGGTTTATGAAGATGATATACCCATGACACCATTTTTCATAATTTTTGTACACTATGAATATGTTGTGATTATTTTATCTTACTTATTCCCTAGCTGTATTTATGGATTTAATGATTTGAGTCTTTAGGGATTACCTCAACCATTTTGTGGAAGTCGTTATATATGATATTCTAATCTAGTCAAAGTGAATGTAAGAACATGGAGATCATTATATAATTTTACTGAAGAACCTATGGAAGAGGAATCTATCTGATGAATTTACAATGTGTGAATTTTGGATGCAAAAGGTTTCATTTTTGGGTCACATAATCTCAAGTGATTGTATAATAGTAGATCCACCAAAGATGGAATCTATTTAATGCTATCCAAGAACAACCACGTTGACTATGATATGTATCTTTCCTGGTTTAGCTATATAATACCAAAGGTTTGTGGATAAATTTGCTTGAAAATATAGTCCTTTGACCATGATAATTTTTAAGGGTGATATGTTCCTCTAGATAGATGAATGTGAGGAAAATTTCAAGGATCTAAAGAGAATTTTAGCCAGTGAACCTATGCTTACATTACCATGTAGTGGATAAGGGTTTATAATTTATAGTGATTCATCCATGAAGATATTGTGAAGTGTTCTTTTGTAGAATAACATGGTTATTGCAAATGCCTCACAGTAGTTAATGATTTATGGAATAAGAACCCAACTCATGATTAAGTATTAAAAGTATTAATTTATTCATTAAATAAATGGATGCATTATCCTTATGGAGAAACATTTGATATATATATATATATTAATAATAAATGAATTAAATATACATTCACTAAGAAGAAATTGAACATGTTCCAATGAATAAGGATAGAGTTTATAATGGATTATGAATGATAAATCCCTATGACAATGAACATGGTGGCCTATTATTTATGTAAGAAGGATCATGCTTTCTTATCCATGATTAGGATATCGAAAGAAACATTTATTTTTCAGATTTGTAAATGATCGATATATAAATCATGAAATAATTGTAGAATTTTATATTTCTAAAATGAATGTTCAACCCTATATCCATATAAAGATACAGTGGCATTGAAGGAAGATGTTGTGCTAAAAATAAAGTTGGAAATGTTCCTGAATTTATCCTTGATATGGATGGAATGATGATGGTTGGGAATAGTTTATGGGTTCCGTCCAAACTAGATTTTAAGATGGAACTATTATAAGAAGATCATATTTCTTCATTCTCTATTTATATTTGAAGTAAGAATATGTATAAAGACAAGAATGAATTCTTTTGGTGGGTTGGAATAAAGAGATATGTCGTAGAGTTGGTATCATAGTGCTTGGTATAAAAATAGGTTAAGGCACTAAGAAAAAAGTTAAAGGGTTTGTTTCTTCCATTACCCTTACCAGAATATAAATGGGAGGACAACAATTTGGATTTAATAGCAGGACAGCCAAAAACCTCTTAAGGGGTAAATTCTATACGGGTGGTAGTGAATCACCATAATAAGTCTACATACTTATTTTACATCATTGAATACTTCCTTTTCTATCGACTATATAGTATATACCTTTATAGAAGATGTAAGGTTTCATAGAGTACCACATTCCACTTCATCTGATCACAATTTTAGGTTCACCTCAAAAATTTGGATAAGTCATCAGTAAGTACTAGATAAATAATTGAGCTTTAGCACTATGTATCATCCTCAGAAAGATGGTCAGTCTAAACGAACATTTCAAACCCTAGATGATATGTTGATATCATGTTATTTGTATTTCAAATGTGGTTGGGATCAAAACCATCCTCAATTTGAGTTTTCATACAACAATATATTTCAATCAAAAATTTAGATGGAACTATGTGAAGCCCTCTATGGAATGAAATACAGAGCTCTAATGTGTTGTGATGTGGTTGGAGAATGAAATCTATTGGGATAAGATATTTCTGAAGAAATGGTTGTGAAGGCTAAAAACATTAGGCAGCATATTAGGGCAGCTGAAAGTTAGCTGAAATGTTACACCAATAACATTCGATGTAATTAGAAATTTGAATTTGGTGAAAACAAATTTCTTCACATCTGACCCAGTATGACAGCTATGATATTTGGGAAGAAAGGGAAACTAAACTCTAGGTACGTCGGTCCCTTTGTAATTCACAATCATATTAGGATATTAACATATCGCTTGGCACTACCTCCAAATATCATTGAAGTCTATGATGTGTTCTATGTATCACTTCTAAGGAAGTATATTTTTGACACTTCACATGTACTGAACAAAGTGGTCATAAACCTAGAGGAGGATCTTTTTTACATGGAGAAACCTGTTAAAATTCTTGATCATATAGGGAAAGTCATATAAAACGATTCCACTCAACTGATCAATGATTTGTGGAGAAATTACCAGTCCGAGGAAGCTATGTGGGATATTGAGTATAATATGAATAATAATTAACCTCATTTTTTACCTAAGTGATGAAATTATAGGATAATTTCATTTTAATTGTGTTAGAATGTAACACCCCAAGTTTTTATGGAACATTTTTTTGAATAAATTAAATTTTAAATTATTTATTTCAATTCACTAATTCAAACATTCCATTCAAATTGAATAAAAATGGCATACATTACACAACACTAATTCATCATATGATACACAGATCATCAACCTAGTGTATGTTACACACAACACCAACTTGGTGTATGGTATTCACAATAAGAATGTTTCTACAAAACATCATTTTATTGCTATACTTATTTAAACACGATTATTATAACCAATTAAGTAAACATAGTGATATAAATATTAATAAAAATAAATAATAATTTTTATAATTGTTTTATATAAATAAAACATTTTGATATTTAACAATATGATTTTTGGCAATGTCTTTTTATGTTTAAAAATACAGTTTTCTCGAATGAACTACTTTTAATGTCCGTTATGAAAAATAATAAAATAAAACTTTGAAAAATTAGTAAATTTAATTTGACAATATAAACCTCATTTTTTAGTTTAAAATTTTGAAATTATATTGGGGTGATTTTTTTGAATTTTTTTGAGAAACCTAAATTTTTCAATGAGTTGAGAAAAATACTGCATTTGGTTAAAAACTACCTTTTGTTTATATAATTATTAACATTAATGTATAGATTAATATTTTTTAGATAAAATTAAATATTTTATAAATATTTTTATACATTTTAGGTTAATATAATAAATTTCACATTGGGATTTAATATAAAAATGAAACAAAAATTCTATCATTTTTCTACATTAAGCGATCATAAATTTTTCCCAAATGATTGATTAACATTAATATAAATTTTCCACATTAATGAACCTAATTTACAATAAATTTAAATATAAAACTATAATAATTACATTATTTAGAGTCTAATTGGATCCTATTTAATTTTGACCAAAATTATTTGAAAAAGTGATATCAATTAAAGACATGGATTACAGACAAATTAATCATAACTAGGGACTATACCTTAATCATAGGGGCCCAAACGCCCTATTCACTTCTCCAAACCCCATTTAATCTCTTTTATTTGGTGATACACTATATATTATTTATTTATGATTGTTTAGTATTACGTTTCTTGGTAATACCATGTGTAAACCCAACATTTTTTCAAAAATTACAATTGATTCCTTGCCTTCCCAATAAAATGACGCCACCTATCCAAGATCCTCTCACCTATCAATAATTTTATTTTCGGAATATATATACGTAATTAAATTACCAAAAATAATATATTCTTCCAAGATTCATTCCCTTGGGTAGAAGCCAATACCAGGAATCCCTTTGGCACGAACCTAAAGAAGTTACCCAATTAGGATGTAACAAAATCTCTCAAAAACAACCTCTTATTTTCCATCTCCTTACCCTCCACTACATTTATTCAATTATTGACCATAAAAAAAGTGTACTAAATATACAATGATGTTTTATGAAAATTGTTTCTTCCTAAACTAACACCCAAATCTGTCTAATGGATAATGATGATATTGTTTATGTGTATGGTGAACTACTGCCTCACCAAACAATGAGTGTTCAATTTTTATTTACCACCAATGAAGGTGGATATTATAATTGAAAATATCTTTTTATATGATATAATTTTTTATGTTTATAAGTTTATTTATTTCATTTATAACACAAATCTTTTTTACATTCCATTTGATGTTTATAAAATAATTTCCTTTGTTTTGGTGTGTACTATCACCCCATCAAAGAGATACGATTAATTTATACGCTACATGGATTGTATTAAGGATGGTTTTAGTTAATATATAAGACATATATGATATAATGAATATTCAAAAATAATTATTTATACACACATGTATATACACATACATGTATTTTTCTTTAATTCTTTCGACATGATAATTAAATAGAAATAACCTTCATGTGTATGTACGACCTACCGTCTCCAAGAACTGTGTATTTCTTTTCATGATTATATGTTATATTGATTACTATAATACAAATTTAATTTATAAAAATTATATTTATACCATGTATAACATTCTATAAATATTGATTTAATTTATATATACCAAAGATATTACAAATTAATAAACATAAAAAACATAAAGCTAGTATTACCCGAATTGAACCCTTAATGTAGGATTGTTAGAAAGACGGTAATATATGGTCACAATAAAACCATATAAATAAGAATATGGTTCTTAAAAAAATTTATAAAAAATTTAAATTTTATTATTGAGGTGTTTTAAAGAAGTATGATGAGAGATAAGACATAGGGAAAGGGGATTTCATCATAATTTTTAATTGCGTGAGATACGTTTTATGTTCACCCCTCATTCCATTGTGTGTGGTGCATGTAATACAAATAATTTTATTATATATATTATACTCCAATTTTTTTGTATTAATATTTATTTTTTTAATATATATTTCATGGAAATCGTGTTTCTAATGTTACCAAATTGGTAATATAGTTTTTTCTCAATTGGCCTTTATTTAGGATCATGTTTCTTCATGAAACTCAAAACTTTTATAATGGTTTATATACTTTAGCCTTACATATTATATCATGAATTTACTTAAATTACTTATATTTTAAGATTCAATTAATTTTTTTATCTCAAATTATGACCATGATCTCAATTTATGATGTAAAATGAGTTTGTTGGAGCAATCTCATCCCTTTTCAAGATTATTCATTCTGATTCATCCTATGTTGAAATATCATGATCCATCTCTGAAAAACACTCATGAGATTAATTATGCTCTACTTATTCCAAATATATCCTTTTATTATTAATATTTTCCACACTTTGGTACTTAATAAAATTTTTCTATGTGAAATATGATCGTCACTCTCTTCGGTTAGCAATCTATTTTTTTAAAAATCCATTTTTTCAAAACTGTTTCCCAAAATGTTTTCAAATGTTCATTGAAGACCATTTTCAAGGAAAAAAAATTTAATAACATATAATAGTTTGAAATTTTTCATTTATATGTTTTCAAATCTATTTTCAAAAAATAATTTAAAAAAAATATTTGTTTTCAAATTTTTTTTATTTTAAAAATATATATTTCTCTAATGAAATCTTTTTAAAAGGTATTAAAAATTTAATTCTCACCTAAAATAACCACCATCAGTGTTACTCATCGACTTATGAGGAAATTATTCAATGTTTTCATTCATATTTTTTCTCATAATGGATTATGATTCGATGGAATGATGAATTTGAAATGTGTTTCACTTTCACGGGTTGCATGCCTACGAAACATGTTTCCCTTTCACGAGTTATATGTTTCTAAAACGTGTTTCTCATTCCTACGATATATTATTATGAAACCCACATATTTTCATGGGTTATGTTCCTAATGAAATTTTTATGGAACCCATTTATTTTAACATGTAATGGTATGATTACATGATTATAATTTGAAAATAATTTCATTGGTTTAGATATTATTATTTATGATATAATGGAACGGGTATGCTGGATTTAATTATTTTATAGGTGGGACATATATCTGGCTCCACTAAATTTGGTAAATATTTATATCTCATCGGATAGAAGTGGCTAGAAAAATAAAATAAATTGGTTCAGTATAATAGTGCTATAATGGGAAATGAACTTCTTTCAGTAATATAGACATGGAACGAGCGGTGAACATGGATTAGTAATACATGGATGGAATGGGGTATGAAACCAGTACATTAATACAAATTATCTAGTAATTTGGTTTAGATATTAATCCCCTGAATTCTATAGAAATTACTATATATTATTATATGTCTGCCACAATTACATAGTTTATTCCAATGTTATACATTCATAGATTATGATCCTTAGTTACTTTTGATTACTATCTTGTGAACCAGCATGCCCCGATTCATGTATACGAACTTTGATATGTAGGTTATGATATTATTTTTTCATGATCAGACTCTCATACCCGTATGATCTCAATTATTCATTTATATATCCCTTATTATCCCTTACTGATCATTTGAGTTCAACCCTTTTTATTTTTACATCCCCGTGTTAAGAAGATGTGTATTTTGTTTGATGTCCCTATGAAGGGTTTTTGTATGGGCCCAAAAATAAAAATTACATAATCATAATTTAAGTTAATAATTCACATTGAGGATATTTTCATGTTTAGAGATTTATAGATTTAGTCTGTAACTAATACTTAATAAGTCAAATATATAAAAAGTGGACACCACTATAATGATATACATTTCTTCCACAATATAAAAATTTTATATGTAAACATGATTTCTTCTTCTTGATAAAACTATTCCTGACATCTTCTTTTCTATTACCAATCCATATACCCTGTGAAAACGTTTTTTTAAAACATGGGAAGAGAATAAAAAGCATTTTAAGGGATATAAAATAAGGATAGAAAACAGAAGTCCTTGAATATTTATAAACCCATGAAAACATTTTCACGAAATCATAATTTTCACACATTAAAAATAAACATTTTATCATACCTCGTGAAAGTATATAATTCCTAAAAATCTTATTAGAAATCATAGATCATTACAGTAACTCTTAGAATCCATACCATACTTATATTGTGTCATTCATAAATACATAGGGAGTAACAATCACGGTTATATTTGGAATACCAATCATAGTTTATTCCATAAATATAATAGTAAAAACATTAATGTTTATCGCTATCTCATTACCAATTCATTAGAGAGATATCAATGAATCACCTACTCTTAGTTTATAATTGAACCACCCTTAAGCATAAAAATTTACCAATAACCATAGCATTATCATAACACATAAAACATACATAAATTATAAATAACAATTCCATATTGCAATCAAAATATATAATTTCAAGATATTGACTTAACAAAACTCTTATTAAAACAATTTTCAATACTAAAATACATGAAATGAGAATATAGTATTTAATTTTCTTTTTAAAATCAATATAAATTTTATTGGAATCCAAATATCAAATAATGGTTGCAGTAGAGGAAAAATTCATTGTTGCTGAGTACATTAAAAAACTATCCTTTTTTAGTTTTGAAAAAACATTATAGAAAGGTATTCCATTTTAAAAATATTGAAGTATATTTAAAGTCAAATGGGTTTACTAAACACCGTATAAAATAATGTGTTGTATAATATAAAATTATTTTTGAAGGATTGAAGAATAAGAGGAAGTCCCTTAAAAAAATTGTATCCTTAGATTGACGATAAATAAATCGAATAATTATATTTGAAAAATATAAATACACTCAATATATGTGGATATTCATTGTAAAAGAATAATAGTTTACTCACACATATTCTTGTAAAAAATGAATCACATGAATATTTAACCGAATGAATGGAGGCTGAGTTATGATTTCTCTTACCTTGAGTTTGACTTGTCACATTCATTAATTTTATTCCTAAATAATAAATATAGTTTAATTTATTCATTCTGCAGTTCTATTTTCAAGTTTTTTCCTTTTATATAACTTATTACGATGTTATATAAATTATTTAACTCATTGATTTCATGTTGGACGTTTTGTCGATATTTGATACAAGAGTAAAAAATGAACAAGGTATGATGTAATTTTTCAATGTGGCCATAATTCCATCATCTAAAAAATAGAATTCATGACTTAGTAAAATCTTTTATGCATTAATCTTAAATATTTAATTAATCCATTAATTATTATTGTAAAGAATGAACAATGTTGTAATCATGGAGATGGTAGACCATACGTGCGCATAAGTAACACTTCCATATTTCATTGATCACTATGAAAATAAGGTCAATATAATTTTACCTCTCAATAATGATCATTAAATTATAATGACTATAATAATCATTTACATGTACTTATATATATTGTAAAAGTTATATAATGAATCAAAATAACTCACACCACGCTGTGCAGGTGATAGTTCAAAATTATGCACAAATGATGTTATCATTTTTTATGAAAATTGAAGTTGGAATGTAAGTGATATATTAT